>JARHVA010001545.1:295000-927500 GCA_037957365.1 Torreya grandis | reverse complement strand
GTGGGATACATACTAGGTAGATACTCAAAGACTCTATAGGTAGAGAGATGATATGAGATATATAGTTATGTGAGAGGGATTGACCAAGACTATATTAGAGAGAATGAGATCCAATGATGAGGTAGGATAATAAAAGTGACTATATGAGCGAGTATTTACTTAGATCCATAGGGTAGCTTCATCCTAGGAGTACAATAGTTAAAAGTCTAGCCAATCCTTGAGGTTAGATTAGATAGCTACCACTTAGATGTCAATTAGATATCTAGTGCCACAAATAAGTTTTATATGGCCTCATCATATGAAACCTCCACATAGCAAAAGATAGAGATTGAATAATGACAAACCTAGGCATATATATCCTTGGATGATTCCACCTCTTGAAGGACACAATGAGAGTTGATGAGGCATTTTGATTGTATCTAAACATTTTTTATGTATGAGATGTACATATATGTGTGATATGTAGATTTTTTTTGGATATATAGATATTTGATGTATGTATGTATGTATGTGTGTGTGTGTGTGTGTGTGTGTGTGTGTGTGTGTATATATATATATATATATATATATATGCCTATGTATATATACATATATACATACATATACATATATATACACACACATAAATACATATATACATATAAATACATACATATATATGTATATATGTGTGTGTGTGTACACACACACACACATAATATGACATTCATTTGATTATGTTCTCATGGATACATGATCTAGATCCAATTTAGATATGATGATTATTATGATGTGATGTGTATGTTTGAGGTTTATAATGATGATGATGATGATGTTAAATGATGGATTTTTTTGGTAATTTAATGCTCATGATCTGATATGATTAATGTGGGTGATGATGTAGAATACTAATGTAATTTATGATTGACTATCTCTTATATGCTTTTGTGTAGGATGTGATCATGTTAGCATATGTATCCATTGTGATGTTTGATGTTTGAGTAAAACATGTCATTTTTATTATAGCATTCTGAAACACTTAGCCATTATGATGATTGATGATGTTTTGAGTGCACTTATAAATAGCCTTTGCAACTTGATTTTTAATTTTGAAGCTAATGGGATGCATCATAATTATAAAATAAATCATGATAACATATGTTCTAATTGCATAGGGAATAATTAAAATGTGAGTGTTTGAAAACACAAATCATTATATAAGATATCATAATGACACTATTGAATTCTATGCATTTAACCAAGACTCAATCACGTAAAAATAAATAAATAGGTGAACAAACATTCATCAACATAATACAAAAAACATTAATCAAGAAAAACATAATCATTGTGTGAGAGCATTTAATTAAAATTTATTCTTATTATTCCCCTAGGTCAAAAAAAGTGTAATATAAGACAATGTTGGACACCTAACTTATAAATAGGCAAAGGGGAAGATGAAATATGGTGTGATGGTGGATGAGTTGATCCCATATACCTTATGTAATTGAGCATTTCTTACATAGTATATGTGGACCTTAGGCTAATGTCATTATTATAATATGGGAGGAATGGGAAGTGATATGTTATTTTATATGAAAATGATTAGATTAAATATACCATCCCAAGAATGTGTGCAAATGCATGGAAGTGGGATGAAGGCTTAAATTTTGAATGACATTTCCCCCAAATAAAGTGAAGAGAAGAATCTAAAGTTTGATAGGATGACAAAGTGGAAAAATATTTTATGGATTTATATCTCTTGTTGGGTGTAGTCATATAAAATGCAATATTTGGTAACTTAAGTGTGGCTAATGACACCCAATCCATAGGTCCATCTTGCTTGCTCTCATGACCCTCATAGGCATGTTTTCACTGATTCCCAATCATCCAAATCCTCCTAGACTAAAAAATTGTAGAACTAGATTGATATTTCCATGCTTAATCCATCCCCCTAGGTCCCATCAACCATGGACAATATTGTCCAAACTTGGACTACAATGTTGAAACCTAGGGTGTCTTATTTTTGGTGCTATTGTCCATGTGCATTTTGGCCCCTAACAGTCATATTCTTTTGAATCCTTATCCTAATTAATGTTGGAATAGCATGAATTCATTTAACCCATTATCATTAAATCCCCTATAAAAGGCCATTAAAATTCCATTTAGAAGGGTTGGCACTCATTTACAAGAGAGAAGTAAGAATACAAGCAACACTACTCAAGAACTCTTCCCTATTCTCTATATATAGTTATCCAATAGTATTTCAAGATTATTAAAACATTTATACCAATCCCTAGTCATTAAAATTACACCCAATTTTGCATTTACTTTCATTTTCATCACACTATTGCACTAAGCACTTTAATAGGAGAACTACATATAGCTTGTATAGACACTAGAAATCTGCACACCTACACTTCCAAAAGTCAAAATACCCATGGACCTACCCTCAGATCCCCTTGGGACAAACCTACACCTATCAAGCCTAAACTAGCCAATTTTCATTGAGTTTCATGTAATTGAATAACCCTGACCTTTAAGGCCCTATTCCTATGGACCCTAACTGTCGATGGTCAAGTTTGGGAACCCCTGACCATCGATGGTCAGGATCTACCTTTTAGCCAAGATCATGCAAGCTCCACCAACCCATTTATAAATATAACCTTTTCTAATTTGTGTTGTGAGCCTTTTCATGCACAAAATATATTTAGATGACCTAGTGACACTTTGACTTCCACCTCTTGGTTGGGCCTATAAGAGAGAGAGGTTTGGGAGGTTAAATCCATCTGTAATAATTATCAGGAGCTTAGGTATCCAAGAGTTTTATTTTATAGGTCAATAAACATTATCAAGCATTATCAAGCCATTTTATTGAGAGCCAACTCACCAACACCTCTCAACTAAGATTTTAGGTATCTTTACTCTACTAGAATCAAGCTACATTTCACCCATAAACTAACTGCATCAACCACCCACCCAATCAACTTCTTATCAGACACATACTTGTTTGTCAATAGTCATGTACTTTAATTCCATTTTGAAATCAACCTAGCCCTTTCCAAACTATTAGAATCCATTTGTGGAATCCCATCATTTATTTGTTATCAAAACTATAATTCCATAATCAACCACTAATGGTCAGACCCCAACCATCAATGATCATGCATAATCCTCGATAGTCACCCCAACTATTGATAGTCACCTATGGCAGTAAAAACCAACCTATTTTCATGCACCTACACCTAATAAAATCTATTTTTCTATCTTTTTGACCACTCATAGACCTCTTTTAGATTTTTATGAAGCATACCCTGACTCGTTAAAACTAGTATTAATTAGTTTATCACTAATTAGATCATTTCTAGTCTATTTTCTTAATAAGCATTCTTGTGTCTAGTTTCAGTACCTTTTGATTATTGATGCAAGTACCTTCTTTCTAGTTTTGTGAACTTAATTATTTGAAATGTGTGGATTGATAGCTCCTAAAGAAGCTCTCACTTCTAGGATCTAGATATTGCTAGGAAATCTACCCAACTATCTATCTAATAAATGAGTTTGCTTTATGTTTTCTTATCTTTAGGTCTTCCTCCCAAGCCAAAGAGGAGCTCTTCATAGTATTTTGATTCAACACATCCACAACCAAATAGGTTTTTCAACCACACTCGTATCAAGTTTTTTTCTCTCTTTCTTTATAACTTAAGTGAAAATTTACATGAAACATTCTAGCATGCCGAATGAGACCTAGAGTCTTTACTTGCATTTTATTTGAATTTTTAAACTCTTCTCTCTATCTGTGCACATGATTGAAACTAAAATTTCTTTTGGGTTTAAAATTAACTACATTCATTGCTTGATTTTAACATTGGTTCACTTTGAATTAAAACATAGTAATCATGGCACCACTTTTATTGCACACACTAGCCAAACCACTTTCATCGATCAAACATCAAAATAATTTGAGACAAGGCCTGACTAAGATTTCATGACCTAGTAGTCACCTTACCCATTCCCAATAATCTTACTTTGAGTTCTTTACTAAGGGGAGAACCAACTCAGCTCTCTAGTTGAGTATAAACTCTAGATATCAATATATTAGCTAAGGTCCCAACACCCTTATTATTATAGGACTGTAAAGTGAGGGGGTAGGCCCAATACCAAGCCACATATTGATTCCAATATAGATTATTTTGAGCACCTAAAAAACTTGAAACCAACCATAGACTACTTTTATAGTACCTGATCTACAAGCCAATTTCTATCACACATTCTCATAAACTAAGGCATAAGCCAAAAGCAAGATTAAAACTAACCTCTAGGCTTAACATAATTCATAGTGTGTGTTGTGATTGCCTTGATCATTTTCATGCCTTCTTATTTGAGTGGTGAGTTTGTTATTTTTTTCTTTCCCCTATTTCTTGTATGGTTCTCACTCACCAGTAGTGAAGAGACCTAGTAGAACATAACCTCTCACTTAAATCAACCTCTTATACCTCCTCATTGGTGGAGTATGTCTCTGAGATAGAAGATTCACCTTGTCCATTGATAATCCCTACTTTTCCATGGGTATTTCCCTAAGGAGATATGGATTTTACCACTTTTTAAAATAATAATCTAGTTTCCCTTTAGCACTATCTTAACACCTCTCCTCACCATATCCCAATTTTAACTCTAACTCAAGATTCTCCTTATGGCATGGCACCCCACCTTATGAAGGGTATCCCTATTTCCATGATCACCACCCAACCTTTGACCACCCAAGCATCTTCATCTACTAACCCCTTTGACACCACAATTGAAAACCAACCTATCCAACCAACTACTACCCTTACACCTTCCACTCCAACTAATGACTCCTTTACCTTGGGGATAACCCAACCCTTAACCCATCATGCTCCAATTTTTGTTAGAGCACCCACCACTAGCACTACCACCCTCCCATCTATCAAACCTAAACCATCAATCAATACCCATTTACCAAGCTTAGGGGTATCTATCCTTTCTACTTTACCAACCATTAGCATAAGGTCACTACCTCACCTCTTACCACCAACCCAACTACCACTGATGCCTAATCCATAGGACTTATTAGGAGTTACCCATTTCACCCAATCTAGGATACATCCCTAACCCAAAAGGGTATATGCCCACTACCCAACCACCATCATCCACCTACCCTACCCAACCTATGACATCCACATTCTAATATGTGGTAGCCTCTCATTCATCAAATAATTACCAATATGTTGCCCAACTTCAACCACAATATTAGTCTTATAATACTTTTGGTGCACTACCTCAAACTGACCTAATGAAAATGCTCATAGACAAGATGACCAATCTTGAATCATCTATTTTAAGGGCTCATAACATCCTGTCATATGATCAGATTTATAATGAATCTATTTATCCTTCTATCCCCATTAGACCTTACCCTCCTCAATGGGAGCTTCTAAAATTTACCGAATTTCAAAGCAAGGAGAACCCCCAGCAACACCTTATGGAATTTAAGCATGTATGTTACATGATTTCTTATGATGATGCCCTTATCCTTTGAACCTTCCCCATGTCTTTTTCTGGCCCAGCACTTGACTAGTATAATGTCCTAACTAAGCATTCCATTTATTCTTTCACCCAACTCGCACAAGTATTCTCAAATCACTTTTCCATTAATATTTCCTAGAAGGTATCTATCACAAACCTCTATTCTATTAGGTAATTTGATGATGAGTCAATTTCCAATTTTTTCACCCATTGGAGAATCTTGATTAATCAAATTTTATTTTCCCTGCCTCAACCTAAACTTATAGAACTTTTTGCTCAAGCCTATGCCAAACATATATATTCTACACTGTTTGTCCAAATCTTCATAACTTTTGATGAGGATTTTACCATGGAACATAAGCTATAAAACTAGGCCATAGATGAGGGTAAATTAAAGTTATGAAATAATAACTCTACCTTCAAGACCAATTAAACTTCTTCCTCTAAACTAGGTAACCAAGCCAATACTAGAACCAAGACCAGGGGAACCGAGAATGCCATCATCCTTAAAATTTCCCCTCCATCCAATTTCAATCAACAAAATTATCCCATTACCTCCAACTAAAATACAAGGAACCCAAATGAAAGTAACCAAAAACAAAATCTTATACCTTGGTTCTAGAGAAGCTACTAAAAGCTAACCTTATACAACTTCTACCCATCAAACCTCCCTAGTAGTTTGGTTCTTCTCATCCAAAACCTACTTGGTATAATTAGAATGACCTCTATGATTTTATTTGGGTAATTATACATGATGTTAGCTGATGTAATACTTTCAATAATTTTTTTCAAAGTCTTATCAGTAAAGGGGAGCTCATGTTGGATAATCTAAATGCCCCTCAAAATCAAGCTCTTAACATCTTTAGGAAAAAAAATTCCAACCATGCCCCTATCAAAGCCAAGGACAAACAAGATAAATATTCTCATGATGCCCACATGATCAATATGGTTTTTGATACACCTATCCTCCCACCTACATGTTTCTCCCCCACTTCATCTACCTAGGTGGTAGAGTCACTTTCCCTTCCTTCACAGGCCCAAACTAAGAGGGTTCCTTTTTCCTTAGCTTCATTTATAGAGGATTTAGAATCATCAATCACCCCTTTAGATAGCCAACCCAAATAGATAACCATTCCTAGCCCACCATCTCCCCTAACTACAAACTGAGCCACAACTATGGACATCGTGACTAGGGCAGTAACTCTTTCACAAACACCCCTCATAGAGTAGCCATACAGTCTAAACTTACCTCCCTTGATTGAATAAATGAATAAGGATATAAATGCTCCTCTTAAACCCATAAGTTTCTCTTTGACACCTACTACCCAAGAGGCCAGACCAATATATAAACCTTTTCTTAAACTCATTCAAAAGTTAGGTATGGCTATAAAACTAGACATGGATCAAACCACTTTCTAGAAATAGTTAGGGATTTCCTACATCAACAAACCTAAAACTTATATCATGAATCTAACCAACTAATACATCATCTCTCCACCACCTCTTAAACCAATATGAACTTCTACCAACCCCTCACCTTCTAGTCCACCAAAATAATTGCCACATCACCAACCAAACCTTTCAAAACTCTTGGTACCTTCTCTACTTAGAGTTTGGTTCACCCATCCTTGAAAGTAGACTTAACTTCACCCAATCCTATACCCAAGTCTCAACCCACACCAACCAAGAGGATGAAAACATTTAATGGCCACATGACTAAGGCTCTACCTCCCTCTACCTTGCCCTCTATCTTAGGGCCTCACCCTTCCACCTCTTTTAAAAAGGAACCCCATTTTAACATCTATTGCCCACTATCATTGATTACACCAGCCCACTTATTATATAATGCATTGGTCCTTCCCAGATTACCAATATTTAGACCATCAAACTCCACCACCCTAACTACCCACATAACCAGACCAAAACCATCAACTAGAAACACCACCTTACCTAAACCATCTCCCACTAAACCTAATTCCACCAACATGCCCATCTTACCAATCCAAACCATTATCCCTAAACCTTTCTTACCTCTAGTATAATCCTATGCAACCATTATTCAAATATTATTGTAGACCTCTTGCCTCACATTACCTCTAATTATACCTTTCAATCCTCTTGGTCCAAAGCTAGCTTGGTATGATGACCATCAAATCTACTCCTATCATAAAACACTTGGGCATGACATGGAAAGTTTTAAAGCTCTCCAGGCCATTATCCACTGACTATATGTTAAGGATTATCTTTGAGTAGATGACCTTCCATCCATTCCTCTATGAATACACCCAACAACTCATCACCAACACATTCCTAATCCCCCACTCTCACCTCAGAGTGATGGAGAATCTACCCAACTTCCCATCACACCTTGCCCCTCTATCCATACCATTAATGTGGTCACATGATCATTAAAAAAGGATAAAGACAAGTCTAAAGTGTCCATTCCAAGGGCATACCCACCAACTCACCCTAAACCAAACTAGGTCTAAACCTCCATGTCTACAACTAAGCCCAAATTTAACATCTTAGACACCTTAGAGGCTAACCCCTTTGAATCCATTAGGAGGGTCATCCTTAAACAAATTGACCAGACCCTAGCTAAGATGAGCCTTTATGATCTCATTTCCACCTCACCCCACTATTATCAGGCCATGATAGAGGCTATGTAAGCTATTAAGGCTAGACTAATAGACTCCCAACCTATATAAGCCTTCATAGGTGCTCTCTAACTCTCCACCCTTATTACCTTTAAGGACTTAGAGATACCTTCTATCCATCCTAAGGATCTGAATACCCATCTTTTTATTATAGCTCATATCAACCAAATTTACATCAAATGGGTTATGATCGATGGGGGAACTAGTATCAACATCATCTCTTTCCATGCCTATGAGAAACTCAAGCTACTGAACAATGTCATGTCTAAAAAATTAGCTATTCTTATATCCTTTAATGACACTATGACTACTACCTTAGGAACTATCATCCTTCACATTTGGATAGGACCTCATATGCTCCCTAAACTCTTTTATGTAGTTTAAGGTGAATTTTAGTACAATGTTTTACTAGGGAGACCTTGGATCTAGGCCATGGGTTGTGTACCTTCCACCCTCTATAATTGTGTCAATTTTTTACCATATGAGCTAACCCTAGCCCTTTTATAGCATGCAATATGACCTACTGACCTAATGACATTCTCTTACCTCTATCTAAAGCACTACAAATAACCACCAACAAGCCCTCACCCATGGAAGATAAAACTATTGCTTCCCCTTCCACTAAAGCATCTACTAGTACATCTATCCCCATGGACTAGATATATATCACTAATCCTTTAGAATATACCTTTTAATGCCTTACCTTTAGATAATACTACCTCCTCACCCTTGATGCCTTCCAAACTCCCCACTAATATAGATAGCTCAACCACCAACAAGGTTATGACCCCAACATTAGATCCATTACCAACTTGGGGCCTTCAAGGTATCAAACCCACTTTATCTATGGGGGAATTAACAAGCCACTTAATGTTGTTTCCACTCCCTCTCCACCTCAACCATTCACTTCTAACTTCTCTTACTTGGACAACCTAGACTTCACCAAGCTATACCTCTAAAGGTATGCCTAGAAAGGATTTGGATTATGATGATATGAGCATGGCCCACAAAAATTAATCTTAATTGAGACCCATAAGCCTCATGAAAAACATGGACTTGGATTTATTCTACCCAATCAAAAGAAATACAAATAATCTTCCCCTACCATTGTTGAAGAAGAGACCCCTTCCTTACCAACACCTCTTCCACCTCTAGGTGAGGATGAGGACAACATCCCACCAATTTTTTTTTTCAACATGATTACCCTTGAACCCTTGACTTATTTACTCTTCACTTCTCATTAATTTGAAATATTATGATTATACTTGTATCACACTTTATTAAAAATAAAAAACTTTTTAGAATATATGAAATTCATTCATATATATATATATATATATATATATATGTATATGGAAGGGGCCTTTGTATCCATCCCTTTAGTCCATTCTAAACTAGTATGAGAAGACTCTCCTACCATTCACATTGTTTAGTGCTAGGATGATGATTCTATTCTCACCTACCTTGGTGTACCTAATCCCTCTTTCCACAAATACTTAACTCTAGAGACCTCAACCATGTTGAATGAACCCATCATTGATATTGACATATGCACTCTATACAACCCACATGTTGTCAAACTAGGCTAAAATCTCACCCCTAAGGAACTACAATACTTCTCTACCTTCCTCTAAGACTGTATTATTGTATTCTCCTAGTCATATGCCAACATGCCCAATATTGACCTTGCCATTACCACCCACAACATTATGAATAATCATAATGCCAAGCCTATCAAATAGAAACTTTTTTTCATACATCCTTGAATATCTCTCCTTGTCAAAAAAGAGCTCTAATGCCTCCTTTTTGTCAACTTCATTCAACCCATTGATTATCCTTAATTAGTTTTAAATATTATGCCTATCACTAAATCCATAGGGGGACTACGTATCTATGTAGACTTTTGTGGCCTCAACCTCACCTACCTAAAGGATGAATCTCTTATATCTAGCATCAACCAACTTGATCTCGCAACAAGCCACAAGATGTTGTCACTCATGGATAGATTGTCAGGCTATAATCAAATTTTGATTACCCCTAAAGATCAACACAAAACTACCTTTTTCACCCCATGGGGAACTTTATTTCACAAAGTCATGCCCTTTGGTCTTAATAATTCTAGTGCAACCTACCAATGTGCCATGACCTATATTTTTCATGACCTTATCCATACAATCATCAAAGACTATGTGGATGATTGCCTTAGAAAGTCCAAACTTTGCCAAGACCACTTAACCATTCTCAAGATTATCTTTGAGTGACTTATCCATTATTATATTCATCTCAATCCCAAGAAATGTATTTTTGGTGTCTTATCAGGTAAACTTATAGGCTTCATAATTTAACTTTGAGGAATTGAGGTTGAACTAGCCAAGATCAAAGCCATCCTCAAGATGCTACCTCCAACCAATCTTAAACAACTCTACAGTTTGTAGGGGAAGTTCCAATCCATTTATTATTTTATCTCCCAACTCTCTGATTGATGTCTACCCTTCCACCACATCTTGAAAAAGGACATCTATTTTAAGTGGAATGTTGATTATCAAAATTCAATTGATGCACTCAAATAGTACCTTCTATCTCCACCTATCCTTACACCTCATAAAGATGACCAACCTTTCTACCTTTATATCTCTACCACTCACCATTCCCTAGGGACAATGCTTTCCCGTTGGGATGAACACCATAGAGAGAAATCTATCTATTACATTAGCCACACACTTTTCAAGTTTAAGACTCAATACACACATACCAAGAAACTTTGCTTGGCTCTAGTATTTATGGCCATCAAACTTCTCCACTACCTTTTTAACCACAAAACTTTTGGCATAACTAATATAGACTCACTCAAGTACATGCACTCCAAACCATACCAAAACTAGCATATGGATAAGTGGCTCATGCTTTAGCTAAGTTTGACCTTGAGTTCTTCCATTAGAAATCAATTAAGGGGCAAGTCATTGCCAACCAATTGGTTGATGCACCCCTAACAGACACCCAACCTCCCCCTCTTGAATTTCCAAATAAGTCAATCAAAAGTCTATCTCAAGTATATTTTACCACTAATATAACCATGTTTTGTGATGGTTCCAAATGTTAGTGAGGTGTAGGAGCTAGAATCATCCTTATCCCCCTTATTGATGAACCACTTATTTTGTTATTTAAACTTGAATTCTAATGTACCAATAATGTGGCCAAGTATGAGGCCCTAGTAATAGGTCTCCAAACTACCTTAGCCTTAGGAGTTAGAACAATCAATATATTTGGTGACTTCCAACTTATGGTCAACCAAGTCAATGGCATTTACTAGTGTAAGAATGAAATGATGTAACTATATAGACGACTAGTTACAAAACTCCTAGCATCATTCAAACACTACCATATTCAAACCACACCATAATCTACTAACAATTTGTCTAGTACCATGGCTTATTTTTCCTCTTAGATCCTATCAACACCCTCAAACTCCAAATTATTAGTCATTGTCCATCACCTCACTAAACCTTTCTATACCAAATTAGACACTCCAACCATCTTTAGTGTGGAAGAAGTTCTACTTGACAATTGGTACTAGCAAACCTTTGACTACCTTCACCTTGGCATAGTTCCCTCTTGCCCCTCTAGGAATGCCCATTAAAAATTTATTCATAGCACCTCCTATTACACCATTATGGGAGGAATTCTTTACAAATGGGGTTTTGATGGCCTCTTATTTCATTACCTTCATGGTTTAGAAGCCTCTCCCATTATTAAGGAGACACATGAGGGTATCTATGGGGGCAACTTTAGTGGACTCACTTTGGCTAAGCACATCCTCTACCTGGGCTATTACTGGCCCACCCTTAACCAAGACTATTTTGAATATGTGAAAAAGTGTGTCAAGTGTCAATAACATGCTAATTTACATCATGTACCTAGCAATAGTCTTCATATTTTTGTGGAATTTTGGCCCTTTTCACAATGGGGTTGGACCTTATTGGTGAAATCAACCCCCATTCTTCACAACAATATCATTCTATCATTTCGTGATTGAATATTTTACCAAATGAGTGGAATCTATTCCTCTTATCTCGATAAAATTGGAAAAGATTATTGAATTTATCACCCACCATATCATATACCATTTCGGTGTGCCCCATAAGATCATCACTAACAATGGAAAATACTAACAAACAAGTTTACAGACTTTATGACATATTTGGTATTAAATTTAGATTTTCATCACCTTATCAACCATAATAAAATGGACAAGCCAAAGCCTCTAACAAAACCCTTAACAACATGCTTACCAAAATGGTTAATTCCTTAGGTTAGGATTGGAACTTGCACATCCCTTTCACCTTATGGGCTTAACATACTAGAATTTAAACCCATATAAGTGTTACACCATTTTCTCTCATGTTTGGAGTTGAGGCTGTATTGCCTCTTGAAGTCCAGATACCTTCTCTTCGCATAGCTTTGCATGATTTTATTGTAGAAAGTGACTATCCTCAAGAATGTTTAGCTCAACTTAAGCTAATTGATGAGTGTCATTAGGATACCTTTTTCCATCTCCATGTCTATCAATAATGAATCAAACATGCCTTTAATAAACACCTAAAATTTTGAGAATTTAATATTAGAGATCTTATTCTCAAGGAAAATCAACATGTAGCTAATATGGAGGAAATTAAAAAGGGTAAATATGCTTTCAATTGGCTTAGACCCTATGTTATAACCCATAAGTATGGATCAGGAGCTTATCATTTATCCTCTCTTAAAGGTAAACCAAAACCTGAGCCTCTCAATGCTTCACATCTATGCCCTTTTTATTGTTAAATAGGGATCACAATCATCATTTTTATAACTTAATCTCATCCCTTGCAACCACATTCACTTCCCTCTTTTTAGGGGAAACCAAATAAACCTAAATCATGTGAATATTCATCATAATTATTTCCTAATCTTGAACTATGGGTACCATGGCTCTATCCATGGCATAATTCTCATAGTACTTCCTATCTCTTTGAAATCGGTTCTTATGGCCATTGCCACCTATACCCATTTTTCACTGACTGGACCTTCATGTCAAACTAGTTTTTCCTTCATCCCTTGAGCATGTATAATGAATTATATGTCAATATAAAACATTATCAAAAGTCATAAATAACCTATGGGTTATTATTATCATTTGTAGACTACTCTCTTAAAGGACAACTATTGAAATATCATCTAAAATTGCCAAAGGTAAGGTGGATTGATCCCTTGAAGGATAGTTATAAAAGGCATTTGAACTATGCACATAAAATTAGACCACTCCCTTGAAGGATGGCTGAGTAAATAATTTGTCAAAGCTATAAATTTATTGGAAGCTTCCTGCATTGATTAACTTCACTAACCCTAAAACAAAAGCAAAATAGTAAAAACCCCAAAATAAAAACAAAATAATTTTGAAAGTCATAATCAGATCTCATAAAAGCATTAATCTTGAAAATCCATAATCATCCCTCCTTAGTAGACTTCCTGCATTGATTAGTCTACACTTTATATATAAACATAGACTTGTTTATACTACCTCTTTGAAAACCTATAAAAAAGGAATACTAGTCTCACTAACAGTTTTAGTTTCACCCATTCTCCCTCCACATATCATATGCATAGGATGATGAGTTTACTTTATAAACTATGATCAATATACCTATTTATCAACCTAGGCATGCTAATGTGAATCATCTAAAAGGCATGTCTTCACTAAGCCAATCCAACTTTGGGCTTCGAGTTAGTCCTTACCATTGAAAAGGCATTGTGTTCCTTTTTCTTATTTTTTATCAGTTCATGTGGATATACCTCTCATGATTTTTATCACTTTCCTACACATCTAATTTATTACCTACTTACTTCATATATTTCATCTTTAACCATATTCACATTCTACCTCTATGATCATGAACAACAAACATCACATCAAAAGTGTGAACATTATCAACTATCAAAAAGTAACACCATCTATCTCTTTATGCACCAAAAACAATGTAAGCATATCATAATAGACCATAAAAATTAACCTATCCATCTATAATTATCACATCATATGATCCTATAAGCATATCATTACACCACTATAAGCATAAACCAAATTAATGAGCAAGACATCATAACATATACCATTTACCATTCCATTCATATGACCATAAACAAAACCATTAAATTATCATATAACATACATCCATCAATAACACATCCTATCATATCCATGAACAAAATCACAACATCATAACTATCTTTCTATCATCACATGCCTAAGTTACTAACTGGAACACTAACATCATACACCATAAGTTAGGAACCACAAGCCATAACCATAAACATGAGCACCACATGAACCATAATCATCCATAATATATAACATTGAAAACCATACATCATATACATCAAATCATAAAATTATAATATATGTAACAATGTATTAGCTCTCTCAAAAAAATATACATCTCGCTATATTGGCACATAAGCTAGTATCAAAATAGTACATCAAAATAATGCATCTGAACATAATCATGGGCCTACACCACTACCATTAGACCATTCTATGCCTATACCTATACCTGGTGATGGTCCCCCTAGGACCCTTACCTAACCCACTATAGTATCCCACTGACTTGGAGTAGCTATTGAGGGCCCACCAACCAAACTAGCTCTATACTCTATATATCTCATGGCCTGGGGCAACTAGTCTAGCACCATCACCTCATAGTATCTGATCTCCTTTATGGTGGTAAGGCACCATGATCATGGAAATGTCTTTGGTATCCCTCCTTCTCCAACCTTCTATCTCAACATGTCCTTTTCCTACATAATTATACCTAGAGATGGCTATGCCTAGTCTCTCTCATTTGTAACAATGACAAGATGACCCTAAAATATGGTGATCTAGCCCTATATTGTAGCCACTTATCCCTAAAACACCTATATTTGAGCCTAGGCTACAACCAATGCTACCTCTCCCTATCCATCTTAGCCATATAGATCTACAACCATTAGCCTTGCTCCTTTATCATATCCACCCACATTTATCACTACATAGATTAGCTAGTACCAAGCCATATAACCATCTATGTACCCTACATCATCTATAAGGTACCTATTAGGAAGATCCTCAAAACCACCGTATATAATTGTTGGGGTAGGGTGAGGCACTAACAATTAAACCTTTAAATCCTACCTCTTATACTGGGGATGTGGACCTAGTACACCATATATCAAGTCAAATTAATGTTTCACCTAGTCAAATAGAATCAACTCAACCTCACCCTCTCGGTGATCCATTATCCACCTATAACTCTACATAATAAGGGTTTACCTCTTATAGCTTGGATAGATGGGAAACTATAAGAATGGTCTCCAAGTGATGTCCCCATCTACCAATGCATCTAGGGTCCTATGAACCAATTGACATCATGTGTTCCACCTCCTACCCTTGATGTAACCACATCATCTCTCCATCTCATAAATCTGATAGGAAACTCAAGATATGTGTACCCAACCCATGACAATACCATTGATCTCAAAACCTAGATTGCTCATAAGCCCAATAATGAAGAACCAAGCCCACACTAATACCATATCTCTTATGGTGTCTGAAACCCCACAACTCCCTATATATCTAAACCAACAAAACTAGGACCCAACCAAACACTGTCCTCCCAAGCAACAACTCCATAAAAATAGCTAGTAATACATAAATAAATATTTTGCTACTAGAATTTGGGAGCCCAAAACATGTAACAATAATCATCAGCATTGTCTTCAATCTCCTCTCCTCTAGAGCTCTCTCATATAACCTTGTATAGTTAAACCCTCTAGAATGCCACTGAACCTGATCTCTATCATCTCCATATACATAGTTAACATACTCATCCTATTCCTCTTTCTCTATCTGGTAAATCACCTTACCGCATAGTGGGAGTCGAGTGATCCTATGTACACCCTCTAAGAGAATAGTCTTCTCCCTAGTTGGTATAAAAAAGGTATTAGTAGTAAGATCCCATATCTTGATCAGTGCTACTATCATCAATGTATCCCTACGTACATCCTATTAGTGCCTCATCACTCCTAGCCCTACCTCCTCTATATGCACCTAATCATCTATAGTCATCCTATTAGGAAGTGCAAGGAAGATATGTGGCACACAATCATGCATCTAGATATACTCTTAAGCCTACACCAAATCAAAAAGCTTATCTTAGACCCTAACTAGCCTCATCCACCCTATCTTTTCAATACACCCCTAACCCTAACCTATTTAACCTAACCATAACCATAACCCATTTACCCCTTGCACTCATCTTATTTGACCAAAATATTAAGAACTTATCTTAACCCTAACCATTAAAATTTATTCTTGAATACCATAACTAAGCCCTAAAAACTTTTAAAAACCCTACCCTATCCTAGCTAACTATCAGTGGTCATGTTGACCACCGATGGTTAGGGACCCCTAGTTATTAGGGTGTTGACCATCGATGGTCACCTATGGGTGTTGTATGGATGGAATGCCAAAAATAATAAACAAAATTGAGATAAACTAACCTAAGCACCCTATCTAGTTAACATGTTACCTAATTGCCCTACCCACCCTATCAATTTGATACTCTACCCACCATTTGACCAAAACCTCTAAAAACTCTACCTAGGCCATACATGCCAAAATAATAATTTACAGACCTACCCACCCAAGAAAATTCAAAATATCAAAATAAAACTACACTACCAATTTAAACGCACCCTTACCTCATTTTATTACCTCCTCCATGGTTTGAGCCTACGAGCAGGTGCATAGCTACATCCTCATACTCCCTACATCTTGGACCCATGCAATCATCCAAACACCTCTATCCAATGAACAATGCCCACCTCAATAAATACCTTACACAACACCAAAATCACTAGAGCTTGATTAAATATAGTGAAATGATAACAATGACAAAATGACTTGTTTTTTACTTTTACCCCCATATTTTTAATGTTTTACATGATCATTGATGGTCAAGGTGACCATTGATAATCACCTTTTGGGGACCCTACCCATTGATGGTTTGGAAACCCTTTAAACCCCTAATTCTAATTTTTAATGGTAACCTACCAAATCCTAACATAACTACACCAAGCTCTTGCTTACTTTGGAGATGCCTTTCTCCTACCAACCTAACCACCTCATCACCTCACTGTTGGCCTATTTTGTCCCATCTGGTGTGTAATTTAGTGACACTTATTACTTGGTCTTTTGACCATGACAACAAAATTTCCATATTGACCCCTTTTTAATTTTGTGCCACTTCATGCATACTAACCTGCTTGTGTCTCACTAGGAGCACTTCCTACCTCAGATACGTATGACACTTGACCCATTTATGTTTTCCTTGGGAACACTTCCTACCTTAGATACCCATAAAAAACACAAAAGTCACTTAAGAGACTTTTATTACAAGTTTTCTTAGTTATCATGCCTATAGGTGGTCACATGGTTCACTCATCACTTGTCCTTAGCACCAACCCTTATTTTTACCCACTATGGCAACCTAGTCTATACACAATCTTAGTTATTGCACCTTTTGTTGCATTTTGTGCACAAGTTTGCATCTCAAATGCTTGACCTCATGTTACTACCTTGTGACTCACCATTTATAAATTATCAAACCCATATATGATTTAGATACACCTCACCAAATCTTGGTTTGAGGGGGAACACCTCCTACCACTCTTGGGGTAACTAGACCCTTAACTCATACTTTGTTTTTGTTTTATAGCTCATTCATGCAAGTCACACAACAAAAAGGGGGAAAATGTAGATACCAAAAATATGCACACCTACAATTTTGAATGTCAAAATACCCTTGAACCTACCCTAGGACCCCCTTGAGGCCAACCTATACCTATCGAGCCTAAACCAACCAATCTGCACTTAGTTTCATGTAACTGAATAACCCTAACTTTCATGACCCTATTCATATGGATCCTAACCATTGATGGTCAAGGTGACCATTTATGGTCAAATTTGGGAACCCCTAACCATCAATGACTAGGATCCACCTTTTATCTAAGAGCATACAAGCTCCACCGACCTATTTCTAAATATAACCTTGTCTAATTTGTGTTATGAGCCTTTTGCATGTACAAATTATATTTAGATGACCCAGTGATACCTTCACTTCCACATCTTGATTGTGCCTATAAGAGAGAGGCCTAGGAGGTTAAATCCATTTGAAATGATTATTAGGACCTTAGGTATCTAGGATTTTTCTTTTGTAAGTCAATCAACATTATTAAGCATTATCAAGCTATCTTATTGAGAGTCACCTCACCATAACCTCTCAAATGAGCTTTTAGGTACTATTAATCTACTATAATCAAGCCAAATTTCACCCACAAGCTAACTACATCAACCACCCACTCAACCACCTTATGGTAAGACATGTACTTGTTTTTCAATAGTCATGTACTTTAATTCCTTTTTACAACGAACACAACCCTTGCCCAACTCTCAGAATCCATCTATGGAATCCCATCATTCAATTGTTGTCAAACACAAAATTTCATAGTCAACCACCAATGGTTAGACTCCAACCACTAATGGTCAGACCCCAACCACTGATGGTTAGACCCCAACCACCGATTGGAAGGCATAACCATTGATGGTCATCCCAACCATCAATGTTACATGTGGCAATAAAAACTAGTAACCTATTTTTACCCACCTACACCCAATCAAATATAGTTTTCTATGTTTTTGACCACTCAGAGACCTCTTTCAAATTTTTCTAAAGCATACCTCAACCTGTTAACACTATTACTAATTATTTTATCACTAATTAGATCATTTCTAGTCTATTTTATTAACAAACATTCTTGTGTTTAGTTTCAATACTTTTTTATTATTGATGCAAGTACCTTATTTCTAGTTTTGTGAACTTAATTTTTTGAAACATGTGGATTGATAGCCCCTAAATAAGCTCTCACTTTTGAGATCTAGCTATCACTAGGCAATCCACCCAACTATCTGTCTAACAAATAAGTTTGTTTTAGTGATTTCTTATCTACAGGTCTTCCTCCTAAGCCAAAGAGGAGCTCTTCACAGTCTTGTGATTCAATGTTTGCACAACTAAATAGTTTTTTCAACCACACCTATATCAAGTTTTTTTTCTCTTTTTTTAGAACTTAAGTGAAATTTACATGAAATGGCTTGATCCCTTCTTAGAGTATTGGTATGTAGGTAGTGTGCCCACACATGGAGTGTGAAGTGTGTCCAATGTATCTTTTACACACTAACCCCTTTTCCCTATTTTCCAAAGTTTTATAAAATTGCATAGAAGATGCAAGCACACAAAGAATCAAATCTATAAGGATTTTTTTTGATAGAAAGGATCTAAATTTTGAAAACAAACTCACACAGACATGGTGAACAAAACCAAGAAAAATCAGATCTCTATGAGCAGTTTCGACAATCATGGTAAGACCAAAACTATATCACTAAATAATAGGATGTCCTATTTTTAGTGGTCCTATCCAATTAAGAGACAAACTCTAGATTCCTATTTGTGAAGTCTCCCAAGCCTTCACATAGATTTCTAGACCCTATCTCAGTCAAAATAACATAGAATCAGATGAGTTTAAATTTCTCTCTCTCACTACTATTTTTTAGAAAAGCCTTAACGATAGTAAAATTTAAAAATTAGTAGCCTAATTATTTCATATTATTTACTAATTTTATCTACTCATATCTATTTATTATTTAATAATTAAACATTTAATTTTTATAAAATAATAAATCATTTGGTGAACCTGACTTACTTCAAATTTCACATAAAAACCTTAGAAACCCTAGGATAAATTCCTTGCTAATTTTTCCCATTAATTTTTGAATTTTTTCTTGAATATTAAAATCACAAATTCCTCTCAAATTTTATAATTTTGTAGTAAATTTTAAAATAAATTTATTTCAAACCCTAGTTACATCAACTAGTTCCCGGTAATTTTCCAATCATTTTCTAATTTTTTAGTTGCATATTAAAATCATAGAATCACTTAAAATTTCAAAAAATCATAGTAATTTTTTTTAAAAAGCTCAAACCTCTATTTGCATCTACTAGTTCCCATTAAATCAAGCACTTTCCCAGAAATTTTCATACTTAGCTCAAAAATTCAATTTCAAAAATTCATCATATTTTACAAAAACTTTTTTGAAAAATCCCTAGTTAAATAGACTAGCTCCTATTTTGATTCTTGATGTATCACCTTACATGTTTAGGAGATCCATATCCTTTCTATGAATATTCCAATTCCTTATTTATATTATCTTAGTTTAATCTTTTCTACTATTATCCAAGTTGTTTTCCTTATTCGACCTAAGTTACTTGCATCTCTTCTTTCAAAGCAAAGTACAAGACTTAGTGGCAATCCTCCTAAATTCACCCAAATTCTTTCAACTCAACCATATACTATGGATAAACAGCTTGCTAAAACTCTAGCTAAAGATTCTATACATCTAGATTACACCAATTTTAATGAAAATGATTCAAACAATCAGCAATATGAAAATACCAATGATGATGTACACACCTAAGCTCATGATCTCCCACATTGGAGTACTAATCCACTTCCACCCATTGTTGATAATGAAGTTGTACTCAACAAAGATTTTATCCTCCAAATTTTTATATAAAGACTAAGGGATAGCTTCAAGATAATACTCTTATATTACAATCTTTCATGGAAATCAAAAAGGCTAAACAAGTTGAGTTTTCCTTTCTTATAGAGCAACTAGTTGAAAATGACACTATGGGGGAAACTATATCTCAACAAGCCCTTTAGTAACCCAACCTACCTCTATGCATCAATTATAGCTAGTACATCCCTATCTCTTGATGTGGCAACCCTTGTATAAGTGATAAGATCTCTTTAATCTAAATTACTATATTTTGAGCAAGGTACAACTAGATCTACATAGGTTT
Organism: Torreya grandis; assembly: GCA_037957365.1. Taxonomy (NCBI): domain Eukaryota; kingdom Viridiplantae; phylum Streptophyta; class Pinopsida; order Cupressales; family Taxaceae; genus Torreya; species Torreya grandis. The sequence goes on along the minus strand of JARHVA010001545.1, from coordinate 906,334 downwards.
TGGATTCTTTTGCTCTTCTGCATACACCATTGGCATGTCACATTGCTTCTACACCCTTGCCACAAGGTTTTATTCAACCTAAGCTTACTCTTTATGATGGCAAGGGTGATCCAAAGACAAATTTAAGATATTTTCACGTAGCATGCTTAGATTATGTACCAAATGACTAGCTACTTACCAAGCTATTTCCATGGAGTCTAAAGGATTATGATTTACAATAGTTCTATGGTCTACTGAGTCAGTCGATAAATGCATTCAATATTTTAGATAACATGTTCCTACAATATTTCAATATTAACATTGGTGATAAGGTATCTTATGCACAAATTACATAACAGAAATATAAATCAAATTAGCATCTCATAGACTATGTGCTTCGATATAAGATTGTTGGGTGAATATTTTGTCACGAGCTAATTGATGGAAAAATAGGTGCATCAACCACAACATAAGGAGATTTATACAACAAAATAGATGTGGTAACCATAGCCAGATTGAGACAAATCTCTCCTCTCAGTAAGGGGAGGTTCCCTATAATTTATTATATACTTTATAAGCTAAAAATACACTCAGGGGTGAAATCATACCATCCATCTCTCTTTTTTTAGAGATGATGTTCATAGAAAAGGGGAGAATTTTGGTGTAATTACTGAAAGGCACTTCTCTTCTTTCAAAAGTGATATTCAGCTAACAGAAAGATTCTTCTTGGGAAGTAACATAAACCACAAGAAACCCATGAAAGCATAAAGTCTTTCATTGTTCCTCCCACTGATTAAGACAAAGGGACACAGTAGTTTGAAGCATATCCCAAAGTCTCCACTTCAACTACAACAGAGTAAAGGATTATGAAGGATAAAGAGAGCTCAAAGTCTCTCTAATATCCTTTACACAAAACACATCAGAAGGCAATTATGGTAGTACAAAGTCTCCCACAGTCAGATTTAGGACATCTTCCATCTTACTTCCTCTTGTTCTACTTGTTTGATTAAATGGACAAGATTATATTTAAGAAACAAACATAAGAATAATTTCCTAGATGACACAAGCTTATTCCAACACAAAGTTTGAAAGGTCACTTGATTTCTCATTCATTTAACAAAATATGATTAACAGTCTGAGCTCAAAGTCTTAAGATTGCCTTTCAATTTGGGTAGAGCTTCACTTTTGATAACAGAGAGATCTCCCTTATACAAAATGAGAGATTACAATATATAGCATCACAAGAAAGACTTGGGCACTTGTTTTCATAAAATCGGCCCATGCTAAATTGAATGAATTGAATGTTTATGAAAGGGCCATGCTAGAAATGGTCATCAGCCTTGACTTTGGCATTCTAAATCATCTCAAATGTCTTCTCCTAAGTATGGGTTGTCTAGTCTTCTTTATGACTCTTACACAGCTATCTATTCACCTTTACTTAATGCAAAAAAATAGGTCGTGCCTTTGAATGTTTATGTTCTCTGATGTCCACCTGGTGTACTATTCCACCTACTAGAAATAACTCTCCTATAGATATTTATAGATTTCTTAAAGTCATTCTCTCTTTCCTTTCCATGTTATGTCTCTTCCTGGTGATCTGAGCTCTCCGAGCTATCTTCTTGCTTTCAGCTGGCTTCTTTTGCTCTTTTCTTGGCTAGTCATTGAGCTTGTTCTCAGGCCTTTTGAAAATCAACAATTATTCCATCACCTTAAATTTGACATCCATGAGGATGTCATTTGTTGCCTTGAACCTCTTTGAACCTTGAACCTTGAACTCGTTTGGTTCAAAGGTTCAATGGTTCAAAGGTTTAATGTTTTTTTAAGGGCCACGTTCACTCGCTTTTTCTTCTTTAGTTGAACCATTTCTTTGAACTATTTATTTGAACTTCTTTTTGGAATATTCTACTTCCTTCATTCGCTCGAAGCTTCCTTTCAGATTTTGAACTCTTTTAACTCTATAAACCTTTAAAACTTTGAACCATTTTGGTTCAAGGTTCAATAGTTCAACGGTTCAATCTTATTTCTTTGAATTCTTTAAAGTTTCAAACTCTATGGATCCTTTCATTTTCTAAGTCTGTTGAACTCATTGAACTCGTTGAACCTTTGAACTTGTTAAACCATTTTGGTTCAAGGTTTAACTATTCAACAATTCAATCTTAACTCTTCGAAGCCTTCTTTTGAACCTTTGAACCTTGCAGAGGTGGGGTTCAATGGTTCAAAGTGGTTCATTCTAATTGTTTGAAGCCCACCATTAAGTCTTTTGATTGAAACTTTGTGTTGAACCATCCTTAAAACACTAAGGAAATACCTTGAGTGTTTTGAACTTCTGTTGAAGAAAGCCTGCCTGTTGAACGTGTGACTTCCTTAGTTGAAAATGCTTGAATATTTGAAAAAACTTAACTGATCAAAACATTTTAAAAGAAAGAGATTTTTTTGGCCTACAAGACCAAAATGATTGGCATGTTGTCCACAAAAATAAGTGAAATTTTTTGGAAACAACAGTTATCTCCAGTTGAGGAACTTCCATTGATTGAAATTGAAGCAATCAAAGGGAGTAAAAACTAGAATCTCAGTGCCTTTATCTATGCCATTGGGCTACAGAGTCATGCTTACCCAAAAATAAAGGCACCAAAAACCAATGGTGCAAAAAACAAATGAAAAACACAAAATAAAGAAAGACTATACAAATGTATATATGTACAATTGGACTTATCTGATACTTCAAGGATTGAAGTGCTTCAGATGCTACCCACTATGAGGTAGAGTAAATGGTGTCTCATCTTGATAAATCAGCAAGAGACTATTTTCACCCCAAAATTAGTGATTGGCAAATGGACTTCTCCACCAAGAATCCAATTTTTTGTGCCTTCCTTTTGGTTTCCTCTTCTTGCCCCTTAACAAGACTTGATCTCTACCATGAATCTTTGCTTTCTTGCTGAAGCGTTTCTTTGCCTAACATTGATGCATAGTAGTATGATCCACTACCATATTTCATTACTCTTTAGGTATAGTGAAGCACATGATTTGAATGTCAACATCAAACACCTATCAATGGTTGGCATTATCAGGTACACTTGGTCAAAAGACTAGTTTGATAGTGTAACTATGCTCTTCAAAGTATTTATGAGGAACCATGAGGGCTGTAGAGATAGCCAATGAATTTACATGATTATGAAGTTTTATAGGCACTACAAAAATATTGAAAGCATCAAAACTTTCAAGACAGTCCCACACCAAATTATGATAATGTCACAATTTCTCATTCTTGACTTAATACAGGTTCCCCACCTGACAAACCACTAGCTCATCATCTCCCCAGGTGTGAAGCTGCTCAATGCATTTAGCTTGAGTGGCCTTTAATCTGAGCAGCAAAGAGTCATACTCAGTAGTGTTGTTAGTGTTTCTGAACTGCAACTTGTATGAGTATGGAAAAGTATCTCCTTGAGGAGATATCAAAATAATTCTAGCTCTAAAACTAGTAGAAGAATTGTTGTTATCAAATTCCAAAATCCAAACATCATAAGAATCTGATCTTCTTTCATATTTTTCTTCATCAAGAAGGGAAGATCCATTTTCATGTGTACTATGCCCTATTAATTCTTCTGATGTCTTATCTAAATTTTTTGGATTGTCACTTAGTAAGCTTTCATCTACTGAAATAGGAACATCCTCAGTAGACAAAAAATAATTACCCATCCCTGAAGACTCAAACAGAATTTGAGCTTCAAGGGCTGATGTTTGGGTGACAATGTACTTCAATTCCTTCTTAAGAAGTAGCCTTTGCATGATTCCCTTGATAGGAATCCTCACCTTAGACAGGTTCATGCTCAATTCTCCACCAACATTCTTACAAAAATTTCACCCAAGAAGAATGTCATAGGAGGCTGGGATGTTGGCCACTAGGACTGTCATTTTAATTATTTTATCTTAGAAGGCTGCAAATGCAAATTGAGAATCTTTGATTTGTCCCAGTAGAGGCACTTATTTGTTTTCCATGGAGAAATATCTCCCAAAGGTCTTAGTCAGCATGAGACCAAGAGGTTATGCCACCTTGGCAGGCATGACATTGTCAAAAGCTCCTGAGTCTATAATGCAATTATTCAACTAATGACCATGTATTAGTAGGGAGACATAAAATGGTTCTATCTTTCTAGGGGCAGCTAGAGGAGTAATCCCAAGATTATTTTGGGTAAGTGTGTTCTTTGGGGGAAACAGAGTTACTTTCAAAATTTCTTGTCCTATAAGGATAGTTTTATTCTTAACGCATTGAACTAACCTATCCAACTACTCAAGGTTGGATTGAAAGAATTCAAACTCATACATTTGAATTTTGGTCTTCTTAGCATGGTCAATTATATCAAATGAATGAAATGAATTTGAAATAAAGGAAGGCAGTCCATCAATCTGAGTTTTACTGGGTGTGGGACTGGTCTGCAAATTTGAAGCAGAAGGTGAAGGAATATTTAAGGTATTTACTTTTGTAGTGATCACCAAGTCCTTTGATTGGAAATGTAGTGAAGTTCCTCATTTAGCAATTGAAATTGCTGGTCGAGATTCTTCCCCTATTTTTCCTTTATCTGCTTGTTGAGCTAACTAGTTTTGGGACCTGGTAAATACTACATATGATCCATCAAATGCTTCACCTTTACTTCTGGGTTCATCTTGGTAATTTAGGAAACCAATGTTGGAGTTTCTAGCTAATTCTTCTTGGCCTTCTACAAAGAGATCAGCATCATCTTCTTGGTTCAGCTCAGGTTGGAAAGATAAATCATGTTCAACTTCATGATAACCAACTGCTGAGTTAGCTAGTGATGCTTTAATGGCAAGCTTCCCTGGTGGGGGAGGAAGATGATTTGGTTGCCCTTGATTTTAGGTAGCATTTCCCTAATATGACTAGTTGGGAAACATCTTCCTTGGTATATCCTAATAAGAAGGAGGAGCAGACATCCCTTGTGCCATTTACTTTTTTAGAGCTAGCAATTCATTTGCTAGCTTTTACACCATAAGATCAGTGGTGCCTGTAGAAGAATATTTAAAAGATGAAGAAGATTTACTTTTGTTAGGATCTCTTCTTATCTTTCTAGCCAAGATAAGATCATCTTTAACCTCAGTGGCCAAAATTTGAGCTGTATCAAGATCTATGTGGCTAGCCCACCTCAACAAGAAACTCACTTTAGGAAGCTGAGAATTGTTGAAGAAGCATTTGAGATTCTCAGGTGTCAGCTGAGTAATTATAGGAATCCTATTCCTTAGCTTGTCAAATTTAGTAATGAAGTCTCTCATTGGTTCATGAGGCTCCTTCTTCATTTGTGTAAGCTGGGCTAACAAGACATGAGCATCTTCTACAAGTTTGAACCTAGCCTCAAATTTGGCTTTGAGAGTGTTCTAGACAGTCACTATTTGTGCTTACAGATGATAAAACTAGTCTGTAATAGTGCCTTGCAATGTTTCTACAAATAGTCTGACTGCAATGTCTTCATATTCAATGCCTATTACACCACAGGCTATGCAAAAGGCTACAATATGTTCATTAGGATGAACCTTCCCATCACAATAGAACTTGGGAAAGTTCTTTCTTGAACTATGAGGTAGTTCATGTAGAGGTGGGGTTAGATTCAAGGGACCAAAAGTATTACTCCAAGGGCCTTGGAATACCATGATATGGCTATTAAAAGGAGGGATAATAAATCTCTATGGGATATGTATAGACAAAGCTCTATTAGCAAAGGAAAGAGTAGCTTTACCTGGTATTGGGGACCTAATGTTCGTAGGAGGAAAACTCCTAGTTCACTGAAAGTGAGTTTATGGAGGGAAAAGATCAAAATTACTTAGCTACACTAACTCAAATATAGGGTCAACAATACCTTGAGCTCTTTGGCTTCACGTGTATAGTGGATCTACCAAAATGTAAAATAGATATGGAAAAGAACTGAAACTACTTCAATTTTAAGCTTGAGGCTTCAAAATGTGCATTCTTGTCCAATGGAGTCACCAACAGATGAAGCTACTAAAAAAATATCAAAATTACTCATTTATCCCTAGTTGAGTCACCAAAAACTATTGGCATGAAGTTGTCTTGTTCTTTCCTACTTCACGTCATTCCCCAGCAGAGTCACCAAAAACTATTGGCATGGAGCTATATGTGTTCTATCCCCAGCAGATATGAAATGCTAATGGAAAAGAACTATATATTTTTTTCTTCCCAAGCAGAGTCACCAAAAATTGTTGGCGTGAAGTTGTCTTGTTCTTTCCTGCTTCACATCGATCCCTAATGGAGTCACCAAAAACTATTGTGTGAATATTTTGTCACCAGTGGATTGATGGCAAAATAGGTACATCAACCATAGCATAAGGAGATTATACAACAAAATGGATGTGGTGACCACAGCCAGATTGAGACAAATCTCTCCTCTCAATAAGGGGAGGTTCCCTATAATTTATTATATACTATATAAGTTGAATACACTCAGGGGTGAAACCATACCATCCATCTCTCTTTTTTTAGAGATGATGTTCATATAAAAGGGGAGAATTCTGGTGTAATTACTAAAAGGCACTTCTCTTCTTTCAAAAGTGATATTCAACCAACAGCAGGATTCTTCCTGGGCAGTAACATAAACCACAAGAAACCCATGAAAGCACAAAGTCTTTTGTTGTTCCTCCCACTAATTAAGACAAAGGGAAGCATGGCCTAAAGTCTCCACTTCAACTACAACAGAGTAAAGGATTATAAAGGATAAAGAGAGCTCAAAATCTCTCTAATATCCTTTACACAAAACATAGACTAAAGGAAATTATGGCAGCACAAAGTCTCCCACAGTCGGCTTTAGGACATCTTCCATCTTACTTCCACTTGTTTTGCTTGTTTGATTAAATGGACAAGATTGTATTTAGGAAATAGACATAAGAACAATTTCCTAGATGACACAAGATTATTCCAACACAAAGTTTGAAAGATCACTTGATTTCTCATTCATTTAACAAAATATGATTAATAGTCTGAGCTCAAAGTCTCAGGATTGCCTTTCAATTGGCCAGAGCTTCGCTTCTAATAATAGAGAGATCTCCCTTATACAAAATGAGATATTACAATATATAGCATTAAAAGAAAGACTTAGGTGCTTGTTTTCATGAATCAACCCATGTTGAATTGAATGCATTAAATATCTATGAAAGGGCCATGCTAGAATAGGTCATTGGCCTTGACTTTGGCATTCTAAATTATCTTAAATGTCTCCTCTTAAGCATGGGTTGTCTGGTATTCTTTATGATGCTTACACAACTATCTATTCACCTTTAATTAATGTAAAAAAATAGGTTGTGCCTTTGAATGTTTATGTTCTCTGATGTCCACCTGGTGGACTGTTCCACCTACTAGAAATAACTCTCTTATTGATACTTTTGGATTTCATGTAGTCATTCTCTCTTTCCTTTCCATGTTTTGTCTCTTCCTAGTTATCTGAGCTCTCAGGGCTATCTTCTCACTTTTAGCTAGCTTCTTCGGCTCTTTTCTTGGCTAGTTGTTGAGCTTGTTCTTGGGCCTTTTGAAAATAAACATTTATTCCATCACCCTAAAATTGATGTCTATGGGGATGTCATTGGTCACCTTGAACCTCTTTGAACCTTGAACCTTGAACTCTTTTGGTTCAAAGGTTCAATGTTTTGTGAAGGACCGCATTCGCTCTCTTTTTCTTCTTCAGTTGAACCATTTTTTTGAACTTCTTTCTAGAATCTTCTACTTCCTTAATTCACTCAAAGCTTCCTTTCAAATTTTTAACTCTTTTAAACCTTTGAACCTTTGAACCATTTTGGTTCAAGGTTTAACAGTTCAACGGTTCAATCTTATTTCTTTGAATTCTTTGAAGTTTCAAACTCTCTGGATCCTTTCATTTTCTAAGTCTGTCAAACTCATTGAACTTGTTGAACCTTTGAACTCTTAGAACCATTTTGGTTCAAGGTTCAATGATTCAATGATTCAATCTTAACTCTTTAAAGCCTTCTTTTATTTAAGTCCACCGAAGTCTTTAAACCTTTAAACTCATTAAACCTTTGAACCTTGTGGAGGTGGGGTTCAATGGTTCAAAGTGGTTCATTCTAATTGTTTGAAGCCTATCGTTAAGTCTTTTTATTAAACCTTTGTGTTGAACCATCCTCAAAACTCTAAGGAAATGCCTTGAGTGTTTTGAACTTTCTTTGAAGAAACCCTGCTTGTTGAACCTGAGACTTCTTTAGCTAAAAAGGCTTGAATATTTGAAAAAAATTAATTGCTCAGAGCATTTTGAAAGAAAGAAAGAGACCTTTTTGGCTTGTAGGACCAAAATGATCAGGATGTTGTCCAAAAAAACAAGTGACAGATTTTGGGAACAAAAAAGACCATCTTGGCTAAGATGACTATCCCCATGGTTAATCAAGAGTTATAATATATCTTTAAACAAATCCCTCTACCAGCATTGCATCAATCTATTATGTTCAAAAGATTCTCTTCTTTCACTGAATTGTGTCATACACTAAAGGAAAGAGAAGTAAAACTCATTTCAATGGTCAAACTCAAGTATAAAATCATTCCAAACATAATAAATAAGAGTAATAAAAAATTACCATACAAGGTCAAATTCAATGATAACAAGAATCATAATCAACTAATAGTCAATGTGGCTTCAGATCCCCCTCAATGTGTACTTTATTAGCTCTTCCTTGATGTGCATTTACCAATCTACCAGTTTCTCCATCCAGAGTTTTATAATAGTTATTGGAATGTAACATCATCACTCTCCATCCTATTTCAAAAGTTGACCTAAAAAATCCTCTTTCACAGGGATATGATCAGCATACATTTTGTGATTATCATAGAGCATCAAGGCACACTATAAATAGGTGCATCGATTTGAAACATAAGATATAGGACTTGATAGATGACAACCTACTTGATTTTGGCACTTCTGTTGAGCTTCCATAGGCAAAGCCAACACAAGATAAAGCTTTTAAAATCTTCTCAGATCTATTTCCATAACATTCTAAACAAGATAAAGGGGACACATCGGGTTTTCACCACATATACCATGTACATCCTCCACCAGTTACATACCAGGCACCTATAGTTGTGTCACATCTTTTGAGTGGTATGATAGGTATGTATGAGTCCATGGTTCCAACTAGACCTTTGATATCCTTCTTGGATTAGGATAATATTGAGGATAATTTAGACTATCATGCACTCTTTATCAGAGCATATATTCATGATCAACCCATTCATAGTGTTCTCATCAATAATGGTTCTAGTGTTGACATGTGCACCATTACATTATTATAGCATTTGGGCTACTCAAAATGAGATATCACTCTAATAGATACAACTATCAATGGATTCAATGGGCACATACAAATTTCATTGAGTGAGATTGTACTTCCTTTATAGATTGGTCCAACACATGTGACCACACATTTCATCATAGTTCCCAGTGTAGGAGTTTTTGATATGTTACTTGGTCACCCATGGATTTAAAAAAATTAAGCAGAACCATCTACAGTTCATAGATGCATGAAATTCACTCATTCTAATCAGGTTATTAAAATTGGTGGAGTTCCATATGAGTTACCACTACCCACTTCAGAGCCATCTCTTTTATAATCACCAGTCCTAGCATCTCCACTAGTTTTAGTTTTCCCACTAGTTACAATTCTTCTGATAAGATTTAAACATAGTTGAGGCATCCATCACCATTATAGGGGGTTCATACACCTCCATAGCTTTGGGATTCTAGATAGATTATAGCTATAATATTCACACCTAGGGTAGTATCATTGAGATATCATGCATCTACACATAGAGCACATGTTCAAAGAGCTTCTCCTACCACCAGATGGATCACTAAGAACCCTACAGTTGATTCCACTTCTCAGAGTTATAGGGGGACCTCATAGTCAATTTATACTTCAAAGATTTTAGAATATTTATAATGCACACAACTTTTATAATCACAATCTCAAATTTTTCATCATGTTTCATGATCACAAATGATACCTTTGTTTGATATAGGACACTATGATAGGGAGTCTCATCCAAGACTCGTTAGTTAGTATCATTTCTTCTCAATATTTCATGTATATGGCTTATTTCAAAGTATAAAATATCAAAAATATGAAAAACATTCAAATATATCCAAAAATAAAAAAATATTTTGATAACATGCATCATCCATGCTTTACATTTCTACTACTATGCTAGACTTACATTTGTTATTCAATGTTATTGTTTGTCAATTTATCTACATTACCATGCTTCACTTGATTTTTGTTGAGTGTGTGCAGTGACATCCAAATCCTTGATTGCTTCACTCTACCCATTAAGGGGACATCCTACTATATTTGAGACACACTTCAATATACATACCCATTGGGGGCATCTTCTACATGACTACACCATCCAGGTTATGTCAATCCTACACTTCACACTCTAGGTTATCATGATGATGTACATTACTAACTAGATTACATAGATTACTATATCAACATTCCACTAGTATCTATCACTCATGTATCTCTTAGAATACACCTATTCTTGTACTAAACATGTCTTGCATACATTCACTCTTATTTTGATTAATTTAATGTGATTTTATCTTTCTATTTATTACATGCTTTCTCTTCTTTCTTAGTGTATCTTGTTGGATTATATTTACAGTTCTTGTTTGTCTCCTATATGTACCTTAGGATATTTTCCAATGTCCTTTGCTTATATTTATGTGTGTGCCTTAGGACATTTTCCATTTTCCTTCTCTTCTATTCATGTGTGTGCCTTAGGATATTTGCCAATGTCCTTTTACCTATACTCCTCTATGTGATTGTGACTTCCACACCAACTTATGTGTTTCAATTGTATGTGTATGTGGCATTTTAACATGCCTTGTATGTTTTTTTTTTAGTTTGAGTGACATGTGCCCATGTCCCTTGATTTATTGACCCTTTGGTCACTCATGTATGCTTCTTGATTATTTCTTTGTATGATTATTGCCTGATTACTTTTCCTATTTGTAATGCCATTATCCATAGCATGCATTTCCTTAATTTCTTAGATGCCATGATGGACACCATGATTCATACCTCCTTGTTAATAACTAATAAATAACACTTTTGATTCCAATTTAGTATATTACACATATTATTACATTGCTATATATATCTAGGCATACCCCTATTGATCTAACAATCTTTCAATACAAAACTTGCTATATCTTGAGATATCTTGTCCATTATCATTGTTATATCATATATCTATGTAGTATAACACACTTATAGAACTCTTTCTTCTAAGGACAGTCATTGTAATGTCTTCATTCCTACCCTCAAAGAGGGGACAACAAATAGGGGTTTTGTCACAAAGATTAGAGCTCTTAACTATCAAAAAAGTAGTTTTCAAAATACTTAGAATAGAATCCAAACATTAGACCAGGTAGAATAGATCAAGTAAACAATAAAGAATCTAGAATAGTTACCAAATTTGGCCTTGGACAATAGTACCAAAGTTGGAATATAGTCCAAAATGGTAGGGTGTCTTATTTTTGGCACTCTTATCTAGACAACAAAAAGAATAGTTTTTCTATAAATAAATAGAAAAGTGAGTTTAGTCATAGGTTTATTAACTAAGTATAGTATAAATTTAACATGTTTTAGTACAATATTTGATCAGAGAATCTAGATATAAGGGCCACCATACATGGAATGATGGTTCTCACTTCTAGTTTTAAATTAGGCAGTTGATATAACTCCCATATCAGAATACATGTTCTAGACACTAGTGATTAGGGGAAATGTGCATGACACATTGATCTTCCCTTTTTTATGAGTTTAGTTTATTTTCAAAGAATTCTTAGTAATTGTGTACCTTACTCCATTTATAGGTGGTTGGAATCATTTTTAAATTTTGTATTTCATACAATATTAACTTCTTGAGTACTTGAGTTCTTGAGTTGGCTTCTGCATAAGCCTATTACACTAGTTTTAGAGTCGCTTTCATAAAAGCCTAATCTTTATCTTTTAAAATGGCCAAGAGTGGCCTAGTTTCTAGCATACATTAAACTATCCATACCAACATTTTTAGATCACATTACATTCATGGGCTTCAAGATCCATCTAATATGACATCTATTCCATATTGATATTACTTCATGGGGCAATGATGGAGCCAAAGGACTAGTTAGCCTTTGTATTTTTGAGCCACCTATTCAGAGGGATAAAACACATAGTCCAAACATTGATTGACATATGCATGATTTGTTAGCTTCACTTATTATATAATGATGGAGCCAAAGGATTAGCTATCCTTTGCATTCTTGAGCCACCTATTTAGAGGGATTAGATACATAGTGCTAACATCGATTCACACATGCATGATTCATTAGCTTCACTTAGTAGATGATGATGGAGCCAAAGGGCTTGCCTTTGTATTCTTGAGCCACTTCTATGGAATTGAGAACTCAACTCTATTCATGATATTAATTTTGTTACAACACACACCTAACACAATCTAGCATCACAATAGGTTTTATATTAGTTTGTGTACCTGGTGGGATGTATTAATTCCTTTCTCTTCCTCTCTCTCTTACCCAAATTTTATACATTATTATTTTAGATATAGAATATATACTAAGGATTGATCTACTATATGTTTTTCATTTTATATTCACACTTCACACCGTGCTCTCTATGCACATCCAACATCACATAGCTTCATGAGCTTCACCTTTACATATAAGTTCAATTATGATTTCTATGTTTCCTTTATCCTAGTTTTTCACTTTGTTTCATCACTTGAATAAATGGGGGGGGGAATTTAGTCATATAAAATGTGAAATTTGATAACTTGAGTGTGCCTAATGACACCCAATCCATAGGTCTATTTTTCTTGCTCTCAAGACCCTCATAAGCATGTTTTCATCGATTCTTAGTCATATATAGCCTCCCAAACTAAACCCTTGCAGACCCAAATTGATATTTCCATGCATAATTCATCACCCAAAGTCTCATCAACCATGGAAAATAGTGCCCAAACTTGGATTAAATTTTTGAAATATAGGGTGTTTTGTTTCTTGCATTATTTTCTAAGTGAATTTTGGCCCCTAAAAAATAATATTCTTCTGAATCCTTATCCTAATTTATATTGACCTAACATGAAGTAATTTAACCCATGATCATTAAATCCCCTATAAAATTCCATTCAAAGTCCATTTAGAAGGATTAAAACTCATTTATAATAGAGAAGCAAGAATACAAGTAAGAGTATCTAATCACTCTTCCCTATTCTTTGTATACAACCATATAATATTATTTCAAGCTTATTCAAACCTTTATACCAGTCCCTAGTCATTACAAGTACACCTAGTTTTATATTTAATTACACTTTCATCACATTATTACACTAAGAAATTTAATGGAAGAACTACATATAGATTGATCCCTCCTCGAAGTATTGGTATGTAGGCAATGTGCCCACACATGGGGTGTGAAGTGCATCCAACATATCCTTTACACACTAATCCCTTTTCCCTATTTTACAAAATTCCATTTAATTACATAAAAGACACAAGCACATGAATAATCAGATCTACAAGGAGTTTCATTGATGGCGAGGATCTAAAAGTTGGTACATAGGCTCACACAAACTCGATGAACAAAACCTAGAAAAATCATATTTTTGTGAGCAATTTAGACAATAGCGATAAGACGAGGACTATAGTGTCAGATAGAAAGGTGTCCTATTTTTTGTGGTCATATCCAATCAATAAAAAAACTCCAAATTCTTGATTATGATAGTCTCCCAATCTTGCACACAAATTTCTAGACCTTGTCTCAGTCAGAACAACACATAATTAGATAATTTTAATTTTCACTCTTTCACTACTATCTTTAGAAAAGCCTTAACTACATTAAAATTTCACAAATAAGTAGCCTAATTATTGTGTATTATTTACTGTTTTATCTACTCAAACCTATTTATTATTTAGTAATTAAACATCTAATTTATATAAAATAATAAATCATTGGGTGTTTCTAATTTTTTAAATTTTTAATAGCTTGAGAAGTTTCTAATTTTTAGGGATTTTTTGATTATCTAATTTTTAGTATTTTATAATTTTAGTATATACATGAGTATTTTATATAGGTATATAAAAGGAAAAAATATGATATATATATATATATATATAAGAAAAATGGGATGTGAATATAGTGGAAAACTAGGACATGTATACAAAGAGCTATTAACAAATGGAAATCCAACTCTAGTAGTGGATGTGAAAAGTGATTTAGAAAAATAAATACATTGAAACCATCCAAATGTGAGACATAATGAAGAGATTTATGGATGTGAAAAGAGGACAAAAATAAAAGAATATCATCAAGGATTACAAGGCAGGGGAACCTTCCATGTGTTCATCTAATGTCTGGATACAAGGATGGTATCACATTTTGATCATGCAAAATATGCTACAAATTTTAGTACTTGTAAATCACCATCAAGGTTACTATGGGGAAGGGAGATTAGGATGTGATGTGGATTAGATCACAGATATAAAATGGAAGGGGAATTCATGTGAAAGGATGTGAAACCTTGAATCAGGGGTGCTCTTGGATGATACTCTAATGGATCAAGCATAAAAGTGTTTGAGGTGCATGATATTCATGGTCTCATTTAAATATTTTCCATCTTCTATTGTAAATATATATTCTATATAACCAGACTTAGTTATAATTATATATAGACACAACAAATAAGGCTCAATCTTGCCTTTATTTTCTTAGTCTACATTTATATTTCACTATTTTTATTTAAGCACAAGATCACCAACTTCAAATTATCTATAAATTATGTATTTATTATATCTATGGCATAACAATTTTTCTAATGATTTGATATGGTTTAAGGAGATATCCATTTTTCATCCAATATTTCTAGCTATTATAGCTAGGATACTCTTTAATCATCATCATTAATAAGACCCTAAAATGAAATGTGTAGGAAGGGCAACTCAATCTTGATAGGGAGGATAAATTTTGATCTAAAGACTTGGGAATAGGGTGTGTCCCCTGTGAGAGTGTAAATGTTGGTTTGGTAATCCCATAAGGTTGGAAATAATTTCAAATGCCAATTTTGGTCAAATTCATTGACAATATTTTTGATGATTTATAATGGTCTTATTGGATGCCACAACCTCACCATTGCCTTGATGATAAAAGGGAGTTGACAAATTATGTTTAATATGAAACCGAGTACAAAGGGATTTGACATCATCATTTTTGATTGAATTTACATTATTGGAAATGATGGTGGAAGGGATACCATATCAAAAAATGATGTGATTAATGATTAATTTGTAAATTTATTTTCTGGTTACATAAGTGAGATGAATGGCCTCAACCCACTTATTAAAATAGTTTATAATAATAAGGATATATTTATGTCCATTAGATGATGTGGGGATTATCTTCCATATAAGATCGAGTCCCCATGTGTAAAATGGTAACAGATGAAGTTATTATGATGGTGAATGGATCAAATCTCCATGTTTCTTGTAATAAACACACTTCTTAACACATGTACATGCATCATATTCCATTGTCTCCCAGTAAACCCTATACAAAGGAGTTTATTAGTGAGGAGAATTCCACCATCATGGGCCCCGTAAGTACCATTATATACATATTTGATAGCTAATTATTATTCTCATGAATTTAGATAACTAAGTAGCATCTCATAATAACCTCTATGATAGGGCATTCTATGAAGTAGGGTGTAACAAGAAGCATTATGGTTGAGTGACATTTTATAAGTATAGGACAAGTTAGAGGGAAGGGAATTATCTTGAAGGTAAGTGTAGATGCCATGGTACCAAAATGAGTTGGGACCAATGATTTCACATACCATTTTTTATTTTGGATGGTTGTATGCTAGCATGATGACTAGTTTAATAAGGAACTAATATTACTAGATGTTGGAATTCATTTACAAAAGTGATCCAATAGTGGATATGGCATCAACCGATCAGTTATTATCTCATGGAACTTGCTCAAATTTTAGATGCTCAAAGTATTGCTTGAAACTATTTGCCATGCATTTATAAGGTAAGAGATTATCATATTTTGTTTGGTATTGATCATTGATTTGGTTGATGATAAGTTTGGAATCACCATATACTTCCTATTATTAGATGTTTCATTGGATTGAGAGGCAGAGTCATACAAGGAGAGCCTCGTATTCTAAAATACTTTTTGTACATGTAAATCCAATGTAAAATTATTTAGGTATAAGATCCCCCTATGGTACAAATAAAGGGATGATTGCTCCTAATCCAAGGAAGTTAAATACATATCATATTAGATCTTCCACTTATGAGATTCATCAATGATGAAAATGGACTCATCTAGAAAACTAATTTTAATGGTTTTATGTTGGATAATGGAGCATTTGATAATTGATCACCAAGTACCTACCCCTTAATAGAATTTTTATTTTCATATTAAATATCAAATTCTCTTAGGATCATAATCCATTTTATCATGTGACCTATCAAATTTGCTTTTGATAGAAGATATTTCAATGGATCAAATTTATAAATGAGGATGATCTTATTGTTGAGCATATAATTTTTCAACTTTTGAGATGTGAATATTAATGCTAAACATACCTTCTGAATGGATGAATATATTTATGTTCATATTCTACCAATGTTATGCTAAGATAATATAATGTACGTTCTTTTCTTTTATCATCATGTTAGGACAAAAGTGCCCTCAAGTCATGTTGGGTTCCCAAAATGTAGTGTAATAAAGGCTTCCTTGGTGTAAAATGGGCTTGCACTAGTGATTAGCTAAATATTTACTCAATTATTAAAATGCATCATGACAATCACTATTCCACTAAAATGTGGTACCATTTTTTAGAAGATGTGTAAATGGTTAGTAGTGATCAACTAGCTATGAAATAAACCTAAAACTACCCTAAATATTTCCCTATAAACTATGTAGTTTTTAAGCTTTTATGGGGGAGAAATTTCTGTTATGGCCTTATCCTTGGGTGTATCCACTTCAATAACTCATATTAAAAGAATGAAGCACAATAATTTTTAGGATGTAATGCCAAATACACACTTTTTGGTATTAAGGTAGACTTTGTACTCTCAAATCCATTCAAATATCCTTCATAAAGTTGTTGGGTATTCTGCATAGGTTTTAAATTTTCCCAAAATGCCATTCACATAATAATCTATAATGTCATACAAGATGATAGTCCTTGCTCATTGATAATTATCGCCATAATTCTTCATGCCAAAAGGCATGACCTAGTAACAAAACAACCCCCATGGAGTGGTGAACATTGTATTGTGTTGATATTCATTTGTTATCATTATTTGGTTATATATAGAAAATCCATCCATAATCAATAACATTTCATACCCTATTGTATAATGAAAAATCATACCAATATTTATCAATGGAATGTCAACTTTTGGATGAAATTTGTCAATATCCTAGAAATATGTATATAGGTGAATGCCTTAAAGTTTTTTTCTAATGGGAACTATGTTGGAAATACACTCTAAATAATCAATAATCCTGATGAACCTAACATTTAAGAGTTTTTTTGAAATATTTCTTGAGAAAAATCATAATACATGGATGAATATTCAATAATTTATTTTTGATTGGATTTGCATTGTGATACACTAAAATATGATGAAAATTACATAAGGGTCCAATCCAAGCATGCCAAAATATTAAAATGAAAATATTTCAATGAGTTATTTCATGAGAGTAATGATTATCTCACACTCTACTTCTATGAGGGAAGCATTGAGCTTGATGACTCACATATTATTCTCAGTAACAACATTGACATCAATAATGTAGACACCTAAAGTTTATTTAGTGTCAAAATGCACCTAAATCTATTTAATAAATTCTTATTAAATTAATAAATCATATTTTCACCTAAAATCAAAAAATTGAATAATTTAACCTATTGAATAAGTCAATTATGCACCCTTAAATCCTTATTTGAATTAAATAAATCTAGATTTTTTACCTATTCAAACCTCTCCCACCTTTGTATCCCTCATCCCAACCAAATCCATAAAGTTTTCCATATCTTATGACTCATCCCCTGATTTGTCAAGGAATTTGACTTAGTCTTGTTGAGTTATCTAACCAACCCCACTCTTTTATAAACCATTTTTAAAAGGTCTCCATCCTCATGGGTGAGGAGTCATTAGCCACAGTTGATCATTTGGGTCATTGAAAAATTCGAAATGATCCTCCACTATTGTCTTCTTCTCCAAGCATCTATAAATAAACTTGTAAATCTCCATTTTCAAGCATCCTTTGAAATCATAAGATATTTTTACATCACAAAATATAGATATTTTACACACAAATGAATTAAAATTAAATCAAATCATTCCTTTTTACACCAAAATTCTGACTATTCTCTCTTTGCATTTGAGAAGTAAGCATTACATATTTGAAAGAGCAAATCGGATACACATTGCAATGGATAAATATTATGCATTCAAAGTGTGAGCTTTTTTATTTTAGTTTTCTTTATTTTTTACTCTAGCATAGTTGAATCTTATCTTAGATTAGGATTAGTTTATTTTATTTGCATATCTAAATTTAGTTCATACATTTTTGGCATGCCTGATGGAACCTCTCCCACATATTTTTAATATTTTTTTCTCATCATTTTTTACACATAGGTAACATTTCTCTTTTAGTTTTTATTGTTTATATTTGAATTTCATATTTAATATTGCTTCTTTTAGTGTTGGTATGAACTACAAGTTGTTATCACTTGTTTTCTATTTAACTATGTAAGTTACTTTGTGTAACAGTGAATTAGGAAGATCTAATAGTGAAATTGTCCTTTTTTCTTGTTTTTTAATTCTATTTATAGGTTAAATGGAATTTTTGTCTACAAAGAATGATTTTGTTAGTATTAACAGTGTTTTCATCAAAAAATAATGAAATTATTTTACCTTATAGCAAAATTGCTCTTTTTTTCAATGAAATCATTCTTTTCTATAATGAAATCATCATTTTCTACAATGAAATCATTTCTATGTGTATATAAATAATATTTTCCAACAAAAAATTTGTACCTTTGTGCAGTGAGTTCATCATTTACATGTGCAGTAAAAAAAATTCTACACAGTGAAACTGTCTTTTAATCATGGGTCATTCTATTTTTTACTTTCTATATTTTTCCTACATTATCGTATTTCAATTTCAATTTTCTAACGTAACTATGTAACAACATTTTTTTAATAGAGACTATTTCTTTTGCTTGTTTTTTTTTTGGTTTTTCACTTGTTCCATTGTAGTTTATCTCATTTCTAGACAAAACAAACATTATAATAACTTGTTTGTAGAATGCTTGCTAAAGAGGATCAGCAAGAAGAATCAATAAAAGCCAATTTTCCTTGTTTCTAACATTTTTGTTTTTATTTTTCAAAATTCTTAGTAATTACATCACTTTTATTTCAATATTTTATTTGTGGTTGTGAAATTCATGTATGTTCTTTCATTGGTGTTACATTGGTAACAAAACTTAAAAATCAGAAATGTTTTCATAATTATCTATGTTACCTAAGTAATATATGTGTATACTTTTTCCTTGGTTTTACATTGGTGACGAAACTTGGAAATAAAAAATGGGTATCTAATTTTTATTTTTTTTCTTTTCTTAGGGGTTCTAGTGACTATGGATTTCACCACCATGAAATAGGCCAAACCCCATTTATCGATGGGGTAAATAAATTGAGACCCATCTATTTCAATTGCCTAAGCAGTTGTATGTTTTAATCACATCATGATGTCAGGATATTTCATGCTCCAATACCTAAGGTTTTGACAACTGACTCAAAATTTTATAATGATAATTGTCAACACACTAAGACCCCTATAGCTATGTTGGAAATGTTTGGATAAAACCTAATAGTGTGCATCCACTTTATTAATTTATTCCATAGTTTTTCCCCTTAGATAAGCTTATATAAACCTTAATCATAGGATAATATTTTTTACATTTGACTTTGGTGCATTACTTAGTGGTTAACACCAAGAAGTAGCTTTCCACACATCCTTAAAACTAGACTCAGTAGGCCATGGGAATGGTAGGATCCTCCATGGTTAGTGCCTTCAAATATTAGCCACAATTAAGAGCACAGATGATTAATTGACAAAAAAAAATCCTAATGGTTATTCACAACCCTTCATCCTAATTTTTTTAGAGAGGATTACATAACATGATTAGTCAAACATTAATCCAATAAATCAAAGGAAGAATTCATAAGAACAAACCTGATTAAGACTATCTATTCATGTGGAAATTATATAGGATAGAAAGAAACAAATTAAAAAATCAACATCATATTACCTTCCTAAATGGAATTACTATACCAATGTGGCTCAAAATCATGTTCTCCCTTGATCAAGAGCTCTTGTCTTCAACAACAATGGTGGCCAACTCCTTCAATGTCTCAAGAACTCTTTATAAAACCTAGGCTCATGATTTGGAATCACTAAACTAGCCTATCAATGAAGCTTTAAACTAAAATCCATGTTTAAATGCAAGGGATTGTGGATAAAATTAAACATAATAACTTTACACAAATCAATCTTAAAAATGATGCTCATGGTCTCTCTATTTATAGATTTTTGAGATTGATCAGGATCAATTATGACTATCCATCTCAAGATTGAGATGTGTGATCATTGATTAATCCAATTATATAATTAAAATCCATAAATATCCATCATAATTATTTTGGAATAAGGGGTATTTAAGAGGCATGGATGGTCTTAATGAGGCATGGGAGACCCATAATCTTGATATTTTATGCATTTATGGCTTAGAGATGTCTTTCCAAGAAATGATGTCATTAGGTGATTTAGTTAATAGAAATCAATTTTCAAAAATAAATATTCAACAACTCTCATGCAAAATCCACTTAAACTCTTGATTTGGATCAATTAGCTTTAAACAAGGTTAATCAACATTTGTATTATTATTTAAAAATTGGCCCTCAATTAATCAAAATGATCAAAAGGTCACATTACTAGATCATAATTTGACTTAAAAATAATTAGAAGGTAATGTTAGATGCATTGGAACCATATTCTAATTTAGGATGTTTTTGACACAAATTAACAAATGCACATGTCTCATGTAAGAGATTTGATAGAGAAGAGAAATCTAGAGCACCCAAGTCCAAAATTGGCATTCTGACTCAAAATGATCTGATCAAAGTTGGTTGGCCCATAAAATGAATTGCTCCATTTAGGAATACTCTGACCTAAATTAGCACTTGTAAATGACAAGTTCTTACCATTTAGGGTGTTTTATGGATTTTAGCCTAAAATGTGCATTTGAGTGCAATTCAAGTAAGATTGACAATTTCAACACAAATGGTGTTAGGAATTGGATGTCTATAGTTTTCACCCTTTATGTGCAAATTTTATTAATTATTTATAATAAAAATGTATGTGTTGTTTCCTTGTGTCTACCATGTGATTCAAAATCCTTGTTTCCAAATAAATTCTTTTGAGTTGAAATTCCATCCTAAAAATCACAACTTTATTTCTAAAATCTCAAAAGCATTCGGTTAGCAATCAAACTTTTAGTCACTTTGGTAATTTTTTTTGCTAGAGTCTAATTTCAAGTCTTTTTTTTAGTCAATTCTTTACTTAGTATCATCACTCATTGCAATGAAAATGGCTATGTGGAACAATACCTTGATCAATTAGATCACAAATCCAAATCCAAATAATCCTTATTTTAACCTAGGGTTCCATCCAACCAATTTTGATTCAAAGAAATATTTGAATTAATATCAAATAAATCATCCAAAAAATCTAAATTTTAGTTTGAATATGTATTCATCCTCATCCATAAATCAATTAAATCCAAAATTGAATAGTAATTCATAGTTTCCAAATCAACCTTTCTATAATAATCAAAATCAATCATTTTATTTTGCATCTAATTCACCCCAAAACTCAAACTCGAGCTTCTTCACCTATCCATCTAGTTTGAACTTTAGCATCAATCTAGATAAAAATTTTGGTTCACCTTCATCATCACTTTCAAATATATATTTGAATGAAAATCCATTCAGAAATCAAACCCAAATTCAATCAAATCCAAATATCTTATGTCAAAATAAACCTTTCAACTCTTATACCCTTTAAAACCAACCTTCTCACATTCATCAAAATCAACAATTTATTTATAAATCCAACCCATTCCAAAGCTTGAACTAAACTACATAAAATTTACATTTTTTCATAAATCTAATAAATCTATTCTTCCTAGATCAAGCTACCTCTCTAGTCTACTTCATTACTAGGGAATCCCAAAACATTCTACATCAACATTATCTTATCACTAGTAAGCCTATTTTATAAAATCAACCAAGTCTCCCCTCTATTAGTTATTGACTTGATTATAACATCCCCTATCACACTAATAAATGGAATCCAAATCTAGCACCCCTACCATCTAGTATCACTCCACCCCAAAAATAAAAATATTACTAGCCTATCAAATATAGTACCCTACCTATTAAGAAAAAAAATATCCTTTAAGAGAACCTTATGATTTATTCTTTTGAAAATTGGTTGATGAAAACTTAATAATATATCCAAACACCAAATAGTTTGAGATAAATGTCCAAAAACCTAAATGCCATAGACCTAAAAAATAGTATGATTATCACAAAATTGAAGGTCATTCTATAAACTATTGTATGTGACTAAAGCACTATATCCAAGATTTGATTAACAAATGGTACATCAAGGTAGATCTAAGTGTATCCACGTATAAGAATCATAGCTTAGGGATATGTCAGGATGTCTTTCTTGAGCCTAATCAAGCCATACCACTTCTAAGGCAAGGTCATAACTTTACATCCATTTCTCAAGATCCCATTTTTGACACATCTATTTTCAACCAATCCATAGTTGATCAACCTACTTTTGACAACCATGGTTTACCATCCATCTTTGATGAAGAGCCCATATTTATTTAAAAACCTATCTTTCATCAAGATCCCATTTCTAACCAAGATAATATCTTGGACAAAACCTCCTTCAACCAACATAGCATTTTACCCATTATCCAAACAGCCAAACCTTTATCACCTATTGAATCTCCCATCATCCCAAAACATGCAACCCAAGTGATAGAGGTAACTATAGATAAAAAAATCCATGAACAAGGAATTATTGAACCCATCCATTTCAAAGTAAATGCTAGACTGCATAACATTAGGTACAAACCATTTAAAATTCAATATAAATATGTTAGTGATACTTTTTTGGTTTCTAAGGGATCTTCATCCATAATTAAATAGGATTCATTCATAGTCTCTATGAGGACTTTGATTCCATCACTCCTTTCACCATCCTCACTAATCCTACCTTCCATCTTGAAAACTAGTATCATGTACCTTCTAATTGGGACCAATGATCTTACCTATAGTTAAATTCCTTCCATGATGATAAAATAATTGCATACTTCCTAACTAGACTCCTACCAAAAGAACATCAATAAACATATGCATATTTTAAGGAAAAATAAGTGTACATCATGAGGAGAATCAAGAAAAATCCACAACCCATAATGAAAAACCTCTTTGAGGCACTATAAAATGATCAAAATAAAATTTTAGTCAAAATCAAAATCTAAGTATAGAAAATCAAAAATATGAATCCCTTGGTGAAAACCTCTTTGAGTCACTATTGGACAATCTAAAGATAAATCCCAATCAAAATAATCAATAAAAATATTTTGGTGAAAATATTTATATGACACCAATGGATGAGAAAATTAATATATCCTCTACATTATCACAATTTCAAGATGGATCCCCATCATAAATTGAAGATATCATTGAAGAAACATTGAATTCTCAAATCATCCAACTTGCAATTACTCCCAGTCTTGTTGAACATAAGATTGGTCTTTCCATTAATTGTTTACATCATGACACATATACTCATCCAAAATATAATTCCATCCATCCAAATCCTTCATGTACTCAACACACATCCTTTATCCAACATACTTTCCACTTCACCCTGTCTGGTAACACCCTTTATTATAGGGCTATGACTATATCCTAGTAAATTTAGAAGAAGCCAACTTAGAAATCAATGAATTTATTTAAGACATCTTTGGATCACATGCCTAAAATATCAATAATGGTAAGCATCATGCATCTTGAACCCTTTTATAATTGAGATTCCAATAATTAAAAAAAAATCAAACAAAAAATATAGAAAGAGAAATAAATTTGTCCAAATTTGAAAACCATTTCTATGGTGCATTGGGCAAGTACCATGATGAAAACTAATTTTTTGGCATCATGCGTAAAATAATAAATTATCTATAAGTACCCTACACTTGGGAGCAAACACATTCCATTCCAATCCTATGCATTCTAGATCATCCCCCCATCCTTACCCATCCTATGCATATCCAATCCATCCTAAGCTCATATTCAATCATCATACACTAACCTTATCTATCCAAACCCATCCTTATTCATTTAACCCCAAACATATCAAAACCCATCCAATCCTTTCCATCATACACTATCCTTGAATACCCTTACCTATCCAAACCCATCCTTATCCATTTAATCCTAAACACATCACAACCCATCCAATCCTTTCGATCATAAACCATCCTTCTTCCCATTTTTACCTTGATAAAGAATAAGAAACATCTTGAGACATGTTCTTAAAAACATCTTGGTGTATCCTTGCAATGTTATTTTGATGACTAAACTCTTGGTTCTTACCTCATGTGTTCCCTAGAGTTATCATCTTAATTCCAATCCATTCATATTCATCTATACTCCATATATAATGTATTCCTTCAATCCCCTACTACTCATTCTTCAGTGCTAGAATATGTTTTTTCCTCTACTAGTATTCCTTGTATATACACCTATAAATCCAAAAAAACCAAAAATATTACAAAATCCAAAAAAAATATCCAAAACATTATAAAATACAACAAAATACAAAAATCCTTTGTCCTTAGTTACATACCCTAGTCATCGCCTATATGGATTACTCATCAAACAATTCAGTACTATCAAAAATCACATATGTCAAAGGATTCTACTCTATCCAAGGACATTCATAAAATTCATTTACTTACTTGTTTTATTCATTTACTTTCTTTTAAATCATGGGCATTTAATTTCTTCCATAGTGTTTTTTACTTCTATTTTTTTACTTACATCAATGTAATTATTGCAAACATCTCTTTTTATCTTATCTTTATTGTTGTTTCTTGTGTATATATCACTATGTGCATAACTAATGGTGTTATTATGATCTTCCATATCATGATCCACTAATTTTTTCCTTGTGAATATATTATTCCTTATGCATATCACAAGATAGTCATCATGGGTTTTCCATATCTTTGGTGCATATTGTCATGTGCAATATCAAAAATCAGGTTGCTCAACTCTTACATGTTTGGAATTATTATTGGAAATCCAATACAAAGATTAAAAAAAACACAAATTAGCTACCAAACCATCTCAAATTATCAAATGAAGCATCTATGTGTAATCTCTCTCTTCCATCCATCCTTATCTCATCAATGTTGTTGAATCATTTGATCCATTATCATTAATCTATATAGTCACTTCATTTACTTGTTAATGATTGCATATCAATTATACAAAATCATTTTGTCATATTTCTATTCAATCTACCACACTTATTGATTAGGATCAACAAAACCAAAATAACCATCCTTTCTCCATAAACCCATCACTTAATCAATCAATTAGTCAACTAATCTAAGTTCATAGCTATACAATTGGATATATCAATCTTACATCCTTTCCTATAAACTTAGATTCATATGTTACCTTAAAGCATGCATCTTCTCTTGGGATATATCAATTTTCAATCATCTCCTAACATATATCATTGTTTGGGGCAAAGTCAATCCATCATCCAATCACAATGTGCAATCATTAACTTAAGTATGTTAATAACGTTCATGGGTCAATCTTTCATTACATCATCATTTCTATTTCCATATTGGGATAATTACATCCAGCTTAATATCCCCACTCAAACTTTTTCCATGGTAGATTATGTAAGAAAAGCTTAGAGACATGAGGTCTCTAGGGTTAGTCTAGCCACCATCATCCATCTAATCCATTTTATCCAAATTTTCTACTATCGTGTAATCAAAGTGTTATATCTCTTTATCAATTATTACAAATATCAATTTTGTAAATCTTTATCACAAATTGGACAATCTATATTTTTAATTTTCTAGCCTATGGATTAACATTGTTGGGATATATCATTCTCACATTCACTTGTGAGACCCTTGACTCTGAGAAATATCCAAGTGTGCAGTCTATAAAGTGGGAAATTTACTTTTTCCAATATCTTCTCTAGCATTTAATAGGTAGGACTAAATAGTTTTACACGTACCCTCTATAACTTTACAAAAAATAGTATTGAGATAAGTATCTATATTATTGATGACAATTTTCTAATTTCCATCCATCCATAATAATCATTCTTCATCCAATTTTTTAAAATTCAAGCGACATTAAGTCAATTTATTCTTAATTGGTATTCAACATCTTATAATCATCTCTCAACATAAAAAACCACAAAATCATTTGAAATATCTATAATTTTTTTTCTATATATAGATCCATAGTTTACTATTGTTATGATACATAGTTCCCACACCTACTCTGTCAGGAGATCTGTAGCTCTACCAATTAGAGCACAATTGATTACTTTCTTATATGCAATTAAACACGGAATTATACCAAAATGATAAAGTAGCTAGAAACTTGAGACAACAAAGAATTTGAGAGACAATACACACTCTTGTATTAAATACTACTAGAAGAAAATACAATAAGGAAGATGCCACTTCTTCCTCCACCTCAAAGGCTTGCCACACCTCAAGACCTTCTTCCCTCTCTCTCTTGCTCAACACAACAACTCTAAAGCCTGAGTTGCTATCCCTCCTTGAATGCTTCAGCTGATCTCCTTGACCTTGCTAGCTTCAATGCCTTTACTTGCCTTCTTACTTAATTACAATACATGCCTTATGGGTCTATAAATAAGATCCCATGCTTACAAAAGTAGAACTCTAACTACTAAAATTAGACACATAGCCTACGACTTAAATTAGCCCCTTAGCATGCAAACACTCAGTTCAACTAACTAACTGTTCGTGCAATGAACAGTTCTGGACCACACAGGCAACCGACGTCGGTCCCTGCTTGTCTGGTGCTGCCAACATCGGCTGACTGCCTGCCATCACCGGTCTCCTTCTCCACTGCATCTGACTGATGTCGGTCATACTGTCGATGCCGGTGGCTCTGGTTCTTCAGCATCCTTCCTTGTGTCTGCAAATAGTTGAAGCTTTTTGGCTCCACACCTTAACAATCTCCCACTTGGAGATAAACAGCTGTAACTTGTACATATACTTGTACACCATCTATTTTGTTCCTTAGGCTTTGTATCCCTCTTCAATGTCACTCTTGAAGACCAACCACCATGTAAACCTGTGATGCAAT
This sequence comes from Torreya grandis, assembly GCA_037957365.1. NCBI lineage: Eukaryota > Viridiplantae > Streptophyta > Pinopsida > Cupressales > Taxaceae > Torreya > Torreya grandis. The sequence goes on along the minus strand of JARHVA010001545.1, from coordinate 878,720 downwards.
ACCTGTATCTTATGCCACAAGAATTTTGCTGCTCCCAAATTCTCCATGACATACTTCTAAACCAACTCTACCCTTAGCTTAGAAAACTCCCTGTATATGAAACCCTGCAACAAGTAACACAATACAGTATCAGGATAATGTAGCTAATATTATCCAACTTGGTAAAGATAAAATACAATGGTCAAACCTCCATTGTTCTGCAGCATAATCAAGACCATATACCATAGCCTTCTGTCTCATGTGCCCATCCACTCTCTTCTCTAAAACAGGAATCCATCCCTCTATCCAATACTTCCTTCTAGCTAACAACACTACCAACAAATACCTGTTTGGTTCTCCAAGGACTCACACTCCTCATCCATGCCAAGCTCCCACTGTTTTTGGATTCTACCTGCATTGCTTCTTCCATCTTCCTAGTTCATGACTATCAGTAAGCAATATAAAGAAGGTGAACAATGAATATGAGGTTCACATACCTTTCCTGACCTCCACATGGGTGTTTGAGACTAAGTAATTCACCCAACATCCATTCTAGTGACCGATCTAGGCCATCTCCCAGTCTGCTCCCAATCGATGTCGGTTCCCTGCACTGATCCTGACTATCGACAGTGTTTCCCTGGCCGACGCCGGTGTCCCTCCTGCTGATGTCAGTCCTTATGACCAATGTCAGACTTCTCTTGTCTGACCTACCAACCCTGGTGGTCTGCACATGACCGATGTCAGTATCTGGATGACTGACGTCGGTGCCAAGCTACCGACATCGGTGTCTGTGTGTTCCTGTAAGTGATAAAATTTTCATCTGGGAGCTCTTCTTGGATCAAACCTTTGTCCATGCTACCATGCTCAGACTTATTCAGCCCCTGTGACTGATCTTTGTCCTTCATCTCCTCCAAAAACATAAAGGCTTCTTTGTTCCTGTCAAAAGCATCAAATTTCCTCTTTCTGCAATAAACTGTATCTGTGCTTTCCAAATTTGAACACATATCTTTTGAATCAAGAACTTCCATTCCCTTCTTATTCTTGTGACCAAGCCTATTAGGCCACATCTTCGAATCTACACCAGAAGTAGAATCAGTAATACAAGTAGATAGATAAAGAGTATCTACTTTCTTACCTCTTGTTAGAACAAGTGCTCCCTTGGTAACCTTCCAAGAATCCACTGTGAGGGTTATTATGCATCCCTCATCTCCCAACCTTCCTACAAAAATCAGACTCTACTTCAGAATTGGAACATGCATGACCTCTTTCAACACCCACGTGTTGTCAATCTACAATCTCAGCTGCACTTTCCCTTTGCCAACTATCTGACAAGGCATACCATCCCCTAAATAAAGAACTCCAAAGTCTCCCTGTTCATACTCATAGAACAAATCTATGTTTGGGGATGCATGGAAAGATGAACCAGAATCTAAAATCCATGATCTTACTTGACTATCTGAAGAAAGTATGAGAGCATCCTGCATCACAATATTTGCATCCTTTGCTTCTTCAATACCTGCATGTTGATTCTCTTTATCTCTCAACCAACACTCCTTCTTTGTATGTCCTTTCTTTCCACAAAACTAGTAGGTAATACCTTTGGACTCGGATCTCCTTCCCAACCTTGATTTCCCTTGCTCAACCTTCTCCCTTTGCCTTCCCCTGCTTTTTGCACTTAGAGCATTCCCTGATGATTCACCTGTGCTTCTCCTACGTATTTCTTCATTCAAGATCACACTCACAACATCATCAACTTTTAAGATTTTAGAAGCAGATGTAGAATTACTTACTGCCATAACCAAACCATCCCAACTTTTAGGCAAAGAACATAAAATCAAGAGAGCCTTTACCTCATCATCAAAAACAATATTGACTTAAGCTAGTTGGTTTACCAAACCATGGAAATCACTGAGATGAGTATGTACCGATCCACCTTCATACATTTGCAAATTAAATAGCTGCTTCATAAGATATACCTTATTAGAAGCCGAGGGCTTTTCATATAAATTTGCCAAGGACTTTATCAACTCTTCCATTGTCTTGCACTGTGATAAGCTAGAAATCACAGATGATGCAAGGCTCAACCTTATGGTACCAAGAGCCTTCTGATCAAGAACGTTCCATTCTTCATCCTTCATATCTGTGGGCTTGCATGCAATCCCACCCAATGGTAAGTACAAATCCTTCTGATACAGATAATCCTCAATCTGCATCCTCCAATGTTGATAATTCTTGCCATTAAACTTCTCCATTTGTAGCCTGCTTTCTTCTGCCATTGCTGAACTCCCACTCAATCAGAAAACCCTGTGAATGACCTGTAATAAAAAACAATACCCTGCTTCCTACAAACTGTAGCTCTGATACCACTTGTCAGGGGATCTATAGCTCTACCAATTAGAGCACAATTGATTACTTTCTTATATGCAATTAAACACAAAATTATACTAGAATGATAAAGTAGCTAGAAACTTGAGACAACAAAGAATTTGAGAGACAATACACACTCTTGTATTAAATACTACTAGAAGAAAATACAATAAGGAAGATGCCACTTCTTCCTCCACCTCAAAGGCTTGCCACACCTCAAGACCTTATTCCCTCTCTCTCTTGCTCAACACAACAACTCTAAAGCCTGAGTTGCTATCCCTCCTTGAATGCTTCAGCTGATCTCCTTGACCTTGCTAGCTTTAATGCCTTTACTTGCCTTCTTGCTTAATTACAATACATGCCTTATGGGTCTATAAATAAGATCCCATGCTTACAAAAATAGAACTCTAACTACTAAAATTAGACACACAGCCCGCGACTTAAATTAGCTCCTTAGCATGCAAACACTCAGTTCAACTAACTAACTGTTCATGCAATGAACAGTTCTGGACCGCACAGGCGACCGACGTCGGTCCCTGCTTGTCTAGTGCTGTCGACGTTGGCCAACTGCCTATCGTCGCCAGTCTCCTTCTCCACTACATCTGACTGACGTCGGTCATACTGCCGATGCCGGTGGCTCTGGTTCTTCAACATCCTTCCTTGTGTCTGCAAACAGTTGAAGCTTTTTGGCTCCACACCTTAACAATCTCAATTGACCCCTACATCATTAGCAACAAAAATAAGCATGTAATCTCTAAATAGTTACACTATTATTTTTCAAATCCATACTCTAGTTTTCATTAACTAGAGGTAACCTTTCTACACCACCAACATCTTACAAATTTGACATCAATTTTGATGTAAATCAATTTATATTTCATCTACCTCATTTTTAACCATTTCCTCTTTTCATCAATTTTGAGTGTTTATCCGTTTATTTCACAAACCATTGAGGTAGCATCATCTCATTTATTTTCATTCATTTGGGGAAATTTTTTCCTTTTTAATCATCTGTCAGGAATCTAGAACAACAAACATGCTCTGATCCCACTTGTGAGGATTCGAAACCGGAAACATACAATTGATTACCAAACTTCAAGCAACTTAATATGCAGAAATAACCAGATTCACCAAGTAACTAGAATTCATAATAACACAGCATATGAGAGACAATACACAACTTGTATTAACACTTTATACAGAAAAGAATACAATAAAGAAGATGCCACTTCTTCTCCACCACCTTACAGAGGTTTCCCACACCTCAAGTGAACAGTAATTCTTCTCCCCAAAGCTCTCCCTCTCACAGGTCCCAACACCCAACTCAAATACAGAGTTGGTGTTCACCTCCCGTGCTCCACGCACAACACAAGTGCTCCACGCACTCCACAAGCACTCCACATGCTCCACAAGTACTCAAAGTACTTCAAGTAGATCTCCCATGAACCTGCAATAACCTGCACTTCAACAGACCATACTTATGGAAGGAACTCCCTTGCCTTCCTCTTTGCTCTATCCGAGTACACACCTGTACTCCAAGTAGATCCTGCCTGATACTGCTCCCTGTTGTGTTGCTGTCTATATGACCTTGCACACCTGCAAATCAAATAATGGTTCTGCTCACCTGTGAACCTCGACCTTGCACACACATACACCTGCAGATCAACGATCTTACTTACCATGTAGATCTCCTGTATAGGCCATGCAACTGTGACCAAGATCCTACACTCCTGAAGAACCTAGTTGGCTCTCCAATCCAGCACCAACACACCTGGTACTGAGGCACTAGGAGGAATGCACCATTGCTCTACCTCACACATGGAAGGAGCTTATAATTATGCTCTCTTACTCCCTAGCACACTTTTCCAATACAACCATGAGTCTATTATATAGATCTCATCAAACAATAATTAGACATCTAATTACAATAATTAGATCTGCAGCTCTCAGTCTAAAAATAGATCTCTTCATGCAAACACTTGGTTCGTTAGCTAACTGCCCGTAACAAGCGTAGTCCGAACCACACAGGCGACCGACGTCGGTCCCTGTCCGCCTGGGGGTCGCCGACGCCGGCCGATCTCTGACCGACGTCGGTTGCCTTCCTGCCCTATCCTACTGATGTCGGTTGGCCTGACTGATGCCGGTGTCTCTGACACTCAGCAACTCTCCTACAACCTCCTCCGTGTCTGCATCAGTGAAGCTTTTAGCTCCATAATCCTAACAATCTCCCACTTGGAGATAAATAGCTACACTATACCTGTACCTGTACTCCGTCTAATCTATTTCCTGGTTTGTATCCCTCTTCAAGCTCCCACCTGAAGACAACCCACCACACATCCCATGGTGTACCACCTGTCATCCGAGTACCCTATCACATCTGATCCTACAAACACATGTAGTGAAGTCCTAACCCTGCATAGCAACACCTGCTGCCGGTCCCTCTCAAAAAATCCTGAGAACCCACTTCCCCGAATTGGCTCCTAACTCTGACAGCTCCCACTGCATGGGAATACTCAGGTCTATACCAGACCTCATGTGATTTCAGACACTGTACCTGTCCAGCCCTTAGTGTGCTCCGGTTCTGCATCCCGAACCTCGCCAACACCTGATTCACATCAGCTCCCACTGGAGATAGAATCAACCTGTGATCTCCATGCCTCCCATGTCAAAGAATTCCACTGCTCCAAACTCCTCATGACATGCCACTGAACTAATCTTACCCTTAGCTCAGCAAAACCCTGTATGTACTAACCCTGCTAGCAAATATACCATCCACATACAGCAACAGAATGATGTCGCGACTCATCATCCCCCTGGTAAGACAAACCACAGTAGATACCCTGACATTGACTGAAGCCATGCTTCATCCTCCACCTGTCAAACCTGGTACCACTATCCTGCAGCTCCTCAAGACCATATGCCTGGTCTTCCATCTCATGTATCCGTTCTCTCTATTCTTCTACTAAGGAATCCATTCATCTCTATGCTTTCATCCAGCTGGCAAACCTACCAAGACTCCCGTCTGGTTCTACATCATAATCCTGCCTAGCTCACACCTGTTTCCTGGATCCTTCCTGCTATACAATCAGCAACAAGTATGAAGAAGAGGAACACGAATTTAAGGGTCTACTTACGCCTTCAGTCCTCTGTATGGGTGTTTGAGACTCCTTGACAGCATGCTGTCCACCCAAAATTCGTTACAGTGACCGACCTCAGTCACTCCACAGTCTGCATCCGACCGACGTCGGTTCCCATGCGTCTATCCCTGATTACCAGCCTGCCAGCGCTGGTGTCCCTGCTGCCGACGTCGGTCCTCCTGACCGACATCGGTCTTACATACTGCTGACATCGGTCCTATGACCGACGTCGGTCTTACTCTGCCTGACATCGCCGGCTTCAGTCTGTACATGACCGACATCGGCACCTGTCTGTTTGATGCCGGTTCCTCCTGACCGACATCAGTGTCTGTGTTCACCTGTGAGTGATGACTTTTTAACCGCAAGCTTCTTTGAATCAAAACCCATGTCCAAACTGCTCTGCTCAGAAGTATCCAGCCTCATCCACTGAACTCTGTCCGCCATCTCCTCCAAGAACACCAAGGCTTTCCAGTTCTTAAGCCTATCAAATATAGCTGTCTTCCACTTAAGAACATGCATCTCCTTCCTGCTCATGTGACCAAGCCTACGAAGCCACATCTCTGCAACAGAAGAAGAATCAGTAATATAAACAAGTAGATAAAGAGTACCTGTCTTCTTACCACCAGCTAATTCAAGTGCTACCACTGTGCGAGTTCTTGTGCATCTCTCATCACCCAATCTTTCTGAAGAAATTAGCCAAATCTCCAAACCTAGGACCTGCATGACCTTCATCAACACCTGTGTGTTGGCCGCCTACAATTTCAGCTTCACTTCCCCTTTGCCAATTCTTTGGCAAGGCTTACCAGCTCCTCTACCTGGGGCTGCATGGAAAGAGGCAACCAAATCTTTTATCCAAGATTCAACTTTATCCAAGAAACCTACAAACACATCTTGTGCAACAACACCTGCTACATCTGTATCTTCAATTTCTTCATGCTGATCTGTTACCAACCAACAATGTTCTTTTACCTGCTCTTTCTTTCCATCGAACCATGAGTAACCGTCTGTGCTTTTCAATTCCTCCATTCTTAGCTTACTTTGATCTGCCGTTGCTCTACTCCCACTCAATCAGAAACCCCTGAGAGTGCCCTGTAACCAAAACACAACCTGCTTCCTGAAACCTTAGCTCTGATACCACTTGTCAGGAATCTAGAACAACAAACATGCTCTGATCCCACTTGTCAGGATTCAAAACGGGAAACATACAATTGATTACCAAACTTCAAGCAACTTAATATGCAGAAATAACCAGATTCACCAAGTAACTAGAATTCATAATAACACAGCATATGAGAGACAATACACAACTTGTATTAACACTTTATACAGAAAAGAATACAATAAAGAAGATGCCACTTCTTCTCCACCACCTTACAGAGGTTTACCACACCTCGAGTGAATAGTAATTCTTCTCCCCAAAGCTCTCCCTCTCACAGGTCCCAACACCCAACTCAAATACAGAGTTGGTATTCACCTCCCATGCTCCACGCACAACACAAGTGATCCACACACTCCACAAGCACTCCACGCGCTCCACAAGTACTCAAAGTACTTCAAGTAGATCTCCCAAGAACCTACAATAACCTGCACTTCAACAGACCATACTTATAGAAGGAACTCCCTTGCCTTCCTCTTTGCTCTATCTGAGTACACACCTGTACTCCAAGTAGATCCTGCCTGATACTGCTCCCTGTTGTGTTGCTGTCTATATGACCTTGCACACCTGCAAATCAAACAACGGTTCTGCTCACCTGTGAACCTCGACCTTGCACACACATACACCTACAGATCAATGATCTTACTTACCATGTAGATCTCTTGTATAGGCCATGCAACTGTGACCAAGATCCTACACTCCTAAAGAACCCAACTAGCTCTCCAATCCAGCACCAACACACCTGGTACTGAGACACTAGGAGGAACGCACCATTGCTCTACCTCACACACGGAAGGAGCTTATAATTATGCTCTCTTACTCCCTAGCACACTTTTCCAATACAACCATGAGTCTATTATATAGATCTCATCAAACAATAATTAGACATCTAATTACAATAATTAGATCCGCAGCTCTCAGTCTAAAAATAGATCTCTTCATGCAAACACTTGGTTCGTTAGCTAACTGCCCGTAACAAGCGCAGTCCGAACCACACAGGCGACCGACGTCGGTCCCTATCCACCTAGGGGTCACCGACGCCGGCCGATCTCTGACCGACGTCGGTTGCCTTCCTGCCCTATCCTGTCGACGTCGGTTGGCCTGACCGACGCCGGTGTCTCTGACACTCAGCAACTCTCCTACAACCTCCTCCGTGTCTGCATCAGTGAAGCTTTTAGCTCCACAATCCTAACATCATCAACACTCTACTTCTACTATTCTTCAAAATAGTATTGATTTGAAACACTATTTTGAAGAGGGGAAAATTTAAACACCTAAATTTAATTTAGTGACTAAATGCACCTAAATCTATTTAATAAATTTTTATTAAATTAACAAATCACATTTCCTCCCAAAATTAAATAATTGAATAGTTCAACATATTGGATAAGTTAATTATGTACCCTTAATCCTTATTTTAAATAATAAAATATAGATTTTCTACCTATTCAAATCTCTCCCACCTTTTTCTCCCTCATCCCAATCAAATCCACAAAGTTATTTACATCTTATGACTCATCTCTTGAGTTGTCAAAGAAATTGGCTTAGTATTATTGAGTTAGCTAACCAACCCCACTCTTTTCTCAACCATTTTGAAAAGGTATCCATCCTCATGGGTGAGGGATCATTATCCATTTTTGATCATTTGGATCATTTAAAAAGTCCAAATGATCCTCCACTATTGGATCCTTCTCCAAGCATCTATAAATAAGATTGAAAATCTCTATTTTCAAGCATCCCTCAAAATCACAAGATCTTTTGACATCACAAAATATATATCTCTTACACAAAATCAAATAAAAAGTGAATTAAAGCCTTCCTTTTTGCTCCAAAATTCTACCCATTCTCTATTTTCATTGGAGGAGTGAGCACCACATACTTGAAAGAGCAAATCAGATACACACCGTAATTGATAAATCTTGTGCATTTAAAGTGTGAAGTTTTTTATTGTGGTTTTATTTATTTGTTGCTCTAGCATAGTTTAATTTTAGCTTATATTAGGATTAGTTTACTTTATTTTAATATCTAAATTTATTTCATACAAATGGTGTCTTCCACAAGCAATGTGGAACCATCCTCTAATAATGTAGGTACTGAAGGGAACTAGCATTCATTTTCTAATTGTAACCCAATTGGGTTGTCAATCTCAACCATATAAAACTAATTTGAATCATTAATTGTGGGAAATGGCTAATTTTGGAATGTCTATGGAAATTATTGGACCAATTATTCAAATGTACATTATTAATCAAGACTAACATTTTTTTTGAAGATGATGCATGGATTTATAGGACTCTAAGCTTCCTTATGAAGAGAGACTTCCTCACCCATTGGAACCTTAGAAAGGTTTTCACTAATGAACATGTCTATATTTTTACTTTTTTCATTTTCCAATATCACCTCAGATAGGTTTTCATTAGAGGACATTAATTTCTAATTTTTTAATTTTGTTTACTAAAGAAATCCACATACTCTCCAAAGTAGTCAATAGGGTCCAAATTAATCTTGAATCCTTATTTATGATCCCCAAGTGAGAAACCATATCTGAGTCCCAATAATTATAAAATAGACTCATCATTCTAAAATTCATCCAATTGTATGTAATCATGTTGGTCCCAATCAGTGAGTTTGATATAATTAAGGTCAAGGTGGATGGTAATGATGAAATTAATGTTAAATAAGTTCATGTCATAAAGCTCATTGTATATGCTATAATACGACTCTACATTACTTTTGAGATAATATTCATTAGATGTCATAGTTTCATCACTTTCAAGACATGAGGGGTCGCACCTAGGTAGTTTTATCTAACAATTAGAGTTCCTTTTTGTTTGAAATGGGGTACAGGCTCAAGAAATCCTTGTTAATTTCCCTAATCCATTGCCTTTGTAAATAAGATGTTCCATGATTTTATTTGGCATGTGATATTTGTTACTCGAACATCAAGAATAAAAGCCATCACTATATAACTATTAGTCCCCAAATATGTTAGCATTTTCATGATGCAAGAGACCATTTTTAGCAAATTATAAAGGCCCCACTTGATAATAATAATATTTTTTGTGCCATTCAATTTTGGGTTTTCTAGGGGATTTAGATGATTCAGGAAGTTTAACAATGTGTAAAGCATTATTGATTAAATATTCTCCATAAAATTTGTCTTTGAATATGAAATGAGATGATGTTTTAGGATGTGAAACTATCATATACTTAATTTTCACCCTTGGAGAGGGTTCTTCAGGCTCTCTCTAACTAAGTTATAATTTTGGGACAACCCCATGCTATGGGTAACCTATGTTGGGACTGAACCTCTAGAAAAGGTTGGATTCCTCTTGATGCTCACCTAATAATAATTCTAGACTAATGCTTCAAATGGAAAAGGGTTAGAAATATGGTTAAGGGATCCTAAGAAAGATAAAAGGGTGATACAACAAGGTTGAATGGACACTCACATAAGATTGAACATGCATTAGATCAACAAAAGACAACTATGGCTTACTCAATCTCACAATCTTACTAGTTGAATAAATATTTCATGGAAGAGGTTTCATATAGAACACTAATATAGACCTGTAAGTTAGTTTAGAAACACCTTCAAAGAGGTAAATATAAGGAAAACAAACTAGGAAGAATCTCCTTGACAAATTTACCATACATAAGCATGTTAAACACGGGTTAAAGATAAGACATAGGTAAAGATTTGATCCTATTACCTCAAAATGTGGTTCTTATAATATTTTTATAGGGTTTAACCTTATCAATTGAGCACACTTTTTAAATATTCTTGATGAGCATCCTTATCTCAAAAAAGAAAAATGCTAAATTCTAAAAGTTAAGAACCCCTTCAATGGGAATGAGACTAGGATATATAAAAGAAAAGAGAGAGGGAAATAAAGTATGTGGGAATACTCTATCAAAAAAATAAAAAATTGTCCTAGGTCATTAAATGAACCTAAGCTACCACTTTTTTATTAATCAGAACATCAACTATGGATTGTTAAGTGAGAAAGGTCCCAAAGGCTTTGAAGATGTATTAAATGTTCCTAGCTATAGTTCCTAATACTATACCTTTTCTTTGATCTTTCATGCCATCTCTCACTTGAAGACAAAATCTCATGCTTATAACTCTGATTGGATCATGGCTTTGTTATTTTTAGGTAGTTACTTGTTAAGACTATGGCCATGTTGAAGGATGAAGACCCTTTGCATTAATCATATCTCTACTTTATCTTATGTTTGGATCATAGGTCTATCTATAAGTGGAAACAAAATATAAGGACACTAGTTTTCTTATAGTTCTCTATATTAAAACAAACTTATAGACAATATATCACCTTATGGACCCCACTTTATTTCTATATGAGCTAGGAATTTATTATACATGGATCCTTCTTTAACTCAGTGAATCAATCTCAAGAATGAACCCTATAAGCTCTAACTTATCAAACTAGAAATCAATATTAGCTCCAATAATGGTCCCTTTATATTATTTATATGCTAATGCATTAGTTAGATCACTCTATGGTGTTTGAACGAGCTCCAATGGCATCAATAAGACCCTATAAAACCCTATTTTTTCATGGTCAAAAATAGGCCCTCAACCTACATCAAGAATATTGGGCTTAGTCTTGTTCTAATTGGTTGTCAAATTCTAACTTAGCTCATTGACACATTGACTCAACTTTTTCCTTTAATTTTAATTATTATAGACTCCCATGAGATATCGATCCACTACCAGTTGAATGTGTTGTTACCACTTATCATGCACATATTCACTCTCAAGATTCATTATCCCTTTGAATTATACTCATCATTAGATCTAAGTGTACAATTGAATGTGGATCATTAGATCAACTAGGACCCACTATTTGAAAGCCAATGGCTAGTTAATGATCTTAAAATTAATGTCCCCACTCCTGTCAAATGATGTTCATGTTACCATCATTGATGGTAGCATGACCATCAAATTTAAGCTCAATAATATTTATCTTTCTCTATCTTTAAATTTGACATCCTACAGACCATCATTCAAAGTCTCATAGAATGTGATTGACATCTTGTAGACCATAAAATTTAAGCACAAATAGATTTTTTTCCTAACCTTTATTTTGAAGTTATCATAAATGTCTTAAGTTATAAGTCCTTTTTGATCAATGTTGAAGGCTTATATTTTGAAGCACAAGAATCATAGAGGCACCAAACTTGTAGGAGATGTTTTAGATGTCAAAAAGAACAAACCCATTTGATTTTTTGGTCCCAAGAGCCTTCTAAGTGAATATATCTAATGAAAAATTTGGTTGGTCCACTTGATCTTTCATGACATCCTAGCTCAAAAATGGCTATGGAAACTTGGCAAACTCTATTTGAGGAGTCAACTTTGCACATGTATAACTCTATTTGTGCTTCGATAGAGGACTTAGAATTTGGCCCGTAACAACTAGGAACCAAGTTAAATGAACCCATGTGACCATTTACCATGTAACTATCATATGTATGAGATATGTCTTTATCAAGATGCTCACTTGGTTTTGTTTGAACTTCTTTGAAAATGGCTAGTTATGGAAAAATAACATAATTTCGCTGAGAGGCCAACTTTGGATCTCCATAACTTTTGATGCACTTTAAAAGAGGACTTGAAACTTGGCACATATAAACTTGGAAAAAAAGTGAATAAAACCATATGACCAATTTTCCTTGACTCATCCACACATGTGATATATAGCATCTAAAAACTACCTACTCGACATTTTTGACACTAGACCTAAGATCCCTAGATGAACATAATGAAGAACTACATGGGTTATTTGCATCTCCATACTTAACCCAATCACTCTTAACATACCATAGGGTATATTTGAAACTATAGACCTACCCCTTACAAATTAGAAAGATATACTTTTAATCAATCTATGAACTTTGTAAGATCACATTCATGCATTAATTCATCCTAAAATCTTATCCAAGCCTTACTCCATACTTGATTCTTAGGAAAATACATTACATTTAGTAAAGTTGGGTGTGGGCCAAAAATGGCCAACATCTTTGGCAACTCATAGGGAAGCATGCCTACTATGATTTGAGAACCCAAACCATATGTCTTTATCTAGTCCATTAGGCATGGAGTCATTAACTTCTATAACTATGCTGAGCCTCTCTTGAAATAACAAAGATCAAAAGAAATAAAACAAAATGAAATACCCGAGGCACTTTGGCAAAGGAAATAATAAAAAATAAAATAAATGTGCATAATGAACTTAGAGGAAAGATTTAAAACTACTATAATATGTATAATGTGTTACAATGGATGAAATTTTATTCAATAACAAGGCTTTAAATGAATACCATTAACTAGGATGAGTGATACCTCTCCATACAGCTGGGCAAGCTAAAAAGCATTATGTTCTTTGCATCCATGGATCAAATAAGGTTCACTGAACAAACTATCAAACTTGGTGTGGTTGCCTAGTTTGGCCTTATTTGGGTCCCATTTGAGGACTAGGTCCCCTTACTTGATGTCCCTTACTATATATTTTTTGACAAAAGCATTTTTGACTTGAGCTTGGTGTGATTCCAAAGCTTTCATAGCAAGGTCCCTGGTTTCTTCCAACTCCATGAGTTCTATCATTCTCACATTCATGGGCTCATCCTCCATCAATTCAAGTTGATGGGCCAACTCTAATGTAGGCAGCTCAAGGGAGAAAGGCAATTTGGATTCCCTTCCATACACAAGAATATATGGAGAATTACCAATAGCAGTTTTAGGAGTCACCTATCATCCCATAAGGCTATCTTTAGTTTGGTGTGCCACATTCTCTGATTCTCCCCCATGGTCTTCCTGATGATCCTCGATAAATTCTTGTTTGTGGACTCTGCTAGTCCATTTCCTTGAGGATAGTAGTTGGAAGAGGTGTTGAGATAGATACCCAATTTGAGATCCCACTCACTTGTCTTCACACTAAAGAATGCTAATCCATTATCTAAAATTGTGTTGGTTGGGACACCAAATTTGGTCACAAGGTTGTCATAAAAGTCTAGAACTATGCCTTCACTAGCCTCCTTCAAAGTAATGGCTTCCACCCACATGGTGAAATAGTCAGTTTTAGTGAGCAGCCATTTATTCCTTACACTTTAAGGTGGATTTATCATCCCTATGAAGTCTAACCCCTACTTCATGACTCTCCACCTAAATAGGATTGAGTGGAAAGGTCATTAGGTTTTGATTTCTTGAAAAGAGGGCACACTTTTGGCATTTTCTAATCCATGTGTGAGCATCCTTGAAAAGATTGGGCTAGTAATAATGAACCCTCATTACCTTCATTATGGTGGTTCTAGGTGAAAAATGACCTCTTATAGGTCCATCATGAAATTGCTCCAAGATTTTGGTCACCTGGTCATCATCTATGAATCTAAGGAGTACCCTATTAAGGTCCTTTCTAAAAATAACACCATCAACTAATGCATAAGGTATAGGTTGGATCCTAAAATACCTTCTTTTGGCTCTGTCTAAACCTTAGGGACATTCTCTTATTGCTAAGAAGTGAGCCATATCTTGAAGCTAACTCTCTTAAAGCAGAGGTGCATCTAATTATGAGTTATCTTAGGTCACCAAAATAGATTCCTTGTCTTTTTGGAGGTCATTCACAATGTTTTCACATAAGCCCTTACTCCTGACCAACTTGGTGACCTTGATCTTTATGTCATTCAAATCTTTGTTAAGAAGGAAATCCCTAACTCTAGGATGAGACACCATAATATGGATCATGTTGTTGGAGATTATGGGCCTAAAATTCTTAAGTATTCTCAAGGCTATAAAAATTTACTTCTCAATGAAAGTGTACGTCACCTCATATCCTTCCATCCCTTAACTAAAAAGGTAATCAGCTGCTCTATTGCTTCACTATTCTTCTACATCAACATAGCTGATATGTTATCAATGTTAGCAAAGGTGTACAAGATGAAGTCCTTGGAGAAATCAATATTCAAGAGTGAGGATGCTTGGGTAATGGTCTAATTGATGGATTTAAAAGCTACTTTTCCTTCATCAAACCAAACAAACACTTGGATCTTCTTCAACATGGTGGTGATAGGTTTGACTAGGTTTGTAAAACTAGGTATGAACCTCCTCACAAAGTTAATCTTCCTAAGGAAGCTCTGGATCCCTTTTATATGATTTTAAAATGATAGGGATAATATAACACTTACTCTATTAGGGTCAATGTAAAATCCTTCTTTTGAAACAATATGACCAAGCAGTTTACCTTTATGTATAGAAAACACACATTTTTTGGGATTTAAAGAGATCCTATACTCTCTACATCTCTATAACATCAACCTCAGATGATCCATATGATTTATATTATTCTTGGAGAAGATTGTAATGTCATTCAAATAGACCATCACCATTTGATTTAGTAGTCCTTAGAAATCCATGCCCATTAATCTTTGAAACATTTCCCCAGCATTAGACAATCCAAAAAGCATCTTCTGATAAGTAAATTTCCCCCACTTGGTGGTGAAGGTAGCCTTGTATTGGTCCTCTTCTCTCACTAGCACTTGGTTATAACCTAAATATCCATCTAAGAGAGAGAAGCATTTTAAACTAGTAACTACTTGTAGGAGTTGCTTCATAGATGGTAGAGGGTAATGGTCCTTTAAAGAGACTCTATTAAGATCATTAAAGTCCACACACAATCTTATCTCCACACTCTTCATTCTGATAGATATTAGATTAAATACCTATGAAGAGTGTTTGATTCTGAATATGACCCTAGATTCAATAAGACTGGCCAATTCCTTTCTCATGAGCTCCTCAATCTTGGAATTTATGGGCCTCTACTTCTGCCTAATAGGATTGGCATTAGCCTCTAGCTCTATTGTGTGTTGGGCTAGATTAGGATCAAAGCCCTTTAGGTCACTATATTACCAAGCAAAGATGTCTACATATTCCTTATAAAATTTTATGAAATCATGTCTTTCAACTTTAGTTCTTAGCTTTCCAAGCTTAAGGAACTTGTCTTCAAAGATAAGAACTTTTTCATAGTTTTCTTCATTAGTTGACATCACTGCTTTATCCTTCCTCATAGGGTCCCCTTCATGAAATAGGCCTTTTAGGGTGAAGTTGATGCTTATAAATGTACCATAGGTGCTCTCCAATGTTGATGAACACTTCTCATTTCAGTATTCAAAAATTCAAGGCATGAGTTGTAGTTTGTGACAATTTGGTGATGTTTATGGTGGAATAAAAGTAGAGTATGGGAACTATCCACAATATTTGTTTAGTTTAGTGGTTGGGAGCTACCAGGGTCTAAATCTTTGGATCTTTGTGAATTTGATGATTTCTAAACTAATCTAAATGAATATTAAAAATTATCTTTAAACTAAAGTGAGTCTTGATAAAAAATAAGAAATTGAAAGGGTAAGGTAGAAAGGAAACGTGATTGCAAATTCTCATCTCATATATTATGACAAAATTCTAATTACTTTGAGCACACATGAACCAATTTATGTTATAAAATAACATGAACTCAGATTACATCATAAAATAGGAAAACTTTAGAGGAAACATATAAATCATAAGTAAGAACCAAGTTTACTTTAAACATTTACTACTATGGTCTAAATAGCCTAACCACATCCAAATGCAAATCAAAATAAAATGAATTATACTTGAGATCTTTATAGTTAATCTAGCATTAACATAAATCAATAGCCCTATGACAAATAATGTGACTCAAATTATAGATAATCATTCAAACTTAAGATGATAACATGTAATTGAGAGATAATATTGACATTTAACAAACTATAAAGACAATATTTTTAGAATTCCTTAGTTATATCAAATGTTCCTGGTATACAATTGCTCAAAAAGCTCTCTCTTACAAAATGGTAATCCTTGCCTATTTATAAGAAACATAGGTAGTTTTTCAGTTAAATTTCTCAAAATATCTACATGCAAGATAAGGATAGCTATCTTTAATTCAAATATTACAATGTATATGACCTACTACATCAAAATTGACAAAAGGAAACCATATATACTCACAAGCTAGTATATATTTGTTACAAAGGGATATTCTTTTACAAATTAAATTAGTAGTGGGCCCCTTGATTAGCCATGTCTAAGGAAGTCTTTCACCTTCATTTATTACTCTTTGATTAGCTCAAAATCCACTGCATGCTTCATTGTATAATCCTCCTCTTGATTTACCAATGTGTTGAAATTTTGGTCATCTTTAGCCATGACTTCCTTGATACACTATACTTTTGTGATCCGCTTCCCTAAATTAAGGATGGTGTTAAGGATATTTTGATTGTCCTTGGTAGGATGGATTTGATGCCCCATAATACTCTAGATGTGGACAACAACTCTTTGCTTAAATTCTCCATCACTGATCAGGGCCATAGAAATGCTTTGAGAATGGTTATCCAATAGGCTCCCCAAAAGTTTCCCCATTCTAGTTACTAGGTCCTTGTCTTCCTTGATGAAGTTGTTGACATTACTGTACCACGTGATCAAATCTTCTTACTTATCCATCAAAACTCCCATGAGGATATCTAAATGTCAAAGCTTGATGATCTTGAAATCTAGGGCCTACTTTATCCTATGCACATTGATGATTTATATCATTTGAGCTTGAGAATCCTACCATTGGGTGATTAAGGCTTGTGCCATCTCAGCTTGATGGTTTAAATCACTTAATATAAGCTTGATGTTCTTTAAATTATCAAGTGTATCTAGAAAATATTTATTCATAACTTGTAATATGTCCTTAAGAATTGAGAGTAGGACTTGAGCCTCCAAATATTGATTCTCCTTCTCCAAGTTGAAGATCCTTTACTTCATTCCTTGGATTCTGACCAAGGTTATTACTGATTGTCCCACCACTAAACTAGCCACATCCTCTTGATAGATGGGATTTTCTCCTATTTCCTACCCTTGAATAGGAGTTAAGCTCACAAAATGTTCCACCTTTTAAAAGGTCAAGTCCTCAATACCAATGGTGGCCTTCTTTGTCACTATTATCTCAAAACTTGATGTGTCTAGATTAAATTGGACCTTTATGTAAAACTCCTTGAATTATGGCTACTCAAGAAATTCTACATTTGAACACCCAAAGGCCCCTGGGGTGTCAATCCTCTAGCTTTCTTTGTCATGAAGGATTTGGATCCTTCTCTTTGTCTACCTATTTATAATGTCTTGGATCCATGGCTTGACATTCTCCTAGACATTTATTCCAACTCAAGTTAAGGCCAATGATGGAAAGAGAGATGGGATTTTTTGTAATTTCCCACAAACAAACTAGTCAAGAATGGTTATCCATAAATAGGGTTCTCATCATTGAATAGGTTAACTTCACTATTAGGGTGAGTGAAGGTCAACCTAGGCTTCTTTTTAAGTTCTAATGACATTAAATCCAATTTTTCTTGTATCTTTCCTCCATCAATGGGTTGAAATATTTGCTTGATGTATCAAATGTATCCTCTTCCCTATCAAAACCATAGGATGTTGCAATGTTAATAAGGGCACCCTTCAATGTTTCTCCTACCTCTAGGGCAATCATGTCAATGATTTGCACTGGAGAAGGAGCCCTCTATGGGGATGCCTAGGGTTGAGGACCTTCACCAAGTCTATTTTTTATCCTTAGTTCCTCAACCAAAACTTTACCCTCTCCTTTTATATCATCAAGTTGCCCAACTTGGGGTGGCTTTGTCAATTCTACTCATTAAGGCTTAAAAGATTATCCTCCAATTGGTGGCTCCTAATGAGTAGTCCTAAATGGTCTTGGAAATAAGTGATAATGCAAGGGATGTAGTTTCCATCTCTCTCCTAAGGTCTTATTGTCTCTGACCATCGTATGCTCCAATTGGATATTGTAGCCTTTGATCTTGGATAGGACCTCTTCAAAGTTTTTTTCCCTTGTATAGATACCATCTTCCATGCCTGGTTAATGTTTGTATTCAATATTTGGGATTATTTTATCTCAAATGTGGTTGGTCACTTTGTTATTGGGGTCCCACATCTTAAGGTCATCCATATGGAAATAAAAATAATTTTTGTGGATCACCATAACTTCTAGTTGCTTCCAATCCTTGATCACAATCTTGCCAATGTCCAGTGGAAAGGGGTGAACCTAAGCCTTTTTATTTTTATTTCATATCCCATCCACACCTTGGATGACTTGATAGGAAATATCTTTCTCTATAATCTTATTAGGGACATGAATGGGCAATCGATAGGGTTGAATCCTAATTACTTCTATTCTTATAATAGTGTAATCTAAATAGAACCATACATCCCCCATGGATTCTACTTGGCTTTTGATTAGAGGGTGGAGTTTTGTCATAGGGACACCAATGATTGCCTCATAGATAGGTGGGAAAACATAATCATAGATAAATTGCATGTGGTTCCTATATTTCAATATATACAATTTAGAGTAGTGATGAGAAATAGTGGTTCTGACATCAGAGGACCAATTTTGAATGCCAAGGAAATCTATAGAGGCCAAAATTGAATCTAAGAAATAAGACATCATATGAAATTATTTTTAGGTCCTTCTCTTGATAGTTTTGAATTATTTGGGCAAGAAAAAACTTATTAGGTCTCCAATGGGAGGGTTTAACTTCCACTCCAACATGCAGTGGACGTAAGATACCCAGACCTTACTTACATAAGAGGTGGAGGGGATACCAAAGGCTTAATTAAGTTTGGTCATAGCTATCATAATTCCTTTCCTAAATTATACTATAAGAATATCACTATTAGGGGACATAAAAATATGGGATCTTTGGATCAACTAGGGTGAAAGGACTGAATCTAGGTCTTGGGTGTTTGTCCACTCTCTTAAGGATGGGAGATCAATATGAGGTAAGGGGAGCTTATAATAAGTTTCAAAATACATAGGGGTGATGCATTAAAACTTATTAGTTCTTCCCTATTGAATGAAATATTCTTTACCTATCATGTATTCAATGAAAATGAAAGCAAGGAAGTCGATACAATGCATTACCTCTAGTTTGGCTACAACATGGTGGAGGCATGCCAACTAAATTGAGACTAGGTCATTATATCTCTAATGCACAAAGGAATTCCTCCTTTCCTCCTAGTAAATTGGTTACAATTCCTCCACAAGGAAGAATAACTTGGACTAGTTCTTGATTCCATACACATTTAAGGCTATCAGGTCTAGCTCTATATCTTTGGAGATCCTCCCCTCACTGTCTGAAGTTAGATAAATTTTTGCTTCCATCTTCATCTACTACCTACCTACCACCATTGATGACACTAAATTATATTTTCAAGGTCATCAAAGGATTCACTATGGCACTTTATTCAAGGTTTAGTTATGCTATTCTGATTGCTTTATGACTAGTTGAGCTAACTTAGGACTTCTTTATGAAGGGCTTAGAGTTTTTGAGCTTTAATGGTGGAAATATCTAGTTTATTAATCTTATGCATGCCTTAAATTTTATGGGACCTTATTCTCATGCCCTTTACACTTTATATCTTAGGATATCTTTGATTTTTATTCTCTTTACTTATGTGGAGCCTATGTGGTGTGGCTTTGTGCCTTTTGTGACAATTTTCATAAATGCTAGTTGGAGACTAGCTGTTGGATTTCAAAAGCTTTCTTTATTTTGCTCTGATAGTACAAATCCTAGTTCTTATGTTCTTATTGGTCCCTTGATCTTTAAGTTCATGGCTATGCCACTTGGTATGGTGGCAAATCTTCTCCATATTGCTTATTTTTATCAGTTGCTATCCCATCCATGCATTAGCCACATGTCGAGCTCATGGGGAATTTGAAAAGTCTTTAAACTCGATGCACCATTGGATCAAATCTAGCGGGTGAGTGATCACCATTAATTTTTTACAAATCTAATTCATTTAATTAAGTACCTTTATTAATTAGGTCCTATGATATTTTCATCCTTCGACTGGTAAGCTACCATGCATCTTCCTCAGAGGGCTCTATGTACCTCTGTTAGTTACCCTATCCATGGGGAGGCCATGTGTCAAGCTCATGAAGCCTTTTTGAAAAGTCTTTGAGCTTGATGCACCATTAGATCAAATCTAGTGGGAAAGTGATCACTGTTGGATCCTACAAGATGCACACCTTTTAATCATTTCCATCACTATATAAACATAGACTTAAAATGATGTTCTTAAACTATTTTTATGTTAAGAAACATAAATTAACTTAGGTTAAGGCCTTTTATGCTAGGTATTTTTACATAAAAATTCTAGGAATTCTTTTGAAAGGTTCTTTATAAATTCCCCCTTTTCTTAGGCTTTGAAAAGTTGTCTAAGTTAAATTTGGTAGGCTAGGTAATGTCAACTACATCCTCACAGATGTTAAATGATGGGAGTGAGATTATCAAATTTAAGATAATGGAATTACTTTGGTTTAATGACTAATTACTTTGTATCAAGTTCTTAGGAATTATTTGGGCTTTAGGGTCAATGCACACCATCAGATTAAGGCCCTAAGGTAGCGAGGACTACCAGATCATAATTTGAGTGTTTGATAGAGATTTGTCTCCCTTTTGATGTCATATTTGGTTCATGCCATTGGATCAAATTATTTGATTAAACATAAGACATCAGATCTAAAAAAGTGTGTAAGATTTAAGTTAATCCCCGATATGTATAAAGGTTTAGACTAAGGTTTTGACCTTTAAAAGTTTGTTCATGCTTGAAAACACCAAGATATTTAAACCTTAATAAAAAAAACTAATTAATCAAAAAGGGCTCTCAAGTTTTAAAAGAGGAAAATAAGAGGTCCAAGTATTGATTTTATATTAATGTTTATGCATGTTAAAAAAAATAATCAAAGCTTCATATAAAGTTAGACTTAGGGTTTCTATAATCGAAAGGAAATATAATTTCCCACTAAACTTTTTTCATAGATGTTTAAATTCAAACCCCTAGGGTTTACTATTTAGGAACCCTAACTTTCTCCATAGAACATGTAACTAATCACCTCAAAGACAATCATTAGAAATATTAGTCCATAAAACATAATCACAATTATATTTAAATTTCAAGATAGAATAACCCTTTCACATTTAATCTAGAACACAGATGTTTTGAAACATTCACAAGGGTCCCCTTTTAGTAAAAGTAGAAAAATGGGGGTATGTTGGTCTCAATAAATGGTGACTCACTGGGGGAATATAGCAATATGTTGGAACCCAGGGCTATGGTTTAGACCTATACATAAGTTTCTTTTTACCATTTTGATATATACCATCTCTTGAGTCAATTCTTAGTTGAAACAAGCCTCTTACATGCAGAATTTGAACCTAGATATTAAAACAAAAACATGCAATGTGTGCTTTTATTCCACTTACTCTTTGTCATGAGACTTCAAGAAATAATGTCCAAGTCCATATCCTTTTGGCCATTGCATTTGACTTTGAGCATATTTAAATATTCTCTTAGGAATAATTGTTCTTAATTTAGGAAAGGCTTGATCATTGCTCTTCTACCATCTAGGTGTTCATAGCCCTGACAAAGACACCTTTGGCTCCACTCATGTCCTTTCTCCACTACCAGCCAGGTGTTCATAGCCCTGGTAGAGGTTACCTAAATCACCTTTGGCTTTTGCTTCTTTTGATTTAAAAACTATCTTTTTTTTTCAACAAAGGTTGGGAGCCAAGATGGATAGGTTTAAGGATTTGGTCAAATGTCTTAGCCTTAATATACTGTCTTTTAGTTGAAACTTTAATCCTAGATAAGGACGTATTTTAAGTGTAAGCATGAATGTGAAATAACAAACTGAATTCACATTATACACATATGATTCTTTTTAAAACCAAGCTTTGATTCATAATAAGGTTTGAATCTTTTTGGAACATTTAGCTCTTATACCTATCTATGCTAGTGCCTTTGGTTACATCATGATTCTTTATCACCACCTCATGTTCACTTTTGTAAGATTCATACTCACATCTTTTGAGCAATTCTAAACAAATATAATCTATGAGACTTTACTAAAACTAAGGAACAACACCAAGTAGAAAATATGAAACACAAACAAACAAATAAACAACAAACAACATAAAACCATAAGTAAACAAAAATATACAAGCCTGGAAAAAACAAAGCAAGAAAGGAAACTAACTAGCCTACCTACTCTAAACTTAACAATCTTATAGATTTATTCCATGAAGACCCCTAGGGGGCAGTATTAAAGTAATGCATGAGGTATTTCCCATTAGTGTGAAAATTAAATTCTACTCCTTGAAGATACTTCAACTTGAAAATATTTTTTCCTAAGAAATCTGCAATTTGGTACAGGCCAATCCATAAGGGGGTGAACTTGCCATGTTTGCCTTTAGGATCTAATGCCTTGTCTGAGAGGAGGACTAGGCCTCCCTACCTAAACACCTTCACTTTGTAACTTTTATCAAACCATATTTTCATGGTTTATTGGTGATTCCTAAAGTCTAAAAATGCATTTTCCCTGACATCTTCCATTTGAATGATGTCCAATAACCTGGAATTATCAAGTTCCTAGATATCCTTCATGTATTCTTGAATGAATGTGAATGTAGGAAACTTCAAGGTGATGGGAAATATAGGCTCCTAACCATATACTAAAACAAATGGTGAAGCCTTGAGTACTTGCTTGATCCTTATTCGGTCATCCCACAATGCACATTTAAGAAGTTTATGTCATGTACTGGGTTTATCTATTGCTAACTTCTCAATGGACTTCATTAGATTCTTGTTCATGGATTTAGAAACACCATTTCCTTAGGGATAATGATTAGAGGAAAAATTCAAATAGATTCCATTATCATAAGCCCATTCGATCATTTCAATAAATATGAAGGTAGATCCATTATCACAAACTAAGGAAACTGGGGTTCCAAATCTAGTGAAAATATTTTCCTCCAAGAAACTAATCACCTCTTCTATACTGCATTGTTTGATGGCTACTACCTCAATACATCTAGTACAATAGTCTGTAGTAATTAGGACATATTTTTCACCTTTATAAGAATTGGGTTTGATCACTCCTACAAAGTCTAATCCCCATTATGCAAAACGCTTGTTCACCATCATAGATTGTAAAAGCATGGCTACCTTTGGCTCTTTTATGCTAAATATCTGGCATTAATGACACTCCTCATATGTTTGTGTGCATCTTTGAAAAGGGTGGGCCAATAATACCTAACCCTAAGAATCTTGTGGGCTATGGTTCTCCCTAAAGGATGTTTATTGCCCAACTTTTCATGAAAAATAGACATGATTTGAGAGGCCTCTTCTTTTGACGCACATATTAATTAGATCCCTTAAAAGTTTTTTCTATAAAGGACTCCATATTTGATGTGGTAATGGGATGATTTAAACCTTGAAGCTCTTTTCTATTCTTTGGTGAGTCTTGGGGGACAGCTAACTCTAATAAGAATATGCATTAAATAGTCATACCATTTATTGGGTTGGAAGTTCTATTGATCCACTTGCATGACATGGAGCTTGGGGTCAATATTGGTAATCATCTGAACTAAGCCTTGACATTTCACTAATTTGGCAATTTTCATCTCTATATAATACTCTTGTAGGATTGACATCCACTTGCCTCTTCTTTCCCCAAGCTCATTTTAACTCAACATAAGCTTTTTGGTTGGATCTAGTAAAATGGCATGCACCTTGTTTCTAAGGAGGTAATGTCTAAAACATTTTACTATCTTTACCAAGGCATAGGCTTGCTTATCAATGATGGAATATTTTACCTCTATATTTTTCAAGTTGATGCTCATGAAGACAATAGGGTGGTCATTCCCGTCAACCTTTTGAGTTAAGATAGCAACCATGGTGTGGTCAGAAGCAAATGAATATAAGAAAATATCATTTGAAAAGTCAGGACTTATTAAGATTGGGGCTTGACTGATTGCTCTTTTAATGTCAACAAATGCTTTCTTAGATTCTTAATTATAGGAAATTTTAGCATCTTTCTTAAGTATATCATTCAAAGGTTTGACAATCTCAGCAAAGCCTGTAATAAACTTCCTTATGAAGTTAATCTTGCCAAAGAATGAATTTAGTTATTTTTGGCTATTGGGTAACCCAATTTTAGAAATGGCCTCCACTCTATTAGGATTTATGGAGATCCCATCTTTGGTAATGACATGCCCCAACAATTTCCATTTAGTGACATAGAATATGTTTTTCTTAGGGTTAAGAGATACACCATACTTCCTACATCTGTCAAATACTTGTCTCAAATACATGAAATGTTCTTTATTTTTAGAGAATAATGTGTGATAATCCATATATATGGTGATGAATTTTACCACTAGACCTTGGAAAGCATGGTCTATGGCCCTCTGAAACATTTCCCCTACATTATTTAATTCAAAAAGCATTCTCTTATAAGCATATATATTCCCCATTTAATAGTAAAAGTTGTTTCCATTATGTCTTTTGGAGAAACAGTCACTTGGTTATATCCAAAAAATCCCTCCAAAAAGGACATCATGGTAGATCCTAAAACAAATTGGATAACTTGGTCTAAAGAATGCAAAGAGTAATTTTCCTTTTTAGATGCTCTATTCAGATTCTTAAATTCTATGTATAATCTTATTTCCCCATTCTTTTTTTTGATTGGGACTAAGTTTTCAACCCAAGTGGACTACCTAATAGGAAACACAATCCTTGCATATATCAGTTTTTTAACTTCCATAAATATCATGCATTCTAAGATAGGATTGATAGGATTTTACTTCTATCTAAAGGGTTTACAATTTTCTTTGAGGGGGATAATATGAGTAATAACCCTTGGGTCAAATATTTTTATATCTTTATAGGACCAAGCAATGACATCCTTATATTTTTTAAGTAGCTCTCTAGCTTTTCTATTTTCCATTTTAGTGCAAGCATTTCCTATATTCACTTGTTGGGGTTGATCATGAAGACCAAGGTTCATTTCATGATAGTCTTTACCACTTACTTTGGGTTGCTTAGGTGCTTTAGAAATCTTGTCATGATCAAATATCCTTTCCAATGAGATCATCCCTTTAGGTATCTTATTGTCATTTAGTTGGATGATTTTACCCTCAAGCTCCCCTTCAATAGATCTTTCACCAGCTTCATTAATAATGTGATCTTTAAAATCCCCAAAATTAGTTAAAAATTCTATAATTTTTTTTATCATCATTGAAAAATTGGAAGTGATCTATGTGGTTAAGGACTAAGGGACATGGTAATAGCTCAATATTGAGGTTTTAAGAATCATGATTGGGTATGAGGTTAGCTGCAGTAGAGGCAAGCTCATCAACAACTTTGTTTTCTTCCCTAGGGATAGACAAGATATTGAAGGCATTAAAGATTCCACCAAGTCCCAAACTCTAAATTTGTACTTCTTAAGGTAAGATAACTTGCACTAGTACTTTCTCCTTGACTAATTACAAGTTTAGAATCTCCATAAAAAATTAGTTCCTTGACTTTATGCTTGATGTCAAGTTGTAATCCTAGGATGAGAGCCTCATACTCAACCAAATTATTGGTACAAGGGAATTGTAATATATAAGATGAATTGTATTATTTTTCTATAGGGTCTATCAATACAATACCAGCCCCTAATCCTGATTTACATTTGAAACCATCAACATATAACTTCCACAGGCTAGGCATTAGAGGAGAGCTCTTAGAACCAGGTTCCTTTGTAGTTTCTAAAGTGAAAACTCCTAAATAAAAATCTAAGAAGTTTACCCTTTCATTGATATCAATGTATTATGTTATCATGTGTTTCATTATGGGTTCCCTTTCTACTCTTATCTGATACAACACACCTTTCCAAGGTAACCACAAGTGTGAGCAATCAATAGACATGTAACCATTTAAGGCCTTAGTCCATTCTCTACTCAAGAGCAATCCATAAGCATTAGTAATATCTACCACTTGGATGTCAATATATTTTTGAACCCTTGGTTTAATAGCCAATTACATATGCACATTTAATAACTCGCCAATGACCTTGACTCTTGATTCATCTAATTGATTAACCATCCTATTAGACTTGATTGGTGTTAACCTAAGTTGTTCACATGTCCAAGTAGGCATGATGTTGGTTGAGGCTCTAGAATCTAAAAGAAAATTATGTAATTCTTCCCAAATATCCTAATTGTAAGCAAGAAGGTTGGGGACTCTACTTTGGTTACTTACATAGTTATATTTGCACTATCACTCTTAAGGGGCTTGCCAGGCTTCTTGGATAAGGATTCCAAAAGTAAGTCTCTTTGTTCTATGATCTAAGTTAGCTCATGTAGAGTGATGTTGGCTTTAATATTTTTTATATCTTCTCAAATATTTTAACCAATTTTTCTTGAAGGATCAGTAGTAGGTTTGGAAGAGCTTCCTTTAGGAGTTTTAGGATTATTCTTTGATATAGTGTCTGGAGGAGTCCTATAGTTGTTGGGGGGAGTAGAAGTGGTCAATGGTTTTTTTTCTCCCTATTTCTCAGAGGATATGTCTTTAATAACTTTTGGAATGCTTGAATATATTTAGGGATATTCTCAAGCTCATTATCTTCTTGAAAAGGGAATTGAAAAGATTATACCATATGCACTTGATCAGATGGTTTAGATTCAAAAAGACCTATAGTATAATCTTTGTTTGGAACCACTTCAAATGTGTCAAGTTCCTCTTGGAAAGCTTCAAAGGCTTTTTATAATTCAATGCAATCAAACTCACCATGCTTGGAGGTAACATCTATACTACAATAGTCTAGTAAGACAATATCAATGAGGTTGATAACCATAGTCCTTTTGCTAGAGGAAGGCTTATTAGCTTTATTATTTTAGAAACTATCATTCTAAAATCTATTTCCAGGCTTGTTAAACTTTTGTAACATGAAGTTCCTACTAGGGTTGTCATTAGCATTACCAACTTGCTTTTGTAATTGCAAAAATTTTGTGTTGCGCTTCTAGACCATTTTTAATATAGATTCATTCTCATTCTTTAGAGTCTCAAAATTTTGACCTTAGCTATTTTTAATGTGATTAAAAGTCACAAAAGACTTATATTCATTAATATGAGATCCATTAATAGCTTGATGACTCAAGGACCCTAGGTTCTGATTAGGGGTATTATGGCTGGTAGGTAATACATTCAAAGCAGGGAACTAGTTTAATGCTAGATTATTTTGGTTATTATTGGGAAAAGGTTTAATATAAGAATTTGAGGATTAACATTTGGGAAAAAATAAGCCATCTATCCTTGGGGTTGCATTTGGTCACTAATAACCACTGGTTTAGAATAAGCTTGAGCCAATGTGATGATAACTGGGATAACTCTTTTAAGAAATACAAAAGTCATGGGGTCAACAACATCTTTGTAAACCTCTAGAGATAAATCCTCATTAGGTTTATATGGATCCATGGTATTATCATTGAATAACCTAATAGGTTCACTTTCATCTCTGTTAATAGTTATAAATTGACAATAGATGACACAAGGGCTTATGATCTTTCTAAATTGATCAAAAAAATAGTGTCAAAGTTATTCCATGATGTAATACAATTGTTAGGAAAATTAAGGAACCATTCATATGAATCATATTTGAATGTAAATGGGAACAACCTACATGCTACATCTTCATGAATAACATTTAACAATCTTAATGCAACTTTGAAAGACTTAACATGCTCCTTTGTAGTTATAATACCAGTTAGACTAAATATTGGCAAATATTTTTTAGGATTACATGGTAGGTCATGAACCAAACCTAATATATTGATAGGGTAAATCCCAATCCATGCCATATTTGGATGAATATTGAACATAGGAATCCCTTGCAAGGGTGAAGATGGTAGAGACTTAGAATACCTATTCCTTCCTCTATATTTCCTAGTTCTTCTATGGATTTCTAGCTTGAGCAAGGGTTCTTTAGTCTCTGAATGTGATCTGGTCTTGATCCTTGGAAATTATAGCTTTATATTAAAAATTCAAATACACTGAAACTAGCAAAGATCTTTAAATATTTGTGGCCCTCCTTTTAGTGCCAATGGAGCTTCCTTCTATTGATGCTTCTAAATGTACCATAGGTGCTCTTTAGTGTTGATGAACACTTCTCATTTTAATATTAAAAAATCCAAGGCATGAGTTGTAGTTTGTGATAATTTGATGATGTCTATGGTGGAATAGAAGTAGAGTATGGGAATTGTCCACAATATTTGTTTAGTTTAGTGGTTGGGAGCCACTGGGGTCTAAATCTTTGGATCTTTGTGAATTTGATGATTTCTAGACTAATCTAAATGAATATTAACAATGATATTTAAACTAAAGTGAGTCTTGATAAAAAAAAATAAGAAAAGGGGAGAGTAAGGTAGAAAGGAAACATGATTGTAAATTCTCATCTCAAATATTATGACAAAATTCTGATTACTTTGAGCACACATGAACCAATTTATGTTGTAAAATAGCATGAGCTTAGATTACATCACAAATCAAGTAAAATTTGAAAGAAATATATAATTCATAACTAAGAACCAAGTTTAATTTAAATGTTTACTACTATGGTCTAGAAAGCCTAAGCACATTCAAATGCAGAGCAAAATAAAATGAAGTATAATTGAGATCTTTATAGTTAATCTAGAATTAACATAAATCAATAGCTCTATGATAGAGAATGTGACTCAAAGTACAGAGAATCATTCAAACTTAAGATGACAACATGTAATTGATAGACAAAATTGACATTTAAAAAACCATAAAGACAATCTTTTTAGAATTCCTTAGTTATATTAAATGTTCATGGTATATAATTGCTCAAAAATCTCTCTCTTACAAAATGTGAATCCTTGCCTATTTATAAGAAACATAGGTGGATCACTGGTTAAAGTTCTCAAAATATCCACATGTAGAATAAAGACAACTGTCTTTAATATAAATTTACAATGTATATGACCTACTACATCAAAATTGACAAATAATATCCCTTTGTAACAAATATATGATAGCCTATTAGCCATGTTTGAGGAAGTCTTTCACCTTGCTGTATTACTCTTTGATTAGTTCAAAATCCACTACAATCTTCATTAGACAATCCTCCTCTTGATCTACCAATGTGTTGAAATCCTAGTCAGCCTTAGCCATAACTTCCTTGATACACTATGCTTTTATGATCTAGTTCCTTAAAGTAAGGATGGTGTCAAGGATATTTTGATTATTATTAGCAAGATGGATTTGATTCCCACTAATACTCTAGATGTGGACACCAAATCTTTCTTGAATTTTCCATCACTGATCAGGTCCATAGCAGTGGTTTGAGAAGGGTTGTCCAATAGGCTCCCTAAAATTTTCTCCATTCTAGTTACTAGATCCTTATCTTCCTTGATGAATTTTTTGACATTGTTGCCCCAGGTGATCAAATCTTATTGCTTATCCATCAAAAGTCCCATGAGGATATCTTAATGTTGAAGTTTGATGATCTTGAAATCTAGGGCCTGCTTTGTCCTATACACATTGATGATTTCTATCATATGAGCTTGAGAATCTTTCCATTAGGTGATTAAGGTATATACCATCTTAGCTTGATGGTTTAAATTACTTAATCTAAGCTTGATGTTCTTTAAATTCTCAAATGTATCCATCAAATATTTATTCACCACTTGTAATATGTCCTTAGGAATTGAGATTAAGACTTGAGCCTCCAAATCCTACTTCTCCTTCTCCAAGTTGAGGATAATTTGCTTCATTCCTTGGATTTCAACCAAGTTTATTACTGATTATGCCACCTCTAAACTAGCCACATCCTCCTAATGGATGGGATGTTCTCCTTTTTCCTACCCTCGAATAGGAGTTAAGTGTTTCTAACTAGTTTTCTACTTTCACATTCAAAAGATGAAAGAAACTGAGATAAGTGGTCTAGGGTTAGATGTTACCCAAATAAGGTCTGTGCACCATTATCCAGACGTTGAGAAAACTCCTCTTTAGTTATGGAGGATGACACCTGTAGAAGAAAGAGATTTAAACAAGAAGATTTTTAAATGGACGTAAGGTGGACTGCCAAGCAAAAGCTTGATCCCAAAAGTACAAAGACTTCCTAGAAGGGTGACAGTCCACTGATTGATGAAACAAAAATAGAATGTTTCTAGAAAAAGAAATGATAAAGGACTAAATAAAAGAAATAGAAACAAATGTGCACATGTATGTGGAAATTTATCTTCCACAGTCACCGACGTCGGTGGTTCTACCGACGTCAGTTAGTCTGCCAACGTTGGTATGGTCAATGGGCCTGGTGGTCAGCGTCAGTCGAGGCAGTGAGGCTTTGGATGAGTTTTAGGTCTATTTGTGGTCAACAAAGTAGTTTGGGGTGTCTGCGAGAATTTTAGTCACTGGTTCTGGGTCAATAAGACAGAGAGTGTGGCTAAAAAGGGATTGAATGGATAACATGAGCAAAAAGAAAGATAAGGGTGAGAGAAGGCTTTTCAGCCTCTTCGAGAAGAATAGACTGGGTTGTGTCAAGAATGCTTGGAAATGTGCAATAATAGATTGCTAACATATTTAAAAGAACACTAAAATAAAAAACTAGTATAAATACTTAGCTGTGGGTGGAGAGGCAGAGCTGTAGGAGGTCTGTTTCCATTGTGGCTGATACTGGAGATGTCGTGTAACCTTCAATCTAGTGCAAAATGATTAGAGCAGAACCTCTGAGCCTGGAGAGTGCTATTGAAATGCTGATACCTGCAAGAAGTTGAGGAGCGAGAAAGCTTGAAGTCTGGAGTAAGAGGATTCATGTTCGCAAGATCTTGGCAATGGAAGCATAAAATGTAGTCTTAAAGGAACTGTCATTGGCAAAACCACTGACATCGGCTGAATAATGACCAACATTAGTGGCTGAAGAATGGGAAAAGAGGATATTTTTAGCATTTTCCCCATTCTTCCAACTGCCAGGTCTAACTATCATTGGAAAATGGTTCAAGGCAGATTAAAGGAATGTGAGAGGCTAATGGGAGGGTTAAAATGGGGTTTAAGTAATTAAGATTTGGCATGGGGTGAGGTGTCAAGGGGGTTATTAATTTAAAATAGTTAATTTATTTTAAATTAGTAAGTGTGTGGGTTAGGAATGTTTAGGGGGTGGACCAAGGAGACCAAGGGGGAGGATGACCAAGGGATAGACACGATTTTGGTGTCTACATTTGCCCCTTTTTGTCTTGTTGGTTGTTCTTGATGAACTGTAAGACAAAAATAGGAGTTGGTTGCTCCAGGTATGGGATGAGGTGTTCCCCCATCAAAGCAGGAGTCGAGGGAAGGGAACCTGAGATCAGGTGTCGATTTGACAGAGAGTGGATGGATAGAGTGAAGGTTCAAGTGTGAATGCTGCAAAGGGTGGGATTGTGCATATGCCACACCACACGATAAAAAAGTCAAATTATCATGGTCAAAGGTCGAGGAGTGACAAAATGAAAATAACTGGGCCCCAGCATTTAGTCATAGTTGATTGGGTTAAATGATCTAAGATGTAGCTCTAATGGTCATCATGCTCCAAGTATCCCGGGCTCAAGAAGTGCTCTTGGAAAACATGAAAAAGGCCACAAGTAATGGGGATCAATTTGAGTGTGATCTAATACTTGTGAGGGTCATGGACAATTTGCTAACTAGGCATGAGGTAGCAAGGGAAAAAACAACCAAGGTAAAGTTATCTTGGAGGTGGTCATGGTCTGAGGAGATAGTCACGATCTCCAAGGTCATTGGTCAAGGATGGTCAAAGGAATGGCTGAGCTAACCTCAGAAGACCCCATGTCAACTGAGTGTTACCTACATAGCCCCTGTCATTAGGGCCTCAGGCCAATGTAGTTCTCCTAAAGAAGGGAGGAAGGGTCAAAGTGGTTGATGTGTTTGGTGTGGTTATGAGAATGATTTAGCACATCCCATATGTTTGATGGTACATGCTTGAGATGATGAGGGGGAAGAAGATGCTACAGCCTTGTCCATATTGTGTAATGGTGTATTCTATAACATTGGTCGAGGTTTTTCATCCCTATCAAGTGTCCATATTAGGTGATGGATGTATGCTAAAAATGAAATGAGTCTGTTTATGCATTAGCAAGTAATGGTTTATGCTTGACATAAATTGCATGGTCGATAGCTTCCATGTGTATTGGTGTCCACAGAAACTAGTGTGAATAGGCTATGGGAACGTTAGTGGTCGAAAAAGGGTGGATGGGTTGGATGACAAATGATTTGATTGAATGTGACCAAAGATAAGGAGGAAGTGAAAGGCATTGTGCCCTTTCATTGACAGGAACCATAATGAGAGCATAGGTAGGGGGTTTTTGAGAAACAAAAGCCCCATTCATGCATTATGTCATTGACCATTGGTTGTGTTAGAGAAGTAATTGAATCACTTTGACACTAAAATGAGCTCGAGATCCCTTGAGTATGTGATGTGATATGTGAGAAGAGGGTAACCCTTTTTAGTATGGATAACTTTTCCCCTTTCTATAGGAGACCCTGAGAACAACTATAAGCCAAGTCCATGACTCTTTTTTTTTGACAGACTGATCGATGCAGGAAGTCTACATAGGGATGTCATTGTGTTTTGTGATCATTTGTGAAGTTGATCGATGCAAGAAGCTTCTGATAAAGTGTTGTTTGTAGCAAGAGTTTAGGCATAGCCATCCTTTGAGGGAGTGGTCTATATTTTTGCTTTATATATATATGAGGGCTTTGAATAGCTGTCCTTCAAGGGAGCAGTCTATTAGCTACAACAATGATGATACAGCTGTCCTTCGAGGGAGCAGTGCATTTAGAATTTTATGACCTTTTGATATTTGACATTTATTTTTGACAAAATTTGTAGTCATAGACAAGACTATAGAAGTTTAAGGGCTCCCTTTTATTAAGACAAAGCATTCCTACAGAGGGGTTACAGAGGGATTGGTTAGGGGAACAGGGTTGAAAGGAATGAGGATTAAGATGACAAGGATTGCTCAAGGGATGAGCTCAAGTTAAATGTCAAGTGAATGAGTACTCATCTAATAGTAAAATGGTCACAGATGCAAGGCATTAAGGGGCTCAGGTTCTGGTTGGCCTTCAAGAGAAGACAGACGATAAGTCCATGATCCATATGTGTGCATTATGATGTAAGGTCTAAGCCAATTAGGAACAAATTTGCCTCATTTACTTTGTTTCATATTGGTCACATGTTGATTTTCTTTGAGGATGAGGTCTTTGATGTTGAAATCTTATTCTTGAAAATTTTTGTTATAGGCTCCTTTGATGCAATTTTGATAGACATGGAGATGGTGGAGGACAACACGATGACGTTCGTTGAGTAACTCAAGCTGAGATAAGTAATCTGGACAAAAGTCATCATTAGAAAGAATGTCATGTAGAGAGATGCATAGAGATGGGATCTGTACTTTGAGAGGTAGGACAACCTCTATTCTGTACACTAGAGAGAAAGGTGTAGCACTTGTAGAGGTTTGGATGCTAGTGCGGTAGGCCCACAAAGCGAAGGGAATGTGAATGTGCCAATCCCTTCCAGTGGTGTTGACCACCTTCATGAGAATTTTAGTTAAGATTTTGTTGGAAGCCTCAGCCTACCCATTTACTTATGGGTAGTAAGGCAAAGAGAAGTTGAGCTTGATGCCAAATGAGTCACAGAGTTTCTAGACAGTTTTGTTTTTGAATGACTTGCTGTTATTGGTGATGATTTTGTGAGGGACACTGAAACAATAGATGATGTGGGTATTGATGAAGTTGACAATTTTGTCAGCTTTTGTGGAGATGAGAGGAATAGCTTCCACCCATTTAGTGAAATACTCAATGGCGGTGATAATGGACTGATGACAAAGAGACGAATGAGGGTTAATCTCACTGATGAGATCTAAGCCCCATTGTGAAAAAGGCTAGAAATCTTGAGTGACTTGTAAGGCATGGCTAGGGATGTGAAGCAAGGTAGTGTGCTACTAGCATTTGATGCAATGCTGAACATAGTCGCTACAATATTGGTGAAGAGTGGGCCAATAATAGCCCAGGTGAAGGATGCGCTTGGCAACCGACTTACCACTAAAGTGTCTGCCACAAATCCCATCGTGGACCTGTTTAATGGCATGAGATGCTTCAATGGAGGTCAAGCAATGAAGAAGGAGGCCATCAAAACCTCTTTTATAGAGAAGACCCCCTAACATGGTATATCAAGCCGTGCGTTTGATTAAAGCTTATCGTGCATTGCTAGAGAGATCGGGAGGAATGATAGAATGAGCCAAGTAGTCCACAAGTTGTTTATACCACACATCATGTGGACTAGAGTCTATGGTGTTGATGAGGTTGATGTTAGTGGAAATGTATGAAGGCAACGACACATGATGTACCATGATGTAAATTCTTGATGAAGATGATGAAGAGGGGATATGTGAGGCGAGAGAAGCCATGGTGTCAGCAAACTTATTCATAGATCGAGGAATAGTCTACAAGAGGTAATAGTTGAAAGATGCTAGGAGGGTGTCAACACAGTGTTTGTATCTTTGAAAAACTTCATTTTTATAAAGATATGAACCGTTGATTTGATTGACGACTAGTTATGAGTCACTGAAGATGTTGATGGTCTTGATGCTTAAAGAAAGGGTGGTTTGAAGTCCCAAAATTAAGGCTTCATATTCAGCCATATTATTGGTACATTCAAAGTCAAGTTTGAAAGGTAGAGGCATGGGTTCACTCTCATGTGAGATGAGAATGACCCCTGCACCCCCACCGAGTTAACATTTTTAGCCATTGAAGAACATCATTTGTTAGAATGTGTCATCAATCGAGAGGGTGGTGATCGATTCATCAGGGAACTCACACTGAGAAGGTTGATTGTCAGGTAGAGGGGCATTTTCCAGTTGGTCAGTGATTATTTGCCCTTTGATGGATTTTTGTTGGATGAATTCCAAGTCAAACTCAGCAAGAAGCATAAGCCAACGAGCCATACGCTGGTTTTGGTATGGCTTGGAATGCATGTATTTAAGAAGGTCAGTGTGAGTGATGACAAAGGTTTTGTGATTGAGAAGATAATGACAGAGCTTGGTAGTAGCAAAGACTAAGGCCAAATAGAGTTTTTTGGTATGGGTATACCGAGTTTCATAGTTGACGAGTGTCTGACTTATATAGTAAACCGCTTACTCACGGTGTTGCTCGTCTCAGTGCGTGATCATGGCACCTAATGAATGGTTGGTTGCTGAGATGTAAAGGTAGAAGGGTTGGTCATCTTTAGGTGGAATGAGGACTGGTGGAGAGATTAGATAGTGTTTGAGGGCTTCAAAAGCCTCTTGACAGTCCTCATCCCATTTAAAGGAGACGTCCTTCTTGAGGAGATGATGAAAGGGTTGGCAGTGGTCAAAAAGCTGCGAGATGAAGTGAAAAATGGATTGGATCTTCCCTTGTAGGCTGTGAAGCTACTTGAGATTGATTAGGGGTGGCATTTTGAGTATTGCCCAGATTTTAGCTGGATCTATCTCAATGCCATAGAGAGAAACAATGAAACCCATGAGCTTTCCTAAGAGGACCCCAAAGATGCATTTCTTGGGGTTAAGGCAAACATTATATTGAAGAAGGTGAGAGAAGATGATCTTGAGGATGGTCAAATGGTCATGATGAAGCTTAGACTTGCCTAGCAGGTCATCCACATAGTCTTCCATGATTTTATGGAGGAGATCGTGAAAAATGTAAGTCATGGCACGTTGATATGTGGTACCTGCATTCTTCAGGCCAAAAGGCATGACCCTATAGCAAAAAGTCCCCCATGGGGTGATGAAGGTAGTCTTGTGTTGATATTCTAGCACAATCAAGATTTGGTTATATCCTAAAAAGCCATTTATGAGTGATAGCATCTCATGACCGGCCATGAGATCAACAAGTTGGTCAATGTTGGGAAGAGGAAAATCGTCTTTGGGGTAGGCCAGGTTGAGGTCGCGATAGTCAGTGTAGATTCAGATCCCCCCAATTTCTTTGGTGACAGGGATAATGTTAGACACCCACTATGAATAATCAATGGGTTAGATGAAAGAGACAAAGAGAAGATGCTAAAGCTCCTCTTTGACAAGGAGCGCAACATGAGGATGCATCTTTCAAAGCTTTTGCCTAACAGGCTTAGCCTATGGGTTTGTGATGATGTTATGAGTGGCAATGTTAGGGTCGATGCCAGGCATGCCATTGTATTCCCAAGCAAAGGCCTTGTTATGGTCTAAAAGAAAGCTGGTATAGTTAGTTTGCTCCTAGGCGTCTAGAGATTGACTAATCTTTAAGATGTGAGGAACATCAGAAGATGGAAGGTTAATGTCAATGGTGGATTCATTTAACATAACTTGTGTTTCAGAAGGGAGGGAGCATTGAATGAAGGAGTCATCAGCACCCATGTAGGTGAGAATGG
This sequence comes from Torreya grandis, assembly GCA_037957365.1. Classification (NCBI taxonomy): domain Eukaryota; kingdom Viridiplantae; phylum Streptophyta; class Pinopsida; order Cupressales; family Taxaceae; genus Torreya; species Torreya grandis. The sequence continues at coordinate 841,710 of JARHVA010001545.1, read as the reverse complement.
CATCATCGTCTATGCAGTGGACAGTGTTAATGGTTACTGACTCATCATCTATCATGTTGGGATAAATGAGAGGGAGAGACTTGGAGACCCTGTTGAGTTGATAAGTTAAGGGTTCCAAGCGAATGGTGTTTATGCAAAAAAAAACTAAGAGGGATGGAAACCATCGACTCCATAGGTGAAGAGGGGAGGATAGGTGAGCTTGGAGGAGTTTAGTCTATGGTGGGTTTGGGATAAAGGTCTGCAAAAGCCTCGGTGGGTTTGTGGAAACCCATACCATATCATTTCTTGGCATTGTCATCATTAAGTGGTTTGATGGGCTGATGGGAGCCTTGATCATAGTGCTCAAAGCCAAAACCCTTCCATGCACACCTATAGAGATAGGTATGAGCAAAGGCGGGGTTGCTAAGAAAAGTGAAGTCTGACGTGAATGGTTGAGGTGAGGAGAGAGGATTCCCATCAGTAGGAGCTCGATCTAGCCCCCCATAGATGAGATTAGTTCAAAGGTTAAGAGGACCATAAGGGATGACCATTTTGATGCGATGGTCATAACTTGGACTATGGTGAAGCTGTCCATACTCTTGCAGAGTCTGGAATATGTCTAAGGTAAGCAAGTGATATTCCCCAAGTGAAAATCTTTGGAAGATATCTTCCATGGGGTCTTTGGTTGTCGCTTGGAGAGGTGGTGTAAGGGTGACCGCCATTTGTGAACTGGTTGAAGCTTTCGCAAATGGAGGCAGTGCTTGGGTTGGTGTCTTGAGAGGGATGAGAATGCCATTTGGTTGATAGGTCATGTTACATGTCTTGAAATGGGATGGGTCAGCAAAAATGACATGGACTTGTCCGTCGTGTTCAAATTGTACACAACGGTGAAGTGTAGAAGGAACACAAGCCATGGCACGGATCCAAGGTCATCTTAGTAGCATGTTATATTAGAATTCTCCCTTGATGATGTAGAAGAGCTCTGGGACTATGCGTGGGCTGACATGAATATGGAGGACGATGGTACCAATGGTGGTAGCAGTGGTGTCATTAAAGGATTGAAGGATTGCATCGGTTTTTGATATGCAATTCTTGGGGAGGGCCAATTGATCAAAGGCATGGGTAGAAATGATATTAATGCTAGTGCCTCCTCCAATCATGACTCGCTTAATGTGGGTGTGATCAACATAGGTTGTGATGAAAAGAGCAATGTCCTGATCTTTTGAATTAGAGGTAGGAATTTCAAAATCGTTGAAAGTGATAGAGGCGATGGGGGATAACAAGTGGACCAGGGTAGCTAGTGGTTGGGGGTCTTCGAGTTGGACCTCTACTACCTATAAGGCTCTAATTAGAGCTTGATGATGTTGGGGTGAGCATTGGATGAGGTCATATAAGGTCATCTTCACGGGCATTTGGTGAAGCTATTTTAACAGAGTCATGAATTGCCCCTAAAGAAGAGGGTTGGGATGCACCCAAGATGGAAATCTTGGGCTTTGTTGGTTGAGGTGGTTGGACAAAAGGGTAGGTCCAAGGAATAACAGCTTTTTATTTTTCCTTATCCTTTTGTGACCTAGTGGTTACACGGATGGCATTAATTTTGAAGAGAGGGGGTGAAAGAGGAGGTGAAGGGATCATGATCTGTTGATGAGATGTCGACGATGACAAAGAAGTTTGAGAGATATGGGAAGGTGTCAGAGGTCTGTTGACAGTATCCTCAAGGAGAAGGGTGTCTTTCTCCATGTACTGGTGAATGACCACCTTGAGGGCACAAAAATTCCTGGTATCATGTCCTGGCGTGTGATGATATAGGCAAATTTTAGTATCATCGAACCAGGATGGCTTTGACTCGAGTGGTTGGAATGGCTTGATAGGCGGAAGGGTTATGCTAGAGGTTTGTAAAAGTCAATGCAATATCAAAGCGTATGAACCCACTAAAAAGTTCGTGCTTGTTGATGCATGAGGTGTAGATGACTTCTGCTTTGGAGGTGTTGAAGGAGGCTTTCGTACCACCTTTTGTGTTGGTGGTGCGGGCACATGTGTAGATGACACTCTCTTTGCAAGAGGTGCTGAATTTTCTAGAGGACGTAAGCTTGTGGTAGGTAAAGGAAGTAGTGGAGGTAACTTGTTTTGGTTAGGGGTTGGAGTAGGGAGCACTCCTATTAGGGTAGAGGGATGAGGGCCCAAAATGGAGGGCAAAGGTGATGGTGGAGGAGGATTTCACCACCGTGGTTTAGCAGTCTTCTTTGGTTTGGTTTGAGGACTACTATTGGGTGAGGCAAGGTTCAAGTCTACCTTCACTTGCAGGTGAGTGAGGTTAGATACGAGACGAACACCAAGGGATTTGATTGGTTTTGATATGGTGGATGGGGGTTTAGGTTCTGATGTGGATGGTTGAGGTTTTGAAGGTTTAGAAGTAGAAGTCTGGTTCGTGTTGGAGGATTTGGGGGATTTTGTCACAAGAGGGTCAGCGACATGAGATGAGACAGGTTGGGCAAGGTGAGGGGGTTTGAGTCGCTCCCATAATCCCTAATGTTCCACTTTCCTCAATTGGAGAAGTCCTAGTTTCTCCATCAATCGATAAAATGGTTGGGAAGATGTCGAATGAGGTTTTGGTCCTTCAAAAGATGTGGATGGTTGCGGGGCTGAAGGCATAGCAGTCTCAGACCCAAGGTGTGGGGGAGTCATAACTAGATCATCTTTGGTCAAAGAAGGTGGAGAGATAGGTTCTTCTCTTGGTGGAGAAGGAACTAAAGAATGTGGCTCCTCAAGAGGATAAAGGGTAGGGATGATTGTGCCTTCTACCTATGGTTGAGGAGTAGGAAAAGTAGGGTCCTCCATTGGTAGCAGGAAGGATGAAGGCAGGGCTAGTGGTGCTAGTATGGTCAAGGCATCCTCTAATATAAGAGAGGTTGATGGAGAAATAATGGGAGAAGAGGGTTCATCCACGTGTGATGGACTGATGGGTGGACTAACCTCTTGAGACTGTGAGAGAGGTTGGTCAGGTATGAGAGGCAAGACCATGTTAATTGTGCGTATATTATGCTCTTGAGAGTCATTGGTCATGGTCTGCACATTATTTTGGCTAGGATGATGGTTAGGAAAGGGTTGTTTGAAGATGTCTATGCTTTGATTGGGTGGCACGTTTAGGTTGTCCAAGATGAGGTCACCTTTATCAAGCATGTCCTAAATGATGTTCTTGAGAGTCTTATAGTTGCATGTGTCAAGGCCTTTGACATGGTGATAATTACAGAATTCATTCTCCCTATACCACACAGGGATACCACACGAGGGATCAAATTGAGGAGGCAGTCAGATTTGGGGGAGATTGAGGACTCCCTGTTTGACAAGTTTATCTAGCACATATGCGTATGACTCTCCTAGTGGAGTATACTGACACTGCACATATCTTTGTTGGAATTGACATGTGATACTTTGGGATGTGGAAGGTTTGGGTTGGTTGGTTGTTGAAGAAGACAATGGTCTAATGACTACAACATTTGCTGATGCCTTAGATTTGGAATTAGAAGAATAAGGTTTAGAGGAAGAGTCATTGGACTTGGTGTTGGGGTTTTTACTCTGCAACTTGACTTTGTTTTTCTCAGCAGCATGTAGTTCAAGCTTCGTAGCCATTGTGAAAGCTTTGTCAAAGGTGAAAAATGTTTGGACCCGTAGGGTAGAGGAAATATGTTTGGCACACGCCTGGGAAAAGATTTTGATGAGCTCGGGTTGAGGCAAAGAGAAGGAGAGTTGGTTGATCAAGCTTCTCTAGTGGGCAACAAAATTAGCTATGGATTCATCATCAAACTATTTGATAGAGTATAGGTCTGTGATGGAGACCTTTTTGGTGATATTAATCAAGAATTGGTCAAGGAAAAGTTGGGCTAATTAGGTGAATGTGAAAAGAGAGTGTCTGGTGAGAGAGTTGTACCAGTCGAGGGCAGCACCAAAAAGTGACATGGGGAATGTGCAGAGTAGTAGCGCATCATCATGTGCTATCAAGTAACAATCATGTCTGAATGCTCGTAGATGCTGCTGTGGGTCTTCCTTACTCTGGAAGTGAGTAAACTTAGGAAGTTCCCACTGACTCGGATACGGCCAGATTGGGATGGAGGGATGGATGGGTTCATTACAAATTTGGTCATATGAAAGGACATTTCTTGAGCCCAAAACTTAGGTCTCAATATTAGACATTTTTTCCATCAGCATCTTGATGAGATCGGCTGATGGATTTGTAGGTGGGGTGCCCCCTAGATTGTAAGGCACTTGGAAGGTGTTAGAAGAGGCATACGATGTAGTCAATTACACTTGTATAGGTGTAACATACTGATAACTAGTCATAGGGATAGAAGTGGAGACCAAGGGTGGTTGTGTCATGAAGGTAGAAGGCATGACTAGGCTTGATGTTTCTAGAGGTGTTTGGATAGTGGCAACACTAGCCAAAGGATGAGTAGCCACCCTGGTGTTGAAGGGGGCAAGGGTAGGTAGGATGGAGACAACTAGATTTTGGAAAGGTGTAGAGGTTTGTTGAATAGTCTGTGGTTGATGGGGGGTCGAAACCCCAATGGAAGTGGGCCCAGAGATAGAAGGAGAAGCCAAACTTAGAAGATTAGTCATGGGCTGGTTATTAGTCGAGGCGATGGCCTAGGTGTCTATGGGCTGGACCATAGATGCTATCGATATGACTGTTGTCTCAACTAAAGAGGTTGGCATCCCATAAATTGGGTTGCCTAAGGAGTCTCGCATTCGACTTCACATGAGATAGTGTTGAAGGGCCTTGACATTGAGGTCAAGGAACCTTTTGAAGTCTTGGTCCCCCTCAATGATAATGGGAGGCTGAGTTGGGGTCGGTTAGGTAGGAGTTCATTCGATCTCTAAATGATACTCTATTAGAGGACTGGTTATGGAAGGCAAAGGTGGGAATGGTTGTTGCCTCGCGTGGTCAACAAAATTTTTGGTTTGACTACATGTCAAAACCATTCAAGGAAAGAAAGGGTCAGGTTCTAGAAACTATGTTTTTTAGTCTTAGAAAACCAGAATGGGTGTTGGATAGCAAGAAAGTCAGGTTTTAAGCTTATTGTTTTGGAAGAAAGATTGTGATAGTGACCGATGTCGGTGGAGTAGATTGCCGATGTCAGTCAGATAACCAATGCTAGTGAAGAAAGGTTGCCGACATCAGTGGTAAAACTGATGTTAGTTACTGTGTTTTCCAAAAACTCAAAAAATTTGAAAGTTTTTGGAAAAAAAGAAGAAAATGTCCTCACTAGCTCAAAAACTCAAATAAAGGCAAAAAAGAAGATGAAGACAAGCAGACCCTAACGTTAATTCCTAAGAATAAGTTTTATATTCTTGTTGGCTTATGCCTTAGAGTGTGTTTGAGAAGTTGGCTTGTAGAATGGGTCCTAGAAGAAGCAGTTTAAGGTTGGTTTCAGGTTAGTTTCGGTGCTCAAGAGTCTGTGTTAGGTTCTGTACGTGGCCTAGTGCTATGAGCTTGCTTCCCTCACTTCATGAACCCAGAGCTGAGCTAGGCCACTTAGCCAGTATATACTTCCCCTAGAGATTATCCTCTACTAGAGAATAGAGTGGGCTTTCCCCTTGGTAGTGAATCCAAGTGGGATTGTCGGGACGGGTAAGGTATCTGCTAGGTGATGAAATCCTAGTCAGACCTTGTCTCAGGTGTGTTTAGATGTTTGATTTTGTGCAAGTGGTTTGGATGTGTAACACAAGTGGCCTACGCTTTATTCATGATGCATTTTTAATTACTAGATGTGAGAGCTAAGTATGCATTCAGGAAGAAATGAAATGCAATGTATTTTAAGCCCAAATTGAAATGTGTGTTCGTATGCAGACAAGTGAAGAAAGGGTTGAAGAGTATGACTTTGACTAGTCTAAAATGCAAGAAAAAAAAGACGGGTTCTTTTTAACCTTGCTAATGGTGTCTTTTGGAAGAGATATAAGAAAAAGATGCAAGAAGAGACCTAATGCACCTATATGAATGTTTGTTTAGAAGAAAAAAGTATGAACCCAAGGAGAATTCCTAGGGTCCCACCAGGCATGCCAGAATGTTTCTAACTAGTTTTCCACTTTCACATTCAAAAGATGAAAGAAACTAAGATAAGTGGTCTAGGGTTAGATGTTACCTAAATGAGGTTTGCACATCATTATCCAGATGTTGAGAGAACTCCTCTTTGGTTGTGGAGGATGACACTTGCAGAAGAAAGAGACTTAAACAAGAAGATTGTTAAATGGACGTAAGGTGGACTGCCAAGCAAAAGCTTGATCCCAGAAGTACAAAGACTTCTTAGAAGGGTGACAGTCCACTGATTGATGAAACAAAAATAGAATGTTGCTAGAAAAAGAAATGATAAAGGACTGAACAAAAGAAATAGAAATAAATGCATACCTGTATATGGAAATCTGTCTTCCACAGTCGCTGGCATCGGTGGTTCTGCCGGCATCGGTTGGTTAAGGTCTCTGGTGTCGGTTAGTCTGCCGATGTCGGTAGGGTGAATGGGCCTAGTGGCTAGCATCGGTCAGGGCAGTGAGGCTTTGGATGAGTTTCAGGTGTGTTTGTGGTCAGCAAAGTAGTTTGGGGTGTCTGCAAGAGTTTTAGTCACTGGTTCTGGGTCAACAGGAGAGAGTGTGGCTAAAAAGGGATTGAATGGATAACAAGAGAAAAAAGAAAGATAAGGGTGAGAGAAGGCTTTTCGGCCTCTCCAGGAAGAATAGACTAGGTTGTGTCAAGAATGCTTCGAAATGTGTAGTAATAGATTGCTAACATATTTAAAAGAACACTGAAATAAAAAACTAGTATAAATACTTAGCTGTGGGTGGAGAGGCAGAGCTATAGGAGGTCTATTTCCATTGTGGCTGATACTGGAGATGTCATGCAACCTTTAATCTAGTGCAGAATGACTAGAGCAGAACCTCTGAGCTTGGAGAGTGCTATTGAAATGTTGATACTTGCAAGAAGTTGAGGAGCGAGAAAGCTTGAAGTTTGGAGCAAGAGGATTCACATTTGCAAGAGCCTGGTAATAGAAGCAGAAAATGTAGTCTTAAAGGAACTGTCATCGATAAAACCACCGATGTCAGCCAAATAATGACCGATGTTGGTGGCTGAAGAATGGGAAAAGAGGCTTATTTTAGCATTTTTCCCCATTCTTCCAACTGCCAGGTCTAACTATCATTGGAAAATGGTTCAAGGCAGATTAAAGGAATGCAAGAGGCTAATGGGAGGGTTAAAATGGGGTTTAATTAATTAAGATTTGGCATGGGGTGAGGTGTTAAGGGGGTTATTAATTTAAAATAGTTAATTTATTTTAAATTAATAAGTGTGTGGGTTAGGAATGTTTAGGGGGTGGACCAAGGAGAGCAAGGGGGAGGATGACCAAGGGATAGACACAATTTCGGTGTCTACATTAAGCCCATAAAAGGTTCCACCTTTTGAAAGGTGAACTCCTCAGTACCAATGGTGGCCTTCTTTGTCATTATTATCTCAAAACCTATTATATCTAGATTGAATTAAACCTTTGTGTCAGACTCATTGAATTTTGGATGCTTGGGAACTTCTACATTTGTTCTCCTAGAGGCCCCTGAGGTGTCATTTTTTTGACTTTCTTTGTCATGAAAGATTTGAATCCTTCTCTCTACCTATCTATTTACAATGACCTATATCCATGGATTTATAATATCTTGTACATCTATGCCAACTAGGGTTAAGGCCAATTATGGAGAGAGATATGGGATTTTTTGTAATTTCTCATAAATAAACCAATCATGAATGGTTGGTCCATAAATAGGGTTCTCATCACTAAAAAGTTTAACTTCACTGGTAGGGTGAGTGAAGGTCAACCTAGGCTTATTTTTAGATGTCAGGGGTACCAAGGCCAATTATTCTTGTCTCTTTCCTCCATCTAATGGGGTTAAATCCTTTCTTTCTATATCATAGGGATCCTCCTTATCAGAACCATAAGATGCTATAATGTTAATAAAGGCACCCTTCAATGTTTCTCCTACCTCTAAGACAATCATGTTAATGATTTCCACTAGGGAAGGAGGCCTCTATGGGGATGCCTAGGTTTGAGGACCTTCACCAAGTCTCTGCTCTATCCTTGGCTCTTCAACCACAACTTTACCCTTTCCTTTCATATCCTCATGTTTCCCAACCTAGGGTGGCTTTGTTAATTCTATTCATTGAGTCTCAAAATATTGTCCTCCAATAGGTGGCTCTTGATGAGCAGTCCTAGATGGTCTTGGAAATAAGTAATAATGTAAGGTATGTAGTTTCCATCTCTTTCCTAAGGGCTTATTGTCTCTAACTAGCCTATGCACCAATTGGATATTATAACCTTTAATCCTAGACATGACCTCTTCAATGTTCTTTGCCCTTATATAGATACCATCTCCCATGCCTAGTTGATGTTTGTATTCAATATTTGGGACCTTTTATCTCAAATTTGGTTGGTCACTCTATTATTGGGATCCCACATCTTAAGGTCATCTAGCTAGAAATCAAAATAATTTGTGTGGATCACCATAACTTCAAATTTCTTCCAATCCTTGATCACAATCATAGCAATGTCCAGTAGAAAGGGGTGAACCTAAGCCTTCTTATTTTTCTTACATATCCCATCCACACCTTGGATTAATTTATAGGCAATCTCTTGCTTGGCAATCTTACTAGGGACATGAATGGGCAATTGGTAGGGTTGAATCATGATTCCTTCTATTCTTATTAAAATGTAATTTGAATAGAACCATACATCCCTAATGGCTTCTACTTTCCTTTTGATTAGAGTGTGGAGTCTTGGCATAGGGACACTAGTGATTGCCTCATAGATAGCTATGAAAACACCATCATAGATAAGTTACATGTGGTTCATGTATTTGAATACATGTAATTTAGAGTAGTGATGAAAAATAGTGAATCTGTCATTAGGGGACCAATTTTGGATGCTAGGGAAATCTATAGAGGCCAAAAGTGAATCCAAGAGATAGGACATCATATGAAATTGTTTTTAGGTCCTTCTCTTGATGGCTATAAATTACTTATCCAATAAAAATCTTATTAGGTCTCCAATGGGAGGGTTTAAGTTCTACTCCAACATGCAGTAGACATAAGATACCTAGACCTTATGTATGAGGTGGAGGGGGAACCAAAGGATCAATTCAATAAGGTCATATCTATCCTAACTCCTTCCATAAATTTGATAATAGGAATCTCACCATTAGGGGACCTAAAAATATAGGATCCTTAGATCAGCCAGCATGAAAGGAGTAAATCTAGGTCTTGGGGTTTGTCCACTCTCTCAAGGATGGGAGATCAATATGAGGCAAGGGGAGCTTATAATAAGTTTTGAAGGCCATAGGGACAATTAATGTAAGCTTCTTAGTGATTCCCTCTTGAATGATCCATTCTTTATCCATCCTGTAATCAATGAAAATGAGAGCAAGGAGGTCGATATAATACATTACCTCTAGTTTAGCTACAATATGGTGGAGGCCTACTAGCTGAATTGAGACTAGGTCATTGTATCTCTAATGTATAGAGGCATTCTTCCTTTAATCTTGGGAAATTGGTTGTAATTACTCCATAAAGAAGAATAAATTGGACTAGTTTTTGATTCCATACACATTTAGGGCTATCAGGTCCAGCTTTGTGCCTTTGAAGATCTTCCCCTCACTGTCTAAAGTTAGATAAATTTTTGATTTCATCTTCATCTATTGCTTACCCACCACCATTGATGACATTGAATTAAATTTTCAAGGTTGTAAAAGGCTTCACCAGGGCAATTGATTTAAGGTTTAATTGCATTATTTTGATTGCTTTTTGACTAGTTGAGCTGACTCAGGTATTATTTATAGAGGGCTTAGGGTTTTTGAGATTTAATGGTGAAAATATATAGTTTTTTAATATTATACATTCCTTAGATTTGATGGTACCTTATTCTCATGTCCTCTATACTTTTGAGCTTAAGATATCTTTGATTTTGATTCTACATGCTTACATGGAGCCTATGTGGTGTGGCTCTATGCTTTTCATGGCAATTTTCATGAATGCTAGTTGGATACTAGCCATTGGCTTTCAAACTCTTTCTTTATTTCACTCTGATAATATAAATCCATGTTCATGTGTTTTTTTTGGTCCCTTTATCTTTAAGTTCATGGTTATGCCACTTGGCACCTTGGCAAATCTTCCCCATGTTGTTTAGTCTTTCCAATTGTTATCCTGACCATGCATTAGCCATGTGTCGAGCTCATGGGGATTTTGAAAAGTATTCAATCTTGATGCACCATCAGATCAAATCCATTTGGTGAATGATCATTTTTGATTTTTTACAAGGTCTAATTCATTTAATTGATCACCTTTCTTAAGTGGGTCCCATCAAATTTTCATCCTTTAACTAGTAAGCTACCACATGTCCTCCTCATGGGGCTCTATGTACCTCTATTAGTTACCTTGGCCATGGATAGGCCATGTGTCAAGCTCATGAAGCCTTTTAAAAATTATTCAGACTTGATGCACCACTGGATCAAATTTAGTGGGTGAGCAATCATCATTGGATCTTGAAAGATGCACACCTTTTAATTAGTTCCATGACTATATAAACTTAGACTTAAAATGATGTTTCTAAAGTTCTTTTATCTTATGAAATATAAATTAAATTAGGTTAAGGAATTTTATGCTAAGTGTTTCTACATAAAAATGCTAGGAATTCCTTTGAAAGGGTCTTAAGAAATTTCCCCTTTGCTTAGGCTTTGAAAAGTTATCTAGGTTAAATTTGGTAGGCTTGGTAACGTCAAACTACATCCTCATGGATGTTAAATGATGGGAGTAAGATTGTCAAATTTAAGACAATAGAATTACTTTAGTCTAATGACTGAGTGCCATGCATTGGGTTCTCAATAATTCTTGGTGTTTTAAGGTCGATGCACACCATCGAATTAAGGCCCTTGAGGCAATGAGGACCGCTAGATCATCATTTGAGTGCTTGATAGCAATTGGTCTCCCTTTTAGTGTTAGTTGTGGTTCATGCCCTTGGATCAAAATCTTTGATTGAACACAAGGTGTTGGATCTATAAAAGTTAATAATCTTTAAGTTAAGGCATGATATGTATAAAGGTTTAGACTAAAGTTTCAACCTTTAAAAGTTTGTTCATTCTTGAAAACACCAAGATATTTAAACCTTAATAAAAAATTAGTTAATTTAAAAGGGCTCTCAAATTTTAAAAAGGGAAAATAAGAGGGCTAAGTCTTGATTTTATATTAATTTTTGGTCATGTTAGAAAAACATAATTAAAGCTTCATATAAATTTAGACTTAGGATTTATATAACTGAAAGGAAATATAATTTCCTTTGTTTGAATTCAAACCCTGAGGGTTTACTATTTAGGAACCCTAGATTTCTCCATAGAACTTGTAATTAATCACCCCAAATATAATCATTAGCAACATTAGTCCATAAAACATAATAGAAAATAGATACACTAAGGCTCATATATTTTAATTGAATTGTCTTTAAATTTCAAGAGAGAATGACCCTTTCACATTCAATCTAGAACACAAATTTTTTGAAATATTCACAAGGTTCCCCTTTTAGTAAAAGAAAAAAATGGGATTATGTTGGTCTCAATAGGTGACTATCCCTTTAGGAATATTATTGGACCTTAATTGAATAATCTGGTCCTCATACTGATGCTATAATTTTTCTTGGTTGATGGAGGAAAACTCTTATTCTTGCTACATGAAACATGCAATCTATTTTTCATTTCTAAAGACCTACCAATGAGCTTCATTATTTGACATTGATGGTCTTATTACCAATTTGATATGTAGTTAAACCATGGTCCTTTTAAATTCATTAGGGATGTCAAAATCATCCCCCACAGTTGTTATCTTATTAGCATGCTGATTTTACCCTCTCGACACTGATTGGATGTCGAAAGACTCAAAGTCCTCAATGAGGTCCCACACTCTATGTTTGTAGGACTTCATTAAAGGGTTCTTGGTGGAATTCTAACATCTAACTTGGTTTACAATCAATTCACTATCCCCATATACTCGTAACTACTTGATCTTCCTCTTATTAGCCCATTTAAGGCCATGGATGAGATCTTCATATTCTTTTCCATTACAAGAGTAACTGAATTAGAACCTATATGAAGATAAGTACTTATCATTGAAGGGGATATTAGCTTGACACCTATACCCACATCATGTTTTCTCTTTGATCCATCAAAGAATAAATTCTATAGAACACTAGGATCTTCTTGAGGCCTCATGAGGTATGGCATAGGCTAGTCTTTTTCATGTAAACAAAAGACACCCAAGTACCTTTCTTCAACACCTTCTAAAGGGTCCACTAACTAGATGTCATTCCATAGCTCATCTGGGAACATGTTTGGTACCTATTTTGGATGAATGTTTATCTCTTTCCCCATTGCAAATTCATCCTCATCAATGACGGTATAATTGATGTTGACATTACTTGGTCTATAGGGATATATATAGAATTATGCAATGGGCTCAACTTGAATTGACACTTTGGCCCCATACCTTGTCCTAAATGCCATATAAGACCATTCTACTACAAGATAAGCCCTATCTTTGTTGTGAAGTCTTTGGACAAGCACAATGCAAAGAAAGAAGGCACACCCAAGATCAATACATCTTGGGCTATCAAGACACTAGGACAAGATTGCAAGGTCATATTGAGGTCCCTGATTGTGCTAGATGGCTTCAGAGAAGAACCATCAAGTTGAAATAATCCTTTTGATTATGGCTCATATTTCAAACCAAGTTGATCAGCTATGGACTTTGGCACCACGAGGGTACTAACTCCATTATCCACTAAACAATTATGTACTAAGGAGTTTTTAATGATTACTAAAATATAGAAAGGAGGAGGCTTGATTATTTTACCTGATTACCCTTCATTTGACCCTTTGGCTACATTGGTGAGAACTTTCACCTTGCTTGGTGGATTATCTACAATATTGATCTTTGATAGTCCTTCTTGAAAGATGTCTACCTAGATAAGCCTAGAAATTATATCCCACATGGGCACACTCACATTTGACCTTTTCATTATTCAATAATGTTTATGGGTGAACCACCAACCTTTGCTTGTGATTTGGGAGCTTTTACTATTTTTTGTTGAACTTGTGAGCCTTGGGCCATAGAAAGATTCCTTTGGTTATAATTTTTTGGAGGTATTGGAACCTTTGAAGTGACAACAAGTTCACTTGACTTCATCAATGAAGGAGTAATGGTGGGAAGCTCTTTGATTTCTTCCCTGCTACCATCCATGTTTATTTTTTTAAATCTTGTGTTTGTTACCACCGTGATATAGGCTTGGCTAAAACTAGCATGTTGGTTGGAGATGTACCACTATTCTTGTTCATAGTTCATCATTGTAGCATCTAGTTGATTTGGTCCCTTATTAGACCCTTGACATTATGGAGGATCCTCTAGCTTGGTCATCATAAGTACCTCTACATTTTGGGATATAAGAGCTTTGTTGTATCCAAAATTAGTAGTTTATTTCCATTGGTCATTGAAGGATTAGTTAATGTCAATATTTAGGACAATATGCTCACCAAAGGACTAGTTCCAAGGTATGGTACTCTTTACTTCTTAATCCACATTATTTTGAATTGGGACCAAGGAGTTGTAAGTAATAGTGACATTAGGATTGTAGTTATTCTACCTATTATAGCCATGTTGCCCTTGTCCTTGGTTTTAACATTAGTATTTCCCCTTATATGGAGGCCTATTTACTTGAAAGGATTGTTTTTGAGGCTGATATGAACTTTGATAAGGCCTGATGAAAGCCTATAACCTTTTGACATTTACTAGCTCATTCCCCAAGGACTAAAACATGCTTTTGAGCTCTTGAAAGTTATTTTGCTCTAGTGAATTGTAGACACTATAAATTTACACACCATGATGTTGAATGTCATAATTCCCTTGGACCACTTTAGGACCCCCTTGGGACCATTCAACCTTCAAAACCCTAACCAAACCTAACCTATAGTCAATTAGACTAAACTGACTTAACCTAGTTTTTACCTATTTTTACCCTTCACCATTGACCACCAATAGTTAGGTTGACTACCGATGGTCACCCTAATTGTCAATGGTTAGGGTAAACCTCCTTAATAACTAAAATACAAGTCACCTACCTTTCTTTTCTGAAAATAACTTGTCCTCATCCATGTGCAAGCCATTATATGAGTGAGTTATAATTAAGAAGACCAATTTGCATGTTATTGCAACTCTCTTGCCTTTCTATAAGAAGAGAGGAGAAAAGAGGTGAAATCCATCTATAATCATTATCAAGAGCTTATGCATCCAAGAGTTTCTTTTTGTAGTTCAATCATTATCAATAATCTCATAAACTAGCTACCACATCAGAGAGTCAATTTGAATCACCTCTCCACCAAGTTCTTAGGTATCATTACTCTATCATAATCAATCTAGATTCCACCAATAGGTCAACCACCTCAACCATCCACCTGATTGATTTTTGGTAAGATAATTACTTGTTTCTCAATATTCATTTACTTTATTTTCATTTTGCAATCAGCCCAAGTCGTACCCATCTCTGAGAATCCATCTTTTGGATCTCGTCAATCAGTCTTTTTACCAAGCTAGATCCTTACACAATAATTTTCAATGGTTATCTCAACCACTAATAGTCTATCCAACCACCTATGGTCACCTTGACCACTAATGGTCATCTTAACCATCGATGATCAGCCCAACCATCGATGGTCACTACAGTAGTAAAAAACTAGCAATTTGTTTCACCTACCTACGCCCAATAAAATCTAATTTTTAGTGTTCCTACCTATCCATATACCCATATTTAATTTTTTGAAGTAGACCCTAACCCTCTAGCATTAGTATTAATTAGTTTATCACTAATTTAATCATTTCTAGTCTATTTTCTAAGCAAGTATTTTTGTATTCAATTTCATTATCTTTGATTTATTGATGCAAGTACTTTAATTTATATTTTAAAAACTTAATTGTTTAAAGACATGTGGATTGATAGCCTATAAAGAAGTTCTTTCTTACATGATCTAGTTATCACTAGGCAATCCACTTAACTATCTGTCTAATAAACAAGTTTACTTTACTTCTTTCTTATCTATAGGTCATCCTCCCAATCCAAAGAGGAGATATTCATAATATTTTTATTCAACACACACACTATCAATAAAATTTTTCAACCATACCCATACTTAGTTTCTTCTTTTCCCTTTTCCAATAATAAATGAAAAATTCATTGAAATATTTTGGTATGCCTGGTAGGACCCTTGTATCTTTACTTGGGTTTTTGTTTGCTTGCATTCTCTCTCTATTCTATGCTCATTAGTGGAATCAAAATTTTCTTTTAGGATTAAAATCAAGTGCATTCATCAAATCCTTGAAAGTTTAGTTCACATAGTTTAACTTAAAATCAAAGTAATCTATCATAGCTTCACTCTTTGTTGTACACACTCAACCAAACCACTTTCACCAATTAAACATAAAATAAAATTGAGATAAGGACCAACTATGATTTCATCACCTAGTAGTAACCTTACCCTTTTCTGGAGATTTTACTTGGAGGTCATTACTAAAAGGAGAACCAACTCAACTTTCTAGTTGAGTATAATCTCTAGATATCAATATATATTGGCTAAGCACCCAACACCCTTATCAATGTGGTGTGTAAATTAAGGGGCTAGGCCCCAATACTAAGCCATGTATTTATTCTAATATATATTCCTTTTTTAGAACCTAAACGCAACCTAAAACCGACCTTAGATCTCCTTCTAGTACCCGCTCTACAAATCAATTTTAGTCACACACCTTAGGGCATAAGATAAAGTGAGATTAATTAAAAATCTATGGCTTAACATATATTTTATAGTGTGGTTATATTTCTTTGATAATTTTATTGTCTTCTCTTTTTTTGAGTAGTAAGACTAATTGTGCTTTCTGTCTCCCATATCTTGTATGGTTCTCACTTGCCAACAATGAAGAGACCTTGTGGAGAAAAACCCATTACTAAGCCAACCTACCTCTGCTACCTCTTCATCCATGGACTACAATTCCAAGCCAATAGATTCACCTCATCACTAAAAAATACCTACTTTCTATTGGGATGTTCCTCAAGGAGATGTAGATTTTACCACTTTCCTAGATAGCAATCTTATAGCCTTAAAACATTATCTTACAACCACATATTACCATATCCTAGCTTTGGCCCACCCATAGATCTACCTTACGGCATGCCTCTCTACCTTATAAGGAGCTCTTCTATTACCATGATTACTACTCAGTCATTGATTACATAAGATTCTTCATCAACTAACAACCTCTTTGAGACTACCATATAAAACTAACCAACCCAAATTACCACTGCCCTTATACCTTCTACTCCTAACAACATTCCTCCACTATAGGAGTGCCTATCTCTAGCACTACCAACCTTCCTTTATCTACCTCCAACCCATCAAAAACCACTCTAATTTAAATCTTTGTGGTATTTATACCCTCTATCCTACCACTGATTAGTATAAGGGTCACCACCATTCCATCGGTCACCAACCCAACTACCACACCTATCCAACAAGTACCCCTTGGACCAAACTTTGGATACATCCCTTACCTACAAGGTAATTTACCCCTACCCACTACCAAACCATCTAAAATTACCTACCCTTATGTATCTTTAACCCAAACATTGGCATCCACTTACCAATATGTGGTAGCCTCCAAACTTTCTATCCACTATCGATATGTCTCCCAACCACTACAACAGCATGCATCTTACAACCTTTCAGGTGCACAACCCTAAACAACCTAGTAAATATGCTTATAGATAAGATGACCACCTTGGATTCATCCATTTTAGGTGCTCATTGTTGGGGATCAACCAACAATATGATTACACTTATGAAAGCAATAAATCGCAGAATTAAATCAGATAGATAAGTAACTAGAATCAGATAATAACAAAGAATAAGAGATACAAGAAACCACCCTAAAAACTTGTATTAAACTCTTTACAAAAGAAATACAATTGAAGAAACTTCTTTCTTCCACACCTCTCTCAGATGCACAAGATCTCTCTCTAGATCTCTATCCCTTAAGAGCTCTCTCTCTCAAGTACAATCAATTCCAACAACATGGATTGATACAACTCTGTACTATTCTTCAACATTCACATACAAATGAACTAGTACAATAATCACACTAAGCTAAGAAGATCTAATTCTACATATATAATTAGGAAACTTGAGCATGCACTTACAACCAATAGTTAAGCCTCTTGAACAAGGGCTCTAAAAACAATCTTACTAATAATAGAAATGCGAACTTAAGACTAAGACTTAAACTCATTATGCAAACACTCGCTTCTGTCCTCAGAAATAGCATTTTGGACGCACAGGTAACCGATGCCAGTTCCTGCCTGCTTGCCTGTGACTGACGTCGGTTGATCCTCTACCGACACTGGCATCTCTTCAACTGCACCGAACTGATGTTAGTTGCTCCTGACCGACGCCGGTGACTGTGTAAACCTACAACTTTGGTAATGCACTCATATGTGAAGCTTTTAGGCTCCACACCTTAACAATCTCCCACTTGGAGATAAACAGCTGCACCAGTACTTATACAGCAACATCTTCTAGCTCCTCCATCTTCAACTCAATCATGAAGACCAACAGAAGTTGAATGAAGATTCAACTTCTCCTTTGTAATCGACTTGGTTAACATATCAGCAAGATTCCTATCTGTATGGATCTTCTCTAGCTTCAAATCACCATCTTCCAATACCTGCCATATGAAGTGGTACCTTAGCTGTATGTGCTTAGTTCTTGAATGAAAGGCTAAATTCTTAGCCAAATGGATTACACTCTGACTATCACTGTATAATCTACAACTCCCATGCTCCCTTCCAAGCTCTTCCATGAACCGTGTCATCCATATCATCTCTTTGCTAGCTTCTATGGCTGCAATATACTCTGCTTCTGTAGTTGACAAGGCAACAACCTTCTGCAACTTAGATATCTAGCTAATCGTCATTCCACCTACAGTGAAAACATAACTTGTAGTGCTCCTCTTGCCATCCAAATCACTTGCCATATCTGAATCTACATAACCATGTAGAGAAGTATCTGAACCTCTATAGCACAAGTACCTACTGCTGGTTCCTCTCAGATATCTAAGGATCCACTAAATTAATTTCCAATGTTCCTTACTTGGATTGGCCATATACTTACTTACAACTCCCACTACTTGGGCAATATCCAGTCTAGTACACACCATTGCATACATAAAACTCCCTACTGTGGAAGAATATGGAACCTTACTCATGTACTCTACCTCATCATGTGAATTAGGACATTGTTCTTTACTCAATTTAAAATGTCCAGCCAAAAGAGTGCTTACTGGTTTAGCATCCTGCATATTGAACTGTTTCAACACCTTGTCCACATAATCCTCTTGAGACAATATCAACCTGTGATTTTTCCCATCTCTCTTAATGCTCATGCCAAGGATTTTCTTTGCTACTCCTAAATCCTTCATAGCAAACATTTGAGCTAATTTCACCTTAAGCTCAGAGATATCCTACATGTGTGATCCTGCAACCAGCATATCATCTACATACAACAATAGAATAATATATCTACCATTATCCAATCTCTTAAAATACACACAATGGTTAGATTGACACCTACTGTAGCCATGCTTAGTCATAAACCTATCAAATTTCAAATACCACTGTCTAGGAGCTTGCTTGAGGCCATACAAGCTTTTCTTCAATCTGCACACTAACTTCTCCTTACCTTTGACCTCAAATCCTTCTAGCTATTCCATATAAATTTTCTCATCCAAATCTCCATGAAGAAACGTTGTCTTAACATCTAGCTACTCAAGATTCAAATCCTCAACAACAACCAAAGACAATACAATCCGTATAGAAGTCATTTTAACAATAGGAGAAAAAATCTCACCAAAATCAATACCTGGCTTTTATGCAAATCCTTTCACTACCAATCTGGCCTTATATCTCATCTATCCATTCTCACCTTCCTTTAACCTGTAGGTCCATCTGTTCTTCAGTGTCCTCTTACCAGCTAGCCACTCAACCAAATCCCATGTTTGGTTCTCTCTTAAGGACTCCATCTCCTCAACCATGCCACGCTCCCACTGACTCTTGGACTCCACCTGTATTGCTTCTTCAAAACTTTTTGGTTCTCCACCATTAGTTAGCAATAAATAGTATAATGAAGGATAATATCTAATTGGAGGCTTACTTACCCTTTCTGACCTCCTGATGGGTGTTTGAGACTCATTCACAACACATTGTCCACCCAAATTCTCTGACAGTGACCGACCTCGGTCACCTCCAGACCTATTACTGGTTGACGTCGATTCTGCCTGACCGATGCCGGTGCCTATCCTGATGACATCGGTCTCTGTATGACCGACATCGGTTTCTATTCTATCGATGCCAGTTCCTATCCTGTCGACGTCAGTCTCTGTGTTTTCCTACAAGTGATTATTTCTTTTTCCCATGAGCTCATTTTGGACCATCACCTCATCCAATTCACTATTGCTCTACCTAGATTGATTTAGCTTCTTCAGCTGATCACTATACATCACTTTTTCATTGAAAACAATGTCACGGCTCCTAATTATATTATTAGTTCCTAGATTCCAAAATCTGAAACCAAAATCATCTAAGCCATAGCCAATAAATGTGCACCTCATAGACTTAGCATCGAGCTTCTTTCTATTTTCTTTATCTACATGCACAAAGGCTTCATAACCAAAAACTTTGAGAAAAGAGAGATCTACCTTTTTACCTATCCAAGCCTCTTCTGGAATTCCACCATCTAGAGCTGTAGAGGGTCCTCTGTTAATCAGGTACACTGCAGTGTCAATAGCTTTTGCCCAAAACTCTAAGGGCAAACCAGCATGCAATCTCATACATCTTGCACGCTCCATGATTGTTCTGTTCATCCTTTCAACAATTCCATTCTGCTGAGGTGTCCTTGGAACCATCCTTTGCCTACAGATTCCATGCATGTAACAATACCAGTTGAACTTATAACTGTAGAACTCTCCACCATTGTCAGATCTCAGACACTTTAATCTTTTGCCTGTTTCATTCTCAACCATAGCTTTCCAAATCTTAAAGGTCTCAAATACATCAGATTTCTTCTTAATACAGTAGATCCATACCTTTCTTATAGCATCATCTATGAATGAAACATAGTATTGTGATCCTCCAATAGAAGCTACCTGAGCCGGTCCCCACACATCTGTGTGAACAAGCTGCAACTTATGCTTCTTTGTAGACCCAGTCTTGAGAAAACTAACCCTTTTCCATTTTTCAAATACACAGTGCTCACAAAATTCTAGATCCATGCTTTTCAAATCTGAAAGCTTACCTTTAGACTTAAGAATTGACATCCCCTTCTCGCTCATGTGGCCAAGCCTTGAGTGCCACAATTTTGCATCCACATCTGAAGTAGATGATACAGAAGTAAAATTGTTAGTAACACAATTACACAAATAGAGAGTACCTACTCTCTTACCTCTGGCCATAACAAGTGAACCCTTGGTCACCTTCCAAGATTGTGCTATGAGAGTTACTGTACAACCCTCATCCCCTAACTTTTGTACAGAAATCAAATTTCTCTTCAAGCTAAGAACATGCATAACTTCTCTCAACACCCATGTGTTGCCATTCTACATTTTCAGCTGCACTTTACCTTTGCCAATAATTTTACAGGGTTCATCATCCCCTAGATATACTATTCCAAAATCTCCATGGATATAGTCACAGAAATATTCCCTATTACGGGTAGCATGAAAAGATGCACCAGAATCTAACACCCAAGATTCTATATTATTATGCAAAGAGAATACTAAAGCATCTTGTGCAATACCTGCAACCTTTGCTTCTTCTTTTCCTTCGTGCTAATTGTCCTCCTTAGGCTTTGACCAGTAATCTCTGCTTATGTGCCCCATCTTTCCACAATTCCAGCATTGTGGCCTTCTGCCATTTTTGGATTTGGATCTACCTCTCCCCTTAGACTTAGATCTTGATCTCCCTTTCTTGCTCTTCTCTTTTTGCCTTCCCCTGCTCTCAAAACTTAAAGCATTCCCAGATGTCTCTTTTGTGCTTTTCCTGTGAATTTCCTCATTCAAGATAACACTAACAACATCCTCTACTTTTAAAATATTTAATGCAGATGCAGTATTGCTAACTGCCATTACTAAGCTATGCTAGCTTTCAAGCAAAAAACATAATATTAAAAGAGCTTTTATTTCTTCATCAAATACAATTTTGACTGAACTTAATTGATTTACAATATCATAGAAATCATTCAGGTGATTAGATACAGATCCACCTTCCTGCATATGCAAATTAAATAGCTGCTTCATAAGATATACCTTATTAGAAGCTGAGGGTTTTTTGTACAAATTTTCTAGAGTAGTCATCAACTCTACCGTTGTTTTTGCATGTGATAAATTAGATATCATAGTAGATGCTAGACTCAGTCTTATAAACCCTAGAGCCTTTTTGTCAAGAACTTCCCATCTTCATCCTCCATGTCTATGGGCTTCTTTGCAATCCCACCTAATGGTAAGTATAGATCCTTCTGATACAGATAGTCCTCTATCTGCATTCTCCAATGTTGATAGTTTTTTCCATTGAACTTCTCCATTCTCAGTTTACTTTCATCTGCCAATGCTTCTCCCACTCAAATAGAAATCCTTGTAGAAACTCCTATGAGCAACCTGTAATCAATACACACTACACAGATCTGAACCACCTGTTAGTGAACCTGAGATTTGATACCAATTATTGGATATCAAACTCTAAAGCTACAACCAAGGCTCTGATACCACTTGTTGGGGATCAACCAACAATATGATTACACTTATGAAAGCAATAAACCATGAAATTAAATCAGATAGATAAGTAATTAGAATCAGATAATAGCAAAGAACAAGAGATACAAGAAACCACCCTAAAAATTTGTATTAAACTCTTTACAAAAGGAATACAATTGAAGAAACTTCTTTCTTCCACACCTCTCTCAGATGCACAAGATCTCTCTCTAGATCTCTATCCCTTAAGAGCTCTCTCTCTCAAGTACAATCAATTCCAACAACATGGATTGATACAACTCTGTACTATTCTTCAACATTCACATACAAATGAACTAGTACAATAATCACACTAAGCTAAGATCTAATTCTACATATAGAATTAGGAAACTTGAGCATGCACTTACAACTAATAGTTAAGCCTCTTGAACAAGGGCTCTAAAAAAATCTTACTAATAATAGAAACGTGATCTTAAGACTAAGACTTAAACTCATCATGCAAACACTCACTTCTGTCCTCAGAAATAACATTCTAGACGTACAGGTAACTGATGCCGATTCTTGCCTGCTTGCCTATGACTGACGTCGGCCGATCCTCTATCGACGCCAGCGTCTCTTCAACTGCACCGAACCGACGTCGGTCGCTCCTGACTGACGCCGGTGACTGTGTAAACCTACAACTTTGGTAATGCACTCATATGTGAAGCTTTTAGGCTCCACACCTTAACACTCATAATATCTTGCTATATGACCAAATTTGTAATGATCCCATCGACCCATCTGTACCTATTAGGCCATATCTTCCCCAATGGGAACTTCTCAAGTTCTCTAAATTTCAAAGTAAGGAGGATCCCCAATAGCATCTTAGGGCATTTAGACATTCTTGTTATCTCATCACCTCTAATGATTCCCTTCTTCTTCATACCTTCCCCATGTCTCTAGCTAGTCTAACATTGGATTGGTATAGTTCCATACCCAAACACTCTCTTTTTTCCTTCACCCAACTAGCTCAAACCATCTTAGATCATTTTTTGATCAATATCTCCATGAAAGTTTTTATCATCAACCTCTACTCTATCTAGTAGTTGGAGGATGAATCCATTGCCTATTTTGT
The DNA here is from genome assembly GCA_037957365.1 of Torreya grandis. Lineage (NCBI taxonomy): Eukaryota > Viridiplantae > Streptophyta > Pinopsida > Cupressales > Taxaceae > Torreya > Torreya grandis. The sequence goes on along the minus strand of JARHVA010001545.1, from coordinate 818,713 downwards.
GGCTCATTGGAGGAGCCTAATTAGCCAACTTTCCTTTTCCTTACTTCAACCCAAAGTTATAGAGATCTTTTCTTAGGCATGTGCCTAGCATATCTCCTCTACATTGTGTGTCCAAAGCTTCCAAACCTTTGATGAATCCAACAAACCCTAAACTATCTAAGGCACCTAAGTCATAAGAGACCAAATCAACCAAACTGATCAAGAGCCTCAATATCCTCCCTACACCAAACCTTAGTCACCCTATAGTGAAGGTGGAGCTTATCTTGCTAGAACCAACAACCAAAAGTTAGACCAAAGCAATCAAAGAGGTAAAACCATACAAAGGTTAGAAGTCCCAAAATTTTCCTCCCTCAACCTTACCCTCCATTTTGGGGCCTCATCCCTCTACCTTGAGTAGGGATCCAATTGCCTATACCAAGACTCAACTACCTCTTTTGGTTAAACCTTCATAATTGCTCTCTAACACACTTCTATTCACCACACTAACAATACCTAAGGTACCTACCTTGTGATATTCTTCCTCTATCTCATCAACCTCATTACCTAAACTAAATCCATCAACCAAGCATAACACCCTATCCAAAGCACCTATCACCAAACCTATTTCCACACAACCTTCTACCCCGACCATCAAAGTAAAGACCATTACACTTCCACCACCTTTAGTTGAGTCTTACTAACCATTATCCATAGGTTATTACAAAATTATTGTTTAGCCTTGCCTCCCATTAGGCCATTTGACCTTCTTACTTCAAAACCTATTTAGTACAATTACCACCAAGTGTGTTCTTATCATAAGACACCTGGCTATGATACAGAGAACTATAAAGCTCTCCAAACTATTATCCACCAATTTTAAAATGAGGATGATCTATTAATAAATGAACCTCCTATATGCCCCATACTAATCCAACCACTAACCATACCTCCCCAACACTTACCTACTCCTCTACTCTCACCTAAGAGTAAAGATGAGTCTAACCAGTCTATTACGTCAACCTCTCCTTCTATCCATACTATCAATGTGGTCATAAGATCATAATAGAAGGATAAGGGGAAGGTTAACATGTCTATTCCATCCATCCAACCCACACCCATCCATCTATGTCTATTTTAGGATGCTCCCAATATAACCCCTTAGAATCCATTAAGAGAGTTATCCTCAAACAACTTCACTAGACCTCAGTGAAGATGATCTTGTATGAGTTGATCTCTATCTCTCCCCATCATCTCTAAGAACTAATAGAGGATTTTTAATCCATTGAGGTCCCACCCAAGGACCCCCAACCTCTAGCAACTTTTATTGGTGCCCTTCAAATTTATAACCTTGTTACCTTTAAGGATTTATAAATACCTTCCATCCATCCTGAGGACCTAGATCCCCCTCTCTTTATCACTACTTACATTAACCAAACCTACATAAAATGGGTCATGATTGATGGGGGAGTTATCATTAACATCATCTCCTCTCATGCCTATAACTAACTCAACTTGTTAGATAATGTCATGTCCAAATCTTTGGTTGTCCTTCATTCCTTCAACAATACCATGGCCACTATTTTGGGAACTTTCATCCTTCATATTTATTTATGACCCCACATGTTTCCTAAATTTTTTTATGTTGTGGAAGGTGAATTACAATAAAACATCTTGTTGGGATGACCTTGGATTTTATCCATGGGTTAGATTCCCTCTACCCTTCACCATTGTATTAAGTTTGATCATGAAGGCTAGGTCATCACCCTCTAAGTTGATCCAATTCCCTTATTTACATGTAACACGACCTATCACCCCAATGATGTCCTCATACCCCCATCTAGAATACCCTCAGTATCTAAAACCCAACCTTAAATCACCAAAGCATATATCATATCCCCTCCTATCGATAAGGTATCAACTAGTTCATCTATCCCTTCAAACCAAATCCCTACCATTGACCCTTTGGAATCAATGTTCCATCACCTTTTGCTAGGGGAGTATTACCTTTTAGCCCTTGATGTTTTCCCACTCCTCATGAGTATGGGTAGGTTACTAACTAACTAAGATATGACTCCATTGTTAAAACTATCATTCTATTTAGACCTCACCACTTTCAAACCCATTTTATCTAAGGGGGACTCGACAAATCCCTCATTACTTATACCACCACTCTTCCACCTTGACCATTCACCACCAATTTATCTTACCTAGATAAAGTAAGCTTTGCCAAGAAATACGTCCATCAATGTGATTAGAAAGGCTTCAACCTTGGGTGGTATGAAAATGGTCCACATGAATTGGTTATCATCAAAACTAGGAAGCTACATGAGAAGCACGAACTTGGTTTCATCTTACCTAATAATAAAAAATATAAACAACACACCATTACCATTATCAAAGAAGATGCCCCTTCCTTACCAACCTCACCTCTATTTACATGTGAAGATGATAATATCATCCCACCTAACTTTTTTATTCATCAACATGATCAGCCTTAGACCCTTGACTTATCAAAATAAGGGGAAAACCATAACCATCCCTTTAATCCATCCTAAGATGATAGGAAAATACTCTCCTACCATTAACACTATTTAGTGCCAAGATGATTATTTTATTCTCACCTATCTTGGTGCTCCAGATTCCTTCATCCACAAATACCTTCTTCTTGAGACTTCAACCATGTTAAATAAATCCACTATGGATATCAACTTGGGTACTCTTGATAACCCCCACATTGTCAAACTTGACCAATTACTAAATGTTGAGGAACTTTAGGACTACCCCTCCTTCCTCTAATATCATATCATAGATTTCACTTGGTCTTATAGTAACATGCCTAGAATCAACCTTGCCATTTCTACCCATAAAATAGTCACTAACCATGATGTCAAGCCCACCAAGTAGAAGCTTCAATGCATGCACTCTCACATAGCGCTTCTCATCAAAGAAGATCTTTAGTGTCTCTTATCTATAAATTTCATTCAACCCATTAACTACCCATAATGAGCCTTGAATGTTGTACCTATCACCAAAGCCATAAAGAGACTATGAATTTGTGTGGAATTTTGTGACCTCAACCTTACTTACCCCAAATATGAATTTCCCCTACCCAACATTGACTAGCTAGTTGATCTTATAGTCAGCTATGAGATGTTATCTCGCATGGATGGATTCTCAAGATATAATCAAATCTTGATTTCTCCTAAAGATTAGCACAAGATAGTCTTTATCACCCCATGGAAAACCTTTTGCTATAGATTCATGCCTTTTGGGTTAAAGAATGCTAGTGTAACCTACCAACGTGCTATGACCTATATCTTCCATGACCTTATCCATAATATTGTTGAAGACTATGTGGATGACCTTATTAGAAAATCTAAACTCTAAATAGATCACTTGGTTGTTTTTAAGATCATTTTTGAATGCCTTTTACATTACCATGTCTACCGTAACCCCAAGAAGTGCATTTTTGGAGTCTTTTCAGGAAAACTTCTCAACTTTATTATTTACCTTCATGGAATCAAAGTCAATCCTACCAAAATCAAATCAATCCTAAATATGCTTCCTCCAACCAACCATAAGCAACTCCATAGCTCGAAGGAAAAACTTCAATCCATTCAGCATGTAGACACCAAAATTATGTCACACACACATGTGTAACTCCCTATGTCAAAACCCCCCTTAAGCCCATTTCAATAATAACAATTAACCTCCTTAACCCATACTTTTACCCCTCACACATTTAATTAATTTAAAATACTTAATTAAGTTAATTAAAAACTCTTGTTGTGACCTTATCTAGCCACCTCATTCTATGACTAATTCTCACTTGATGAGTCACTTAAAGACTTGGTCCCCTCATCCTAACTACCTAAGACTTATTCCCACTTCTAAACTAAATTCTTAATCAACTACTTCCTTCTTAACCTCTTATTTTTACCATTTTATAATGGGTGTCACACTTGGCATGAAAGACAATAGAAAATAGGCCAAAAATAATAAGGTTTACCTATTCTATGATTTTTAACATCAGTTAACCCATGGCTAATGTTGGTGGGATCACCGACATAAACAATATAAGACTAACTCTAACTTAAAGTTTAGGTTAATAAAAATTAAGAAAATTCATTTTTACTCACATTCAAGCTTTAGGCATTCTATTTTCAACATCCTAGCTCACAATCATCTTGCGTAAGTCAATCATGATTAACAACTAAGCTCTTGAGGACCCACATCACCCACTTATTCTCTTTGTTTAGGAATTTAGGTTTAGACTCCCTTTTAGGGATCATTAATCTAGCATATATCATTTTATAACCATAGATAAGTACATCACCTATCTTTTAGGTCTTTTAAAAATTTATTCTGCTATCACTTTATATCTACTATGTATTGCTTTATCCACTTCTGACCAAACCCCCATGAGGGAGTTACAAAGCTTCCTCATTTATTTCCCCTTAACCTGACACACTAAACCTCTGACTAGATCTACCCAAGTCATAATCTCTATCCCATAACTCTCCTAACCTCCCAGCCCTGATACAAACCATTTCCTAGACCCAAAAAAGCTTTTATAAGCTCCTAGACAATTATTGCCCCTACCAACCTCAGCAACCTAACTGACATCGATTACCTCACTACCAACCTTGATAGTATAACTGATATCGGTCACTACCCTATTGATGTCGCCAACTATGGGTTCCCTAACCTCTTTAAAGCCTATCTAAACAACTTCTAAAATATAAACAAAGTACATCACTTGTACCTTATCACTCTCTACTGCATATAGGTTGTTAATAATGGCAATCTTATCTCTCTTTCACTCCCTCTTTACCTCTTTTCTAGTTATTTATTATTATTTTATTTCTCAAAAGTGGATTGTCATCTCTAAAGAAGATTCACGCTTCTTAGAACAATCACATAGCTTGGTAGCCCACTCATTTAACTACTAACAAACATCTTTTGGTAGTGATTTCTTACTTATAGGTAGTCCTCCCCAACCAAAAAGGAGTGCTCACAATGTCTAGATAAAGTGCACAAACCAAATCTAAGTTCATTCTAATCAATTATCCCCATCCTTATTTCTATTTTCCTTTAGAATTAAAATAGACAAAATTTAGCAAAACATTTTTGGCACACTTGATGGGACCCTAGAGTTTTCCTTGGGTTCATTTCTTATTTTAAACATTCATAAACATTTTAGATTTAGGTTTAAAACTTACTGTATTTCATTGTTTGCTTGTTGCATATTAACTGACCTAGTTAATTACAAGAATTTTGAATAAATTATATTACACCTATGTTACACAACCAAATCACATTCACATAAACAAACATCTAAACTCACCTGAGAAAAGGCCCATCAAGATTTCATCACCTGGTGGATCACCTTACCCTACCCAACTATCCTACTTGGATTTCACCACCAAGGGGAGAACCCACTCCATTCTCTAGTGGAGTATAATCTCTAGATAGAAGGTATATTTTGGCTAAGTATCCTAGCTCGGCTCTAGGTTCATGAAGTGCAGAGAGCAAGCTCCTATAATAAGCCACATACCTGGTCTAACATAGATTTTCTCTTGAGCACTAAAACTAGCCTAAAACCATCTCTAGATTTCTTTCTAATACCTTCGATAACCAATTTCTCTTCTCACTATCTGATTAAGGCATAAGCCAAAATGAGACTAAAAATTAATCTCTAAGACTTAATAGTTTTTGACTATATGATATTTTTTTGCTTTTCTATTACTTTCTATATTTTAGAGTTGGTAAGGATGTTTTCTTATTGATTCACAAAATCAATACTATTTCTAATACTCAATTTGTATAACCTATTATCTCTATTTTTCTTAGTGTTCTTCCTTCTTACACAAACCTTTTACATCCACTATTTTACCTAGTTTCAACATCTAGTTTCTTAAAACATCAGATTTTCCTCTCCTAGGATATCATAGTGACCAACATTAGTTAACCTTACCATCATTGATAGATTTTACCTATCGATATCATTTAAAATACTGACATTGGTAAACTTTTTCTATCGACATCAGTCAAGTGATTGACGTCGATGACTGTGTAATTTCATTTTCTCAAAATAACAAGATAAAATAATCCACTTATCCACACTCAAACTTGGTTTTTCCTTATTTCACTTCTAATACATGGTAGTAAGACTATTTATACTTCCTCTTGCATGGTATTGGCATGAGCTCAATCCAAAATTCTTGCCAATTACATAAGTTGTTCCACCTTCTACTTTCACTTCTAATTCTATCATGGAACATACTTTAGATATAGAGCATACTCCTAGCCCCAACCAAATTCTGATTGTGCTTGAGGGAGATCAAGATTTTTCTAAATTTCTTGATCGCAATGTGGCATCCCTTCAACATTACCTTGCTATGAGCTAAACTCATAATTCTTTAGGTGACCCAATATATGGTATGCCAACCTCTTTAATAGAGACAACCTTAGTTTTAGTTTCCTCCACTATTTTCCCCATGGTTACCAAAACCACCTCTTTGATGAGTAACCCAACTATAAATAACGTTCAAAGTGTAGCATCTCTAACTACACAATCCCACCTAAACCTTGGTGTAACTTCCCTATGTTCACAACCACAACCAATTCAGTTAAGTCACACCCCATTCCAAAATTTAGTGGTATCTATTTCATCTACCCTTGCACTTATAATTACCCAAGATATGACTCACCCTTCATCTAGTCTAACCATGCCAATAATCCAACCTACAATAGCAACAACCAACCAAGGCATAGTCTCCAACCTAATGGGACAAGCCCATTTTCTTTCTATATCCCAACCTATGACTCATTATCCTTATGTTGCCCTGACACAACCTCAACAAGCTATGTCATACGCTCCCTCTACTTCCTATCATCTTCCCTATAACTTAGGAGGTATTCCCAAAACTAATCCCCCTCTAGACCTCATTAAGATGTTGATGGACAAGGTGTCTAATCTATAGACATTTATTTCTAGTTTAAAGATTGTGTTATCTTATGATCAGATATGCAATGAACCAATCCATCCTTCTTTTCCTATTTTCCCTTATCCAAGCCAATGGGAACTCCCTAAATTTACTCATTTCTAGAGTAAAGAGGACCCATAATAGCACTAATGAGCATTTATAAATGCTTGTTATCGAGTAGGTCATAATGATGTGTTACTATTTTTCACTTTCCTTATGTCTCTTTTAGGTGCTACCTTGGATTGGTATAGCTCTATACCTCAAAACTCCCTTTTCTCATTTACCCAACTTGCACAAATATTCCTAGACCATTTCTCTATTAATATTTCTAAGAAGGTTTCTATAATAGACCTTTATTTTATCATATAATTTGATGATGAGTCTATTGCATATTTTATCACTCATTGGAGAAGCTTGATCAATCAGCTCTCCTTTTCCTTACTCCAACCTGAGCTTATTGAGATCTTCTCAAGGGAATGTGCTAAGCAAATCTCATCCACACTCTGGGTATAAACTTTTTGCAAATTTAATGAGGCCTTTACAATGGCATAGAAAATTGAGGTTCATGCTATAGATGAAGGCAAAGTCAAGTTACATAGTAAGAATCCTAATTCCAAGACAAATGACTCCTCTAAAACTTCTTCCTCTAACCAAAAGGCTAAAGGCTCTACAAACATGGTGGTCATTAAGTCAGCCTCTTCCACAACCATAAACCAATCAAATTCCTTGACTTCTCAAAATCCAACCAAGCAATTCCAATAATGGTATGAACAAAGATAATACACTCCCATTAGGGAGTCATATACATGTGTCTTAGAGAAATTATTGCAACAAGGTGTCATAACCCTTCTTCAGATCAAACCTCCTATACATTTTGACCCTTCCCATCCTATCCCAACTTGGTACAAGGAATATGAGTTTTGAGATTACCATCAAGTTAAAGGCCATAATTCTAATAACTGTAAGACACTAAATAACATTGTTCAAGACATGCTTGATAGAGTTGATTGCATTTTGGATAATTCTAATGCACCCCCTAATCAAAGTATGGATGTGTTCAAATACCCTTTTCCTAACCATTCACTAAATCAAAATATTTTTTAGTCCATAATTAACTAAGGTGATCATAATATCCATACGCTTACTATGGTCTTTCCTTTACCTTTAGTTTAAGCTTCCCCTCAATAAGAGACATTTATTTCATCGACTCCTCCCCCAAATTTAGTGACATCTATTTTACCCATTCTTCCTCCTCAGGTAGAAAATCTTATTTCACTCATTCCACTCCCTCAAGAGGAAGAGCCTCCTTTACCACTCCTTTTACCACTTGAGGAGCCTATATTTCCAATTTTGTTTGCACCAACATTACCAATCCTCTTACCACTTAAATACCACACCCTACCTATTACTCAACCACATGTTGAAGGGAACATCCTTCCTACACTATACCCTCTTGAGGAACCTTCTTCACCTAATTCTCCTCCACCTATATAGATTAGTAACCCGCCCACTCTACTTTTGCACTTAGAGGAGTCAATATTATCTACTTCCATAATAGATGAGAGACCTATTTTACCTACTCTAATTCTACCACTCTTACCCCTTATTTTACCTATAGAAAATCATAATTTACCCATGCCTCACCCACATGTTGAGGGAGCCATAATACCTATACTTTACCCTCTTGAGGAACCTTCTTCACCTACCTCCCCTCCACCTATGATAGACCATGTCTCTTCTCCTGTCCCTGTCGAAGAGGACCCCATTATGGTTCTTTCTCATCTTTGGTAGGAAGTAGTAGAAACTAATAATTTCCCTCTTTTCCAAACACCATAGCCTTCTAAAGACACAACCGTAATGCCTACATCAACTTCATCTAAACCCTTCTCATGATTGGTAAAAATTGTAGAGTTTCTTGATTCCATGAAGCTAGACCATACAACATTTTGGGACCATCTTAAAAATCCTTATCCAACACAATTAATTTCAACCTTTACCGTCAACCCTCTTAGTACCCTTTACCCTAAGGTTTTTGACAAAGCTACCATAAGCACCTAAATTTTAGTCATCTTTGTTAGAACTCTCACCCTCATAGGAATCTACCCCATTAAAGTAGATCAGGCCCTTAGGTGTATACCCCATTTCTAATTTAATTCATCCACATGTGAAATTAGGTTTAACTCCTCAACCATAAGTTGGAGTTTTATGGCCTGAATTATAGAAGAATATTAAGCCCCCTAGATCTCATTGATCCCTTCTTCAACCCTTAACTTTACCATCCATTTTGCAGCCACGCCCCTCTCCACTCCTACCTTTGCCATCTAGTAGGCCTCTCACATTTGAAACTAATAAAGTGACAACAAAACATGTAACTCTACCATCACCAAACAAGACACCATGTAAAATTACCTTTTCAGCACCAAAACACAAGAAAGTGTCCACTCCTATTAGCATAATAAGTATGAGCCCACTTGTAGGCTCTCAAATATTTTTCTTACATTAATTATTTCAATATTATATAATAACTCTTCCTCCCATTAAGCCTTATAGTCCTCTTGGAATGAAGCCATCTTGGTTTGATGATACACAAATGTGTTTATATAATCATTCACCTAGACATGATACTAAGAGTTATAAAGCACTTACAATGGTCATTTAGCAATACTTCGATGTCAACACTCTCTTTGATGATAATCTTATTAACCTACATGTTATTCCATCTTTGGCATCCACAATGTCTCTTATTCCACCTAAATTTAAACATAAATATGTCATCGTGACCCCTTTACCACCTCCTTCACCAATATTTCAAATCAACATATTTAATGTGGCCACATGATCACAAAACCAAAATGATAAAGCTAAAGAAAAGGTCACTATTCCTTGGGCTCATCTGTTTGCCAAAGAAACTCCACCTCTTAATCCTAAAATTTCCATCTTGGGTGTTCCTAAAACAACATCTTCATACGTTATTCAAAGTTTAATGGTGAAACAGCTTCACCAAACTCCTATAAAAATGTCTTTGTATGAGTTAATCCAAAAATCATCCCAATACCATCAAGCTTTGATTATTGCTTTGCAATTGATTAAGGTACAATCATATGATCCCAATCCTCTTACAGATTTGGTTAGATCCCTTAATTCTATCTCCCTAATTTATTTTAATGATTCAGAAATTTCATTTCAACATCCTAAAGATCAAGATTTTACCCTATTTATTATCACATATATTGATCAAACTCATATCAAGAGAGTTATGATCGATGGGGGAGCTAGTATTAAAATTATTTCCACCCATGCTTACAAATAGCTAGCCCTTCCTAGCAATTGCATGTCTCAAACTGATGTGGTACTTTACTCCTTTAATGATACTATAATGACTATGGTGGGTATTGTTATCTTACATATCCATGTAGGTCCCCACACTATTCTTGACCTCTTCTATGTTATATAAGGAGAGTTCCAATATAACATACTACTTGGATGACCTTGGATACATGCTATGGCAAGTGTACCCTCAACTTTGCACTACTGTGTCAAGTTTGAACATGATGGATAGGTACATGTTATACCTACTAACCCACCTCCATTTAAAATATGTAACATGACCTATAGTCCCAATGATTTTCTCATCCCATTAAAAATATCATCATCTCCACATGATACTTTTAAATCTTCTACAAGCTCCACTCTCGTGGTTACTCAAATACCGATAACACAAATTCCTAACAAAGATCCCATAGAGGAGACCTTTCAACATTTGTCACTCAATAAATATCATTTATTGATACTTGACATGTTATATACTCCATAAGAGTATATAAGGCTTCACATGCACCCAAATTATGATCCCCATATTTGTATGGTCATCCCTTATGGGCCCCCTAACCTTTGAACCAATTTGACATATGGAGGAATTGATCAGGCTCTTACTATTAATAATCCATCTTCTTTGCCACAACCATTTACCTATGACATCTCATTTCTAATTAACCCTAAATTCACTCACACCTATCTCTATAGGTGTGCCTAGAAAGGATTTAGTTTGGGTCATTACAAGCAAGGTGTTCATACACCTATTGAATATCCTACTAGCAACACCATTAAAAATGCCAAAAAGAGGCATGGAGTGGGATATGATGAACCAACTAAACTCATTAAAACTATCATGTACCAATTATTGAAGAACTAGTCTCTCCTTCTCCACCTTATTCTCCACTATCACCTATCGAATCAAAGGTATCTATAACTCCTAATTTTTTTTCAATAAATTCCATCTAATTAGGGCCTTTCACCTATCATCAGGGCAAGGAAATAAGGTCCCTTCCTCTCGTTCATCTTGAAATAATTTATGAAGATTCTCCCACTATTAACACTATCTAATGTCAAGATGATGATGTAATTATCACCTACATGGGTGTGAATGATTCCTATATCTAATGATTACTCCCATCCAAAACACAAGCTATGTTAAATGAATCAACCATTGACATCAACCTGCCCTCTCATGATAACCCTTACATCTGCAAGATCAACCAATCTTTAGATTCCTCTGAGCAAACTAATTATGCCACATTTCTTAATGACCATAGTAAAGTCTTTGCTTGGTCTTATAATGACATGCTTAGTATTGACCCCTCTACCATCACCCATAACAATTTCACCAATTGAGATGCTAAACCTGTTAAGCAGAAGCTTCATAAGATGCATCCTCATATTACTCTCCTTGTTAAAGAAGAGCTTTAATGCCTCCTTTTTTGTTAACTTTATCCAACCCATTGACTACCTATAATGGATTTCCAATATTGTTCCTATCACAAAAGTGACTGGGGGATTTGCATTTGTATTGACTATCATGATTTAAACCTCACTTTTCCAAAAAACAACTTCTCATTATCAAGTATCGACCAACTTGTTAATTTCATGGCCAACCATGAGATTTTATAACTTATGGATGGATTCTCTGGATATAATCAAATCTTGGTCACTCCTGAGGACAAACACAAGAAAACATTTATTACCCCATGGGGGACTTTCTATTATCAGGTCATGCCTTTTGGCCTGAAGAACATTGGTGCAACTTACCAATGTACCATGACTTACATTTTCCATGATCTCTTACAAAATATTATGGAAGATTATGTGGATGACTTACTCATCAAGTCTAAACTTTGTCAGGATCACTTGACAATTCTCAAAATTATATTTTCTTGTCTCCTCCAATATAACATTTAACTAAACCCAAAGAAATGTGTCTTTAGTGTTATTTTTAGTAAACTCTTAGGTTTTATCATTTATCTCCATGGTATCAAGGTCGATCTTGCTAAGGTTAGAGTAATCCTAAAGATGCCTCCACCTACTAATATCAAACAACTCTATAGCCTATAGGGCAAACTTTAGTCAATTCATCACTTCATTTCTCAGTTGTTAGATCACTACCAACCCTTTCACCATCTCCTCAAAAAGGATGTCTCCTTTTATGGGAATACATATTAACAAGAAGCTTTTGGCATACTTAAACAATACCTCCTTTCCCCATCAGTTCTTATTCCACCTAAGTAAAATCAGCCTTTCTACCTATACATCTCTGTAATAGACCATTCTCTAGGTGTTATGATTGCACATCGAGATGACCAGCATTGAGAGCAGGTGGTTTATTACATAATCTGCACACTTATTGATTATGAGACTTGATATACCCATATTGAAAACATTTCCTTGCATTGGTCTTTTCTACCTCCAAGCTTCACCATTATCTCCTAAATCACAAATCCTATGTGGTCATCCATACTAATCCCCTCAAATACATGCATTCTAAACCATATCACAACTAATGTGTAGCTTTGTGGCTCATAATTATTGCCAAATTTGACTTAGAATTCATTTAGAAAAAGTCTATTAAAGGGAAAATAATCATTGACCAATTTGTTGTTGTCCCTTTACCTGAAAATCAGCCTTCAAACCTCAAATTCCTTGACAAATCTATTACAACACTCTCTATCGATGACATCTCCTATCAAATGATGATTTTCTTTGATGGATCTAAATGCCAACATGGTGGGGGTACAGGGGTCATTCTTATTCCTCTAGGTGACAAGCCTATGCCTTTGTCATTTAAACTAGATTTTGAATGCACTAAAAATATGGTTGATTATGAGGCTTTGATTCTAGGATTTCAAACAACTCTCTTTTTGGGTATCAAATCCATAACCATTTTTGGTGATTCTCAGCTAGTGGTTAAGTAGGTTAATGATTCCTGCCTATGCAAAAACAAAATTTAATAGTGATATAAACATCATGTAGATATGATATTGGGATCACTTGACTCTTATCTCTTGCAAACTATTCCTTAATTTATAAATAAGTTTACTAACATGATGGATTCACTTGATTCACATATACCCTCTTCATCCTCTTCCTCAAGAATCTATGTCATTGTGCATCACTTAACATTACCCTCCTATGTCTCAGTTAACATCCTCTTTGTCATAAATGTAACAACCAACCCATATGACTTATGGTACAAACAACTCACTGATTATCTTTCTTTCTCTATTACCCCTTTTGATCTCTCCAATAATGGGAAATGTGCCTTCATAAAATGTGCCACTCATTACACTATACTAGGGGGACTTATCTACAAGTGAGGTTTTGATGGTCTTCTCCTTAGATGCCTCACTATTACTGAGACTCCCTTTGTTACTAATGAAGTCCATAATGGGATTTGTGGTGGGCATTTCAATGGTCACACATTTACCAAGCATATCCTTTGACTTGGATATTATTGGCCCACACTTCATCAAGACTATACTGATTATGTTTGGAATTTCATCAAGTGTCAACAACACGCTAACCTCCTTCACATTCCTAGTCATGTATTACAAGTCACCAAAGACTTTTGGCCCTTCTCCCAATGGGGCTTAGATCTAATCAGAGAGATTAACCCTCATTCATCCCTCTATCATCATTCTATCATTACTACCACTAAATACTTCACCAAGTTGGTCAAGGCCATCCCTCTCATCTCCACTAAAGTTGATAAAATTGTTGACTTCATCAACCATCACATCATCTATCATTTTGGTATCCCTCATAAGATTATAATAGATAATAATAAGTCTTTAAAAAATAAGACTATTCAAAGTCTTTGTGATACATTTGGAATAAAATTAAGCTTCTCATCACCATACTATCCACAAGCTAATGGATAGGTAGAAGCTTCTAACAAAACATTGACCAAAATTCTTATGAAGGTAGCCAATGATATAGGTAAGGATTGACACACACACACATTCCCTTTGCTTTATGGGCTTACCACACTATCATTCAAACTTCTATGGGTGCTACACATTTTTCATTGGTATATGGGATGGAGGCTATTTTGCCTCTTGAAGTCCATATTCCTTTTCTTCACATTTCTATATAAGACATACTAATGATGACTTTTACCAAGAATGTTTGGCTCAACTTGAATTGCTTGATGAGCATTGTCTCATAGTCCTCAACCACGTACAAATCTATCAAGAGCATATCAAATGTGCTTATAACAAAAACCTCAAAGAGCAAGATTTTAATATAGGATATCTCATCTTAAAATAAAATCAACACGTGACAAACATGGAGAAAAGAAAATAGGGTAAGTTTTTTCCTAATTGGCTTGGACCTTATATCATAACTCATAAGTATGGCTTAGGAACTTATCTCTTGTCTTCTCTTAAAGGAAGGCTAGAACCCATGCCTTTAAATTCCTTACACCTACGATCATTCTTCTATTAAATGAGTATCACTTTACTTTATATTTAACTTGAGCTCATTCCTTGAGCATCCTATTACATTCATTTCCCTTCCTCTTTACCCTTACTCCTATACACTTAGTTAACTTAAATAGTGGTATGGTTTTGAATTCAAAGTGGAAAACTACTAAGCCTCTATAGTCTTTTTCATGACTAAACAAAATAAAATAAAAAAATGGGATATTTGAAAAAGTTATAAAGTCTCAGGTCATACTTCTCAACATAGATTGCTCCCTTGAAGGACAACTATGTAACTTTCCTTTGATATTATCAATAGACTACTCCCTTGAAGGATAGATATGTAACTTCCCTTTGCTATTATTAATAGACTACTCCCTTAAAGGACAACTATTTAAAATTAAAAATAAATGCTTAGACCACTCCCTTGAAGGATGGCTAAGCCAAGTTTTGTTCTTAAAGGGAAAAACAAATGAAAAAGTTTCTCATAAATTTATACAACCTTAACCCATACAAAATCTCATTGTAAGCTTCCCACATTGATCAACTTACACACACACACACAAAAAAAGTTGTAAGTCATGGACTTGCCTATAGTAGCTCTCAGGTCACCCATAGCAGGGGCATATCATCCCTACTTTGTAGGTTATGCTACCTAAACATTTTCCCTCTTTTTACCTTTTTTCCCTCATACTCTTTCAAGGGACTATGAATCTCACTTAACATAAGGTAGATATGATTTTTCTCTAACAAACACAATGGTTCAAAGATATAAGGCATGAAAGAGGCTCATCATAAGCCTATTTATGTTTTGATTATCATCTTTGCTAATGCTCAATCATTTTGCCTCTTTATTTTACCATCCACATCACATGTCAATATCTTTATTTGAGATGAATAAACAATGTCATATCAAAACTAACAAAGCCTACTCAATTTATTTTACGCATACACCATCACAAATATGGAAAAATGCTGAAATAAACTAATATAACCAATCTATTAATTTTAAGCATACATCATCACAAATATGAAAAAATACTAAAATCAACTAACATAACCAATATATTCATTTTAAGCATACACCATCATGAAATATGGAAAAATTCTAAGATGAAACTAATCAACCAACTATGCATAGACCATCACATATATGGGAAAGGCTAGTCTAACTCAACTAACATGATCAACATTAACATCAAAATTAATATAGCATAACATAGTAATCATCCATATCGTCATCTATCATAATAAACACATTTCAACATAATAATAAATGAACATCTCATGTATATATAATATGTAATCAAAGTACATCTCCATAATTACATCATCATAAAATCATATCTCTCTCAAAATATACATCTCACATCTTTATCTCATATGCTAATATACATATAACATATATAATCAAAACTGACATAATTCTAACACTCAAGGTCCTTGAGGCTCTCCACATGGTCATGAGGAGGTAGTGTCATCACCACTCTCCACCCATTTTCATCTGCATGAACTAGAAGTCATGGCACATGACATCAACCTCTCCTACTCTCTAAACTTTGAATATCTCTAAATCTATGGGAACTATCTAATCACCCTCTCATAGTAGTCAATCTCATCCAAGGTAGTCAAATATCTCACCATAGATATAGTCTATGGGGGTCCCATAGCACTTGATGATAGCCCAACTTGTACTAGTCCCTATGGTGGTGGAAGAGGAGGAGTAGCCTAGCCTACTACTCTCAGACTATATCTCTTTACTATCACTACAGTAACTTGACCCTATAAAATAATAACCTAGCCCTATAGTGTTGTAACTTGGTCCTATATAGCCCTAATCTAACCCTGTAACATCACCACCTACCCCTATAAGACTAAAACATATGCCTAGGCAATATCTCAAACCTACACTATTGTATCTCAAGCATGTAATACTACATCTCAGGCCTATACCACTGCATCCCTCTCTCTCACCAACCCCTATAAATCTGGTGGTGGCCTCCTAACCTCCACCATTAGATGTAACCCTACCCACCAAGTTGTATAAGCCATTGAGCACCCTGGGTCTCCAACACTTAGCCTTATTGGTATCTCCTCAAAATCTAGTCCATCTATCTCCTAAGGCAATGGTAGGGGTGCCTCTATGTCATGCCTCCTATATCAAGGGAAGGTAGGTAAAATATCCTATAGTAGACTAAACTATCTCTTAACCCATGCCATAAGTACCATCTCTAACTCACTAACCCATCTCCCCCTGACCCATAGTGAGCTTTGAAACCCAATAAGCTATTGTACCTATCCTCTAAAAACTAGGTATGTCAGATATGATCTCAACAAAATATATGTAGGGATCAGCCCTCAATCATGTGCCTATATTAGGCAATGTCATGAACCATGCCATCCACTCGAGTCTATTCCATGCCCTCTCTCCACCATCTAAAACCAACTCTAAAGCCAGCCAGGATCTGGTAAGTAACCCTAGTGGTCATGTCACCATGATGTGCTCATATTCCCAATAGTATAGTAGATGGCTGACACAAAAACTATATCATTGTCACAGCGTCAAACCCCATAATTCTATGTATAACTATGTTAAAAATACTAGGCCCTAGGCAAAAATGGTCTACTTCTCAACCATTTATGCAAGCACAACTATCACTACAATCAAAAATATCCTACTATCTGCATCTAGTAATGCATACATTATGATCTTGATCATCATCAGAATGCTTAGATGATACTGCTCCTCATTAACCATATAGAGTGGTTCATATGCAAAACTTGTAGAATGGTAGGTCACCTCACTCACATTCTCTCCATATAATGTGACCATGTGTATATTGTGTTCCTCTCTCGAGCATGCAAGGACCTCCTCACCTAGAGTGGTAGCCATAAAATCCTATAAACATCCTCCTGAGTCACTATCAACTCTTTGGTCAATAGATGGAAGTTGTTGGTGGTGTGATCCCACCTCTCAATCAATGTTATCATCAGGGAGACATCTCAAGCAACTTGATAGTACCTTCACACTCCTCCTAACCCTATAGCCACCATATGATCCCACTCATTTAGAGTGACAACCCTCCTTATACATGTCAACAACCTTGGTAAATAATCTTGTAATGCTAGCTTCATCCTCACATGCATCCATACACACAAAAATCAAGTCACATACCTTTTAATATACTCTATCACTACCTTTTCTCCCTTTTCTTTGGGAGAACTACATTGGTTTGAGGCCCTAAACCAGGCTATGTAGGTAGCACTCAATCAACATAGGGTCTTCTAAGGTTATCTCAGCTATATGCCCACCTCACTAACTACCCTAGGCTTCACTATCTCTTTTCACTCTACCTTAGGCTTCACTTCTTCTCTCTCTCTCTCTACCTTAGGCTTATCTACCTCTCTCTCTCTAGCCTAGGCTTCACTATCTCTCCTCTCTCTCCACCTTAGGTCTACCTACCTATCACAACTCTAGGCCTCATAGCCTATATCCTTGACTCTTGACACTATGACCTATCTTTTTAGCCCTAGACCTCTCAACCTATCTCAACTTACCTTTTTACCCATTTCCCCTATCACACCTTTTTAGATATTTTTCCTAGGCTCTAAGAGAACTACATTGGCTTAAGGCCCTAAATTGGGCTATGCAGGCAACACTCAGTTGATACAGGGTCTTTTGAGGCTAGTTTAACCATTAGGCTAGGTTAACTACTTCCACTTGGGATCCAAACTGACCTTTTCACCTATTTTCTACTTTTGTATAGCCATCAATGTTAGCATTAATGCTGATGCTGGCACTTATAGGCCTAAGTATCAGTTGACATTGGTAGTTACCCATTGACCTTGGTGCCATGTTAGCTAATGTTAGTAGACCTCATTAATGTCAGTGACTAGTTTGGCCCCAGGGCTAAATGACCCAAACCTAAAATTACCAAATTTCATATAAAAACTACCTAAATAACCCACTAACTTATCCTAACACTAACCTACACTATTTTCTACACCTCTACTAATGTTTTCTACACCCCCACCTCTAAATTAGGCTAAAAACTACACATACCCAATCCAAATTTTAAACCAACTAATAGAGACTCTTATCTCATCTCTTTTTCTCCTCCTAATTGGCATAGATGGCTCTTATGGTTGTGCACCTCTTAAATAAGTCCCCTCCTTTCTTTGCCATCTTAGTCACTCTCAAGCTCTATTTTTTCTCTCCGATCACAAAGTTGCAAATACATTTAGTTGGCCACCAAACCCCTTTTTTTTGGGTTTGGTTGGCCACCAACATTAGAATTATTGACCTGACCTATCGATGTTAGTGCTTATGCCTACCAACATTGGCAATGTTTCCCTAGTGCACCGATGTTGGCACTATCGATTATCAATGTCAGAACCATTCTAATAATGTTTTACCCAACCAAGTAACCCCCAACTTTTTAGACTTTACCTATACCTTAAGGCAACTGGAGATCCCATATATCACCCCAACCATGATAAACACCATTGGAGATCACTTACATCTTGACCCATGATGACTTTGCTTGGATATCATGAATATCTTCTCACTCATTAACCCTTTTACACCAACCTTTCATTGCATGTCTTTTTCACTTATGTTATTTTGCTATAGTTGGATATTTTGCACATGCATGTATATTAAGTGTTGTGGATGGCAACCAAGCTCATCTTATCACCTTCAACCCTTTTGTGTTTCCTAGGGGCACTTCCTACCTCAGATACCTAGAAAACATTGACCATTGGAGCTACAACTTTGATTATTTTGACATGTCAGCTATCACTTACAAGATGCATTTTGGCTACTTCTATATGAGTCCTCTTTAAACTAGCTTATTCTTGACTTTATTGAATATAACTCATTATATTATATACATATGGAGTGATACTCAATTCTCCACCATTCACCCAATTACCTCTTTATCAAACTAGTACTTGATTCTGGTTTCTCCTTCATCAATTCCCATTTTGAGGGGGGATACCCATCCAATACTTGTAACATTTCTAACTATTATTTTTATCTTACAGTGTGTAGTACAAATTAAAAGACAAAAAGGCAAAAATGTAGACACTAAAATTACATCACACACATGTGTAACTCCTTGTGTCTAAACTCCCCTTAAGCATGTTTTAATAATAACAATTAACCTCCCTAACCCATACTTATACCCCTCACAAATTTAATTAATTTAAAATACTTAATTAAGTTAATTAAAAACCCCTATTGCCACCTTACTTGGCCACCTTACCCTATGACTAATTCTCACTTGATGAGTCACCTCAAGACTTGGTTCCCTTATCCTAACTACCCAAGACTTATTCCCACTTCTAAACTAAATTCCTAATCAATTACCTCCTTCCTAACCTCTTATTTTTACCATGTTATAATGGGTGTCACACTTGGCATGAAATACAATAGAAAATAGGCCAAAAATGGTAAGGTTTACCTATTATATGGCCACTGATGTTAGTCAACCCAAGTTCGACATCAGTGGGATCACCGACATTGATAATATAAGCCAAACTCTAACCTAAAGTTTAGGTCAGAAAAAATTAAGAAAATTCATTCTTACTTACATTCAAGCTCTAGGAATTCTATTTTTAACATCATGGCTTATAATCATCTTGTGTAAGTCAATCGCAACTAGTAACTAAGATCTTGAAGACCAATATCACCCACTTGTTCTCTTCTTTTAGGAATTTAGGTTCAAACTCCCTATTAGGGATCATCAATTTGGCATATATCATTCAATATCCATAGCTAAGTACATCACTTATCCTATAGGTCTTTTAAACATTTATTTTGCTATCACTTTATATATATTGTGCATATCTTTACATACTTCTGATCAAACCCCCATGAGGGAGTTACAAAGCTTCCTCACTTGTTTCCCCTTAACCTAATACACTAAACCTCTAACCAAATCTACCCAAGTCATAATCTCTCTCTCATAACTCTCCCAACCTCCCAGACCTGATCTAAACCATTTTCTAGACCTAAAAAAGCCATCTACAATCTCCCAAACAATTATTGCCCCTATTGACCTCAATGGCCTAACCGACATCGATCACCTCACTACCAACCTTAGTAGTATAACCGATATCAGTCACTACCCCACTGATGTTGGCAATTGTGGGTTCCCTAACCTCTTTAAAAACTATCTAAACAACTTCTAAAATATAAATGGAGTACATCACCTATACCCTATCACTCTCTAATGCATATAAGTTGTTAATAATGGTGATCTTATCTCTCTTTCACTCTCTCTTTACCTCTCTTTTAGTTATTTATTATTATTATTATTTTGTCTTTTAAAAGTGGACTGTCATCTTTAAGGAAGTTTCAGACTTCTTATAACAACTGGGTAGATTGGTATCCCACTCATTTAACTACTAATAAACATCATGTGGTAGTGCTTTCTTACTTGCAGGTAGTCCTCCCTAACCAAAGAAGAGTGCTCACAACATCTAGATATGACACACAAACCAAATCTAGGTTTATTCTAATCACTTATCCCCATCCTTCTTTTTATTTTCCTTTAGACTTAAAATAGACAAAATTTAGCGAAACACAACATTTCATTTCCCAGCTTTTAGATCAGTGCCAACCTTTCTACCACCTTATACAAAAGGATGTCTCTTTCAAGTGGAATAACAATTTTCAAAAGGCCTTTGATTTCACCTTTCCTCACCCCTCCCAAGGATGACCAACCTTATTACCTATATATCTCTATCACCAACCATTCCCTAGGGGCAATGCTAGCTCACCAAGATGAATAACATAAAGAGAAAGTCATATACTACATTAGATTCATGTTGGTATAATATGAAACTTGGTACACCCATATTGAGAATATTTACTGAGATTTAGTCTTTGTGACCACCAAACTTTGCCACTAGCTACTTAACCATAAAACCTATGTCATAGCCAATACTAACCCACTCAAGTACATGCACTCTAAGCCAAATCAAAACCAACATATGGCCAAGTAGCTCATGCTCCTAGTAGATTTTGACCTTGAGTTACTTTAGTAAAAATCAATTAAAGGTAAAGTTATTGCTGACCAATTGGTTGAAGAACCATTAGTAGATAATCAACCTCCTCTTCTCGAGTTCCTTGATGAGTCCATCATGACCCTCTCTCAATTGGGTTTCAACTATCAAGTCACCATGTTTTTTAATGGATGAAAGTGTCAACATGGTGGGGAAATGGTATCATACTTATCCTCTTTGATGGTGAACCTCTTCCTCTATCCTTCAAACTTGATTTTGAATGTACCGATAACATGGCTGAGTATGAAGCCCTAGTGATAGGCCTTCAAAATGCCTTATCCCTAAGAGTCAAAATAATCAATATCTTTGGTGACTCCCAACTTATGTTCAATCAAATCAATGGCTCTTGGAAGTGTAAGAATGATGTTCTACAATAGTAAAAACAACTAGTTGACAAACTCTTAGCATCATTTGAACACTATCACATTTAATCAACCCCATGATCTACCAACAAGTTCACCAATACCATGGCTTCCCTTGCCTCTCAGATACCATCTTCACCGTCAAATTTTAAGATATATGTCATTATCTATAGACTTACCCAACCTTCCTATTTCAAACCAAATTCTTCCACCATTTTTAATGTTGAGGAGACCCAACATGACCTTTGGTATCAGCAAAACTTTGACTATCTTAACATTATCATAGTTCCTCCTTGCCTCTCTAAGAATTATCAAAGAGAATTTATTCATAGTACCTCATGTTATACCATACTAGGAGGTATCCTTTATAAGCATAAATTTCATGGCCTCCTCTTTCATTGCCTACACAGTCATGAAGCTTTTCATGATATCAAGGAAATACACGATGGTATCTATGGCAGACACCTTAATGGCCTTATTGTGGCTAAGTGCATCCTTTGTCTTGGTTATTACTAACCTAACATTAACTAAGACTATTTTGATTATGTGAAAAAGTTTGTTAAGTGTCAACAACATGCTAATTTTCATCACGTACCTAGCCATAACCTTCACATTTTTATCAATTTTTGGCCCTTTTCACAATAGGGTCTAGACCTCATTGGTGAAATTAACCCTCATTATTTACAGTGACACCATTATATTATTATTATCATAATTGAATATTTTATGAAGTGGATAGAGGCTATTCCTTTGGTCTCAACCAAATCAGATAAGATTATCGACTTTATTAACCATCATATCATCTACCATTTTGGTGTTCCTCACAAGATTATCATTGACACTGGAAAATACTTTAAGAAAAAGCAAGTCTAGGGTATATGTGATACATTAAGAATTAATTTAAGCTTCTCCTTACCCTATTTCCCCCAAGTGAATAGAAAATATGAAGACTCTAACAAAACTTTTAATAACATGCTAACTAAAATGGTTAATACATATAGTCAAGATTGGCATTTGTACATCCCCTTTACCTTATGGGAATATCATACTAGCATTAGGACCTCTATAGGTGCTAAAGCTTTTTCTCTTGTGTTTGGAGTAGAGGCCATCTTGTCTCTCAAATTCCAAATCCCATCTCTTCACATATCTTTTTAAGAGCTTATTTCTAAGAGTGATTATCATCAACATCATTTAGCCTAACTCAAGCTACTTGAAAAACATCATTTAGCAACCCTTATGTAACTCCATGACTTCCAAAAGTGCATTAATCATGTCTATAACAAACACCTTAATGTGAAATAATTCAATATCGAAGATCTCATCCTAAAGTAAAATCAACATGTCACTAATATAGAGAAAAGAAAGCGAAGCAAGTTTGATTTCAATTGGCTTGGACCCTATATCACAACCCACAAGTATGGATCAAGAGCTTATTGATTATATTCTCTCAAAGGCCACCCAGATCTTGAACCCCTCAATGCTTTGTATCTACGTCTATTATTTTGTTAAGAGGGATCAAGTCCACCTTTTTTCTAACTTAAGCTTATCCCTTGCTAACCACCCACATTCCATCTCCCTATTGTAGGGTAATTGATTAAAGATGAATCATGTGATTATCTATCATCAACATAGCCTTATCTTAAATAATGGGTATCATGGCTCTACTCATGGAATGATTCTCATGGTACTTTCCACCCTTTTATAGGATAGATTCCCATGATCATTATCACCTAAACCTATTTACACCTAATCAACCTTCTTGTGATTTTTTTTTCCCTTAATAAAGGTGAACCACTAACCTAGCCTAAGAAAATATATGTCAATCAAGATCAAAGAAAGAAAAAATCAAAAATTCCTATCACTAGAAATCATAGGTCATTCCTAGCATTCACAGACTACTCCCTCGAAGGACAACTATTGAAAATTTGTTTGAAATTGGAATAACATAAGGTGGATTGTTCCCTTGAAGGATAGATATACAAAATAATTAAGAAAATCAAATAAACTTAGACCACTCCCTTGAAGGATGGATGAGTAAATCATTTTGTCAAAAGCATAACAATTTCATGAAAGTTTCCCACATCAATCAACTTCCCATATACACCAATCAACAAATGACCCATTATCAAAATCATAAACAATATAAAACTAATCTCAAAAGCCATAATCATCTTTATAGAAACATAATAAAGTAGATGCCATAATCAAATTTCACAAATATACTTCTCGCATTGATCAATATACACAATGTGACATAGACTTATTTATACCGACTCTTTGGACACCTACAAAAGAGACATTCTAGTCTTGCAAGAAGGTTCCATTTTCACCCATCTCCCCTTTAGACTATATGCAAGGAATTTTTAGCTTACTTAACATTATATGGTTAAGACACCTTTTAACCAACTAATAAATGATAATGAAAAGCATTAGAAGGGATTATGTTCATTAAGCCAATCCAACTTCAGTTTTGTTTTAGTCCTTATCAATGAAGAAGCATCATGCCATCTTCCTATCCTATCGTGACTAAGTTGATATTTTCATTACAATGATTGTATCTTGATTATATTCTTTGGTCTCCTATCTAGTGCTGTTACTTAACATACCTCATGTGTTTCATCCTAAGAGTTTAACAACAAGCACAACCATAAAAAGCATAATAAATCATAAACATCCATGAGCAATTAAAGCAACCAACCATTTTTATTCACATGTCAAAATTATAAAATAATCTAGTATATACTCATTAAAACTTATCATGTCATAAGCATAACCATGTATCAAAACCATTTCACATCTAGCTAAGCCTATATCAGTGCCTAGCATCCATAACATAAGCATGGCCCATAAGCAATATAAGCATCACACCATAAGTATTAAACATCAACATCAAACCATAATCTGTTAACATGAGCATAAATATTGATTATATGTATAAACTCATGAGTCAAATAGCATAATAATGTGTATAAGTAGATAGACATCTTTCTTTCTCAAAAATATACATCTCACCACATAGGCTTGCAGGCCAAAATCAAAATGATATATAAAATGTCATAATATAGCTATATTTATGCCCTAAGGGCACCATTGCCTCTTGGAACCCCATTGGATCCTGGTGCTTTCCCACCTACTATTCCTATCAAACCCCTAGTTGTCCTTGTCTACCTAAATACAAATGCTTCCCACTACCCTGGTGTCACCACATTGGTACTACCTACTAAGCTAGCCTTTTACTCACCCCATTAGGACTCATTTAGACACTATGTCAAAATTATGACCTCATAGTACCATAGCTCCTCCACTAAAATTAGGTATCATGTCATGGGGTAAAACTAGTTGCCCTACCTATACTACTGCTACTCCTCTCTGCCTCAAAGATTCCCTCTCCTAGATGACCAAGCCTAGAGAGATCTTAGCCTGATCCCCTCACCTATGATAATAGAAAGGTAACCCTATAAGGTAGAAACTTGACCCTATAGTGTAACAATTTATTTAGCCCTGAAACATGGCCACCTTCCTTTGTAATACCTATACCTATCCCTATGCAGTAGCTAAATTTGTTCCTACCTATCTATCATGGCCAGTCAGATCCATGACCATCGACCTCACACCTCCATCATCCCCACTAATATCTAAAATTACATATATGGGTTGGTACCATGCTAGGTACCCATCTATAAACCTAGCATCATCTATCGATGCCCTAGATAGTAGCTCCTCATACTCTAACAAAGTAGGCATAAGATCTGGTTCTGGTAATAAAACTTATAAATCCTCTCTCTTGTACTTGGGAAATGGAACTAGAATGCCCTATACTAGGCCGAACTATCAATTTACCCTATAAAATAGGATCAACTTCACTTCCCCATCTTGCCTACCAAATATCCATCTATAGCTCTACAATGAGAGTGTTTATCTCCTATAACTTGGCCACACTAGAAACTATATATATGGCCTCCAAGTGATATCTCCTATCACCAGTGCACCCAGTGTACCCCTAAATCACTCCATGTCATGAGCTCCTCCCCCTATACATGATGTAGAAAAGTCTCCCTCCACCACATAAAGCTAATGGGAAAGTCAATTTGTGTAAAATATACCCATGGTAATTTAACTAGCCTCAGCACTTGAATGTTCTCATAGGCCCGCTAATACAAAACTAGGATGACACTGATGCCATACCTCTTATACACCCTGAACCCCCATTGATCCCTATATATTTATACAAGTAAAATAGGTACCCAACCAAATACCATCTAACCCAACAATAGATTGACCAAAACCCCTAGTATCAAGTAGGGGAACCTCTTGTTGCTTAGATCTAAGAGCCCAAAGCATGTAATAGCAATCATGAGAATGGTCATGGGTCTCTTTTCATCTAGAGCCCTATGATACAAAGCACTATACTTGAATCCCCTAGTATGTCATAAGACCTAATCACTCTCATCTCCATATATAATCTTGACATGATCATCTTATTCTTCTCTCTCTATGTGGTATATCAGATCACCACGAAGTGGAAATCAAGTGATCCTATGCACATCCTCAAGTAAGATGGTCATCTCCATAATCAATAGTAGGAAGGTGTTCTTAGCATGATCCCATCTCTTTATGAGTTATATGATAATGGATGCATCTTTAGGCACATGTTGATAGTGTCTCATCTCTCCTAACCCCACCTCATCCGTGTGGGCCTAGTTAGTTGGGGTCATCCCCTATTGAATCTCAATGAAGATATGTCACACTTGGTTGTGTATCTAAATCTTCTCTCTATCTTATACCAAATTGAAACATGGATCAATCAACTAAAATAATAGAACCTACCCTATCCTACATTTCCCTTTCATAACCTGACATATTTCTCCAACCTTTTCTACATGTTTACCAAGTACCCAATAAATATACCCTCTATAAGGTATACCTACCCATTCAACCTAACCCATTCTTTTCTTAAATTTTTTTCAATCACTTGTTAAAATAACAAAAAACTTTTTTTAATAAGTGACCACTGATGGTCATAATGATCATCGATGGTCAAGCACCCATTTTAATATGGATGTCAACTATCGATGGTCAAGCTTGATCATGGAAAGTCACTGTGGGAATTTCATGGCTAGAATGCCCAAACTCTATCACACCTAAAAACCACATAAAATGTAATCAAATTCTATTATTTGCTACCTAATATTCCTAAAATCCCTATTTCACCTACCCGTCCTATCAATTTCTATTTATACCCACAAATTTGCTCAAAAAACCCCAAAACCCTACCTAGGGCATCCTAGTCCAAACCCACCCATTTTAACTAAACATAATCCCAATGTATTTGTAAAATCAAGATAAGTTATCAAAATAAATGGAATACCCTACCTTGTTTCACAACCACCACTATGGAGTTGCCTATAGGCTTGTCTATCCTCATCTGCACCCATGTGCTCCTTGTATCCTAATTGGTCCCCTCATTTTTCCCTCCAAATTAGCTAAAAATCACCATCCACCTCAACAAATATCACTCAATAACACAGCTTCACCACAAAGTGCCAAACACTAGAGCTCAAAGTCAAAGCAAACACAAGTTATAATGAGGTAAACGTGATTCTATTTTCACTTTTACCCCATACATTTTTAGGGTTTCCACCCTGACCATTGATGTTCAAGGTGACCACTGACGGTCACCCTTGGGCACCCTGACCATTGACTATTATGATGCCCCACTTTATTTCTTGCACATGAATAAACACCCTTTTAACAAAACCAACCCAATTTTACCCATCCATGGAGACTACCTTATCTACCCACCCTGACCACCTCATCATATCATCGTTGGTCCATTTTGGCCTAACTAGCATGCATTTTATGACACTTTTTACCTAGTCCTTTGACAATAGTGATAACATTGCCATGTTGACCTTTTTTTGAACTTGTACCACCTCATGCTTACCTAACCCACTCATGTATTTTTGGGAACACTTCCTTCCTTAGATACCCATGACACTTGACCTATTTGTGTTTTAAATAAAAGCACTTCCTACCTTGGATACCCATTGAAATACTAACTTTGTCTAGGAGACTAAAAGGTGTACCCAACCACCATGTCTAATTATGGTCATGTGGTACACTAGTCACTTGTCCCTTAGCATCGACCTTTATTATTATCAACCATGGCAACCTTATCTTTACATGATCTTGGATATCATACCTTTTGTCACACTTCATGTGCCTATTTGCACTTTAGTTCCCAACCTCTCAATCGCATTCATAATGTTCACCTTCATCATCACCCTTGTCAAACCCACACTTGATTTGATTTTACCTTATCACCTCCTAATTCGAGAGGGAACACCTCCTCCCATACTCAAGGTAAATAGACATTTGACCAACATCCATTTTTGTTTTATAATTGGTTAATTCTAAGTTACATAAAAAAAAGGGGCAAAATATAAACACCAGAAATCTACACACCATGATTCTCAATGTCATAATTCCCCTAGACCACCTTAGGACCATTCGATACTCTAACCCCTAACCAAACCTAACCCTCAGTCAATTGGACTAAAATGACTTAACCTAAGTTTTACCTATTTTTACCCGTTACCCTCAACTATTAATAGTCAGGTTGACCATCAATGATCACCTTGACCATCAACGATCAGGGTCCACCTACTTAACAACTAACATGCAAGTTACCCACATTATTTTTCTAAATATAACTTGTCCTCATCCATGTACAATCCATTACATGAATGAGTTATAATTATGAAGCCCAGTTCAAATATTGTTAAAACTCTCTTGCTTTGCCTATAAGAAGAGAGGAGAAAAGAGGTGAAATCCATATACAATCATTATCAAAAGCTTGTACATCTAGGAGTTATTTTTATAGGCCAATAATTTTTAAGAATCTAATGAAACATCTATCATGTCAGAGAGTCAATTTTTCACCACCTCTCCACCAAGTTCTCAAGTACCATTACTCTATTAGAATCGAGCTAGATTCTACCAATAGGTCAACTACCTTAAACATCCACCCAATTGACTTTTGGTAAGATAAGTACATATTTCTCAATATTTATTTACTTTATTTCTATTTCAAAATCAACCCAAGTATTACCCATCTCTCAAAATCCATATTTTAGATCTCATAAATCATCTTTTTTACCAACCCAAATCCATACACAATAATCATTGATATTTATCTCAATTGTTCATGGTCTGTCCAACCATCAATGGTCACCTTAACCATCGATGATAACCTTAACCACTAATGGTTAACCTAGCCACTAATGGTCACTATGGTAGTAAAAAAATAGCAAGCTATTGTCACCTACCTACTCCTAATCAAATCTAATTTTCTATGTTCTTACCTATTCACAAACCCATATCTAATTTTTCAAAATAGACCCCAACCCTCTAGCACTAACATTAATTAGTTTATCACTAATTTAATCATTTATAGTATATTTTCTAAGCAAGTGGTCTTGTATTCAATTTTAGTACCTTTTATTTATTGATGTAAGTACTTTCATTTCTATTTTATAAACTTAATTATTTAAAAACATGTAGATTAACAACCCCTAAGGAAGCTCTTACTTCTAGGATCTACCTATCACCAAGAAATTCACTCAACTATATATCTAACAAAAAAGTTTGCTTTAGTGATTTCTTATCTACAAGTCATCCTCCCAAGCCAAAGAAGAGATCTTCACAATCTTTTGATTCAACATGTGCAATATCAGTCAAGTTTTTCAACCATACCTATACTTAGTTTCTTCTTTTCCCTTTTCTAATAATAACCAATAAATTCACTAAAACATGAATCACTAGATCCATTAGTAGAAGCTTTCTCTTGATTTGGTCTAGGGATTGCAATAATTATTGGTGTAGGAAGATTGGCATCTAATGGAAGGATAACAATAGGAGGTGGTCTGATTTTAGGAAATAAGGGCATTGGTGGTTTAGGTGTAAGTTTTCAACTTGAACTAGATATTTTTTTGCTTTGATGGCCACCTCCTAAGCATCTAGAAGTATATTTATTCCCATAGATTGGATCATCACTACTATGTCACTATTTAAAGTCTTTAAATAATATAGGAAGGCAAAGTTAGGGTTGGTCTAACTGTGACTAGAATTTGATCCCATGTTTTTTGGAACCTTGTGTTGAAGTCTTTCATGACTTCATGAGGAGCTCCTAAAATTGTAGTTAGTTTCTCTGTAAGTGGCAAATGATTAATTTTGTCCTCGAATATTTTAGACAAATCTTCCCCTAGTTGGTCCCATGTTTGAATGGAATTTTTAGTAAGGCCTCTATACCAATCTAGGGATTTTAATTTGAAAGAAGTAGATAACAACCTAATGGATATATTCTCCTTAGTGGCATTATGTATATTGCAAAATTTTGGCTATGTTCATGAGGTGCTTATAAGGTGTTATAACTTAGTCTTCAGTGTAATAAGGAACATTTTTTAGGGATGCCACTAGGATAAGATCATAGTGAGTAAGGGCTAGAGGGATTTGGCCATTAAAATCTACAAAATTTCTAGGGAATGTCATGGATATGCAAGGGGTTAATAAAGGGCTTCTTGTAGGGTGAGGCCTTGGAAATGACCTAAGAGAAAATCTTCCTTGATATGGATGAGTATTTGTAAACATTAATATTTTTGTTAAATTTAAAGGTAGTTCAACAAAATCAAAAGGAATACCTCTTGAAGCTAACCTTGTCACCTTTGGCATGATATTAAGGTATTGCTCTGTACCAATGTGTTGATTCTTCCTTTTAGAGTCAACAAATGTTGTTATTTGGGAGCTTAACTACTATAAATTTGATCAAACTAGCATTAAATTTGATCAATATTCCTTTTGAAAGAAGTGGGTCCCATCAGGCATGCCAAAAACTATTATACACTTAATTTTCACCCTTGGAGAGGGTTATTCAAGCTCTCTCCAACTAATATATAATATTGGGACAACCCCAAGCTATGGGTAACCTATGTTATCGTTGAACCTCTAGAGAAGGCTAACTTCCTCTTGATTCTCACCTAATACTAATGCTAAACTAATGCTTCACATGGAAATGGTTATAAATATGGTTAAGGGCTCCTAAGAAAGCTAAAATCATGATACACCAAAGTTGAATGGATACTAAGATAATCTTGAACATGCATTGGATCATCAAAAGACAACTATGGCTTAATCTCATAATCTCACTAATTACATCAATATTTCATGGAAGAGGTTCCAAATAGAACACTAATCTAGACATGTAAGTTATCATGAAAACACCTTCAAAGAGGCCAAATAGAAGGACAACAAACTAGGAAGAATCTCCTTCATAAATTTACCATACACGAGCATGTTAAACACTGGTTAAATATAAGAGATAGGCAAATATTTAATCATACTACTTCAAAAAGTGGTTCTTACAATATTTTGATAGGGTTTAACCTTATCAAATGAGCATAGTTTTGCAAGAGTCTCGATGAGTATCCTTATCTTAGAAAATAAAAATGCTAAATTCTAAAAGTTGAGAACCCCTTCAATGGGAATGAGACCAAGATATATATAGGAGAAGAGAGAGGGAAAGAAAATATGTGGGAACACACTATCAAAAAAAGAACACTTTGACTTGGGTCATTAAATTAACTTGAGTTGCCATGTTTGATCAATTAGGACACCACGTATGGATTTTTGAGTGAGAAAGGTCCAAAAGGCTTTGAGGATGCATTGAATGCTCCTAGCTACAATTCCCAATACTAGACCTTTTCTTTGATCTTTCACACCATCTCTCACTTGAAGACAAAATCTCATGCTAATGGCTCTGATTGGATCATGGATTTTCTCTTTTTGAGTACATGTTTGTTGATGCTATAGCCATGCTAAAGGATGAATACTCTTTACATTAATCATATCTCTGATTTATCTTCACATTTAGATCATATGTCTATCTATATGTGGAAAACCAGTCTAAGGACATTGGTTTTCCTATAGTTACCTATATTAAAATAGGTGTATAGACCATATAACACATTATGGACCACACTTTATTTGTACAAGAACCAAGAACTCATTATACATGGATCCTTATTTAACTTGGTAAACCAGTATCAAGAACAAACCATATAAGCTCTAACTTATTGAACTAGATATCAATATTAGCTCTAATGGTGGTCCCGTTGTATTCTTTATATCCTACTACATTAGCTATACTACTTTATGGCATTTGAACCAATTCCAATGGTGTTGGTAAGACCCTATAAAACCCTATTTTTTCATGGTTGAAAATAGCCACTCAACCTCCATCAAGAATCTTGGGCTTGGCCTTGTTCTAATTAGTTATCAAAATACAACTCAGATCACTGACACATTAACTCAACTTGCTCTATTAATTTAAATCGATATGAATTCCCATGAGATGTTGATCCACTTCCAGTTAAATGTATCATTACCATTTGTTGTGCACACATTTTCTCTTAATATTTTTTGACCCTTTGACTTCTAATCACTATACATCTGATTGTATAATTGAATATAGAGCATTAAATCAACTAGAACCCACTATTTGAAATCTAATAGATAGTTAATGATATTAAATTTATCATCCTTTATCCAATCAAATTTTGTTCACATGGCTATTATTAATGGTTGTACGATCATTAAATTTAATCATGATAGGATTTATCTTTCTATATCTTTAAGTTTTATGTCCTACTGACCATCATTCAATATCTTATATAACATGATTGATGTCTTGTAGACCATTAAATTTAAGCACAGATATATTTTTTGCCTGAGCTTTAATTTAATGTTAGTGTAAACATCTTAAGTTTTAGGTCTATTTTGATCAACTTTGAAGGGGGGACATGCTAGTTTATCCACCAGTAGATGTGTCACTATTTTATTTTCCCCTATCTATATATATATATATATATATATATATATATATATATATATATATATATATATATATATATATATATATATATAGATTGGTTCATCCAACATTGGATAGATACTAGGCCCCCCACCCCCATATATACCAAGATAGAGATAGGGGGATAATCCATACCTATATCTAGTTGGGATGGTGCTTATAAATTCCAAGGGGCCAATCCATACCATATCTATTTCCATATCTATATATGGCGATCTTGTTAAACACCTATCAATCTATCAATCAATTTATATTTTGAAATGTAAGAATCATAGAGGCACCAAACTTGCAGGAAATGTTCTATAGGTCAAAAATAATAAACCAATTTGATCTACTGGTCCCAATAGTGAATATATTTATTGCATAATTTGGTTGGTCCACTTGATATTTTGTGATGTCCTAGCTTAAAAATAGCTAAGTATGGAAACATGGTGAATTCTATTCGAGGAGTCAACTTTGCACATGCATAACTCTATTTTCTCTCCAGTGGAGAAGTTAGAACTTAGCACTTAACAACTAGGAAATAAGATAAACAAACACATGTGACCATTTTCCACTAGAAATTTTGCATGTACAAGTTATGGCCTTGTCAATATGCTTACTTGGCTTTGTTTGAACTTCTTTTAAAATGGCTAAGTATGAAAAAATAACATAATTTGGTTGAGAGGCCAAATTTGGATCTTCGTATCTTTTGATGCATTTTGGAGAAGGACCTAAACCTTGGCATATATAGACTTGGAATATAAGTGAACAAACCCATATGACAAATTTTACTTAACTCATCCACATGTATGAGATATAATATCAAAAAACTACCCATTCGACATTTCTACCACTAGACCCATGATGCCTAGATGATCATAATGAAGAACTAGATTGGTTCCTTGTATTTTCATACTTAACCCAATCAATTTTAAAATCCCATAGTGTATTTTTAAAATTGTAGACCTACCCTTTAGAAATTGATAAGATACACTTTAAAATAGATCAAAGAGTAGACACCAAAATTACATCACACATGTGCATAATTCCCTATGTCAAACCCTCCCTCGAGCCCCTTTTAATACTTAGCCTTCTTAACCCATGTTTTCACCCCTCACACATTTAATCAATTTAAAAATATTTATTTAAGTTAATTAAAAACTACTTATGCCACCTTACCTAGCCACCTCGTCCTAAGATTAATTCTTACCCTCTGAGTCACCTGAAGACTTAATCCCCTAATCCTAACTACCCATGACTTGTTATCACCCCAAACATAAATTCCTAACTAACTAAATCCTTCTTAACCTTGAATTTCTACCATTTCCTAATCGATACCACACTTGGCAGGAGAAAGAATAGAAAATAAGCTAAAAATAGTCCTTTTAACTATTCTCATGCCACTGACATCAGTCAACCCATGATTGATGTGGGCAGGATCACTGACATCAATTACTTAAGCCAAATTCCAAGATAATGTTCAAGTTAGTATAAATCAAAAAAAATTAATCATTCACATATAATATTTTTCATTCAACTTTCTACATCCAGGCTTACCATTACTCTAAACAAATTAGTCTAGATTAAGAGTTGATATACTTCATAGAGCTTGGATTCTTCTAAATTGATAGCACATTCTTGTCTTTCTATTTACCTGTTGCTTTAACACACCTCATTAGAGCCATATATTTGGTACACATGGTTCATCTATTTCACCAGCTAAGTATATCTCTATGTTTTGTAATTCCTTTAAATAGTCATTTTACAATTACTTTACATTATACTATTTATCAAATTTATGAACATCCTGACTCTCCCTGTGAAGGAGTTGTAAAACTCCACCTATTTCCCTCTACTTCAAACATACCAAGCTTATGTCTAGACCCACTTGAGTCTTACCCACTCTCTTACAACCCTTCTCAACCTCACAAACCTAACCAACATCTACCTCCCAACTCAGAAAAGTCTCCTACAACCTCCTTAGAACCTACTACCCCTACTAGCATCAATCACATAAATGACATTAGTCATATCTCCCTACCAATATCGATAGCCTAACTAATGTTAGTGACTATGTACTTCCACTAACTTCTCTAAGCCTACCAAAACAACCTCCAAAAATACCAATAACTCACATTGCCTGCACTATGTCACTCTTTACTACACTCAAACTGTAAGAATGGTATGAACATCTCTCTCTTACTCTCTCTTTCATTTTTTTATTCATTACCATTTTGTTTCAAAAATTAGGCTATCATCTCTAAGGAAGTTTGACACTTCTAGGAACAAGCGTGTAGCTTAGTAGCTCACTCATATATCTACTAATAAATATTTTCATGGTAGTGCTTTCTTATTCACAGATAGTCCTCCCTAGCCAAAGAGGAGTGCTCAACATCATCTGGATACAACGCGTAACCAATCTAGGTTCTCTCTAATCTCTAATCCCTACCCTTCATCTCTTTTTCTCCTTAAACATCAAATAGATTCAAATTTTAGTGAAACATTTTTGGCACACCCGGTGGGACCTTGGAGTTTTCCTTAGGTTCATTGCTTGTTTTAAACATTTGTATAGGTGCATTATAGTGAAATTTTCATTCCTTACACTTTCTCCTTATCTTTTCCCTCAAATCAAAATATTCAACATTTTTTTTTCTATTTAAAGGCAATAAACTAAAATTTCTTCCTTGTCACTCTTCTCTTTCTTTTGCCTCTAAAAGAAACTTATCATTTTTCTTGCAACTTAAAAATAGTATTTTATTTATATCTTTCTTACATCAACATTAGGATATTGAAATTCATTATCTTCTCCTATTTCATCATTGTTTTCATTCGAATTAACACACTTCATATTTGGGTTTAAAACTTACTACACTTCATTGTTTGCTTGTTGTATATTAACTCACCTAGTTAATTACAAGCATTATCAATGTATCATAAAAAACCAATGTTACACCACCAAATCACACTCAAAACAATAAAAATCTAAACTCACCTAAGACAAGTCCCATCAAGATTTCATCACCTAGTGGATCACCTTGCCCTACTTAGCTATCTTACTTAGATTTCACCACCAAGGGGAGAACCCACTCTATTCTCTAGTGAATTATAAACTCTAGATAGAAGGTATATTATGGATAAGTGGCCTGGCTTGGCTTTAACTTCATGAAGTGTAGTGAGCAAGCTCTTATAACAAGCCACATACCTAGTCTAACATAGATTTCCTCTTGAGCACCAAAACTAACCTGAAACTAGCTCTACATTGCTTTATAGTACCTTTTGTAACCAAACTCTCATCTCACTATCTAATTAAGGCATAAAGCCAACATGAGACTAAAATTAATCTCTAATATTTAATAATTAGTGTTTGTATGTTCTTTTATTTATTTTCTATTGCCTTCTATATTTTAGATTTGGTAAGGACATTTGTCCATTGATTTACAAAATCAACACTATTCATAATACTCAAGTTGTATAGCCTATTATATTAGGTTTTCTTAGTGTTCATCTTCTTTATACAGACCCCTTGCATCCTTTATTTTGCCTAGATTTTGCCTCTGGGTTTCTAAAACATAGTATTTTTCATCTCCCAGGACTCCATAGTGACTGACATTGGTTAAATCCACCAACATTGGCAGACTTTAACCTATCAACATCAGTCAAGTGATCGACGTTGATGACTATGTAATTTGGTTATTTTTAGTTTGCTCAAAACATCAAGCTAAAACAACCTACCTACCTACACCCAAACCTAGTTTTTCCTCACTCTGTCACTAATATAGAGTTCTAAGACTATTTATACTTCTTGGATGGTATTGACGTGAATCCAAGCCAAAATTCTTGTTGATTATGAAATTTGACAACCACTTCCACCTTCTCCTCTTTTTTATTATATTATGGAGCATACTTTAGATATAGATCATACTCCTATCCCCAACCAAATTCCCATTTTGCCTGAATGAGATCAAGATTTTGCTATATTTCTTGATCGTAATGTGGTAGCCCTTCAGTATTACCTTATGATGAGACAAACTCATAATTCTTCTGGTGACCCATTATATGGTATGCTAACTTCTTTGATGGAAATAACTTTAGTTTTAACTATCTCCACTATGTTTCCCATGGTTACTCAAACCACTACTTCAACAAGTAACCCGACCATAAACAATGTCCAAAGTTTAGGATCACTAACTACCCAATCCCACCTAAACCCTATCATGACTTCCCTACCTTCATAACCACAAGTAGTTCAGTCAAGTCTAACCCCATTTTATAATTTGGTGGTACCCATCTCATCTACTCTTGCACCTATAATTACATGAGTTATGACTCACCCTTCACCCAGTATACCCCAATATGACCAACCAAAACATTGTCTCTAACCTAGTAGGACAAGCCCCTTTCATTTCTACCCCTAGCCTATGACTCACTATCCCTATGTTCCATCAACACAACCACAAAAAGCTATGTCATATTCTCCCTCTACCTCTTATCAGGTTCCCAATAACTTAGGGGGTATCTCCCAAACCAATCCTCCTCTAGACCTCATTAAGATGCTAATGGACAAAATGTCTAATCTAGAGACATCTATGTCGGGTTCAAAGAATGTGTTATCTTATGATCAGATATGCAATGAGCTCATCCATCCTTTTGTGCCTATTCATCCTTATCCAAGCCAATGGGAACTCCCCAAATTTACTCATTTCTAGATTAAAGATGATTTGCAATAGCACTTATGAGAATTTAGACATGCTTATTATTTAATAGGGTAGGATGATGAATTAATACTTCACACCTTCCCTATGTCTCTTTTAGCTGCTACCCTGGATTGGTATAGATCTATAACTTAGCACTCCCTTTTCTCATTTACCCAACTCACATAATTATTCCTAGACCATTTCTCTATCAACATTTCTAAAAAGGTTTCTATTATGGACCTTTATTTTATTAAATAATTTGATGATGAGTCTATCATATATTTTTTCACTAACTAGAGAGGTTTAATCAATCAACTCTCCTTCTTTTTACCCCAACCTAATATTATTGAGATCTTCTCGAGGGCATGTCCTAAGCACATTTCATCTACACTTTGAGTATAAACTTTCTGCACATTTGATGAAGCCTTTATAATGTCATGGAAATTCAAGATATAGACTATAGATGAAGACAAAGTCAAGTTACATAGTAAGAATGCCAATTCTAAATCAAATGATTCCTCTTCTTGTAAATGTTCTCCCTCTAACCAAAAATATAAAGGCTCCACCAATGTGGTGGTTATTAAATTAGCTTCTTCCACAACCACAAACCATCCTAATTCCTTGACCTCACAAAATTTGACTAAATAATTCTAACAATGGTATGAATAAAGACAATACACTCCCATTGGAGAGTCATACACTTCCATTTTGGAAAAACTATTGCAACAAGAGCCATAACCCTTCCTCAAATCAAGCCTCTTATATAGTTTGATCCCTCCCATTCTATTCTTACTTGGTATAAGGAGGATGAGTTTTGTGGCTATCATTGAGTCAAAGGCCATAATTCTAATAACTATAAAACATTCAATAACATTATTTAAGACATGCTTGATAGAGGTGATCTTGTCTTGGATAACCTTAATGCACCTGCTAATCAAAATATGGATGTGTTCAAATAGCCTTTTTCTAACCATTCACCAAATCAAAATATTATTCAGACCAAGAATAATAACTCAAGTGATCATAATATCCATATGATTAATATGGTCTTTCCTTTATCTCCACTCTAACTTATCCCACAATAGGAGGCACCCATTTTACCTACTCCTCCCCCACAATCAATGGAGCTTGTTTTGCCTATCCTTCCTCCTTGGTTAGAAGGACCTACTTCACTCATTCCACTCCCATGTAAGGAAGAGTCTCCTTTACCTCTCCTTTTGCCACAAGAGAATCCTATATTACCAATTCTTTTGGTACCCATTTTACCTATCTTCTTACCACTTGAGGATCATGCCTTACCCATTCATCAACTACATGTTGAAGGGAACATCATTCCTATGATATACCCTTTTGAGGAACCTTCTTTGACTACCTCTCTTCCACTAATGGAAGGTAGTACCCCATCCACTCTTTCTTTACACCTAGAGGAGCCAGTGTTATCCACCCCTACATTAGATGAGAGACCTATTGTGCCTACTCCAATTCAACTAATTTTACCACTTATTTTACCTATAGAAGATTTTACTTTGCCTTTTCCTCACCCACATGTTGATGGAGCAATTTTACTTGTGCTCTACCCTCTTTCAGAGCCATCTTCACCTACCTCTCCTCCACCCATAGAAGACCATGCCTCTTCTCTTGTCTCTATCAAATAAGACCCTATTATAGCTCTTTCTTGTCTTTGGCCTAAAGTAGAAGAGGCCAATAATTTCCATCTTTCTCAATAACCTAAGTCTTATAAAGAAGTAACTGTAAGGCCTATGTCAACTTCATCTAAACCCTTCTCACGATTAGTGGAAAATCTAGAATTTCTTGACTCCATGAAGCTAGATCATGTGGTATTTTGGGACTGACTTAAAATTCCTTATCCTACACAATAAGTGTCATCCTCTACTACTAATACTCTCACTACCCTTTACCCTAAGATTTTTGACAAAGTTAGATCTTATTCACCAAAATCACGATAAGCTCATCATTCTACATCAAAGCCCTAAACCTTGCAAGTGTCTACCACATTAAAGTAGATTAAGTCTTTAAGCATTCACCTGGTCTCTAAACTAATTCATCCATAGGTGAAATTATATCTGACTCTCCAACCACAATTTGGAGTTCCATGGCTTAAACTAAGGAATAATGTTAAGCTTCCTAGATCTCGTTGATCCTTCCCTCTTCCACCCTCAACTTTGCCTTCAATTTTAGGACCACATCCCTCTAATTTAGTTGGGGTATCACTAATCCAAGTAAAAAAAAGGCTAAGTTACCTCTACTACTACCTATACCACCTAATAGGCCTTTCACATCTGACACCATGACACCTACCACCAAGAAAGTGTTAGTAAAACATGTGGCTCCAGCACCACCTCAAAAGGTGCCACATAAAATCACCCCCGTGACTCCTAAACCAAAGAAGGTGTCCACCCCCAATAAAATAAAACATACTAACCCACTCATAGGCTCTTAGATGTTTTTCCTATGATAGTTGTTGCAATCCTTCATAATGACTCTTCTTCCCATTAAGCATTATAACCCTCTTAGACTAAAGCCATCTTATTTTGATGATACACAAATGTGTCTATATCATCATTCACCTGGACAGGATACTGAGAGTTGTAAAGCTCTCATGGTAGTCATTCAATAACACATTGATATTGACACTCTCTTTATCAAAACTCTTATTAACCTTATTTTTATTTCAATTATGGCATCCACAATACCTCATACCATTCCACCTAAATTCAAACCCAAAAATGTTGTCGTACCCCCTTTTCCACCTCCTTCACCTATGTTTCAAATCAATTTGGTTAATGTGGCCACGTGGTCATAAAATCAAAAAGAAAAAGCTAAGAAAAAGGTCACTGCCCCTTGGGCTCATCCCTTCTCAAAAGACATTCCTCCTCCAAATCTCAATATTTCTATCTTAGGTGTCTCAAAACCAATATCTTCAAAATTTATTCAAAACTTGATGGTCAAACAGCTTCACCAAACCCCTGTGAAAATGTCTTTATATGAGTTAATATAAAACTCACCCCAACACCATCAAGCTTTGATTAGTGCCTTGTAAGTGATTGAGGTACAACCTAATGATCCCTAGCCTCTTACATCTTTGGTCAACTCTCTTAATGTCATCTCCCTTATTTCCTTTAGTGATTCAAAAATTCCACTTCAACACCTTGAAGATCAAGATTCTACCCTTTTTATCATCACATATATCGATCAAACTCATGTCAAAAGAGTTGTGATCAATGGAGGAGCTAGTATTAATATTATCTCCACCTATGCCTAAAAATAACTATCCCTTCTCAATAATTGCATGTCTTAAACTGACATGGTGCTCTATTCCTTTAATGATACCATAGCTACTACAATGGGAATTATTGTCTTACATATCTGTGTGGGTCCCCACATAATTCTTGAGCTCTTCTATGTTGTAGAAGGAGAGTTATAATAAAATATACTACTTGGATGACCTTGGATATGTATTATGGCATGTGTGCCCTCGACTTTACACCACTATATCAAGTTTGAGCACAATAGGCAAACACATGTTATTTTCATTGACCCACCTCCTTTCAAAACATGCAACATGACTTATAGCCCCAATAATGTTCTCATTACATTAAAGACATCATCTCCTCGACACTATACTTCTGAAGCTTCCACAAGCTCCACTAACCTAGTTACATAGATACTGATAACATAAATTCCTGACAAAGACCCCATAGAGGAAACTTTCAAGCATCTGTCACTCATAGAATATCGTTTGTTGACACTTGACATGTTCTATACTCCACAAGAGTATGAAAAGCTTAATATACACCCCAATTATGATCCTTGTATTGGGATGGTCATCTTGTATGGTCCCCCTAACCTTTGAACTAATTTCACATATGGGGGCATTGATTGAGTTCCCACTATCCGGAATCCATCCTCTTCACCACAACCATTTACCTATGACTTCTCTTTCTTGGAAAAGCCTAGTTTTGCTCACACCTATATTTATATGTATTATTGGAAAGGATTTGGTTTGGATCATTACGAGTAGGGTGTTCATATGCCCATTGAATATCCAACCAATAAAACCATTAAAAATGCCAAAAAGTAGCATGGAGTGTGTTTTGAAAAACCAACTAAACTCACCAAAGCTTCTCATATACTAATTATCGAAGAGCAAGTCTCTCCTCCACCATTACCTATCAAATCAAGGTATCTATACCTCCTAATTTTTATTTTTTTCAATAAATTCCATCCATTTGGGTCCCCTCACCTATCACTAAAGTAAGGAAATAAGGTCCCTTCCTCTCATTAATCCTAAAATGATTGATGAAGACTTTCCCACTACCAACACTATCTAATGTCAAGATGATGATGCTATTCTCACATACATGGGTGTAGATGATTCCTATATCAAATGATAACTCCCATTTAAAACACAATCTATGTTAAATTAATCAACCATTGACATCAATTTTCCCTCTCATGATAACCCCCATGTCTTTAAGATTGGCCAATCTTTGGACTCCTTTGAGAAAGCTAATTATGCCACATTTATTAATGACCATAGCAAAGCCTTCACTTGGTCTTATAATGGCATGCTTGGTATCGACCCCTCTATCATCACCCATAAAATTATCACTAACCTAGATGTTAAACCTATTAAGCAAAAGCTTCATAAAATGCATCCTCGTATTTCTCTCTTTGTCAAAAAAAATCTCAAACACCTCCTTTCTATTAAATTTATTCAACCCATTCACTACCCACAATGGGTTTATAATATTATTAATGTCACAAAAGTGATAGGGGGAATATAAATCTACATTGACTACCATGACTTAAACTTCACTTGTCTAAAGGATGAATTCCCTTTGCCAAGTATCGACCAACTTATTGATCTAATAGCTGGCCATGAGATGCTATCACTTATGGATGGGTTCTCAAGTTACAATCAAATCTTGGTTTCTCTTGAGGATCAACACAAAAAAACTTTCATCACCCCATGGGAGACTTATCAGGTCATGCCCTTTGGTTTGAAGAATTCTAGTGCCACCTACCAATGCACCATGACTTACATCTTCTATGATTTCCTACATAAAATTATGGAAGACTACATGGATGACTTACTTAGAAAGTCTAAAATTTTCCAATATCACTCAATGATTCTCAAAATCATATTCACTCATCTCCTCCAATATAACATTTGACTAAACCCAAAGAAATGCATCTTTGGTGTCATTTTTGGTAAGCTCTTAGGATTTATCATTTCTCTCTGTGGTATTGAAGTTGATCCTGCTAAAGTTTGAGTAATACTAGACATGTCTCCACCTACTAATATCAAACAACACCTCAGCTTACAAGGTAAGCTTTAGTCAATCCACCACTTCATCTCTTAGTTATTAGATCATTGTCTACCCTTTCACCATCTCCTCAAAAAATATGTCTCCTTCTATTGGAATATATATTGCCAAGAGACCTTGATGCACTCAAATGGTATCTCCTTTACCCACTAGTTATTATTCCACCTAAGGAAAACTAGCATTTATACCTTTACATATTTACAATAGACCATTCTCTAGGTGATATGATTGCACATTAGGATGATCACCATCGAGAACAAGTGGTTTACTACATAAGCCACACACTTATTGATTATGAAACTCGATATACCCATACCAAAAAGCTTTATCTTGCATTGGTATTTATAGCTTCCAAGCTCCATCATTACCTCTTAAATCATAAAACCTACATCATCACCCATACTTATCCCCTCAAATATATGCATTCTAAGCCATATCACAATCAATGTGTAGCTTGATGGCTCATGTTCCTTATTGAATTTGGCTTGGAATTTATTCAACAAAAGTCTATCAAGGGGACAATGATAACTAACTAGTTAGCTACCACCCCTTTACCTAAAAACCAACCTTTAAACCTTAAATTCTCTGATGAATCCATCACAACACTCTCCACTGATGACATCTCTTATCAAATGATGATGTTTTTTGATGGGTCTAAATGTCAACATAGTGGGGGTGTGGGGGTCATCCTCATTCCTCTTTATGGTGAATCTATGCCTTTATCATTTAAACTATATTTTTAATGTACTAAAAATATGGTTTAATATGAAGATTTGATGTTAAGGCTTCAAATGGCTATTTTCTTAGGTGTCAAATAAATAACCATTTTTGGTGATTCTCAGCTAGTGTTTAATCAGGTTAATGCTTCCTACCTATGCAAAAATGAAATTATACAATGATATAAACATCATGTATATATTCTATTTGAATCATTCAAATCCTACCTCTTACAAACTATTCCTTGATCTATAGACAAGTTTTCTAACACAATGGCTTCTCTTTCTTCACATATACCCTCTTCACCCTCTTCCTCAAAAATCTATGTCATTGTACATTGTTAACATTACCCTCCTATGTATAAACTAACATCCTTTTTATAGGTAATATAACACATAACCCACATGAATTATGGTACAATAAATTCATAGATTACCTCTCGTTTTCTATTACCCCTTTCAAACTCTTCAATAATGGGAGACGTGCCTTCATGAAACATGTCACTTGTTACACTATGCTAGGGGGACTTCTCTAAAAGTGAGGTTTTGATGGTCTCCTCCTTAGGTGCCTAACTAGTACTGAGATCCCCTTCACCATTAAGGAATTCTATAATGGGATTTGTGGTGGACATTTCAATGGTAACATAGTTGTCAAATGTATCCTTTGACTTGGTTACTATTGGCCAACACTCCATCAAGACTATAGTGATTACGTTTAGTATTGTGTAAAATTTTAACAACATGCTAACCTCATTCATGTTCTAAGCCATGCCTTACAAGTTTCCAAAAAAAATTGGCCCTTTTCCCAATGGGGTTTGGATCTAATTGATGATATTAACACTCATTCATCTCTATGTCACTGTTCCATCATTATTTCTATTGAATACTTCACCAAGTGGGTCAAGACCATTCCTCTCATCTCCACTAAGGATGATAAAATTGTTGACTTTATCAACCATCAAATCATTTATCATTTTGGTGTCCCCCATAAAATAATACAGACAATAGAAAATCTTTTAAAAATAAGATTATCCAAAAGCTTTGTGATTCTTTTGGAATTAAATTAATCTTCTCATCACCATA
This sequence comes from Torreya grandis, assembly GCA_037957365.1. Classification (NCBI taxonomy): domain Eukaryota; kingdom Viridiplantae; phylum Streptophyta; class Pinopsida; order Cupressales; family Taxaceae; genus Torreya; species Torreya grandis. Next base: position 773,808 of record JARHVA010001545.1, on the reverse strand, counting down.
TTATCCACAAGAAAATGGAAAAGAATAATATTCTAACAAAACCTTAACCAAAATCCTCATGAAGGTAGTCAATGATACTGGCAAGGATTGGCACATGCACATTCCCTTTGCTTTATTGGCTTATTGTACTAGCATTTGAACCCCTACAAGTGTTACACCTTTTTCCTTAGTCTATGAGATAGAAGTTGTTTTGCCTCTTGAGGTCTAGATTCCTTCTCTTCACATCTCTCTACAAGACATACTAATGATGACTTTTGCCAAGAATGGTTGGCTCAACTTGAGTTGCTTGATGAATGCTATCTCATAGCCCTTAACCACCTCCAAATTATCAAGAGCGTATCAAATGCACATACAACAAAAACATTAAGAAGTGAGATTTCAATATTAGAGATCTCATCTTAAAGGAAAATCAACATGTGATGAACATGGAGAAATGAAAATGGGGTAAGTTTACTCCTAATTGACTTAGACCCTACATCATAACTCACAAGTATGGCTTAGGAACATATCATTTGTCTTCTCTTGAAGGAAGCCCAGAACTCGAGCCTTTAAATGCTTTACACCTAGGACCATTATTTTTTTAATAAAGTGATGCTTCACCTCATGTTTAACTTGAGCTCATCCCTTGAGCAAGCACATTACATTCATCTCCCTTCCTCTTAACCCTTATTCCTACACACTTAATTAACCTACAAAGTGCTATGGTTTTTCCCTCAAAGTGGAAAACCCCTAAGCCTCTATAGTCCTATCCATGACTAAAGTTAAAAATACAAAAAAAAGGGATACATAGATAAGTTATAATCTCTCAGGTCATGATTCTCAATGTAGACTGCTCCCTTGAAGGACAACTATGTAACTTCTCCTTAATACTAGAAATAGACTAATCCCTTAAAGGATAGCTATTAAAAATCAAAAATAAAAGATTAAACCACTCCCTTAAAGGATGGATAAGCCAAGCTTTGTTATCAAGGGAAATAATGACTTAGAAGCTTCTTGTATTGATCAGCTTCAAATGACCTCAACACAAACAAAATCCCATTTTCGGCTTCTCACATTGATTAGCTTACACACAGAGAAAAAACTTTGAGTCATGGACTTGCCCATAGTCACTCTTGGGTCACCCACAGAAGGGGCATACCATTCCCACTAAGAAGGTTACGCTACCTAAACACTCTCACTCCTTTTACCTTTTTCCCCTCATACTCTTTCAAGGGACTTTGAACTCACTTGAAACAAGGTGAGTGTGATGCTTCTCTAATAAAAAAATGGTCAAATGATGCAAATCATTAAAGATGTTCATAATCTTGAGCCTATTTATGTTTTGATTATGGTCTTTTCCATTATTTGAGCATCATGCCTCTTTCTTTCCCATCCCAATCATATGTTCATTTCTCTTCTGAGATCACATCTCACAACAAGATTCAATCACCTTCTCACCTTTCTGCCAGTCTTTATTAATTCCTACGGTTATATGTTTAAAAAATATTATCACTCACATATCCATCTCAAGCAAAGATATTCAAATAAATACCCAAAACCATACTAAAACAAACAAACCATTGCCCATTAATCTGTTTCATATAATCCCATGTGAAATGCACCCAACATGCAACCATAGTTTCTATAAACAAAAATAAATAAGAAAAATATCAAGCCTACGCCATTTAGTTTAAGCATACACCATCAAAAATATGGAAAAATGATAAAATAAAATAACATGCCCAACCTATTCATTTTAAGCATACACCATCACCAATATCAAAAAAATGCTAAGATGAAGCTAACCAATCAACTATGCATATAGCATCATACATATGGGAAATGCCAGTCTAACTCAACTAACATGCTCAACATTAACATAACATAAACATCCACATCATTATAATAACTTAAACATCATCATCATCATCATCATCATCATCATCATATAAACACATCTTAAAATAACAAACTCTCATATATATATATATATATATGTACATCAATGGATCATATCAGTATCATCTATCTCTCAAAAATTGCGTCTCTCATATTTGGCTCATAGGCCTGTGTATATACAACATATATAACAACATCTGGCACTCACAATACTCAAGGCTATAGTCATGGTCATAAAGTAGTATCATCACCACTCTCTACTTGTCTTCATCTTCATGAGCTCAAAGCTATGGCATGTGTCACTAATCTATCATAATCTCTAAACTCATAATACCTATAAATCTATGGGAACTCCTTGATGGCCCTCTCATAGTATGTAATCTCATCTAAAGTAGTGTTGTAACTCATTAGAGATACAGTCTATGATGGACCCATCAAACCTACTAGGACCCTCTATTGGTCCCTATGGTGGAGGAAGAGGATTATCCTATCCTACTATTTTCAAACTATCTCTCTCTACTGTTAGTGTATTAACCTATCCCTATAATGCCTTGACCTACCCCTACAATTTCATAACCTACCCTTGTAAGACCAACACCTATGTTTGTGTTACATCTCAGGCCTATACTATTGCATCTTGGGCCTATACCACTACATCTTGGGCCTATATAGCTATATATATATATCTCTCATCACTCCCTATAAATTTGTTGGTGGCCTTCTAACCTAAACCATAGGATACAAACCTATCCACCATGCAAGATAAGCCACTATGTGTCTAGGATCTACCACACCTAGGTCTATTAGTAGCTCCTCAAAATCTAGCCCATCTATCTCCTAGGGTAAAGGTAGGGGTGCATCTATATCATCCCTCCTATATCTAGGAAAATCAAGAGGCTTATCCTATAACGAGCCAAACTATCTCCTAACCTGTGTCATGGGTATCATCTTTAACTCTCTAGCTCATCTCCCCCTAACCTATAACATGCTCTACAAATTGACAAATTGATTTGTGTATCCTCTTAATGTAGGTTATGTCAAGTAGGACCTCCAAATAATATCTATAAGAATTAATCTATTTATCATACACCTATAATAATCAATGTCCCACACTATACCATCTACTCATGTTTGGGTCATAGCCTCTCTCCACTATCTAAGCCCGATGCTGAAACTAGTTTCAATTGTGGTGGGTAGCCCCAATGGCTATGTCACCATGATGTGATAATATGCCCAAAAATGGAGTAAATTCTTGACACAAAAACTATACCATCATTTTAGCCTCAAAACCCATAACTCTCTATATAACTCTGCCAAAAAATTTGGTCCCCATGCATACACAGTCCACTGCTCAACCATCTCTGCCAAGACCCCTATCAACACAATAGGAAATATCCCCCCATCTATGTTTGTTAGTGCATATAATATAATCCTTATCATCATTAGGATACTCAACCAATGTTGCTCCTGATTAGTAGTGTAAAATATCTCATATGCAAAGCTCACTGAGTGATAGGTCACCTTGCTAACATGCTCTCTAAATAATGTCACCATATGAATATCATGCTCCTCTCTCAAACATGAGAAGAGATCCCCACCCTATATTGGCAACCATAAAATCATATACACATCCTCCTATGTCATTGTCAACTCTTCGATAGGCAAATGGAAAGTGTTGATGGTGTGATCCCACCTCTCTATCAAAGCTATCATCAAGCTAACATCATGTGCAACCAAAAAATATCATCACACTCTTCTTAAACCTATGGCTACCATGTGCTCCCACTCATATATGGTGACATCCCTCCTCATCCTCATCAGTAGTGTAGGTAGCCAATCTCATAATGTCAACTCCTATCTAGTTTGCATCCACATACACAAACCTCAAGTCACAGACTTTACAATATAAACCTCCACCCTTTTTCCCTTCTCTCTAGGAGAATTACAGGCTATGTAGGCAACACTAAATTGACATGGGGTCATCTAAGGTTATCTTAGTCGTATACCCACCTAACTATCTACCTTATTAACCCACCTAAACCCTAGGCCCAATTGCCTATCTCTCAACCCTAGGCCCAATTACCTATATTTCAACTCTAGGCCTCATGGCCTATATCTCACACCATTGACCCCATGACCTATATTTTAAGCCCTAGGTCACATGACCTATTTCAAACTCCCTTTTCCTAACCACTTCCCTTAACAAAGTTTTAACCATACGTCACACTTTTTCCCTATGCACTGGGAGAACTACATTGGCCTGAGGCCCTCACCTAGGCTATGTAGGCAACATTCAATTGACACAGGGTCTTTTGAGGCTAGCTCATCCATTATGTTCATCATCTAACTCAACCAAGGATCCAAAATGGGCCTTTTCTTCCTATTCAGGGTTTTCTTATGACCAACATCAATGACTAGTTTGGCCCTAGGGCCGAACAACCTACCTCCTAAATTTAAGTTTTTTCCTAAAAACTACCCCTAACCCCTCCCAAATTCACCTAAACCTACCCTCACCCCATTTAATACCCCTCTAATTTCCCTCTCTCCCCCCAACCATAAAAAATTAGCCTACGTCACAAATTAACAACCTTAAATTAAAATTCAACTTGAAGGGCATCTTACCTCATCTCTCCATCTCCTCCAGGCTAGAATGGCTGGCACTTATGGTGGCACACCTCTAGCTAGGTCCCCTCCTACCTCTAAATGTCTACCCCCACCAACACTCTCTCAATTACACTATGGCCCACCAAACACTCAATCTAACCCTCACTCTCACACACTCTTCTCAACCACTTATCTCTCACCAACTCACCATAAATAGATAGGCTAGAGATATCATATGCCCCATAACACTCAGAGCTCTTTTTCTCTAATAAACTATCACAAATGATTTTTCTTGGGCCACTAAACCCCTTTTTGTTAGGTTTGGTCACCCACCAACATTGGTGGTCTTGACATAAGACATTGATATTGATAATACTTCCTTCTGACATTAGTGACATAACCATCATTAACAAACTTTAGATTAAAGTTTTCAACCCCAACCACCACCTTTTGGGCTACACCATCATTCTAGGGCAATATGGACATCATTTATATCTCCCTGACCATGACAACCAAACTTGAAGATCATGTATATCTCCCTGACCATGATAGCCAACCTTGAAGATCACATATATCTCCCCAACCATGACAAATAACCTTGGAGATCACTTAAAACTCCACCCACAATGACTCTGACTAGAGATCATGAATATCTCCTTGACCATTAACCCTTTTGAACCAACCTTGCATTACTTATCTTGATTGCTTATGTTACCTTGCTATAGTTGGTTATTATACACACACATGTTTATCAGGTGTTCTAAATCACAACCAAGTCATCCTTTCACTTGTAACCTTTTGTGTTCACTAGAATTACTTCCTACCTTAGATACCTAGAACACATGGACCATAAAAGCTACAAATTTGATCACTTTAACCTTATCAACTATCACTTACAAGCTATGATTTGGTTATTTCTATCTAATTCCTCCTTGCCTTTACTTATTATTGATGGTGTCAACTATAACTTGTAGTAGTATACATGTAAATAATGATGTTACCATGCTCTCACTCAACATCCACCCACCTAATTAACTCCTTATCAAATTGGTACCTGATTCTAGATTCTCATCTTTTGGTCCCCATTTTGAGGGGGAAAACCTCATCCCATACCTGGGGCATCCAACTCCTATTTTTGTCTTGTAACTTGTCAGCACAAATTATAAGATAAAAAGGGGAAAATGTAGACACCAAAATTATGTCACACACGTGCATAATTCCTTGTGTCAAACCCCCCCTTGAGCCCCTTTTAATATTTAGCTTTCATAACCCATGTTTTCACCCCTCATATATTTAATCAATTTAAAAATATTTAATTAAGTTAAGTAAAAACTACTTATGCCACCTTACCCAGCCACTTCATCTTAAGACTAATTCTTACCCTCTGAGTGACCTCAAGACTTAGCCCCTAATCCTAACTACCCATGACTTGTTCTCACCCCAAACATAAATTCCTAACTAACTACATCTTTCTTAACCTCACATTTCTACCATTTCCTAATAGATACCACACTTGGCAGGAGAAGGAATAGAAAATAGGATAAAAATAGTCCTTTACCTGTTCTCATGCCAATGACATTGGTCAACCCATGACTGATGTTAACAGGTTCATCAATGTCAATTACTTAAGCTAAATTCTAAGATAATGTTAAGGTCAGTAGAAATTAGAAAAACTCAATCATTCACATATATAATTTCTCATTTCACTTTCTACATCTAGGCTTATCATTATTCTATACAAATTAGTCTAGATTAAGAATTGATGTACTACATAGAGTTTAGATTCTTTTGAATTGGTAGCACATGATTATCTTTCTATTCACCTATTACTTCAACATGCCTCATCAGAGCCATCTATTTGGCACTCATGGTTCATCTATTTCACGAGATAAGAATATCTCTATATTTTTTAATTCCTTTAAATAGTCATTTTACAATTACTTTATGTTAGATTATTTATCATTTTATGAAAGTCTTGACTCTCCCTGTGAAGGAGTTGTAAAAGTCCTTCACCTATTTCCCTCTACTTCAAACATACCAAACTTCTATCTAGACCCACCTAAGTCTTACCCACTCCCTTACAACCCTTCCCAACCTCACAAACTTGACTAACATCTACATCCCAACTCAAAATATTCTCTTACAACCTCTTAAGAACCTACTACCCCTATTAACATCAATTACATAACTGATATCAGTCATATCTCCTTACAAACATCGATAGCCTAACCAATATCAATGACTATATATTTCCACTAACTTCTCTAAGCCTACCTAAACAACCTTCAAAAACAACAATAACTCACATTGCCTATAATATGTCACTCTCTATTGCACTTAGATTACAAGAATGGTATGAACATCTCTCTCTTACTCTCTCTTTCATTTTGTTATTCATTACCATTTTGTTTCAAAAAGTGGACTATCATCCCTAAGGAAGTTTGACACTTCCAGGAGCAAGCGCATAGCTTGGCATCCAACTCATATATCTACTAACAAATATTTTGGTGGTAGTGATTTATTATTCATAGGTAGTCCTCCTTATCCAAAGAGGAGTTCTCAACACCATCTAGATGTAGTGCACAACCAATCTAGGTTCTCTCTAATCTCTAATCCATACCCTTCATCTCTGTTTCTCCTTTAATATCAAATAGATTTAAAATTTAGTGAAACACAAAGTTTTTTCAAAACTCTAAACTCTATAATATCCCTTTGGTTCATTAATTCATCCATAAATCATGCCCAAGACTTACTCCATACTTAATCCTCAAGAAACTACACTACTTTCAGGCAACTTTAGTATGTGGGCCAAAAATGGCCAACAGGAACTTTGGATGAGGAAGTAAGGATATTGGCATCAATGTAAGAGGATTTAGAAGACTTGGGTACCATATTTATGTTCTTTTTTGGAACATGTTTTGTGTTAGGATAGTAATTGGTATCATTTTTAGAATCTAAGTTTTTTCAATACTGATAAGGTTTTAAAACTAATGGAATGGTAACATGCATGACATAATGTGGTAATTTGAGGCACTAATGTAGGTTAGATATAATGATGTGCATATCATGGATTCATGGATGCCCAAGAAGAATATTATATGACAATATCAATTAATGACATGATAAAGAGGGTTATGGTGATAGACCCAATAAGGATGGGAAAACTAATGGTGCTAGTTGTTTAACCCTACTTTGGATTATAGAATCCTACTTTGGTAGACATGGTTAAGTATATATAAATGATAAAGTGTAAGGGTGAATATCATATCTATAACATTCTAATTAATGTGTTAAACTCATATTACCATATGCTAAATTTATTAAAGTGAGATAGCCTATTAATGGAAAGTAAAACTATGATAGATATATAAATGACATAAAAGAGAGTACTTGGTTATGATGTAAATGTAAGTCTAGATTTGGTACATGATTAAATTATTTAGGAAGATAGTTCTAGATTAATCATCAAATTCTAGATCTGGTGCTTTTGATCTCTGAATAGTTACATTAGTTTAGGATAGTTATATTGACATTAGTGTCTAAGATTAATGGTAGTGTCCTATATATAATATTCATTAAAATAGGATGTGATATCTTATATGCTTTTAGGTTTAACTTCTCCTTCACTATGGGGCATTTAGATCTAGGTCTTGGACTATTTCTCCTAGTGAAATGCCAAAACCCTAGATTTCCATATTTAATGTGAATTTGGGAAAAGATGGGTTAGTGGGAACATGATGTTGATATGACCTACAATGATATTGATGTCAAAGGGAACTTCCTACATATCCAATACTCTATAGGAGGGGCATATACTCATGTAGTTATCCCCTACATGTTGGCTTGTGTTTGAATCATGCAATGTGTTTAAATCAAGTACAATAGTTACCTAGATTGTAACTTGGTAAATATGAACTTATGACTACTCCTTTAGTACTTTAGACCTATAGCTAGGATATTCTTTTGATTGATATCATTTTAAGGAAGAATAGGAAATCTTTTGGTAACTTGAGTGTTTCTTGAGTGTTTTTTTGGTCTATTGATAGGTGAGGAATGAATGAGGGTTGATATTATATTTATACCAATCCTATCAAGAGATAAATCACATTAAAGTACTTAGGATAACCATTGTGATAAGTTTCACTTAAAAATTGGATGACTTGAGGTCACTAAACACTTATGTTTGGGTAAGACAATAATGTCGATGCTACTTTCTATCATGAATGTTAGTGTCCAAGGAGGAGAGTAAGCACAGGCTCAAAACTTGTAGAGGTGTAAGATAAGTACATTTTAAAAATTCTAGATAATATGGGATATTTATGTCATCAATTTAAGGCTTGTTAGACTAAGATATAGGCCAAACATCACAAGATATAGTAAGGCTTGAATAAGTAAGGCATGTGTATAACTAAGAGGAATATCCAAGGTCTAAGTTTATAAGTATGTAAGATTGAGGTGAGACATAATCACAAAATATCATCTACATTTTCCCCCTGTTTAATCTAATAATTAAATTTCTAGTTTAAAGGAAAGTAATAAGTACTTGGGTGTATATGCACACCTTGTATTTGATTGAGTTAAATTTGAGTGCTTTTCTAGAGTTGAATTTGAAATCTTTGCTAGTGAGTAACCTAAAACCAAGATCATGTTATAGTGTATAATTAGTGAATATAATATAGGTCAAATGTACTTGAAATTGATTTAAATCAAAAGAGTAAGGTTTATGAGTACACCTATAAGTCAATGTAAATACCTTACCTGTTGAAAATTTATTTTTTAAAAATATGTATTATTGTAAGGATCTAAAATTGAGATTAAGATAAATATAGATAAATCTTTAAAGTGCATATATATAAAGAGATAGAGAGAAAGAGGGAGGTTGGAAGGCACATGACCCCAACTTTGGAGCAAAAGTGAGTTGCCACTTGGTAGTTAATATTAGTTCAACTGTGTAACCCAATGATTCTTATAACCCGGTGAGTTTGGATGATGAAGTCTAAACTAAAAATCTTGTCAAGATTGAGTGATTTGATCACCTAATCAGCACCAAAAGGTAAACCAACTACTACATTAGATTGGCTTGCTAAAATCCATAAAAGTCCATGGTGTATTAATATGTGCAATAGTTTTAGAATCTGAGATAGATTTGGATTTTACAATATTAGGCACATGCTACATAACATATGCACCTTAGATGTGTTTTATGATAAAACTATGTGTAAGAATGGTACCATGTTTATAATTATACCAAAAATGTGTATTGAAGTCATATTTGAAAAATTGTGTAAGTGGGGAGGACATACTTCCAAAGCATGCCACTACTATATATGGAGAAATCTAAAATTGATATAAGCACTGATGTGGAGGACATGTTTTCAAAACATGTGACCACTATAAAATGGATATGTTGAATACTAAGTAGGTGTAGATAACATTCTTCCAAAGCATGCCCCCACTAAATATATGAATTATAAGTACCATATTTAATGAATGTTGAGAACATGTTTCCCAAGTATAACCCCATTGAATCTAAAATTATGAATGTGTGGATGACATGTCCATATGGCATTCCCTCACTAAATCTATAAACTTGTATAAGTAACAAATACTTAATAAGTGTGGAGAACATGCTTCCAAAGTATGCCCCCACTATAATCTACAAGCTATGAATGTGTGGAAGCCATGTCCATATGACATGCCTCCACTAATATCTAAGAACTATGTAAAGTGTGGAGAACATGATTCCCAAGCATGCCCATACTTATATGCTACACATTTGAGTTGAGGGAAAAATAGTATCTATAAGTTACCTCACCTCAAAAGGGTAAGAAAATTGTAAGCCTATGAATGTAACCATGTAACATATACAATAAAAAATGTATAGGTAAATGTATCATTGAAGTGCATAAAACCAATGTGATCACATGTAGGCCTAATATGCATGATAAATATTATGGAAAAATCTAGATATTAATAATACAAGATCAACAAGCAAACAAACACATACATAAAATCACTCAAAATCAAGTCAAAAAGCAATAGTCCAAGGAGACCACAAATAAGGGGCCTGTTCAAATTCCACAAAATCAAATGGATATGACTTAGTAAAATGTCCAAAAAATAAAAGAATGACATATTCAAATGTTTATACAATAAGCAATGACATATTAAAATGTCTAGGAAAGTAAACATAGGCATAGGTAATACATACACTAGAGCATATTAAAATGTCAAAAAAGTGAGACAATAGCAAGGAAAACGCACAAGGAAGTGTGTATAGGAAGAACATAAGAAACCAACATAAAAATAACATAGTGGCCCATGGATCAAATGTGTTAGTAAAAAAATGTCACGCACATAGCATATCAAGTACCCTATTTAATGTATATCCATGGATAATAGGCATGTGTAAATACATATGTAAGCTAAAACAAGATAGTGTAGAATGATCATCAAATCATATAACCTATGTAGATAAAGATCATATAATATGGATGCCCCTAATGTCCTAATGATGTGATTAGAAATAAATCCCAACACCCATAAGTGTATCATGTTTATGTGTATGCCTATATATGTGTATGTAGGAGTAATTGATCTACTAGTCCTCAACATGGAAATAACACATATATGCCAAGGAGCCAAAGAACATGTAGGTGCCAAAAAATGTTTTTGTATTTTTGAATATGTTTTGATTTTTTTTATATTTTTTTGGATGAAAATATCATCATGTGATATTATCTAAAGGATGAACATAGGTACCTCCCCACTTAGAGCTTGGTGAAAGAAACTGGTGGTACTGTCAAGGAGCATGTATAGGTGAAATATTGGTTATTATAGTATCTGTGATTCTTGGAATATGTATAACATGACTTAGAGGTTTTGAAGTACTGATATAAGGAACATGAGGTTGTGGAATGCATCTCTATGTACTCTATGGTTTATTTGGAATAACAATAGTAAGAAGATGTTAAGGTGCTCTAGATATATTAATATGGTGCATAGAAGATGAGGATCATGTGGAAACTGTTATCACGCAAATTTACCCCCTAAAGAGGGCTAGTCAAGACTCCTCAAATTTGGAATAACATGAAAACACCTCATATGTTGTGTGTAATGATTCTAAGATGTGAATCTCTAGATTACAGGCTAGCTCCCATGTACAACACCTAATACTAATCACTAAACTAATTAATTTTAAGGAAAATGGATAGAGTTACATTAAACACTACTCTAATTTAGGTGATGTACCAAGACAAACTCCACAACATACTTGAAATTTCAATATGTGAAGTAACTATAAAACTGATCTCAAAATCCAAGGTTATTATAATAATAATAATGTTTCAATATGAAGGTAGAATGATATGTATCCTTCAATTTGGTTGAATATTATGCCTAATAATGATAAATTTTAATCCTCCTTACACTTAAATTCACACAAATCATCTAGATATACATCATATGACTTGCTATAAAATAGATTTCTCACACAAAGCATGGAAGAGATAGATGAATACAAGGAAGGAACCTATCACTTGTCATTAAAAAAAAGACTACTTCATACACTTAATGTAAGAATTGAGAAAACCAAAACTAGTTTGAATATTTATTACAAATGAAAATCAATTTTTAATTCAATAGAGCTTCACCATAACAATATGTGGATGTGTTACAATACCAAAAGAGGCAACATATATAGAGAATGAGGAAGAGAGAGAGAGACAAAGAAGAGGTATGGGAAATAAAAATTGACAAGTTTTTCTCATAGAATATATAGTTTTAAAAAAAAAATAGTTTCATAATAGTCCTATAAACTCCTCTTTGACATGCATTGCATTTCTTGATCATTAATTTCAAGGGAGTTGGCATAGGAGAGTTCTATTGTTCATCATTCATTCAAATTACCCATCTTGGCATGTGAATAGTGATAAATGGGTGTTATTTATCATTATATCACCATGAAATAAATTTAGAATTACTCTTTGGCACCTAACATTCATTTTAAAACTCCCTTATACTAACATTTCAGTGGCAATCACCACACAACTCCTTAGGTGTCTTAAGCCCATTTGTCTACTACGCCTTTCTTTGACCAAATGGATCAAAATTTGATTTAATATTCATGAATAAGTTTTATCTCCATGAAATGACTCTCTAAATCATAAAAAACCTGAATCAACCCATTTGGATCCATCAAACACTCCCAAAGATCTCATTTTACACATAAAGCTTGCATTTTTTCTGAATTCCTTATAACCCTAAAAATACACAAAGCTCATTGTGTGCAAGAATGTATGATTATATTGAAAAAATAATGGTAGTTTTTAGTACCCAGTATTCCCTTATAACTTCATGTCAAATTTCATGACCCAAATCTAAGTGGAAGTGTACTTACTCACCTAATCTCTCTCTTCAATTAGGCCTCAATTAGGTTTTTAGGCCTAAAAATTGAGATTTTGCTCCACAAACATACCACATGTGTGAAACCCATATTAAGTGTTTTATTCACTTTCTAAAAAATTTAACCATTCTACATGAAATTTTTTGGCTTTTGAGACCTTTTATAGATAGGTGAACCATGAAATGGCCCAAAACCTAGCCTTTCACAAGCCATTTTCACACTGCCTTCAACAATTAGACATATAAGAACACTTTTATGGTAATATGTATGTATTTATGGAATTTAATAGGTATAATAAACCTTAAATTATCCTTTCCAATGGTTTTCATATATCCATGAGGTCAATAACCTTATTTTGAGCTCAAATCCTTATAAAAACATGGCATTTATTACATCCATATAGGTGCAGGTATAAGTAAATGTCATGGTGAGGAACTCCTTGTATTTATCAATTATGTTTATGTGGTTTATAAATAAATTAAACCAATTTAACTCACTTTTGAACCCAATCTCTCTCATCAAGTTCCTATTAGGGTTTTAAGAGGGTTTAAAATAGTTCAAGTTCTTAATGATTGTTCATTAACCTTAAGGCCTTAACTCCTAAACCAATGCCACAAAATTAAGTGAAAAATTTTCCTCAAATACACATAGTTTCTTAGTTCCAATGAAATGTATCCATATAGATATGAGCTCAAGAAAGTGCTCTTCGGGTCTCTACTATGCTATTAAAGAGTGGTATGTAGTATTAACCATTATTCATAAAGGTTAGGAACCTAAATAAACAAATAATTCCAAAATATTGAAGTATATATACCCCTTAACCATCCTTAAAAACCATTAGACCCCATTCATAAGGTCAAGTTCACACTGAGCAAGATAATATTGGTCTGGAATTGCAATCATGTACTTAGAAGGACTCAAATAGGTCTTATAACTTGATTGCCACTTTTATTGTCTTAATATACTTATGGATGCCCCTCTAAGGTCTTTTAAATCTTTTATAAACTTCCAAATGTCTTAAATTTCTCACTTTACCCTCAAAAAATGCCTTTTCTCATGACTGTACACATAGGCCTATGTGTGTGATCTTAAGCTTACTAGGCCTAAATACATGGTATCAACATTTGCACCATTTTTCTTAACTCTAAAGCTCATATGGAGTCATAATTAAATTATGGGATCATTACCATGTGATTTTTTCTTCCTATATACCTCCTTTCTTTCAAACCAAGTAGGCACCCTTACTTGACCAAGAAAGTCTGTAGGAGTACTTAACTGTGTGAATGCAAGGTTAAAGTGAACTATTTTGATCATTCTCTTTGACCTTTATCTTTAGTTTATCATTTATTTATATTTATTATATTCACTTTATATTAACCAAAATTTCAAATTCACTATTATGCATTACATCCTCTTCTCAAGTTTGAAATCCAACTATAGCTACCCAAACAAACCTGTGGGTAGTCATTTGGGATTTTAATGCATTTGGATTTTAGAAATTCAATACAAATAATTGATCACTTCAATGGTCCATGTCACATTTTTGAGAACTTAGTTGTCTTATGAAAAATTATTATCACTTACATCCTCACTTGTACACATCTTTCTCATGTATGTTTAAGGCATGGATGTAGGTGATGGCTAAGATTTTTTTGAGTATTAAGCTTTAAAACCTACCATTTTTATCTAGTTTATTGATAATTTGATATTAATTTAATTTAATTGAAGAATAATTAATATTAAAACCTAACTCTCTACAAGCTTTTTATCACTTTCTAACCTCTTGACCATACATGCTCTCTCTCATGTCTTGCCTATAATAGGCATGTTTAGGTTTTTAATATACTCAATGTATTTGGTCATCACATAAGATCACTATTAGGTTTATAATCTAATTAAATAGGTATATATTTTATATATATATATATATATATATATATATATATATATATATATATATATATATATATATATCTCAAATGTACATGTATATGTGTTCTCCATATTGATTTAAGGCCTCAAACTATTCAACCTTGTCATTTTGCTTGTAGGTGGTGATTGGGTGTCTTGAGCACTAGGTTTTGAAGACACATTATCCATTGGTTTTAGAATTATCCAAGAATAGAGACACTACATTACCCTCACCATTTTAGGTCTTTAAAATACCACTTTTGTTACACATTTCAAAAAAAAATCTCATGAAATATAGACCTATGGATTTGTAGACTTGTAGGTCTATATTTTTTCATGCCTTAGGCCGTGTATGCTATTTAGCTAATACTCTCATATAAATTTGAATATTTCAAAACAAGACTTACTCTATTTTTATAAGCAGCTTCATAACACAGTCTTCAAGTTAAGAGAATGAATGCCATTTGGAGGAATATGCAAGAAATGACTAGTCATATTAGAGAATACTAAATGAGATGATAGTATTTTTAAAACATCTAACCATCCATTTTATGCACTAAAACCTATCAAATCCTCAAAAACTTCAAATACAACCTATGACATATCTCTCATAGAGGCTCTTCTTGATCCCATGGAAGCTCACACATGCCAAAATGTTAAAAATAAACATGGAATGATTATTAATATCCATATAAACCTCTTAAAACACTCACCATGCTCCAAAAAGCTCCAAAATGCATGAAATTAATGTAAAACATGAGCCTATAGGATTTATGAGGTATTTTTGACTACTTATATTGATAGTGATGGTTTGTACACCTCAACCCATTAAACCCTAAAATATTTTCATGAATCTTAAGACCATGAGGGATCCTTTTTATTTTTAGGATCACTTAACCCAACTCCTCTATATTTTCATGAACGAAGCATATACTTCTAGCCTTCATGAGCTTGTGAATATCTCAACTAGGCTTCTAACTAATTTCCTACATCTTTTGACCTCTCAACACCTATGTAAGTTCATTTTTAATGTGAATAAGTTAAAAATACATTGTTATACATATTTTCACCTCAATTTGGATCTTCTTGTATATACAAGTGACTTAAAACTATCTCTTAACTGATTCTCTATCTTTAGATGTTAGAATGAAATTTCATTTGAATCTATCTATCCTCTTACCACTTTCTAACACCATACACATTATAATCTCTCTTAAAATATTTGTCCTTTTGAAAACATATGTACCATTCTTCAAATTGGCTTAGAAAATGACTTACAGACCTTGGGGTGCATCATAAACATGGTGAAAGAGTAATTCATGACTATATGAGCTTTAATATATGACAAAAAATCATATTATGTCTCATTAAATTATAAAACCTTGATCATACATGACAAACAACCTTAGCTCATGAATGACCTTTGAAGACTATACAAATGTAGGAAAAGACCAAAAACTTAATCAATGCTAAACAAGGATTTAATTGACCACTTGAAGACCATTATAAGACCAAGGTGACCTTTTAAAATATTATATATCCCTATGAAAAATTTTCAAACTATAGGGGTTGACCCTTTTGACCTAGGGATCAAAAATGGTTAACAAATTAGTGAATCATAGGGGTAACATGCCTGTAATGTTGATAGATTTATGGCCTTATCCTTCCATTGGGAAATGGAGTCACACTCATGATGTAATATGAAATTTATATACATATTTAAGATTCAAACTCTCACCATAACACAAAGTAATAAATAACACAACCTGCCAAAGACATTTAGGAAAAAGCACATAATAACAAACTCACACAAAACACTTATACTAGGCAATTATGGAAAATAAGCACACTACACAACTATGCACAAACATTAAACTAACCTCATTATCAATGATTAAAGTGTATCCCATTGACTATTATACTTATCTCTTCTCTATCTAGTCTTGATAGTTATAAGGCATTATGTTCCTTACAACCAATGATTAAATATGACCCACTCTACAATGTATCAAATATTGTGTGTTTACTAGGCTTGGCCCTATCCTCATCCCACTTTAAAATAAGATCACCTTCTTGAAATTTTCTTGAAATATCTCTCTTATCAAAAAATTTCTTCATTTGGTCTTGGTTATACTCCAAAGTGTGCATGGATTCATCTCTGATTTCTCCTCTAACTCCATCGATTCAATCATCATTACCTCCATAAGATTATTATCTATTAGTTCTAGTTGATGTGATAACTCTAAAGTAGGTAGATCAAGATAAATAATAAATTTGGCTTCTCTACCATACACAATCATGTATGATTATTTACCCACAACCCTCTTAGGAGTGACTCTATCAGCGCATACGGTTATCCTTAATCTTGTATGTCAAGTCCTCTGATTGTCATCAACTATCTTATTAATGATTTTGATCAAGTTCTTACTTATGTAATTTACAATTCCATTCCCTTAGGGGTAGTAATTATAGGAATTACTTAGTTATATGCCATGTTCATTTTCCCACTCACTTATCTTTTTACCCATGAATGCTAATGGCTTATCAAATATAATGGTTGATTGTGTTCCAAACCTAGTCACTATGCTCTCATATAAATTTGGCTTCTCTACCATACATAATAATGTATGATTATTTACCCACAACCCTCTTAAGAGTGACTCTATTAGCCCATACGGTTATCCTTAATCTTGTATGTCAAGTCCTCTAATTGTCATCAACTATCTTCTTAATGATTTTGATCAAGTTCTTATTTATGTACTTTACAAGTCCATTCCCTTAGGGGTACTAATTATAGGAAGTACTTAGTTATATGCCATGTTCATTTTCCCACTCACTTATCTTTTTACCCATGAATGTTAATGGCTTATCAAATATACTAGTTGATTGTGTTCCAAACCTAGTCACTACTCTCTCATATAAATCAAGGACTAATTTTTCATTAGTTTATTTAATGGTTACTACCTCTACCCACCTTGTAATATAATCAGTATCTATGAGTATCCATTTTTGACCTGAACTTGAGGGAGGATTGATCATGCATATAAAATCAAGCCCTCATTGCAAGAATGGTTGATAAAATTGGATGGGATTGAGAGGTAAGGTTGCTAACCTTTGATTTAAAATGAAGAAAGCACATTTTGAATACCTTTTTACCCAAGCATACGAGGCCTTGAAAAGGATGGGCCAATAATAAACTACTCTCATTATCTTTGATGTTATAGTCTTAGGGGAAAAGTGGCCTCTTAAAGGACCATCATGGAATTGCTTCAAAATTCTACCTATTTGCTTAATCTCAACACATCTAAGAAACATAACATTAAGATATTTTATAAAAAGGACCCCATATATAATAACATAGGTTATAAATTAAAGTCCAAAGTATCTCCTCTTTGATTTATTTAATATGGTTAGAAACTTACCTATTTTCAAGAACCTTATCATGTCTTTTATCTATATGATAGGAATGTGAAACAAGTTAGTTCATGTGTTAGTTAAGAAATTTAAAAACAAGAATAAATAACTAACATATTATGCCTACTACCTCAAGGGGTAGTGCTAATGAATTAAAATAACTAATTATGGAAGTAAGACAATGTTATACCTTCCAAGTAGCTATTCTCCTCTAAAAGTGGTCAATAAGCATGTTTTTCCCCATATTTGGTACTCCAAGTCCTCATCAATGACATGTAGCATGAGCCTTCTTCATCTCTTAGTTCACCAATGGCTTAAGTTCTTCAATTTGATATAATTGGTGAATAAATGATGTTTCTCTCTAGAAATTTCTACATAATAAGTTTTCACAACTAAAGCTTTGTGAAGATAATTCTGCATAATAAGTTTGCACAAAAAGAGCTTTAAAATAATGGTCTTGGTTCACTTATTTATAGATTTCTAAAATGTTCAAGATAAACCACTACTAACCATCTTGAGATCAAGATGTGTGTCATTGGATTGATTCAATTTTAGAGAGATAAGTAATAAATATTGTCATCAATATTTAGAAGAATGAGGCATTGATGAGGAATGAGAGAGATTAATCTTGATATTTATGCCATTAATGGCTTATGGATTACAACTCTTTGATGATTTTATGGGATGATGCATATTTAAATAATGAATTTTTGATAAATAGATATTCAAAAACTTTCATGGAATTTCCACTTAAGCTCATAATTTGGTTTTAATTTAATTAAGTGATTTTAATTAGTTTTCTATAATTCTTTAAAACTTTGTTGCATGTTTAGGCAACCTAGTTAGAAATGTCATTTTACTAAGTCATTATTTAACTAGAGTATAATAAAAAGGTGTCAGTTGTGTATAGGGTAATACCCTAGTTATGGTATTATGGATGCAAAATAACACATGTATGTGACATGTGTTTCTAAATTAGAAGATTTTAATGTTATAGCACATCATTTTGAATGGTCACAATTTCACTCAAAGTGATTTAATAAAAGATAATAATCACATAAAATTCATTACCGCATTAAGGGATACTAGCACAAATTGACAATTGTATATGATAAGTTTGAATGATTTAGAGCATTTTAGTGATTTTGGTCTAGAGTGTGCATTGTTATGGAATATCATTTAAATTGACAATTTTAGAAAAAATAGTGATAGGAATTAGATGTCTACATTTTACCCTATTTGATAAGTTATTTCAAGACATTTGGTTTAAGCAACATACTTTTAAAAAATAAAAAGGTCTCTATAATCTGAAGAAATAAATTTGCTCCTACTTTCCACTAAATTTTGCATGGGTCATGGAGAAACAAGGTTATGAAAAATCCCCAAACATCATTTGGGCATCCCATTATGCCCCTTTGAGGGGAGGATGTAAAAATTAAATTTTTTGATGGGTTTCCCCTTAATCAAAATAAATAATAATCACATTAATTTCAGTAAATAAGGCTAAAAATGGAGCAATTAGAGGAAATCAAGAGGAAAAATGGATAAACAAGATTAAAACAATATCCCAAAAAATATAAATGGAGTAACTATAATCCCAGGGGATGAAAATTTTGAAAAAATTACTTTATGTTGACCTGTGAGTGGTGGGGGGGGGGGGTGGGTTAAAAATATTTCATTTTCACCCTAGGCTATAGTAACTCAAAGCTCTAATGTTTGTGCAAGAGAGATCTAAGGAAGATGGCCAATATCCCACACCACTATCACCTTAGAGAGCATATGTGAGAGTATTAGAAACCAATTAGTAGTAGGTCATTGGTAAGTACCATTTTTTGGTATTTAATTTGAGCATTTATGGCTTTAATATGGGTAGAAGTAGGGACTTTGGTGATCCCACCTATTGCCCAAATTTTCAATCGATGAGGTCTCCCTTAATTACAATGGGTTTTCCATTGACAATAATGAGGTCACCATTCCTTTGGTGGATTAATGAGTTACAATAGTGAGTTCACCACTTCATTAGAGAACTCACAAAATTAGGCAAAAATTACTAGTCAAATAATGATATTACTTGGTCAAATGACAATTTCACTAACAATAATCAGATCACCTTATGAATTGGCAAGAACACCCTACATTTTAGTGGGAGAACTATAAATGGTGATAACACCCCATTAAATGGTGAATCACCTTGTGAAATGGTGAGATAGCTGATTAAATTATGAAGTCTCTAGAAGAATGGAAAATGGGGCCCATAAGAGATTAATGTTGGCCCAAAATTAGAATGAGAGAGAGTGGAGCCCATAGGAGATTATTCGAGGCCCAAAATTAGAAGAATTTAGGTACATTGGATCAATTAAAGAAAAAATAATTGACCTAGCTCCTTATGTTTTGATTTGCAGGAGAAAGTTAGAGTGATCATATCTTGAAAGTGATAATCATGAGTTCTCTAACAATAAGGGATTTGGAAAAATAAGCTCATGGGTATCCTCGAGGCCATGTAACTATATCACATGACATGATTGCTAATTATTTGCATAGATAGGGTATATTTGTCAACATTAGTGGAGAGGTGACACTCAAAGACCTTTACATTTGATTTTATAACTAAGGAGGCCATAATTACATTGGAGGATGTTCATTACATACTATGGGTGCTGATGTAGGGCTATAAGATTACTTGGATGTCAATAGGCTAACAAGATGTGGTAGAGAATTTCTAGGGCGTGGCTAACCTTAAGTTTGTAGATGGTATCATTGATGTAGATGCATTAGAGGACCTATTTTGGGATCAAGATGATAGAGAAGGAGTAGGATAGGGGATAATTATCCCAAATATAGTGATATTGATGGCTCTTGTCAACAACCTCATGTTTCTTGATAAGAGTGGATGGTTTTTCCCACTAGGATTGATCAGAGTAGTCTAAAAGAGGTTTGATCACCTAGAATGATTTTTATGGGGGTCAATCATCTTGGCCCAGCTATATATAGATATACACATGATATCTTATTAGGGAGGGTGTAATATTGGCCACAACACACTTCTCTAGGTCTTGGCATGGGATCGCATTATCATTGAGTGGCTAGTGGGGCTCAGATACCATAAGGGACTAAAGGATATAGTGGTTTTTTGATGGTATCTAGCTAAGCTAGGTTTATATGGTCATCTTGGAGATCTATTATATTATAGACAGGCCATAGATGAGATGGAAGATGGGTATTTTATTTAGCATCTCTATGTTGGGAATCAATAGATTTGGATTGAGGACTTGTTTGTGATCAGATATATGATCACTTCATGCTATATTACAAGTTGCCATGATTATGTGGTAGAGTGGTACAAGCCAGATCAAGTCCAGTGATAATTTAGCATTCAATGGGATATCCTAGAGGGTCCCCACTATTTTTCACATATAACCAAGGGGATATAAGAGTGGGGGTTCTATTATTATATTTTTAGCTATAAATTTAAACTACTATATATAGAAAATTTAACTCAAAATATAATAACATCAAAGGAAGAGGTTATGGAAACAAATCAAAAATAATAACAAGATTCTTACCATTTCTTTGCTCTTCTTATCCTCTCTCCAAGATCTTTAAGTGTATTTTTAGTGATTCTTGGCTTTTACTTGTTGTATTAATCTAGGTAGACTCAAAATTTTGGCATGATTTTGACTTATATACTTGATCAATGATATCATGGATCAATTATATCACCATGGAGATTTTATGGATTCATCTATTGGTTAATCCATAGAGGATTTACTTATTTAAATAGATCAAGGAGGGAAGATCAATGGCCAATATTCAAATTTGGGTTGGGAGGATCCATGGTGGAGGATTATCTAAAGAATTAAAAATTCCATGGAAGCCTCTAGAATAGAGGCTTCTGGAGAGAAAGGTGCTAAGTTAGATAGGATTCTAGAATTGGAAAATTTTAGAATCCATTTACAGGTTAAGTAATATTCATAGGGGATTAGGATAGGTGATTAGGTAGGTTATTATGGACTAGGGATGTAGGAGAACATATGGATAGGTTACGCTAGATGGTAATGTAAATTTCAAATTCACAAATATTAGACAAGTGGGATTAGTTAGTGGATAATAGGGATTTAGATGAATTAATGAAGAAGTGGGAAGGGGTAAGGTTAGTAAGATGAATAATAGTGAAGGGGGATGGGATCTAATTATTAGAAGGGGTGATATTAAAATAGAATTAAATGGGATAAGTAGAATTAATATCAACTAATATTAATATTAGTGATGATAAATAAAGTGAGAAAATTTAGATGCATACATTTTTCTCCTCTTTGAATGGGAATTATGAGTGGATGAAGTGGAGTGAGTATGGTCTTTCAAAGAATAAAGATACTCATGGATGATGTTAATGGATATGTTTCCCCCTAGAGGGGACATATAGGGAGGAAGGATCCAAATGGCCACTCATAAAGAAGAAATGAGTGGTAGGATGTCATAAATAGACAATGGGATGGGATGCAAGATGTGAAATAGATGATGAAGAAAATAAACTCAACCTAAGCAATGAGCTAAAAAATGATGACGTCCCTAAAAAATGCATATTCACAATTATTGGGCACATGATGAAGATAAGATAAAAAGATGCAAGCTTTTGACATATCCCAAGCAAGGATGCATGCCAAGGAGAGCTGGAGACCAGTGTGATAAAGTTCATGAGTTATCATCATATCCCAAGCAAGGACACATGCTAGGAGAACATCAGTCCAAAGATAAGATAATGGTTTGATAATATTAATGATGGGTATAACTCAAAGTTAAAGTTGAGTGATATGGTGAAGGAGATGAGAGAGAATAAAATTATATGATTGAGTGATGAAAATATGAAGGGGAGGAATCGATATGCAATGCATCAAATAAATCAACCATAAGTGATTAATAAAAATGATTCCCCTAGCAAGGGTGCATGAAAGGGAGAGATATATGATGATAAAGTTATGGTTATGGTCATGACCCAATCAAGGGAGGAAACCATAAACTTTAAATGACCAATTGTTGATAATGAATGATTGATGGAATAAAATATGGATGTTTTGATTTGTCAGGATCAATTGATAGGTGTAGGTGATTGATGAAAAGATTAAGTAAATGATTGTAGGTATGGTGATTGATCAATATACTAATTGATAAATGAGTGATATTATAACTCAATTATTTGATTGATGTAAGACAAGATAAATGTGGTGATGAATGATGTGGAAGAGAAGTGAGTGGTCAAGTTGAACTCAGGCACACCATGTGACTAAGTGTTGCCTACATAGTCTAAAAAGACCTTAGGATAATGTAGTTTAGACTAGATGATAGATGACAAGATATACTAGAGGATGATGATGATGATTGTTGGACATGTTAGTTGTTAGATACATGGTTTGACTTAGATATTAGTCATAAGGATAGAGGACTAGGATAAATGAATGGAGATGATATGTTGATTACTAGATATATGTTATATGATTGGTTAGAGGATAAAAATGTGATCATAAATGAATTAAAGGAATGAAATAATATTAGACTAGTGGACTGGGATGATGAAATTAAGGAATGGATAAGATTATTATATGATTAGGATAAATGATCAAGACATTATTATAGTAATAAGGCTAATGATAGTCTAATTAATCCAATAAATATATCACTTTGCAATATGCCCCATGATATAAGCATGCCCAAGGGGAAGTTGTGCCAAAGTGCATGGGCAAATAGTGAACTCTACATCCTTAAGGGCACCTAAAATCATTACTATATATTTTTTGGTATCATCATAGCACCCTTCATGAAAATATGGAGGTTGTCCCACTATGTTCACCAATGTATTATTGTATTTTTTATCTCATAAATTTAAAACTACTATGTATAACAAATTTAACCCAAAAACACAATAACATCAAATGGAGAGATTATGGAAGTAAATCAAAAATAATAAGCATAATCTTACCATTGATTTGCTACTATTATCCTCTCTCCAATATATTCAAGTGGATTTTCAAAGATTCTTAACTTTGCTTATGGATTTCTATGGATAGACTGACAATTTTAACATAATGATAGCTTGATCAATGACTTTGATTATAGCATAGATTTATTACACACTCCTTGGTTAGTTGTAATGGAGGGATATGGTGTGTTTAAATAGGCCATAGAGGGAAGATAAGTGGATATTATTCAAATTTGGGTTGGGAGGATTAAAAAGGAATTAAAATTCTTTGAAAGCCTCTAGAATAGAGGCTTATAGAGAATAAAGGATAAATTAAAGAGGATTCTAGAATTGGAGAATTCTATAATCCATTGTAAGATTAATATATGGTTGGATAGGTGATTAGAGACTAAGGATGTAGGAGAGCCTAGTAATAGGCTAGAGTAGGTGAGTAGGTGTGTCATGGGAATTTTAAATTCTTAGATATTATACAAGTGTGATTAGTTAGTGGAAAATAGGGAATTAAGTGAATTAATTAATTTTTGGGGTAGGAATAAGGTTAGTGGATGAAGGATGAAGAAGGGGGATGTTAGATAAATAACTAGAAGGGGTGATTTTAAGATGGAATTAAATGAGATAAATGTCATAAACAAAATTAGTGTCGACTAATAATAATAGTGATGATAAATAAAGTGAGTGAATTTAGTTGCATATATTTTTCCCCTCTTTGAAAGGGCATGAGAGTAGATGAATTAGAGGAAGTAATGGTCTTTCAAAGAAAAATTATTTCATGGATGAATGTTAGTTCATGATGTGAGTGGATATAATTCCCCCTCAGGGGGACATGCATGGAAGAATGAAATGGATGGCCACTCAAAAGAAGAAATGAGGGGTGGAATGCGATGAATAGACAAGGGGATGGGATGCTAGATGTGAGATAGATGGTGAAGAAAATAAGCTCATCCTGAGAAGTGAGATACAAATGGATGATTCCCCTAGAAAAGACATATACATAGGGAGTGATGATGACTATGTTACAATTTTTGACACATCCCAAGGGATAATAAACTATAACATGATGATGATAAGATAAAAAGATGCAATATTTTGACATATCCCAAGCAAGGATGCATGCAAATGAGAGATTTAGGCCAGGAAAAGACAATGATTTGATAAGATTAATGATGATTGTAGCTCAAAGATAAGGTTGAATGATAAGATGATAGAGATGAGATAGATTAGATAATGCATTGAATTAATGAGGCATAATGTGATTGATAAAAATGATTCCCCTAGTAAGGATACATGCAAGGGAGAAAGAGATGACAATATAATTATGATCTTGGTTATGCCCCAATCGAGGGAGGAATTATAAACTTTAAATTATGAAGCGACCAATCAATGATAATAGATGAATAAAATACAAATGGTGTGAATTTTTAGGGATAATCGATAAATGTGGGTGATTGATGAAAATATTAAGGAGATGATTATAGAGATGGTGATGTATCAATAAATTGATTAATTATTGATTGATATTATATCTCAAAGATTGGATTGACGCAATACATGATGAATGACAAGATAAATGTGATGAAAAATGATGGATAAAGAGGAAAGAATTGCTGATCTAACCTTAGGCACACCATGTGACTGAGCGTTGCTTACATAGTCTGAAAATACCTCAGGCCAATGTAGTTTAGACTCTAGTTGATATATGATAAGATAGACTAGATAAGGATGATTATGGATAATAATATTAGGATGATGATGGATTTTATATGTGTTATTTTTTAGATACATGATTTGAATCAAATATTAGACATGAGGATAGAGGACTAGGAAATATGATGGGATATAAGATGTTGATGACTAGAGAGATGATAGATGATTGGTTAGAGGATAAAAATGTGATGATAAAAGAATTGAAGGAATGGATAGATATTAGACTAATGGATTGTGATGATGCAATTCTATATTAGAAGGAATGATCAAGCCATTATTACTATAATAAGGCTCATCATAGTCTAAACAATCCAATGTAAATATAGAACTAGGTAGTATTTCCAATGATATAAGTATGACCAAGAGGGCATTGTTCCAAAGTGCATAGTAAAATAGTAGACTTTACATCATCGAGGGAACCTAAAATTATCATTATAACTTTTGGTTTCATCATATCATCCTCTTTCATTGCCCTATAGACAAAAATATACATGATATAAGACTAAAAGATAAACATAAACAAACAAATAATCATATATATTCATGATAAAATATATACAAACAAGTCAAACAACAAAGAGAAGACAAGTAACACATATGAGTATCTACATGAAATGTCATTGTGTCTTGTCTCATAGCTTGGAATAGAGAAATTAGGATGATTTATTAGGTGATGAGTTGGACTAAGTTGGTCATGATGATGATGATGATGTGATTCTAGATTAAGGATAGGAACTAAGATAAGGTATGGACTTGGAATACACAAGTGACTTTGATGAGAATAAGGATTTGGATAAGGATACAAGTTTAGACTTGATGAGGGACTAGGATTTAGATAAGGATACAAAGATGATTCTAACACATTTTTCAAGACATCTTCCACTCCCTTACGAAGGCTAAGACTAGAATAAAGGATGGATATAATAATATACAATAAATGATAGTAGATGATGGGTAATAATAATGGATAGAGGGATTGGAGAGATAAGGATAAGAAGGATTTTATCCCAAGTGTTGAGGTAAAATTTGGATAATGGATTATTTTACCATGATGTAGGAAACCAGTTTTCATCATGGTACTTGCCCAAGGTGCTAGAAGATTGGTTTTTACCATTAGATGAATTATTGTTATTATTATTATTATTATTATTATTATTATTATTATTATTATTATTATTATTATTATTATTATCATCATCATCATCATCATCATCATCATCATCATATTTTATTTTATTTTTACTTTTTGATTTTTTGATTTTATTTTTATTTTTTGACTTTTTTGATAGTATATCAATTTATTAGAGGTGGGAAAGATACAAGATGTAGATATTTTATTGATATTTATCCAACACCTATTCTGGAGAGATGTGATATTATGATCATGTTGTCAATGTTGGATGTATTGATGTCCTTCTGATGTGATTCTAGATTAAGGATAGGAACTAAGATAAGGTATGGACTTGGAATACACAAGTGACTTTGATGAGAATAAGGATTTGGATAAGGATACAAGTTTAGACTTGATGAGGGACTAGGATTTAGATAAGATTTCTAAAGAAAATATGACAAGATGACTAGGATGATAAAATGATTAGGATATAATACAAGACAAGATGATAATATGGATAAGACATTAGATAGGATGACTAGGATATTTAGGACATAGGGTAAGATGAAAAAAGACAAGACCACCTAGGATTTTTTGGGTTTTTTTAAAATACTTCAATTTTTCTATCTTTTGAGAATATGTATATACACTATACAAATGGGGGTTACTAAAAAAGGGAATCCTAAGCATATAAACTAGGATAAGAGTGGATGGAATAATGGATGGGATGAAAAAGGATAAGGGTGATGTTGAAAAGGGGATGAGGACCAAGGGAGAATGGATTAGGGATCACCAATGACCACATTGTGAAATAATCAGATATTTAGTTGCTTGAGTATCCATTAGAGGATATACGAAGATGATTCTATAACATTTTTCAAGACATCTTCCACTCCCTTACGAAGGCTAAGACTAGAATAAAGGATGGATATAATAATATACAATAAATGATAGTAGATGATGGGTAATAATAATGGATAGAGGGATTGGAGAGATAAGGATAAGAAGGATTTTATCCCAAGTGTTGAGGTAAAATTTGGATAATGGATTATTTTACCATGATGTAGGAAACCAGTTTTCATCATGGTACTTGCCCAAGGTGCTAGAAGATTGGTTTTTACCATTAGATGAATTATTGTTATTATTATTATTATTATTATTATTATTATTATTATTATTATTATTATTATTATTATCATCATCATCATCATCATCATCATCATCATATTTTATTTTATTTTTACTTTTTGATTTTTTGATTTTATTTTTATTTTTTGACTTTTTTGATAGTATATCAATTTATTAGAGGTGGGAAAGATACAAGATGTAGATATTTTATTGATATTTATCCAACACCTATTCTGGAGAGATGTGATATTATGATCATGTTGTCAATGTTGGATGTATTGATGTCCTTCTGACCTTCATTGATTCTAAAAAAGGGAATCCTAAGCATATAAACTAGGATAAGAGTGGATGGAATATAAGGATACAAGTTTAGACTTGATGAGGGACTAGGATTTAGATAAGATTTCTAAAGAAAATATGACAAGATGACTAGGATGATAAAATGATTAGGATATAATACAAGACAAGATGATAATATGGATAAGACATTAGATAGGATGACTAGGATATTTAGGACATAGGGTAAGATGAAAAAAGACAAGACCACCTAGGATTTTTTGGGTTTTTTTAAAATACTTCAATTTTTCTATCTTTTGAGAATATGTATATACACTATACAAATGGGGGTTACTAAAAAAGGGAATCCTAAGCATATAAACTAGGATAAGAGTGGATGAAATAATGGATGGGATGAAAAAGGATAAGGGTGATGTTGAAAAGGGGATGAGGACCAAGGGAGAATGGATTAGGGATCACCAATGACCACATTGTGAAATAATCAGATATTTAGTTGCTTGAGTATCCATTAGAGGATATACGAAGATGATTCTATAACATTTTTCAAGACATCTTCCACTCCCTTACGAAGGCTAAGACTAGAATAAAGGATGGATATAATAATATACAATAAATGATAGTAGATGATGGGTAATAATAATGGATAGAGGGATTGGAGAGATAAGGATAAGAAGGATTTTATCCCAAGTGTTGAGGTAAAATTTGGATAATGGATTATTTTACCATGATGTAGGAAACCAGTTTTCATCATGGTACTTGCCCAAGGTGCTAGAAGATTGGTTTTTACCATTAGATGAATTATTGTTATTATTATTATTATTATTATTATTATTATTATTATTATTATTATTATTATTATTATCATCATCATCATCATCATTTATTTTATTTTATTTTATTTTTACTTTTTGATTTTTTGATTTTATTTTTATTTTTTGACTTTTTTGATAGTATATCAATTTATTAGAGGTGGGAAAGATACAAGATGTAGATATTTTATTGATATTTATCCAACACCTATTCTGGAGAGATGTGATATTATGATCATGTTGTCAATGTTGGATGTATTGATGTCCTTCTGACCTTCATTGATTCTAGATTGAGACTACTCTAGATGTCTATAATAGGTGTCTTTGTCATCCTTATGAGAGGTAATTTTGTCTAGGTTGGTGAGGTGTGGGATGAATTTAGGTTTTGGATTTAATAGTGAATTATAGGACTTGATTGGATGATGGGATCATGAGTGTAAGTAGTGATATATGATTGGGATATGGGAATAGTAGTTGTACACATCATTGGAGATGTTGGATGGTCTGTATTTGATTGGTGCCATGTGATAAAAGACTTTAAGAGATCCAAGACACTTTGACTTTGTATTTCATCTTTGATATGATTATTTGAAGGATTATTGGCCATATTAATAGTGATTTTGACATTTTTTATTTTCAAACTTGATTATATCTTGGTTACCCCTAGTGTCTGATATTGGAATTCACTAGAAGAGATTGATATTTGACTTAAATGATGATTATTTTGAGTTTGTTGGTCCCTTAATGCCTAACATGGGGATTCACTAGGGGAAGATACTTTTTGATTAATCTGATGTTTTCACATTTCTTGATTTTGACTTATTAGATCAAAGGTGTTTTGATCATCATTTATGACTTTTGGAATATGGTCTTAAACTTTTATATTTTTGGCACACATTATATTACTTGGGGAAGAGTCTAACAATGTATGCACATATACATCCCTATGGAGGGAGGTGCTTAAATGATCATTTATGGGAATAAAAAGATTTGTGGTGGATGAAGTTGTTGGAGATGGCATGATGAGGTCAATGAGTGGTGGTGGGGTAGCATGGTCCTCACAAGGGTTCTTAAGAGAACTAATTTTGATATCAGATAATATTTCCTTAAGATCAACAAAAGGATTACTAAGGCTATCTATTATACACATATCTAAGGTAGGATTAGATCCACTCTAACAATATTTGATAGATAAAACTTGTAAAAACTCAGTTATGAATTTATCATCCTAATTATGATAAAAATATATGCCTAGAGATTTATTATCGTCCAAATTAAAAGTATCTTCAAAAAGGAAATCATAGTCATCATTTACAGCAATAACTATTAGGGTTGATGTTTTTGATGAGGGATCTAATTTAGATATTAGTGTTGAGTATGATCTTAATACAGATAACATTTATATTGACTTTAATGTTGATTCTATCATGATGCTTCTAGTAGAAGATTTATTGTCCACAAGTGACTTCTAATCATGGGGTGTATGAAATGATAGGTGAGGGGAAGATGGTGGAGGGATAATGAATTTGCTAAGGATAGGTCCACAAAAAAAGGATTCATGAGGGAAGGGAGGACTATGCTCATGGGGGATAGACTCATATTCTTTAGATGATTTATCAAATATAGGGGGACCATGAAAGATGGATGTGGTGTCTCAACCTTGGATTAGAGAGGGAATGGATTGATTGTGATCAAGAATTAAATCTTGGCATAACTCTTCGTATTTACCCATGGATGTAGACTCATTTGATTCATTCTCAATTTTATTTCACCATGGTTGATGAGGTCTTGGACATTATTTTGGAAATTATGACATTGATTAATGGTATGCCCCCAAGTTTGATGGTGTACACAATATTGGTTATATTTGTACCAAGAGGGATTAGGATTGGTGGGATTAAGATGTCATATGGGTGGATAGACCATCATGTCAGTGGTAAAAATTTGGTAAAAGAGGGATTCTAGGGGATCTCTTCACTTCATGCTTTAAATATGAAAGCATTAGTTTTGTATCATATGGTTGTTCGCATGACTAGTTAGGTGGATGAGTATTAGATATGGTGTCCAAGATTGGATTCCTTTTACTAGTATAGGAACGGGTAGATATATGTTTATGACTAGGGGATAAAGAGTTTCAATGGGACTAGATGGTGTGAAGACTAAGAGTTGATTGATGTGGATGGATACAGATTAGAGGTAATTTTAGATGGATGGGCTCAAAGTCTATAGGATGTGTAGTTCTCATTTCAAGGAGGTGAGAAAGGAGCATGTCTCTATTGGATATGAGGCATTATTCAATCAGGTTTGTAAACACTAAAAAACTATACACAATAGTTCTAGTTATTGAAATGCCTCAAACCCCTATCAGACCTTGATTCTAGTTAACCACCTAGTTACCTAACTTATCAACCTACTAACTTAACCTTTTAACCAACCTATTTTAACCCCTTTATTTGACCCTTTTACCCTTAGACACTTGACCATCGATGGTCAACCTAACCATCGATAGTTAGCCTGATCATCGATAGTCAGGTCCTCACCTTCTCACCTTCCTAACACATCACCAACTGTGTGTGAGATAATGAGGTACAATTTAATATTTTCACCTTATGTATTGAGAATGAACTCCCAAGCATCGTGAACAATAATCTCACCCTCTAGGGAACCTTCCATCCTTTATCTCTCTTTCCCTATAGAAGGAGGGGAATGGGAAGTGAAATGAGCGATGCTTAAACTTTAAAACCTTATTACTCATAGGTATTCAATCTCTCCATCATATAATATTACTTATATCCAAATATATAGCATAAAATAGACCTAAAACTCTACCAAATTTGCTTTGTAACCATAGGCACCATTACTCTGCCAAAATTCCTCCAAGGTTCATCAATATTTTCAACTATCTTCAACAACCAAAGCTAAGTATTTGTTTTCATATATTCATTTATTTATTTTTAATTTTATAAAATATACCTAATCCAAACATTTTCCATTGATACTTCTAAGGCCCTCTCTTACCCTCATGACCATTAACCAACCTCAAACAACCCATAGAACCTTTCTATAACCAACTTATAACCTATTTTTTCTAAAACCAATAAATTATTCAAACCCATAGTGACTGTTGATGATCACCCTAACCGTTTATTGTTAATTTAATCATTAATGGTCACCTTAATGATCAAAAATAACCTCAACCACTGATGGTAACCCCAACTACCAACAGTCACCCTAACTGCTGACGATCACTGTGCAACTTTTCTAACCAAAACCTAGCAAGTTATTTCCACCAACTAAACATCAACCAAATTTTGCTTTTATTGGCTTATATTACCTCATAGACTAAAAAAAACCTAACATAATCTAAAAATTTCTTAATAATTTAGCATTCACTTGAATGTTATTTTGTTAGAACACTAGCATTTCTTTGAAAAGTATTTATTTTATTTAGATCTAGTACTTTTATGTTATGCAACCTTTTCTTTTCAACATTAAATTGTATCAAAATGTGGATTGGAAACCTCCTATATATCTCACACTTCTTGGATCTAATTTTCTAGGCAATCTACCCATCTACCTAACTAAACAAACTTTTTATAGTTTTATCTTATTATAGGTCATCTTCCCAAGCCAAATAAGAGTATATACAACCATCTAGATTACAAAGTGCACACCATATTTAGGTTATATTAACCTTTACCCCTCATTCAATTTTACCTTTATTTTATAAAAATATAAAAATAAAAAATTAAGAGAAACATTTTGGCATGCCCAATGGGACCTAGTTACATCTAGGTGCCCCTTTCTTCCTTTATTCTATGCTCATCCAATGAAATCTAAAATTATTTTTGGATATAAAATTAATTGCATACATTTACTACTTTCATGTTTAGTTCACTTATTTAAATTAAATAAAATTAATCAATCATCACTTCACCTCTTTATCACACACATACCAAACCACTTATCAATCAACACATATTAAACACCTAATATAAGGCCCGATGACGATTTCATCACCTAGCGGTGAACTTTCACCCTTTGGATATCTTATTTGGACTTCACTAACAAGAATAAAAACCAAAACTAAACTCTTTGGTTGAGTAAAAACTCACAAAATCAAATATCTTGGCTAAGCGCTCGGCACCCTTATCGTTGTGGTGTGTGAAGGGAGGGGGTAGGACCCATCATCAAGCCACATACTAATTTTTAATACAGATTTTGAGAGCCATAACAAACCTAAAACCAAGCATAAACTTATCTTCTAGTCCCACTCTACAAGCCAAGTCTTCCAAAATTCTTTCTAACTGAAGGCATAAGCCAAAAGAGAGACTAAAAGGAACTTTGGGAGGTAACGTACTTTAGTGTGTGTTTTGCTTTTTTAACTTTTTCCAATCTTCTCTTTATTTTGAGTTGTGAGAAACCTACCTTCCACCATCTTGCCTTCATTTCCTTATTTAATGGAGAATAATCCTATATTCTCTTTTAGAGATCCTAACTTTTCTATGATCTTAGAGAAGAACCATCTCACCTTAGAGTGATGACTTTCATAATGAGCCACTTATGCTCCTAACCTTACCTAAAATCAATAAAATCCCACATAATACTAACCAATAACTTTTAAAAAATCAATTGACCATCATAATACCCAACCAACAACCTATCAACATCAATCATATCAATCACCCTAACCTTGTCAAACTTTGGGCCACTTAACATAACCAATATATCAAGCACCCTAGACATCATATCAATTAACTCAACCTACCTTATCAACCTTACCTAACCCCATAAAATACTAACCCAACCTCATCTATGATCAATCAAACCCTACCTATCACCTATCAAACCTCAACTATAACCAACCAACAAACTGTCAACTACCACCTGAGCTAGTTAAAATGTTAATGGACCAGATAATCAAAGTAGAGTAATTTATTTTTGGTACCCATGACCATTCAACCCTCACCTATGACCAATCAAATATCAACTACAACCAACCAACAACCTATCAACTAACATTTTATCACCATCATACCCAACCAACAACCCATCAACACCAACTTAACAATTATCATGACCAACCTCAACTTCAATCTATCTAACCTCATCAACCATTATGTTACCTACCCCAACCATCACATCAACTACCCCAACCTAATTTTAGGCATCCCTCTTTATATCAACACCAAGATTTGGTCTGTCATCTTTGTCATTCAACCAATAACTATCAAACCAACTTATCTACCTTACCTAACCTGTCAAACCACCCCACCTTATCAACATTACCCAATCAATTAAATCCACCCAATCTATCAACTCAACCAACCCTATCAAACCAACTAACCTCATCAAAATAATTTATTAACTTGAAAACTCAAGATAAATACATCATTAAACCTCTTTTTTCACCCATTATTGTGTATACCACTAACTAAAACACTCAACATGATGAGGTCCATCCATTAGATTTGGTTCTTAGTCAACCTATAACTAAGGAAACCATAATCCAACCTTTAACCAAACCACTTATTAACCAAGTGGAACCTTCTCAACTTTCCTTAAATATCACAATCAAGGAAACCAACCAACCTTTTCTAGTCACCCATGTGTAACCAACCAACCTACCTTTTCCACTCACCCATGTGGAACCAACCAACCTATCTCTTTCACATACCAATTTTGTGGAACCTACCATCAGCCTTACTTTACCTATCATCAACCCAACCTTACCCACCATCAATTCAACCTTACCAATTATCAAACCAAACAAAAACCAACCCATAAAATCAAACAAAACTTTCCAACCTACCCTTATCAAACCCAAGCTCCCTCCTTAGGATAATCAGACACTATTAGCTAAACTACCTTTATTTTGGGATAGTATTGTCAAGCCTACCCTAACCTACCAAAATCAAACCCAACATCATTTTCCTAGCCTTAGTTTAATATAATAAATCTCACTTGAACCACTACCTACAAACTTGGCCTACTAGCCACTAAAAACTAACAACTAACAACCCCTTTTAGGAGGTGGATGAAGTAATCTTCACCCCTCCTAAACCCTCTTATTAACTAAACCTCACCTCGGGATCATTTTATCATATTTGACCATCCATAGAAAGAGCAAACTAGGGTAAATTTCCCTCCATAAGACTTTTACCATTTATCAACTCAAACCATACCTTAAAAATTAACCAAACTAACCCTTGGCATATTTTTTTCAACCTATCAACCAACTAACCCTAAACTATTAGAGGTTACCTTTCTCCTTCACCCCAAACTTATTGGAGAATCACCTTCTCCCCCTACCTAGTGGAGTCATCCTCTACCCTAATAATTAGATATTACCCTTCTCCACCAACCTATTTGGGAGTCACCTTCTTCCCCAACCATTGGAGATTACTCTTATCCACTATCTAATGAACCATTGGAGATTTCCCTTCTCCACCAAGCTATCACCTAGCCAACCTCACTTTTTTTTCAACCCAAATATTTGTCAAGTATAATCAAGTGTCAAAAATTAACTGGGAGACATTTAATCTCCTGATTGACATCAACCATTTATGCAATCATAGATCTAGGGCATATCAAAACCTCAAAATCCTCAAATGATTTTGCATTTATGTGCCTATTCTTTGGTTAAGCAAAGTTTCATGTCATATTGTGTCTAACTCAATTTCATCCCTTGTTTTGAATCACCTTCATCTCCTTATCTTTAAGGACAACTGATTAGAAATAGAATCATGTGATTATATATCACAAACTTAGCTTAATCTTAAGCATGGATACTATGGCTCTACCCACGACATGATCCTTATGGTACTTTTCAACTTTTTTAGGATAGATTCCTATGATTATTACCACTTAAACCAACTTTTTCACCCACCATTAACCTCCTTATGCTATAGCTTTGCCTCCATAAAGGAAAACCTTAGGCCTATATAGATATTCCATGTCTAAACCAACATATAAACAATTTGGGATACCAAACTATCACTTGGGTCAATATCTCTAGCATGTAGATTGCTCCCTTGAAGGGTAGTTGCCTTAAAATAATCAAAATTACTTAAACCTAAGGTAAATTTCTCCCTTGAAGGACAACTATTAAACATGAACAAATCCAAACTTAGACCACTCCCTTCAAGGATGGATAAGTCAACTTTGTCAAAATAAATTATTTGAAGCTTCCTACATCGATCAACTTTCCAAACATATCAAACTAAGAAATAACAAACCCTATATCAAAATAAAAAACAAGCAATCCCAAAAAATTTACAATCACCTTTCATAATAGCATTAGTAGACTTCCTACATTGATCAATCTACACCTAGCATATAACATGGGCTTGTCTCTCATGGTTCTTAGGTCACCTAAAAAAGGGGAAAGTTTCCCCACAATAAGATTATCCTACCTATCACCCACTACCTATCATCCATTTTCCCTTTTGTCTTTCACAAATCAAGGGATTTTCTAGCTTACTTGACACCATGTGATCAAGCTACCATTTTTAACCATCGAACTAACAAAAAAATAAAAGAATGATAGGGGTTTTTTTTTATAATCCCACCTATCTTTCCATTATGGTCTTTGTCAATCAAAACATTTAGCCTCCTCTTTATACTTTCATGTCCACTTAGGAAGACGTGTCTTCCCCCTTGTGAGTTATTGAAACCAACCCATCAAACTAACTAATCAATGAACCTATTTTAAAGTCACCTTCTCCCCTAACCTTTGGACATTACCCTTATCTAACCTACACTGACCTTAACCATAAACCATTGGATATTACCCTTTTCCTACCAAACCAAACCATGTGGTACACTAAATTAGGGAAACCCATTTAAGCACCACACAACCTTTGGAGATTACCCTTCTCCAACCACCTTACCTTAACCATGAACCATTAGAGATTACTCGTATCCTATCAAACCTAAACCAAGTGTTACATAAAATTGGGGCAATTCATTTGAAATACCACCCAACCATTAAGGAGTCACCTTCTCCCCCAACCTTTGGAGATTAACTTTCTCCAAAAATCTTCAACCAAACCAAACCAAGTGGTACATTAAATTGGGGTGACCCATTTGAATGTCATTAACCAACCTTAAAAAAGCACATATTCTCTATAAACCAACCATGAACCATTTGAAA
This sequence comes from Torreya grandis, assembly GCA_037957365.1. Taxonomy (NCBI): domain Eukaryota; kingdom Viridiplantae; phylum Streptophyta; class Pinopsida; order Cupressales; family Taxaceae; genus Torreya; species Torreya grandis. The sequence continues at coordinate 736,419 of JARHVA010001545.1, read as the reverse complement.
ACACCCTCTCTAACCAACCAACTAATAATTTGACTATGTCCACCTTGACATTGGCCCTTTTTTCCTTGAACTATTTGCATGTCCTATGATGACCTTGCTTGGTATTTGTGACCACACTAACCAAACTTGCCATGTTGACATTCAAATTTGCACCACCTAGTGCACAAAAAGACCATTTATGTTTTTCACAAGAGCACTTCGTATCTCAGATACCTACAAAAACACCAAACTTATTTAAGATATTTATAGAGTGACTTGATCAGCTATGACCAATGTTGTGGACTAATTATCCTATCACTTGTACTTCTAGAACCAAATTTATTTTTACCAACATTAGAAACTTTAGTCTTTTCATGATCCTGACTATCATATTCAGTGACATTTTATGCACATGTTTTCCTTTCAAATTCTCAACCCTCTTGTCACCAACCTCATGACTCACCATATACCACTCATCAAACCCTAACTCAATTTTGGTTCTACCTCATCAACTCGTAGTTTGAGTGGGAAAAACTCCTCTCATAATTAAGGTAATCAGATCTTAACTAATAATCCATTTTTGTTTTTTAGTTTGTTAATTCGAAGCTACATAACAAAAATGGGTAAAATGTAGACACTAAAAAACTACACACAATAGTTCTAGTTGTCAAAATGTTTTATACCCCTATTGGACCTTGAGTATAGTTAACCACCTAATTATCTAACTCATAAACCTACTAACTTAACCTTTTAACCAACCTCTTTTAACCCCTTTCTTTGACCCCTTTACCCTTAGACACTCGATCACTAATAGTTAGCCTAACCATCGATGGTTAGCTTGGCCATCGATGGTTAAGTCCTCACCTTCTCACCTTTCTAACACATCACAAGTTGTGTGTAAGATAATGAGGCATAATTTAATATGTTCACCTTATGTGGTGCTAATGAACTCCCAAGTATCATGAAGATCAACCTCACCCTCTAGGGAACCTTCCATCCTCTATATCTCTTTGCCTATAAAAGGAGGGGAGTGAGAGGTAAAATGAAGGATGTTCAATCTATCAAACCTTCTTACACATAGGTATTTAATCTCTTTAGCATTCAGTCTTCCTTCCAACCAACTAGCTAGCAGAAAAGAGACCTAACACTCTGCCAAATTTGCTTTGTAACCATATGCACCATTACTCTGCCAAAATTCCTCTAAAATTCAACAACATCTTCAACTATCTTCAACAACCAAAGCTAATTATTATTTTTCATATATTCATTTACTTTGTTTCATTTTAACACCCCTAACTAAACCAAACCTTTTCCCTTCATACTTTTAAGGCCCTTTCTTACCCTCACAACCATTAACCAACCTTCAACAACCCACAAAACCTTTATAAAACCAACCCATAACCTATTCTAACCAGAATCAATAAATTGTTTAAACCCATAGTGACTACTAATTATTACCTTAATTATCAATAGTCATCTTAACCATTAATGGTCTCCCCAACAATTGACGATTACCCTAACTGCGAATGGTCATTGTGTAACTTTTTTTACCAAAACCCAACAAGATATTTCCACCAACCAAACCTTGACTAAACTTTATTTTTATTGAATTATTTCACCTCATAGACCAGAAACAATAACCTAAACTGATCTAAACATTTATTAATAATTTAACATTCACCTAAATGTTATTTTGTTATAACACTAGCATTTCTTTGAAAAGTATTTATTTTCTTTAGATCTAGTACTTTTATGTCATGCAACTTTTTATTTTGAACATTAGCTTGCATCAAAAGGTGGATTCACATCCTCCTAGATAGTTCACACTTCTTGGATCTAGATTTTTAGGCAAGTCACCCATCTACCTAACTAATCAACCATTTTCTATTTTTATCTTATTATAGGTCATCTTCCCAAACTAGAGAAGAGTATCTACAATCATCTAGATTATAGAGTGCACACCATGTCTAAGTTTTATTAACCTCTACCCCTCTTTTAGTTTTACCTTTATTCTATAAATAGATTAAAAAAAAAATTAAGAGAAACATTTTGGCATGCCCGATGGGACCTAGTTACATCTAGGTGCCCCTTTCTTCCTTTATTCTATGTTCATCCAATGAAATATAAAATTATTTTTGGGTATAAAATTAATTGCATACATTGATTGATTTCATGTTTATATCACTTAGTTAAATTAAATAAAAGTAATCAATCATCACTTCACCTCTTTTTCACACACATACCAAACCACTTATCAATAAACACATATTAAACACCTAACATAAGGCCCAACTAAGATTTCATCACCTAGTGATAAACTTTCACCTTTTGGATATCTTATTTAGACTTCAATACTAAGAAGAAAAACTAAAACTCAGCTCTTTGGTTAATTATAAACTCTAAAAATTAGTATATCTTGGCTAAGCACCTGACACGCTTATTACTGTGGTGTGTGAAGTGAGGGGACAGGCCCCAACATCAAGCCACATACTAATTTTTAATATAGATTTTGAGAGCCATAACTAATCTAAAACTAACCATAAACTTCTCTTCTAGTACCCACTCTATAGCCCGAGTCTTCCAAAACTATTTCTAACTTAAGGCATAAGTCAAAAGAGAGACTAAAAGGAACCCTGGGAGGTAACGTACTTTAGTGTGTGTTTTGGATTTTTGTCTTTTTTTTATTTGATCTTTTTTTTGAGTTATGATAAACCTACCTTCTACCATCTTGCATCTATTTTATTTTTCAATGGAGAACAAGCCTATATTCTCTCCTAGAGATCATAACTTTGTTACGATCTTAGAGAACAACCATCTCACCTTAGAGTGATGCCTTACATCACAAGACTCTTATGATCCTAACCTTACCTATAATCAATCAAATCTCACCTATAACCAACCAAAAACTTCTAAAAAACTATTTGACCATAATCATACCCAACCAACAACCTATCAACATCTATCATATCAATCACCCTAATCTTGTCAAACTATGGGCTACTTACCACAACTAACATATCAAGCACCCCAACCATCATATCAATTACCTCAACCTACCATATCAACCTTACTTAACCTCATAAATAACCAACCCAACCTCACCCATAATCAATCAAACCCTATCAATCACCTATCAAACCTCAATTATAACCAACTAACAAACTATCAACTACCACCTGAGTTCGTTATAATGTTAATGAAGTAGATAATTAGAGTAGAGTCATCTATTTTTGGTACCCATGACCAATCAACCCTCACTTACAACCAATCAAATATAAACTATAACCAACTAATAACCTATCAACTATCATTTAATCATCATCACACCCAACCAATAACCCATCAATACCAACTTAACAATTATCATGACCAACCTCAACTTCAATCTATCCAACCTCATCAACTATTGGGTTACCTACCCCAACCATCATATCAACTACCCTAACCTACTTTGAGGTATCCCTCTTTATCTTAACACCAAGATTTATTCTATACTCTTTTCAATTCAACCAACAAATATCAAATCAACTTATCTACCTTATCTAACCTATCAAACCACCCCACCTTATCAACTTTACCCAATCAATCAAATCCACCCAACCTATCAACTCCACCAAACCTATCAAACTAACTAACCTCATCAAAACAATTTCTTATCTTAAAAAATCAAGACAAATCTATCAGTGAACCTCTTTTTGTACCCATTATTATGCACACCAATAGCCAAATCCCTCAACATGATGAGGCCCATCTATTATATATGGTTCTTAGTCAACCTATAACTAAAGAAACTATAATCCAACCTTTAACCAAACCACTTGTTAACCAAGTGGAAACTTCTCAACTTGACTTCAAAATAATAATGAAGGAAACCAACCAACCTTTTCCACTCACCCATGTGGAACCAACCAACCTACCTTTTCCACTCACCCGTCTGGAACCAACCAACCTATCTCTTTCACTTATCAATTTTGTGGAACCTATCATCAACCCTACCTTACCTATCATCAACCCAACCTTACCCACCATCAACTCAACCTTACCAACTATCAACCCAAATAAAAGCAAACCCATCAAATCAAACAAACCTTTCCAACCTACCATTACCTCACCCAAGCTCCTTCCTTGGGATAAAATCAGACACTATTATCTAAACTACCTTTATTTTATAATAGTGTTTTCAAGCCTACCCTAACCTAAAAAAATTAGATTCAATGTAATTTTCCTATCCTTTGTGTAGTATAAGAAATCTCACTTAAACCACCACCTACAAACTTGACCTAATAACGACTAAAAACTAACAACCCCTTTTGGGAGGTGGATGAATCAATCTCCACCCCTCCCAAACCCTCTAATTAACCAAAGCTCACCTCGAGATCATTTTCTCATCTTTGACCATCCATGGAAAGATAAAACTAGGGAAAATTTCCCTCCATAAGGATTTGACCATTTGTCAACCCAAAATATACCTTCACAATTAACAAACTAACCCTTGGCATTTTTACCTCAACTTATCAACCAACCAACTCTAAACCATTAGAGGTTACCTTTTTCATTTATCCAACCAAACTTATTGGAGAATCACCTTCTACCCCTACCTAGTGGAGTCAACTTCTCCCCCAACCATTTGAGATTACCCTTCTCCACCAAAATATTTGGGAGTCACCTTCTCCCTAGCCATTGGAGAGTACTCTTCTCCACCCTCCAATGAAACATTGGAGATTGCCCTTCTCCACCAAACTATCACCTAACTAACCTCACCCTTTTGTTAACCCAAATCTTTTCTATGTCTAATCAAGTGTCAAAAATAACTAGGGGACATTTAATCCTAATTGAAATCAACCATTTATGCAAGCATGTATTTGGGGCATATCAAAACCTCAACCTCCTCAAATACTTTTGTATTTATGTGCATGTTCTTTTGTTAAGGCAAGTTCCTTATCATCTTGTGTCTAATTCAAGCTCATCCCTTATTTTCAATCACCTTCATCTCTTTATATTTTAGGACAACTGACTAAAAGTAAGATCATGTGCTTATCCATCACAAACTTAACCTAATCCTAAGCATGGATACCATAGATTTACCCATGACATGATCCTCATGGTACTTTCCAACCTTTTTAGGATGGATTCACATGATTGTTGTCACTTAAACCACCCTTTTAACCCACCTAGGTTTACCTCTTCCATGTGCCTCCACTCATTATCATTCATCCCATTGTGAACCTTTCCAAAGATCTTAGGGACTCGGTCCCTCATCTAGATCTGGTCACGAGCTTGTAAAACCATAGTTAGCACATATCACCATTGTTCATTTCCAAATAAACCTAATTTATTAACCTAAACTTAAATTTTTCCAACCTATTTCATCTCTACCCTTACCTACCAAACCAACATTTACTACTTCTATCATAAATATTTACCCTACTCTCATAATATCAATGCCCTACTTAACTTTTGACACCAACAAATCACTCTATTCCTACTTAACACTTTTTATAACCCACCCAACCCAATTAATTAACATCCACACTTTCATTTATTTACACCACTTTCATTTAACAACACAACTTTCAAAAAAACATTTCAAACCATTCATTTACCTCCACTTTTTTTAACAAATCTCCCCCAATCCCTTCAACTGCTGACAATTCACTAGAGCTAGCAATGATCTTATAAGCCGATTTTAACTTGATGTTTTATTGATGATGGTCAATCAAATAACTGAGGGTCACTATGTGTGACCATCATTTGTGAAACCCCTTAAACCAACCCCCCAAAAACTATACCAAAATAACTAATTTCAAAATTTAAACTACCTAAAACTATCCTACATCATATTCCCCAACCCAACCTTCCTTTTAAATTGACAATCACTTGCTAATTTTCCTAATTCCACCAAAAACCCAAACTAGGGAATAACCCTACCCAAAATAATCAAAAAAACCTATCTTACTAATTTGAACATACTCAAATTCAACTTTGACACATCAAATCAACTAACTGTCAATTTTATTACTCCCACTACCTCATTCCTTGATCATTTTCAAGGTTAAATCCCACATCCAACCACTTGACTACATCCTCATCCACCATCTGTATTAGTCAACACTCGATCTCCTTGAACACAAGCTCAACCAATAACCAAATTACACAATAGCACACTCAATGAACTCATCATAAAATGCCAATGTAAATAAGTGTAAGAGCATAAAATATGAAGGTTAAATAGTCAAAAGTTAAAATGATTTTTCATTTTCACTTTTTATGTTTTAGAAATTTAGGTTTTTCCCCTAATTATCAATTTTTAGGGTGACCATCGATGTTTGACCCTAAGAACCCCTGACTGTCGATGGTTAGGGTCCCCCACTTTTTTTAAAGTTTTAAGGCCCCACCAAGGTGCTAAACTTTAGAGATCATCTAATCTCACTTAAACCAAACCTTGAAATTTCAAAGATTACCCTTCTCTGACTAACCATTGGACCATGTCCCCCTAGATGTTGGCTATTTTGACCTAAATTATTTACATGTTTTGTGATGACCTTGCAATGGTATTTTTGACTGCATTGACCATTTTTTTCATGTTGACCATTTGAATTTGCACCACCTCATGCACAAGTATACCTTTTGTGTTTTTTAAGGGATCACTTACTACCTTAGACACCTATAAAAACACTGACCTTATTGAGGATACTTATAGATTAACTCAATCAACTATGACTAATGTTGTGGACCGATTACCCTATCACTTGTTCTTATAGAATCAACCATATGTTTATCGATATTGGCAAATTTAGTATATGCATGATCTTGACTACCACTCTTAGTCACATTTTATGCACACATTTGCATTTCAAATATACAACCCCTTTTTGTCATCCACCTCATGACTAACCATATACCACTTATCAAACATTGACTTGATTTTGATTTCACCTCATCAACTCCTAGTTTGAAGGGGAACACCTCCTCCCATACTCAAGGTAATTAGACTTTGACTAAAAATCTATTTGTGTTTTTCATATTGTTAATTCAAAGCCACATAATAAAAAGGGGAAAAATATAGACACTATAAAATTACACATGATAGTTCTAGTTAACAAAATGCCTTGAGACCCCTATTAAACATTGAGACTAATTAACCACCTAGTTAGCTAACTCATCAAATTAATAACCTAACATTTAACTAAACCTTTTAACCCTTGTATTTAACCTCTTTTCCCTTAGACACTCGACCACTAATGGTTAACTTAACTATTAATGGTTAGCTTGATTATTGATGGTCAGGTCCCTCACCTCCTCAACTTCTTAACATATTACAAGCTATGTGCAAGATAATGAAACATAATTTAATATGTTTAACTTATGTGATTATAATAAAATTTTAAGGATCTTAATCAATAACCTCACCCTCGAGGTAACCTTACATCTTCCATCTCTCTTTTCTTATAAAAGGAGGGGAGTGGAAGGTGAAAAGGATCCATGTTCAAGCTATCAAATCTTTTTACACATAAGTAGTCAAGCTCTCCAACATCCACTCTTCCTTAAAAAACTCAACATCAACAAAAGAGACCCAAACCTTTTCAAAATTTTATTTTGATGCCAAAGTATTATTACTCTGACAAAATTACTTTAGCCTTCAATCATTAATCAGCTAACAAGCTATAGGTATATCAGTAATTTAGCATTGTTATTTCAGATTTTTTACCTCCTTGACCTGATTAGACCTATCTATACATTATATCCTCCCCATTATATCCTCAATAAAACCTCTATTTTCCATTTACCTATTTTTCAACTATTTTTTGATCACCTTCAAAAAAACATAGGCAACTACCAATGGTTACCTAATCATCAAGGGTCACCCCCAACCACCAAAGGTTACCCAACCATCGATGGTTAGCTTAACTATCGATAGTTTACCTAACCATCAATGATTATTGTGGTATAAAATAATAACAAGTTATTTTCAGCCCCTTACCCCTAACCAAACATAACTTTCTATGTTTATACCTATTCACAAACCCTTTTTTGATTTTTTGAAACTAACTTCATCCTCTTTAGCATAATTATTGACTGGATTTTGCTAGATTTAGTTATTTTTTTAACAAACATTATACTTTCTTATTGTATTACATTTCACTTACTTTATATAATTAATTTACTTTATCATTTCCAACTTGATTGTTATCAATAGTGGATCTAGCTCACGCTAGGCAATCCACTTAACTATCTTGCTAACAACCCCTTTTGTTAGTATGTTATTATTTTTAGGTTATTCCTTCTTGGCTAAATAAGATTTCTCAACATTCATCTGGTTTACGTACACATCACCAACTAGGTATTTCTACCATATCCTTGTTAATAGTTTCTTATCTTCTTCCAAATTTAAGAAATGAGTAAAAAATAAGAGAAACATTTTAAAAATATAGACACTAGAAAAATACACATAATAGTTCTAGTTGTCAAACTACCTTAGACCCCTATCAAAACTTGAGTCTAATTAACCCCCTAGTTAACTAACTCACCAACCTACTAATTTAACCTTTTAACCCCTTTCTTTGACCCTTTTACCCTTAGACACTTGATCACTGAAGATTAGCCTAACCATTGATAGTTAGTCTGACTATCGATGGTCAGGTCCTTACCTTCTTAACACATCACTAGCTATGTGTAAGATAATGATGTACAATTTAATATGTTTACCTTATGCAATACTAATGAACTCCCAAACAATATGAGCAACAACCTCATGCTCTAGGGAACCTTCCATCCTCCATCTCTCTTTGCTTATAAAAGGAGTGGAGTGGGAGGTGAAAGGAGGGATGTTAAAGCTATCAAACCTTCTTGTACATAGGTATTCAAGATCTCTAGAATCTAGTCTTCCTTCCAATCAACCAACTAGTAGACTGATCTCTTGAAGGATAACTACCCTAACATTCTACCAAAATTACTTTACAACCATAGGCACTATTAATCTACCAAAATTCCTCTAAGCTTCATCATCATCTTCAACTATATTTTCTCCATTACCTTATTCAATGGAGAACTATCCTATATTTTCTCCTAGAGATCTTAACTTTGTTACAATTTTGGAGAATAAGCATCTCACCTTAGAGAGATACCTTACATCATGATCCACTTATGATCCTAACCTTACATACAATCAATCAAATCTCACCTATAACTAACCAATAACCTATCAACAACCATTTGACCATCATGATACCTAACTAATAACCTATCAACATCTATCATATCAATCACCCCAATCTCATCAAACTTTGGGATACTTATCATAAACAACATATAAAGCACCCCAACCATCATATCAATTACCTCAACCTACCTTATCAACTTTATCTAACCACATCAAAAACTAATCCAACTTCACCCCTAATTAATTAAACCCTACCTATCACCTATCAAACCTCAACTACAACCAACTAACAAACTATCAACTACTACTTGAGATGGTTATAATGTTAATGAATTAGATAATCAAAATAGAGTCATCTATTTTTGATACCCATGACCAATCAGCCCTCACCTATAACCAATAAAATATCAAATACAACCAACTAAGAACCTATCAACTACCATTTAATCATCATCATACCCAACCAACAACCCATCAACACTAACTTAACAATTATCATGACAACATCAACTTCAATCTATCCAATCTCATCAACCATTGGGTTACCTACCCTAACCATCATATCAACTCTAACTTAACCTGCTTTGAGGTAGCCTTCTTTATCTCAACACCCAGATTTGGTCTATCCTCTTTGTCATTCAGCCAAAAACTATCAAACCAACTTATTTACCTTACCTAACCTATCAAACCACCTCACCTTATCAACCTTACCCAAACAATCAAATCCACCCAACCTATCAACTCAACCAAACCTATCAAACCATCTAACCTCATCAAAATAATTGATTAGCTCACAAAAACAAGAGAAATCATCATTGAACCTCTTTTTTCACCCATTATTTTTCACACTAATAACTAAATCCCTCAATATGATGAGGCCCATTCATTAGATTTGGTTCTTAGTCAACCTATAACTAAAGAAACCATAATCCAACCCTTAACCAAACCACTTGTTAACCAAGTGGAACCTTCTCAACTTTCCTTCAAAATCATAATCAAGGAAACCAACCAACCTTTTTCACTCACTCACGTAGAACCAACCAACCTACCTTTTCCACTCACCCATGTGGAACCAACCAACCTATCTCTTCCACTTACCATTTTTTTGGAACCTACCATCAACCCTACCTTACCTATCATAAACCCTACCTTACCTATCATCAACCTAACCTTACCCACCATCAACTTAACCTTACCAAATATCAACCTAATCAAAAACCAACCCATCAAATCAAACAAACCTTTTCAACCTACCCTTACCTCACCCAAGCTCCCTCTTTGGGATAATCAGATACTATTATCTAAACTACCTTTATTTTGGGATAGTGTTGTCAATCCTACCCTAACCTACCAAAATCAAACCCAACATCATTTTCCTAGCCTTGGTGCAATAGAAAAAACTCCACCTGAACCACTACCTACAAACTTGGCCTACTAACCACTAATAACTAACAACTAACAATCCCTTTTAGGAGGTGGATGAAGCAATCTTCAGCCCTCCTAAACCTTCTTATTAACTAAACCTCATTTTAGGATCATTTTCCCATCTTCGACCATCCATGGAAAGAGAAAATTAGATGAAATTGGCCTCCATAAGGCTTTGACCATTTATCAACCCAAAAAATACCCTAACAATTAACCAAACCAACCCTTGGCATAGGTGGCTTAGCTAGAGGGAAAGGTGACTATTTACTAGTGAAAATCACTAGTGCCCTACATATATATTAAAATATGAAATATATCTATCACTAGTGCCTAACATGTATATATCTAACTATAGTAAATGAAAGTGATAACATAACCTCAAATTTTACATACCCATAGTAGTACCATAACCATGGTTTCTTGAGACACATGTATTATTGTGACTATTTACTAGTGAAAATACTTGTTATCTCCCACAAAAAACCACTATAGCCTATCAAGATAATTAGTGTGCTCTCCATGTATGGTCTAACTATCCATCAAGACCACATAAGGATATCTATATCACTATGGAATATATTTTAACTATCCTCATATGCCCTCTCCATGTGCTTCCCATTTCTACCTTCATCATCATCTAACCATGATGGGATAATTAGGTGTCACTACCAGGACCAAAATTGGCACTACTCATCCTCCATTCCTCGAGGATCTCTAGTATATTATGCCTAATATGGAATACTAAAGATATTTTCAAGTGTTATAAACCAAATTATCCTAGGATATAGTCATGAGGATGTGGTTTCACCTTCCATTTGTATTTATTGGTAACAAGACTCCACCCCCTCACCTATATTATGGTTGGCCATCATAACCATGTATCCACAATGCCTATATATGATATCTAGATAATATAATTTTTTGAGATAGTCTCTAGTTATGGCACATGGAAGATCATTCAAATATTATGTTATTGAGCCTATATCCTTACCTATTTATGATGATCATCAATCACATGAGGTAACCCTACTATTCTATACATAGCGAACCTATCGATATACAAATGGAAAAAAAATCATGGGGCCCATAGTTTATTGGTCCTAGCTTAAAATTATATAAAATAATAAACTAACTACACCCATAAAATATATCCCATGTAAAATATATTTCCATGCTCTATCATATATGATGAATACATGGATATAATGTACATCAATATATATCCATCAAACTTAGGACACAACACATGTGCAATCATAAGGCTGATAAGGTCCTTCTAGATTATCCAAAATACCCAAAACATATACATGAAATATATTTATAATGATATTATTATCATCATACCTATCTAATATATTATCCCATAGGGATAGCTTTCTATGCTCATCAATAGTCTCTAGTGTATCACATACCATAGGAGTGCTCTTAATAGGTAACCCCAAAATGACATGGAAATCCCCTAAGGTGATCACCACCTTAATGTTATTCCCATCCACTACCCACCTAAAATTTCTAGTGGTTATCTCCCATTTCCCAAATAACATGGTGATAAAATCTATGCTGAAAAGAAAATGACATATCTACATAATTCTTCTAAACCCTAATTTCACTAGTTAGGATTAGGCCTCCACCAATAGTCTATCTAGAAGATATATTATCCAAATAGCATATATGCTCTGCCATGGTCTTCTTCATTTTATAAAATATCAAACAACAAAGCACAATTATAATTTGATCTAAAAATATAAAAGTAAAATTGAAATTGAAAGCAAAATATAAAAAGAAAAAAATATAATTTTTATATTACATCGGCCATGACACTATCTAAACCCTGTGGTATCATCCATGAAAACTTTATACTACGCTATCCATACCATGTAGTAATATCCATCACATCACTCAATTATATTATCCATACCATATGGTATTGACCACCTATTCATCATAATGCATCAACCATTTTTATCTTTATACTACATTATCTAAGTGATAAAATACACTGACTATCATTATCTCCCTAATGTTACTAGCCATATCCTATGGTATAAAATAGTTATATTTTATATTATATAATTCATACCATATAGTATTGACTTGTAATTCACCTAACTATATAATCCATGCCCTATAATATCAACCGATATTTTATTATTTCCATTGTAAATTGTATTGGCTTAGTCGATACAGTTATATGATGGTAGTTAGCCTTAATTTTAAATTTTAATTTACTACCCATTCCCTATCCTAATATTAGCTTCATTTTTTTCTTTTCAGGACAAATTACATTACACAAATTTTTCCTAGTGCCTATATTTCCTAATCTAGTTTGTTTTTATCCAAAATCATGAAATAGACAATAAGTACACCACCAACTTATAAGGCTCTAGCCATATCTATGATACATCCCTAGCAGGTTAACCTCCCTATTTTCAAGCCATACTATCTAAATTAAATAAATTTTGACTCAAATATATCTATATTTTTTAAAAGTAGAAAATATGCAAATGAATAGTTTTTACCTATTTATAATAAAAATTTCAAATTTTGAAGCTTTCAGTTCTTTGCCATGAGATTCTATTTTTCCCCATATCTTTATTTTCATAGGTTATTGCCACAAAATTAAATAATCCTTATAATCCTTGTGAAATAGATATTTTTTAGGTACTAATAAAATTTTCTTACAAATAAATAAATTTTTATCTTATTTTCAAGTCTGCCTCACATTCTTCTCATTAGGTGTCTTCCATTTCCTATGGAGCATGAAATATTATTTACAATAATATAAGTGAAGGTACATATTTTATTTTATTTTATTTCAATTAATTTCATTTATATCACATTTATCTCCAATCATGCTCTTTTGTGTTACTATGTTTTTATCCTAAAGCATCATCATGTGTTACACTATTATGACACATGAGCTTCAGGTCAAACATATGTGTTATCCTTGAATTTAAGTAGGCTAAATTCATGATATAAGCACTATGAAAATTATCTATTTCATATCCCATGAGCTCTAATCATGCAACACAAGGCCAATGATTACCTTCTTGTGTTTGTTTGTCCTCAAAAATTTAGTCTTTTGAGGGAATTTTTCACCCCATGCAGTTCAAAGAATTTTCTCTAGACTACATCAAGTTCATTTTGGTGCAAGTTTGAGAATTTTATCTAAACTACACCATTGCATGTAGAAGTAGGGAATTTATTTGACACTACATGTGTAAGGTCAGAAAAATTCTTTGACCCTACACTCGAGCCCACCACTCTAATAATTAATAATGCATTAATTACCAATTTTTATATATAAAAACCTATGTAATTTTCTATTTAATTTTATTTTTTACTCTCTATTAACTCATCACCATTTTCATGCTCATGTGCATTCTTCTTCACCATTTTCATTTTCAATCTCCTCTAATTTACATTTGTAGATCTTATCTTCATTTTAGGTATTATTTTTGTTTGCTTTTGATTTCTTTCTTGTTTCACTTTAGGGTTTTATTTTTTTTTATTTTTTTTAAAATACAAATTTCATTTGTTTTCATTATTTCTTGCTCTCCCCTATGTCTTGACCTATTTCAATTGATTGATCTGGTTTTCATAAATAAACCAATTTTGAACTATTCCCCATTAAAAACATACTTCTCTCATACATACCTCAGATTTCTTTCTCCAATCAACCAAAACCCTACTGAGGGGTGCATTTAAAAAAAAATTATCTAATGTGCATGACCCTTCTGAGTCTTGGTGTACTTCAGAGAAAACTTTCTGAATTACACCCCAAGATAGATGTCATCACCCCAAGGGTACATCTCAAGGTTTTTTCTCTGAGATGCACTGACATACTTCGTGTGGTGTACTTAGAATAATTTTATCCTATGTGTACCATGAGCCTAAAAACCATTGGTGTAAGTCACCGAAAATTCTTTGACCTACACTAATATATTACAAGATGCAAGTCAAATATTTTTCTTTGACTTACACCAAGATTGGCACTTTCACTATGGTACAAGTCAGAGAAAATTATCTAACCTACACCTTGACATACCCAAATTGGGTACAAGTCAAATAATTTTCTTCAACTTACACCTAAATTTGAATTTTACTCAATGCCCATGCAACCCAAAGAATTTTCTCTAGATTACACCAAAGACCAATTTTGTCTATATCCCATGTAGGAGTGTTGATTTTCTCCACTCTTACATTCTTTCCAAAAAGATGGAAAATGTTAACTATAGAGAAATGAAATTCTCTATTTTAGTCACTTAATCAATGTCAGAGGATTCCCTAGCCAAGAAAGTAATGAAGTACAAGTTTTAAGGTGTTTTTCTAGCATCTATAGTTGAATCAAATGTAGATTAGATCAAAGACACTAAAATTGGTCATGTTGATATGGCCAAATTCTTAAAAAGGTTGTGTAGGGATCCCATTTCTCAACACATGAAACCTATTTTAAATAGTGAGATTCATTTGGAAGCTACATTTCTAATGTCAACACAAGATCTAGAATTTGTTCTAGTAGTTGTTGCACACTTTGACAAAGAAACTAGATTAGTTAAGGATGCAAGTGGGAAGGTGATCATTCAGCTAGATAATGAGTACTTTGACAAAATATTTCATCTCTTAGACATTGAAGAGTACTCAAATATAAATATGAACTCAGCTCAAGAATACTATGACAAGATTTCTAACAAGTGTAAGAGACACATCAATTCTCATTGGCTCAAAAATCCTAGACATTCAATTTCAAGATGGCCTAATTACTTATATCATAGTAAATTATTAGAATAAGTAGGATATTTTATTACTCTCCTAAGAAGAGTTAAAGTTATTCCTACATCATATGTCTTTTAAGAGTAGATGTATCATTACATCTTCATCATCAAAAAGGATAAACAAAGAATTTATTAGGGAAGTCAAATCAGCGATGTCATATGTCACTAGCTCTTTAAGGTGACCTCTTCACTAAAATTCTATAAGAATTCTTATCTAGTATATGTTGTAACAAGAATGAGAGCCTTCCTAGTATTGACCAGTAATGGTGAAAGGAAGAATTTTCTTGATCATGATTATTATCCACAATTAACTCTCAAAGAAAGCATCAAACATTACAGGGGAGTCAATGATGCTTTATTCTACAAATTCATTTGCATATTTGAAAAATATCTTGAGAAAAAGAGAGTTTTAAATCAAGAATGGGCAATGGTTAATAAGATTGGTTTCATCTTTCTAAAATTCCCAACCTTCACCTACATCAAGGTAGGAGGATTTGATGAATAACCATACATGTTACCAAGGTATCCAAATAATAAATTGATATTGATGGAGATGTGTAGGCAAGTAATGAGTGTGCATAAGAAGCAGTCAAATGCTTACAAATGAGGTTTTAGGTTTTTAATCAGTATTGGGTGGTATACTATTGTAACCACTCCAAAGGCCAAAACTATGGAAATTGAGTTACAGTAGATAACTCTTAAGAGATTCAAAAGTAGAGAAAACTTTGATTATAAGCTGATGAAGGAAAATCTCAAGCATAATTTTAGTCACATTCAATAGATTGAAGACATCTGGGTAGAATGTAAAACTGATGAAGATGTGAGAAAACTTGATCATAACCATCTTACTGTTGATCAAATTGCTAATCTAAAGTTGGCTTATATTCCATAATATTTATCAGATGATGAGAATGTATTAGACCCCTCATATAAGGGTAATCAGGTGGCTTCCACTCCTCTTCCACCAATCCAATGGTCTATCAAAGAATCCACCTCTATCAGAGATAGATTTCAACCTATTATTACAAGGAGTAATTTTTTGTTAGAATCTAAAGGTATCAAGTTGAAACATTTCAAGACTAGCTCAAAATAATAATATGATGATGATATTAGAAGGAAATGATAAGAGTTGAGGATAAATAATAAAGAATGTGCCTCTACATCCGCACATAAACCAAAATTTGTGTTTGTAAGTAAAGGTAAAAGAAAAGACAAAGAGCCTGGTGCAAAAAAAAGTGTATAAGAAAAAAAGTAGGGAACCTCAGTCTTAAGTGAGGTACCACCTCAACCAATAATTTTATAATCATCTTCACTAGTGATTTAATAGTTGGTGGCCACATAGTCAGAGATTTATTTAGTTAAAATCTCTTAAACAATGGTTTCATAGGTAATATTTCCCATAATTCCCCCTATAATACCATCTATATCAATTGATTCCATTCCTCCCCAAATTATTCTTTCATCTCCACCTTCACCTCCTAGTGCCACTCTTTTCCAAGTCTCTTCATAAGGCACACTCAATCAAGATTTTGATTCATTGTCAAATCTACCCAGTCCTTTAAATTTATTGGGGTCTCCTACTATTTTGTATTTCACCTAGTAGGATATAGATAACTTTATGTCTACAACATCCTCTAAACTAACAACTTAAATCCCTACTACTTTAGTGTCTAACTTACCAATAGGGATTAAATTGTTAGTCACACCAACCCAAACTCCACCAATCATAACCATAATCTCATTAGTGTCAACTCCACCACCAGATACCTCCATCATCTCATTTTCCATTCCACCCACTTCACAAAACATTGGTCTTCCCAAAACTTCACAATCCTTGGCATCCTCCGTTCCAAAAGATACATCTCCTCTTCCTCCATGGTTGATGACTCAAACACCCAAGGGGAAGAAGCAAGTTATTTCTCTTGATGATTTTGATTTTGGTCAGCTTGTGCCAATAAAGTCCAAAATGACAAAAAAGGTTATAACCATGTCAATTGTCATTATTGAGTCTAAACACAAGTATTTCAAGGTTGTAGTGCCTCCCCAAGATGGAAATATTAAAGATATCCAAGTGTCTAAATATTTAGTTGCATGGATAAATTTGGGTAAACAAACACATGAAGGTGTAAAGGAGGATTTATAGGTAGCTATGGCATCTTTGGTGGAAAGATATGAAAAGGATAATAAAATTAAAGATCAACTCAAAATATAAGTAAAATAGCAAACCTTTATTATACTAAAGATCACACAATCTTATAAGTCTATTTAACCTATTGAGCATGAGAAAACAAAAAAAGCAATTTAGTAGATAGAGAAAATTAAATCTCAAGGTTAGGTGGTCAATGCCTAGATTGAAAGGTTGACAACACAAGGTACTCAATGGTTTAATTCTACCATTGAATTTTTGAAGAACTTAAGTGAAGTGAAAGTGGAAATTAAGCAAATGCTTAAGACACTCACTCAAGATTTAGAATTGACTGAAAAGGATATTGATACATGGACTCAACTATGTCAATTCAAGCTGGAACTCTTAGTTGAGTAAAAGGTCATTCCAAATAGAAAAGTATTCATTGAGTATAGAGAAGCAATGAAGAATAAAAAATAAGTTCTTGAGAATATTATTAAACATCTTAAAGAAGCTGAAGATATGTGCAATAATAAAATGTTAGATCTTACATATAAGATTGGAGAAATTTTTTATCATGTAAGAGATGATTCCCAAGAAATTCTTCCTATGGAGACATTAATTTAGGAGTTCTCATCTTTGATTCAAAAAAATATTGAGACAAAAACTTTCACACTTGACTCCATTGATAAATTAGTTGAGTTTCAAGTCATAATGGATAAGTTGTAAAGAATATTGGACAAAAGTAAGGACTTGTCAGTTAATCTAGAAGATTCCATCACAAGGGTCATTTCCATCTCCAGAAGTACACTAAGCCTAGATGATAGTGAGGTCCAAGCCACCTTGAATAAATATGAATCATTCCTAAATAAAAATGAAAAGAAAGAAATTCCCATGTCTAAGAACACTTAGTCTATTTTTAAAACTCTTTATATGTAATTTTGTTTGGTGTAATTTGCATGTAGGAAAAGTACATAGTCATAAGTCAAATTGGATGATGTCTTATAATAAGTCAAATATGTATGTTTTTCCTATTTTTTTCATAGCTCCTCATTATAAATAAGAGGACTATCTTTATAAAAAGGATCACGAGGGACTATAGAGGTGAAACGCTACTGAATTGATAATCAATTTTTGAAACTTTGTGTTTATATTGTAAATCTTGAATTCTATCAATATAAGAAAATCAAGTGATCTTTCAATCCTTGTGTTGGAATATACTTGTGGTGTATTGGTAATGTTCTTTTATATTTTTCACTACATTTTCTTGTGATTTTATCATATTGTGGTGTGAAATTTATATAAAATGGAGGGTGCCAGGAAGCTGATTTTAGAGTCTTTGAGCTACATTTTAGTTATCAGGTTTGTGTTCATCATTGAAAGTGATTTACTTAGGAGACTTTGGGCTACAAGTTATTCTTATTTTGTGATTTTAATATTTTTTGGAAATAAGGTGAAGACTTTGGGCTGAACTTTGTTTCATTTATTTATGTTACTTTGTTTGTATCATTCTAGTTACTCTTTTAGCTAACTAATCTAAATATCGGTTTTCATTACTCCATCAAGTATTTTTATGTTTTCACAATACATTTTAAGGAATGAAATAAATTTCATAAGTAAACATCAATTCTAAAAAAATAAAATTAGATGATATGATAACACCTACCTTGTTAAAATTAGTGTAAATAAGTGTAAAAAAATTCATTATTGTTTTGGTTAGCAATAAGAAGGGAGCCTCCACTTTCTTTGAGGAGAGATTCTATCTCATCATAATGTGGCTGAAATTACCCATTTTTTACTAGTTTGTTGGTAACAAAATATTCACCCAACAATATCTATATACCAAATATGTTTAATGTTATCACTTTAATAGTGATATCTATTGTGTTTATTTATAAATGCATCAATATCCCTAAGTGTACACCTTAAAGGGTGCACCATAAATGGGGTGGGAAAGACTTATGATACTTTTCAATAAATATAGGCATTTTATCTAGTTACACCATTACTACTATCAGTCTGAAATATTCTAAGTTTTTATCCATTTATCACATTCATATATTTTTTATCCATATTTTATACTTTTGTTATATTAAATGATATCAACCTGGATAATACCACCTATTTCATACTTTTGTCTCCCTTGTATTGTATTGACTAGTCTGATACAAGTCTAAGTGCATTTTTTGGCATTTATACTATATCGACTTGAATGATACCATATTGTGTCTTGGATGATACTTATGGATTTGATTTTAGGGTTGGTTTTAGGTATCAGAACCATATATATATGAGTCATATTTCATTTTTGATGAGATATATCACATTCATCTACTCTGCTTTCACTCATCTTTTTTTCCTAATAAAAATTTGGAGAGTTAGTGGATTGGAACCTCATCTTATAAGTTTTATCTTGTGGTGTTATTAAAGCTCAATAGAAGGATTCATTGGAATTTCTTAACTAAGGATATATATATTTGAGTTGTTCAACATACAACAATCTCTTACAAAGTTGCACTTGAGCCAAGGGAGAGATTTAAATGTCTACAGGTCCACCCCAAGGTAAGTATTTATATCCCTATACTCTTTCCTTTACTTAGTATTTATATTTTCTTATTACTTTATGGATGTATCCTTGATTAGTATCTTCATTACACTAGATAATCCAATATATATATATATATATATATATATGTTAACAATTATGCCAAGATCATCAAAATAATATTAAAAGCATGAAAAAATAAGTGTTTAAATGAAATAATATTTATTGATATCAAGCCACAAATAATACAAGAGATAGACTTTTTCAACTAGGGAAAATGTTAAATGGAATAAAAACCCACATTTATAAATAAGGATTGAAAATTAAAATTATCCAAGTATAATCTCAATGAAGGAAATGAGAAGAGATAAGATATATTGACCTCAAGCCATAAGAGATAGATCTCAATATCAAACAAGTGGTAGTCTATTACTTAGAATGAGAGAGGAGAGATCTCAATAAATAAAGGTATAAGGAAAGATGAGTTACTTACACAACCTTATAGTGTGTATCAAATGTCCCTAATCCCCATAAGGTGAGGAAGATGTGTGTGACAAGTGTGGTTGGAGTTACATGTGAATATTACTTTAATATTTCATACGTAAGGATAAAAGAGGTGTGACACCTTATAAATTTGAGATAAATTAAATTTATTATAATAATAAATATACATCTAAAATAGACTTAGGTTTAACTTAAACTATCCTAAATAAATATTAATATCTAACACTTCCCCTTAATCTTTATTTTGGGGTTACAAAAGAGGAAAAAATATTAAAAATGAAGAAGGAAGTTGACATTATATAATTCTCCCCCTTAATAAAAACTTTGTTTGAGAGGAATTATAATTATTTGAGAGAATAAATTAGAAGAGAAGGTTTCACAATAAGCTTTCAAAGGTGAATGTGGGATCATCAGAAATATCCAATAATCTTCTTTAGATAATATTTTCAATATGCATAGAAACAAATACCGCCAAGAAATGAGATATCAAGAAAAAATCCACTGTACTTGAAAAATAGATGCTTAACCAATATTTCATGTCAAGTTAAAAAATGCCATAAAATATGTTCTAAATACAATTAAATTAAAATATATATAACTAAATCAAGGTAAAAGGAGAAAAAGACAATTTCTATAACAAAGTGAAGGATCCTATATGGAAAAATAAAATAAGTTAGTCTAAAAATAATTATCTCCAAACAAAGCATATTTCATTAATAACTTACAAGAATAAATAAGCATAAAATCAAGGAATACATAAAACTTTGAATTTTAAAATTATCAAAAGGGAGACATAATATGTGTCACTTTTCAAAAAATACATTCTTCTTGAACCAATTAAGGAATGATCAAAACAACACACATAAAAGTCTCAAGATGATACCATGATTTTAGGGATATAAATTGGTTTAAACTTAGAATGAGGTGTTTTAGTGGTTTTCCAACAATGAAAAATATCATGAGTTTATTTACTACAATATTTACATGGATGCAATTTCTAATATTTCTATACAATGCCCATCTTTACCATAATGCTCAAAAAAATTGTCATTTTTAACCAAAGTATGAGCATGAAAAAACATTAAAATAAAAATAAGTCTTAAAATATTTATAAGCATG
Organism: Torreya grandis; assembly: GCA_037957365.1. Lineage (NCBI taxonomy): Eukaryota > Viridiplantae > Streptophyta > Pinopsida > Cupressales > Taxaceae > Torreya > Torreya grandis. The sequence goes on along the minus strand of JARHVA010001545.1, from coordinate 714,787 downwards.
ATTGTACAATGTCCTTTGATGAAGGGGACATTATGATTTCAAATGATCATGAAAGGCATTAAAACCAAGCCCTATAAAACCTACATTATATTTGAATAAAATAGGCTCAAATTTCATTTTCACATTTTCCAATAACACCTCCAATATAACCCATTGAGTGAATTATTTTTAATCTAGGGTTATAAGAATGAGTGTGAAAATAAGTGCAGGTTTCACTAGAAGCACATTTAACATTAGAGGCATCATTAAGGTTAAAATATATAATGTATACATTATGTGCATCAATTATATTATATAATTTCTCCATGTGTTCATTAATATAGGATTTTATAGTTTTAAATAGATCATTAATTGAGGATTTTAAAGCATTAAAAGTCATATTTTGACATGGAATTTGGCATTTAATATTATGGATATCATTAGTTTGAATTTTTTTACCTAAAATTCTTAAATGCTAAAAATAAGGCCATTTTAAAATCCATTTGCTAAAAAAAGATTGGATTTGAAAATATTTGATACATAAATTAATTTATCAAAGCATTAAAATCAATTTTAATATTAAATGTTATACTAAGGAGTAAAAGATAACACACAATATCTCATTTATATGAGAAATGTTTATTTTTAAAAAACAAAAACTTTGAGAAAGGCTTTGATTATGGATTTGAATTTTTTTTTTAAAAACATTTAAAAATATTACTTCAATAATTAGAATTATAAATGTCAATATTTTCAAAACTTAAATAATTTATAACTTTTATATTTTACATTGTATAAGTGTAAATAAATATAAATTATTATTATTTATTTTGCACAACAAAAATTTAAAAAACAATGTTTTTTAAAATGAAATAGTTACATTTTTATGATGTCTCAAACTATGAACTAGTTCTGCATGAAATTTTGATAGATTTTTATCAGCTTAAAATTTAAAAAATCCATTATTATTATTTTTTAAATGTAAATAAAAAGATACAATGATTTTAATGGTCAAGTTTTTAGAAAAATAAATTTAAAATGTCCATGCTTAAGAGAGATAACATGTGATTGAAAGATAAAAACTCAAATATAATATATATTTATGACTAATTTTAATGCAATAAAAGAATATCAAAACATGTAAAGGGTTAGGATAAATAATTGAAGACCCAAAAAATGTTTGCAAGGGTGTGATCCCTTTCAAATAAAAGTAAAACAAAATTTACTTCTTCATCCGAGCACCTGCACATACTCAAAGATCAACATTTAAAAAATCTACTTCAATACCATGTTAATAATATGCAAAGATCATTAAATAGTGTTGAAATCATGAAATAAGAAATGCATAAATGAAACAATGTTACTTAAATATCAAGCCAGAAGAAAATACAAGAGACAAGATTTTTCAAGTGGGGAAAACATTAAATAGAAAAAACCACATCTATAAAGAAGGCTTGCAAATTAAAATTAACCAAATAAAATATCAAAGAAAGAAAAGAGTATACATAAGAGAGATTGGAATCAAGCCATAAGATATAAATCTCAATATGAAACTAATGGTAGTCTAGTGTGTATAATGAGAGAGCATAGAGCTCAATAAATAAATCTATAAGGAAACATGAGTTACACAACCTTCTTGTATGTGTCAAATATCCTTAATACCCATAAGGTGAGGAGAATGTTTATGACAAGTGTGGAGGGAGTTACATGTGAATGTAGATCCAAGATTCTTTAAAATTTGATAAAATAGTGTGATGCCTCATAAATTTGAGATAAAATAAATTTATTATAATAATAAATGCACAACTAAATTAAATTTAGGATTAATCTAAACTAGAATAAATGAAGATTAACCTCCAATAATATTATATTATTTAGACCAACCATTAATCACCTTAGGTTTCATATACCCTAATTTTGTTGACTATTGCACCTTGCATCTTTAGAAGCATTTAACCCATGATTTAATATAGTTTGTGTATGCAATGGGAAATATAACATATTTATAAATAAATCCTAGATCGGAGAAGATAAATCCTACATACACTTTTGATTAGGGATACATTAGATAATTAAGGTCATGACCAAGATGGATATGCTAAACCTAGCCAAGGGATCTCTTACCATAATAAAATCATTAGGAAGGGTTCTAAAGCCTCCAATTAAGCAAAACTATGAAATAACCCTAACTAGGTCCTATGTTTTCATATTCATTAAACTAATAACAAATAAATTAAAATCTAATTTAGTGTTCATCAAATCTTTTAGCACAAAGTGGGGGTAGTAAACATCAAAAGTAAATATTCATATAAGACATATACTCATGTCAATGTATGCAAAATCCTAATGAATGAGAGATAAGTACAAATGCATATTTATCTAATCTTACAAAGGATGAACAAATTTATAAATACTTACCTTTGAAGATGAACCCACTGAACCTCAATCTCTCCATTATCCAAGGTGCTTCACAAGAGGTTGTTGTGGTATGTAAGGATGACAAGGATAAATAATCTCTAGGATACATAGCTTATCAATGCATCTAAAAGACTTCTCCATAAGACAAGATATGTATCTCCAAAGAAAGTATTGCTCCTCAAGTAGAATGGTGGATAAGCAGATGCATAAGATATATATCTTCTTCTTCTCTTCTCTTAAAAATGGTGAAATAAATATGTTATATGGTGGATCTAACCCTAATCCTTTATAAAAGTTTAGGTTGATAAGGTTGACCTAGTATTGTAATTGACAAAAACAAATTAGGTCATAGACTAAGTCAGTTAGGGGTCAACCTAGACCAAATAAGTTTTATCAATAATAGTACAATGTCGATGGGGATGACTATGTAATGTAAACCACAAAAAAGGGTTTTAGGTTATGTAAGGGATAAATGAAGGTGGTAGATGACTAGAGGAGGTTACAAAATTGGAGGTAAAGCTTATGGAAATGATTTATGAGATAAGTGTGTAGATAGCAAGTGGTAATAATAGATAACAATCATACAAATCACCAATGGTCTATCCAACCCTTTCTCAATTCACCCCTTAAGGTGTGCACTCAAAGAGATTAAGACTCAATGGGTTCCTAAAAGATAGAGATCATCATTAATTGATAAAGTTTTTAAAATATTATGTGTATACATATGCCTTTATTTAAGCTCATCATGTATTATGTAGGTGTAACATAGGATGGTGCTTCGAGAAAAGAACATAGCAACACATAATGTTGAAGCTAAATAAATAACATTAAGGAGAAAATAAGATTAATGAAAGGACTAAATTAAAAAACACATACCTTTACTTATCTTAGTGTTATATATAAATAAGGATATGTACTAAATGTGAAGGTGTCCAATGTAGGGATCTTTAGGTGAACCTACATAGATTAGCAAAAAAGAGAAAAAAAATTGAAATTTTTGAAATATATACATATAATAATTGAAAAGATTCTCTATGATATTAGGAATTCAAAAAAAAATATGGTTTGAAAAAGAGTTAGTAAAGGCAAAGTTATGATCAAAATAAGATATATTATGGTAAATAATTTGAAGTGTAAATATAAATATGGTGAAAAAAAAATTATTTAGTATTTTTACTATTCTAAAAAAATAGAGCTTTGATAAACCTAGTGAGAGACCAGAGATCTAGGATGGTGAGGAGATGACAATTGAGATGGGGAGGGCACATAATTGTCATAGTGAGTTCATCACAAGTGAGTAACTAAAAAATTCAATTTTTTGAGTATTTTGATTTGAAACTGAGTGAACTATATAAAATTGACATTTAGGCAAAATCTAGACAACATAATGAACCCTCAAAAAGTTATAGGGACACTAGAGGTCAAAGGGGGTATTGGGTAAGGAGTCATACCAATAAATGCCTAAGGAATTTATGGTAATTACTCAAAAAGTTGTTATAGGTGATGAATAAAGTTGACAAGGTTGACTTAGTATGTATAAGATAAGAAAACCCATAGGTTGATTTAGTAACAATTGGCTGACTTGGTTAAGGAAGGGGGATGACTTAATACTAGTGGGTTGACTTAGTATTGTAGAGGTCAATTTAGTAGAATTTTTATATGGCCAATCTAGTATCCTTGATAAATTATAGAGTGTATTTAGTTTGTAATAGGTCAATTTGGTAGAAAATGAATAAACTAAATCAAAACATCTCAGTTTTATGAAATTTGTAAGAATGTATTTTGATTATGAATGACATGAACATATAGTATATATTTTATTGTTTGATATTTTATAGAGGCATCATATATATTAGAAATTGATTGATGCATCATAATTACCATATTTTCTAGAGTTCTTGACAAATGTGGATAGAGTGAGACTGGTTGTATTGGGTCTAGGAGGTATCATGGAGATGAGACACATCCCACCAAGTGTTGATCTCATTATCACATTTATTGGATCATGGGAATGATTGAACAACATGTTTTGATGGGTGGTGGATGGGGATATCATAGAGGTAGGTATCACATTGGAGGACATCTATGCATTATATGGGATACCTATAGAAGGGACACTGATGATCACAGGGACATCAAATGATTTAGAGGAGAGATAATCACTAGCTGTGTGGGGAACATGCTCAAATAAGATCAACCCAAGATGAAGGGTGATATTTTTCAATGTGTATATTATGTATATTATGGATATATATAATTCTATGATTAAATGTGTGATAATACTAGTGTTGTGTCACAAGTTAGATGGTAAGGTATCAATTTATGTGATACCCTTGTGCCTGTACATTTTGGATTAGGGGTACTCTATGATTTTGGTTCTATCATTTGGGTTTATCTCATGCCTAAAATGTATGGGATGTTATCTAGAGGGGAAAAAACCATGGGACCAGTGGTGTTTTTTAATTCATAGATATATGAAAGGTTCTTGATGATCAACTAACTAGGTTTCCCCATTTGGTTGATGATATATTACCTCAGGTTACTAGATAGAGATAGGACCAGGTAGCATATGTCATGCCCCACATCCCAATGTTGTATATATTAATGTAAATAGAGATCATGTGGTAACCCTACACACATATTTATACTATTTGGCCTAATTGGGTGATCATGGCACCAAGGATGGCTCGAGTGTAGATCATGGGCTAGTATACCCGATGGGTAGAGTTGGAGCCATGTTATACTTACCAGGGTAGTTTGGCTTTCATAGCCAGAAACTCCTCTAGTAGTGCCTAATTTTTGGGCATGAAATGATAGAGAGTTGAGGGAGAGAGGAGGATTAATTCTACTCGAGACACCGATGATCAAGCCATAATGTGTGAGACCATAGACTAGTTGAACATGATAAATGGTAGTTGGAGGAGGAGATGGCATGGATGTGGATGTAAGGGTATAATAGGTACCATAATAAGCACTAAAATATGAGGATTAGTGACCACCTTAGACACACCACTGACATAAACACCATCAGTGGTATTAATCATAGATGAGAATGGTCATACAAGCTAATATGATAGTTAGCCAAGGGTAGAGTTGGTTGATAAAGGCTCCTTTGAGGAGAGGCTTATGACATGCATGGGTGGTGACTTTGTGTTTTTATTTTATAAGTAGGAAACCCATGAATGAGGTTAGTGAGAGATGGGAATATGGAGAGACTGTGTTTAGTATATGAGAAAACATGGAGATGGTGGTTGGTGACATCAGGACAGGTAAAAAAGTTTGTAATTTTTATTTTTTGAGATAGAATACTAGTTGTATATGATTATAAGTATATAGATATATTTTTACATGTGTATAGGATATTATATCTATCTATTTTTGGTTTTGTAGATCATGTAATAGAAAAGGTCAGATGGGGATCCCTATTCATAGAAACACACCATGATATTTTGTACAGGGTGCTAGTAGCATATAATCCTACCACATTGGATGCTCATGTGGTATTGTCTTCCCCAAATTAGGTAGGATAGTTTATAATAGTGGGGGAGCCTATGAGGCATCTACAAACATGTATGGATGGATTATAACCATCAATAGTGGGAGTAGGATAGGTATAGGTTTAGGAGGCCCTAGCTCAAGAAGAGCCATACATATGGCTATCATGATCTAGTTAGGATAGGTACAAGCCCATATGGCTAACCTAAAAGGATAGGTAACAATATTGAGATCATATATGCCTTATTATAATGTATTGTGCATAGGGGATAGTCTGAGGCACCAATAGGCAATATGGATAGGCCATATGATATGCATGATGGATCTTAGCCACAGAGCTAGAATGATGTATTGTTGTATTTTGTACCATTGTATAAAACATATGAGATATAGAGATATATTATTTTTATAGTTTGATTTTGGTTGCATGAGTTATATTTTGATTGTGGTTATTAATGCATGGATATATTTATTTTTAGCACATGCATTTTTATTTTATTGTATATGCTATGGGAAATATATGTGGAGTGTTTTCTTTTCTAGCATTATGTAGTACACATGCATGATTAAAAATAAATAGGTAAAAAAAATTTGGAAAAGTATAATTAATCAAAACAAATGTACTACACACTATATCATGATGGGAAATGTGTAATAACAAAAGATGACCAAATATAATAAACCAAAAAGAGGTAAACAAGAGAACAAAATGTTTTTAAACCATGGACAATAAGATGAATTAAAACACATAAAATCACTCTAAGTCATGCTGTCAAGTATGAAAATAATGTAATAAAATAGAAAGCACATGAAAAACAAATGGTAGAAAAATAAAACAATTAAGTCAATCAATCATACTAAATCACATTGGGAAGTATAAAAGAGAAACAAAATTGATAAAATGGACTTAAATTAATCACATTTATTCAAGTTGGGAAGTATGAATAACTTAATATATATGGTAGTATTCTTACATGTAATCTAAAAATAAGAAGATAAAAGTGAAAGATCAAATTAGGTAAGCATAAAACATACTAAATAAAGATGGGAAACATGTCAATGATGTGTAACTCATAAGCAATCCTTACTTATCTCAAATTCAACACATGTAATTTTATTTTGACATAGGTATTGGAAAATTTTGTGAGGAAAGCCAGGTCCTATCCATGGTATTACACTTAAAATCATAAAGATAACACTAAAAATGGGGAAAATATGTTAAAATGGGATGTTTGAAATGGTAATGTGAAAATTTGGTAATTTATGAGGAAGGCCTAGTCCTATCAAGGTCTTACACTGCAACTCACAAATAGGATCCCTAGGGGGAGTGATCAATGAAAAAAAAATTCTCAAGGGGAAATATTAAGATTTTATCAAATGAAAGAGGGACTATAAGAATCATAATGTAGGCATCTCATGAGAAGACCTTAAGAAACATGAGGCACACTAAGGACATAGAAAGACACTAAGTCACTAATGACCATTAATATACAAAGAACACATGTTCACTTTAGGCATAAAGTTGTGTAGGAAAATAAGTGAGGTACTAATATAAACTCATGTTGGTTGTTCTAAATAAGAAAATTAAAATGGACCTGCATTCCCACAACATGTTCCCTATTCCTCAAGACCTCTTACAAATCCATTAGTCTACCATGAAGATTAGGTACTTTCATGTGAAAGTAGGTAGCATTAATTGATTTTTTTAATTCTCTTTTTCCAATATAATAGCCTACCAAACCCCAATGGACCTTGACTCTATCATGAGGCCAACTATGGAGTTTGATCTTAAATTAGAAAAAAAAGTGCTTAGAATGTCATATTTTACTATGATTTGACTTTGAAAAAAATTGAATGTTGCCTTTTGTTAAGTGAATTGGTTTTTGAATTTTTATGGATTTTAAGATTCCTCTTCCATATGGATTTGGAATGACCAATCATGAGAGATAAAGTGATACACAAAAATAAACTTTAGGCTTTGGCTAAAGGAATATAAGTATCTAAAGACATGACTAAATAAAATAGTTAGGCTTACCTATGAACTAACATGTTATATCAAGTGTCAACCATGTGTATGCTTAGTTTATAAAAGGAAATAAGGGGAATAAATGGAGATATAAGGTGAAATAGTAAAAGGAGACTATAATGAGATAAATTATTTTCTAATTGATCACATGGTAAATGAGGAATGATTAAAGGGAGAAAGTCTTGTATAACCAAGTCATAATAACAATTGTACATGTTTAGAGAGATAAGGTAGCAAATAATCATGAAAGATAGCCATAAAAAATGAAGACATAGATTTAAAAATATGTAATCATGAAAAAGAATCCATAAGAGTGCATAAGGAAGAAAATGACACCATAATCAACATATAATGTGAAACATAAGTCATCATATAAGATAAATAAGAAGTTGACATAATGGCAAATGATATAAGGTAGATAAATGTAATTTTGTAGAACATATCTAATACAAAATGAAACAAAAAATGAAATAACACCATGTTTTTGTTCATAAATACTGGTAGATATGTCCACACATAGTATCCATCACATTTGATAAGTCTCTATGAAGCTAAATGCAAACCATAACCAAATTTTCATCAATATTCAATGAAAATTGAGAGAATACTTCATGTTAAATCTCCTTGACTAAAAATTTAGGAATTCCTAAAGGATCATGCTAATAAGGACTATCATATAAGGGATGGAGAATGGGAATGGACTCTATGAGAGATGAAGGGGGCATTTGTGTAGAATGGGCCATAGGTGAAGGAGTCATTGGTGGAGAAAGGACCATAGATGAAAGAGGATCCACAAATGAGGGAGTCATAAGTGGCAAAACTTTAGGTGGAGAAGGGACTAAAAGGGGAGGGGCCACAAGGGAATAAGGGGGATCCTTATTATGAGGGTAACATATGGGAGGAAGGTGGTAGACATAGGAATGGTCATAAGGTGGTCCTTGAGATGATACTAAAGGATGTTACAACTATTAGTGTGATGAGTACCACATTGGTACCAGAGATAATATACCTCTCCATATTTGGGAAGATATTTAGGTAGTACTTTTGGGGGAGGTATAAACTTATCTATGGGTTGAGTATTGGGGTGAAAGGTGTCTATTTATTAACACAACTTACAATAATGCATGGATAAATGATTATCTATACTATGGAAAAAATAGATACACTTTTTAGTAAACTTTGTGGGTATACTAACAAAGGGAGTGGAAACAAAATTTGAGGAAAGCTAGTGAAAGGAATAGTCTCTAGTTTAATGACTAGCAACTTTATGAATATCACAATATGGTCAATCAATCCATTTGGTAGGAAAAGGAACAAAATATAATAAATGGAGCAAACCATCACCAAGGGAAGGTGGGTTGGTAGAGAAAATGGGTGAGGATCGACTGAAGGAGCAATAGGATTAAAAATAGGATGAGACCTAGCTAGATAGGGATTGGGAATATGTTTGAACTAGGCTCAATTTAGGGAGGGTTAAGATGCATATAAGGTTTAATAATGATCGTAAGCATATCAGGGATAAGTCAACTAGAGGGATCTTGGTATCTAGCAAAGAGATAGGGACCAATCATAACATGATTCATAAGCTTACTCTTATGAATTTATTCAAAAATTGTATGTGTACACACCATCTCAACCTTATGAACAAGAGGAAGAACACTAAAATGAGGAACTATATAGGATGGAATACAATAAGATATACATAAATATTGAAGAAAATAGGAATGATAACAGATAATCTCAACATTTCAAGCCTAAACAAGACCTCCTAAAAATGGATCATCTAAGGTATAACAATTGTCATATTCAAGTGTATGAAGATCAATGGCATAGGTAGGGATGACCTTGTCATCTGATGTGGTGTGATGAATGGAGTGGTGAGTCTTGGTTAAGACAATGGGATATCATCACTAGGTGGTTGATGAGATCATGTCTATGAGAGATCCAAGGTTTTGATCTTGAGATTGATCTCATCAAGTTCATCATCATCTGAATTTAAGAAATTAGGTGTTATATTCTTGATGAGTTTGGGGTGACCATTGTAACCTTGTGTGGATTTAACAGGAAAGTTAAACCATTGAGGTTCACAAAATGTAATGCTCAACAAGGGTTAAAGGGTTATAATTTTGAATATGCCATGGTCTTGGAATTGTTTGAAATTTCAAGGGTTAATGTCACCTTGAATCCTATAGATTTCTCCATTGTGAGAAAATTCGATACATTGGCAGGTGGAAGAGGCAACTGATCTCATGTGATGAGCCCATGGCCTACCAATAAAAATTTTCTAGGATAGAAAAAAGCTTAAGTTCATTACCTTCACTTGAATAGTGACAAGTGTAACAGTGATAGGGTGATAAGAGGTCCTTAAAAGGAGAATCCAAAGTGCATGTGAATTTATGTTGATAGGATGTTGAAGGTTTAATTAGAGGACAAATTTATTGATTATCTTGAGAAGATAGGGTAGTTTGTGCAGGTTTGGTTGGAGATAAATTTAAATAAGTGTTAATAGAAGTTTGAGTATCATTAGTGATGGATAAAGAGGTTAGAGGAGTGGTGAAAACGGTATGATAAGTGTTATCCAAGGGAGGTGTTGGAATTGGTTCATTGAAATATATGTCATTTTTTCCCCAACTCTATTAAGTGAGTTGGGGAAGAGTCTTGGGTAACATGGAAAGTGCAAGATGATTGAGGAGTGTGGATGGGTGAGGATCAATGAAAACAACTACCATTTACATATTATTCATTTTTACCATATTCTCTTTAGGATTTGGGTATATAAGACTATCAACATTATTGGTAAAAGGAGTAGGCTTATCATTTTTGCCTTGGTGTTTTGGAAGAGGATCTTTATAGATAGCCAAATGAGCATTATAGTTCAAATATTGATATTTAGTTTATGTTTCATGGTATTTGAAGGCAATGTCATAGGATTATTGACATTTATGAATGATAGAATCATGGTCAAAATTGGGACCAAGGAGAAAATACATAGCCAAATTATGCAATTGCATATAATTTTTGTGAGAATGACCCCAACTAGAATAAAACAAACATAATTTATTTGGATCACACTAATATTTCATGAGATGAGTGGGATAAATATATCATGGAATAGGCATTGGTAGATGCTTTTGTAACTCTATAAAGATAAATATTTATAAAGATTGATGTTACTTGTTGAAGATAAATGAGGATTAGGGATGTGTTTAGGAGGGGAAGCTTGTTCCAAAGCCTGCTTAGGAACAATAGCTTGAATAGTATGAATGGTATCATAAGAATTGGTTACACCATTTTTAGTAACATGAAATTTTTTATTTTTTATTAGAATGAGAGTACCTATAAAATGTTGGGATGGCTCAAATTGATGCATGAGGAAATCTTGGCTCTTATATTGGTCAATGACCTCTTCTATAGTACATGGAGATAGAGTCTAAACAAGATATTGTAACTTGGGATAAAGAGCATTGGTGATTAGATGAAAGAGGTTATCATCTACCATATTTCATTCACACTTGTTAGACAAGGTCTTTCATTATTTGATGAAATTTTATGTGATTTCCATTTCTAGTTGCTTATAATTGATAAAATGGGCTAAGGTATTTTTAGGGAGATCACTAGTTTGAAATTCTTGGACTAGAGTATTGACTAAATATTCCAAACTTGTGATGGAATGAGATTTGAGTTGGTTATACCAATCTAAAGTATCTCCAGAGAGAGTTTTGTCTAATAGCTTGGTAGTAGAATAAGTTTTTAACTTGACCCAATCTTTGTATAGATTTCTAAATGTTTTTTAGTGTAGATTAGGATTGGTTAACCCATTGTAACTAATGGTAGATGTGATACCTCCTATATCAATGTTATCAATTTGAGGCATAAAGGGTTCATTTTGAAGGTGCTTGATTATTTTGTTAACAAGAGGAGGTTGAGGGATGAGATTACCATGGGAATCCCAAAGAAGAGTTGGGGGGGATTTTGGTTATGCATGCCCCATGGAACATATTGAGAGTGATTTTGGAGATGGATAAGATTATTTTGCATTTGCATTATTTGGTTGGCATTATTACCTTGGAAATTATTCATTTTATTAAGATTTTATAATATAATTTGATGGGTTTAAGTGGTGTTATTTGCATTATGAGAAGCAATTACATTATTATTAGTGGCTTGGGTACCACTATGATTGGTATCATGAATTTTATTATTATCTTGAGAGGAATTGTTATTGAGGCACTAGTAGCATGATTTTCTTGTCTTGAAAAAGATGCACTAGTAAAGGGATGAGAATAAGAACCACTAGAGGCATGATTACCATGGGTAGTAAATGATGAACTAGTGGAAGAAATGAGAACAATAGGTCTTAGAAAATACCCACTGTATAACCTACCATGTTAGTAGATATACTTGGCATAGAGGTGGATAAAATTAGAGAAGAAGATGTCATAGTATGAGAAGGGGTCAAAAGAGAAGGAAGAGGTTGAGAAGCAAAGAAGCTAGTGTCCCAAAATTCATGGGAGAATGTGGGGGAAGGTGAATGGGGATACTCAGTTTTACCATTTATCATAAGATGGTAAATAGTAGAATGATCTTTTCCTCAATGTTGAGAAAATTCATTGATGAAAAAGAGCATTTCAGGAGTATATGATAATTCAGGCTGATTAGCTAAGAAGAAAAGAGGGTTTTAAATTGAAGATGAATGAGGAAGGGTCCCATAGTTTGTATTTCAAGTGGATACATGAAAATTACTTTTATCTGGGTTAATATCTAAAATTTATTTATGGGAAACCTATTAGGGTTAGTAAAACTCATCATATTCGTTGAGTTCAACTCAGTGTTGTCTTCAAATAGGAAGTTCATGATGAGGGAAAAATAATGAGGGATAATATGATGGAAAGGTAAAGAGGTATAAAGTATAAATAGTCAAATAACTTAACTATATACTATAATCTAGTAGGTATAAAAGAATACAGAGTCATACAGGTCAACTCTATACTATAAATTGGGTATCAAAACAAGTTGATAAGGATACAGGGTCAAATAGGTTGACTTAGTTTTGTAACCTAACTAGTAGAGAAGGATAAAAATTCATATAGGTTGACTCTATATTAAATATTAGGAGATAAATTAGGATGAGAATAATACACAATCATATAGGTTGATTGTGTACTGCTTATAAGGGAAAACATAGTCTATAAGAGACTGTACTAAATAGAATGATAGTGTGCTAAAATAGGGATTTTTTTTTCAATATAAGTGATGAAAAGAAGTGAAATAAAACACACAAATAATTGGATCTATGTGAGTAATCCAATTGGGGCACATAACATAATACCTTACACTAATGTTGGCTAATGCAAGTTTTTGCAATACAACACTCAATGATCAGAGAGCAAGTAATCAACTAAAAATTAAGTGATAACTAAGTGATCATCCTAAGTGTTATTATATTGTTATAAAGTATTGATTTAAATGTTATAGGAAATTTGGATAAAAATAGGGAACTAAAAATCAATCTATGGATGGTTTTAGGATGTTTAGGCTAAAAAGGATCTATGTTGGTAATGGTACTAGTTTGGTATTAGGGCCTACCCCCTCACTTCATAATATTGTATTGATATGGGTGTCAAGTGATTTTACAATATATACCATTAACCACATGTTTATACTTATCCAAAAAACCAAGTCAACCTCCCCCTTGGTGATGAAATCCAATTAGGTAAGTTTTGAGAAGATAAGTGTCAAAATTTATTTTAAATATTATGTGATCTGATAGTGTGTGGAAAAGATAAAAATGGTGTAACTAACTGATAATTTTAAAAACCACCCATTTAGACTATGTGAGTTACTCTAAGCATGCAAACAACTAAAAATTAAAGTGTGAATTCATTACTAGTAAATAGTTGTTAATTCCTTGATTTAGAATGGTACAGAGTTAGTTTAAATGACACTTTATGAAAATAGTATAGAATAAAGTCAACAACATCGCTACTATTTTTTAGAAGCAAGGTTTTAAAGAAAAATGTCAAAAGGGTCAACTTTATTTCAGATATAAGAAAGACTACATAACTAATTTGACTAGGTCAACTTAGTTTATTGTAGGGTTTTAATTTTGAAGACTACTAACTTGTACAAAATAGAACTAAAAGGAAGTACCGAAATGATTGAGAAAGGATAAATAAGAACCTTGGTGGGTTTGAAGATGATTAGGAGTTAAAATTGTATTTTGAAATGCCTTAAATGATGTTTTCAAATTCTGCAAACTAAGTCAACTAGTTCAACCTAATTCTAAAAAACCCTTTGTGTTGATGAAGAATAAGATGACTATGTCGACCTATTTGACCTAGTTTGTTGATTTGAATATTGGCAGAGAGAATAAGATGACAAAGTTGACCTGTTCAACCTTGTATTATTATCTAGAAATGAAGAAGAGTACTATGTCAACCTAATCAATCTAGTAACCTTTATCTAATGAAGACCTACATAAAAAGAAAGGAGTCATTTTGATACAACTATGTGTTAAACTTGTGCACATAAAGTTATAACTATATTGAATGGTTCAATACAATACTAAAAACATATAAAAATAATAAGATGATAGAAATGAAAACATGAAATAAAACTTTCAAGGGATAAATTCATGTCAGGTTGACCAGAATATACATAATGGGAAATTCAATAGATCTATAAATCAATCTTAGCTTAGATAAGATAAATCCTACTTAGACTTTTGATTGGGGATTCATTAGATAATTAGGGTCATGACCAAGATGGATCTATTAGACCTATCCAAGGGATATCTTACCATAATAATATCACTAGGGAGGGTTCCAAAGCCTCTAGTCAAGTAAAACTATGAAATAACCCTAACTAGGTCCTATGTTTTCATATTCACTAAACTAATAACAAGTAGAGAAAAATATAGTGCTAAGAAAATATTGTGACATAAAGTGAGCATAGTAAACATAAAAATTAAACATGCATATAAAACATATACTCATGTCAATGTATATGGAATCCTAATACATGGGAGAGAAGTAAAAATGCATATTTATCTACTCTTATAAAGGAGGAACAAATATAAGAATACTTACCTTTGAAGACAAACCTGTCAAACCTCAATCTCTCTCTTCGCCAAAGTGATTCATACGAGGTTATATTGGTATGTAAGGATGACAAGGATAAATCATATCTAGGCTACATAACCTATCAATTCATCCAAAAGACTTCTCCACAAGATAATATTTGTATCTCCAAGGAAAGTATGAAACCCTAAGCTATGATCTTCAAGGAGAATGGTGGATAAGCAGATACATAAGATATATCTCTTCTTCTCTTCTCTTATAAATGGAAAAATACATGTTTATATAGGCATATCTAACCCTAATCCTTTATAAAAATTTACGCCAACAAGGTTGACCCAATTGACCTAGTATCATAATTGACAAAAACAAACTAGGTCATGGACTAGGTTAGCTAGGGGCTGACCTAGACCCTAATAAGTTTTATCAATAAGAATACAAGGTTGATGGGGATAATTATGTAATGTAAACCATAAAAAAGGGTTTTAATTTAGGTAAGGGATAAATGAAGGTGGTAAATGACTAGAGGAGGTTGAAAAATAGGAGGCTAAGCCTAGGGAAATGATTTTAGGAGACAGGTGTGTAGATAGAAAGTGGTAATAAGGGACAACAATTTTGTGAAGAACTAATGGTCTACCCATCCATTTCTTGGTGTACCCCTTAAGGGGTAAACTTAGAGAGATTGAGACTCAATTGGTTTCTATAAGATAGAAAACATTAGTAATCGATAAAGTTTTTAAAATATTATGTGTATACAGTTTGTACCCCTTTACAACCATTTACTTGTATCTTTACAAACATTATTACAACAAATTACCTTTGTTGCGGTATAATGATAATTATATCCTTGTGTCATAGGTTTAGGATTTGGAACCCCTTCCTCCTAGAATTTGAGTTCTAAGTTACCCTTTTCTATATTTATGGATATCATTGGTCCTTACTTGCTCATACAAGTATACACATTCTCTATTTAATTAACCTTATTCAATTCCTAGTATATTAAGAGAAAAAAATAGTTGTAGATCATTCTATCCTATACATACATATTCCTTATCCACTCTTTAAAAATCAATCAACCTACGCATTTTTGTGTAAGCCTCAACTTTCACTATTCTATAAATTGATCACTACATTTACTTAATTTGCACACTCCATAATCTTTGTCCAACTTTTTATTTTCAAAACATATACTCTCTTTCTCCTTTTTATTTAGGTCTTACAAAAACGTGCAATATCATTGTTCATGGTTCCATCAAATTTATAAATTATCATGACTAACTTCAACTTCCTCCTTCATATCATTCCACATTCCCAAATACTTGTGTTGTTGAACCTTTCAAGTTGGATCCTTTATAAAATTGGAATTTTTTGTCCTCAAAGATGCAATATTTTATATTGTCCTAGTATTTTATTGTATCAAATCCATATAAGTATCTTTAGGAGTATCATGGGTATTAACTAATTCATTAACAACATTCATAATCTATATAATATAATTAGGATTTACTAAAATATATTGCTTAAAATTTTGTAAAATGCATGCATAAACTTTTTTCCTATCACTATAAATATAATTTGAATTATTCATATTCTAAATATATTATTTCACCAAATACATGGTATCTATTTTTCTAATAAAAACCATGATTTGGGTAATTTTATGTGTATATAAGGTCATAAACCTAGCTCGAGTGGAATATTTTGGGTCATAATTCATGGGTTAAACACTTTGATTCTATGACATTTTATAAGGATATATTCATAGATGTAATAATTTTTATGTATTTTTATCACCAAAATTTTCACCCTAAGGAGGGTTACTCAAGCTTCCTTAAATTTGGAAAAATATGGAAACACCTCGTATGTTGTGGGTAAAAATTATAAGAGGTGAATCTCTAGATTATGGGCTATCTCCCATGTAAAACACCTAAAACTAATCAATAACCTACTTGATTTTAAGGAAAATGGATAGAATATATTAAACACTACTCTAATATAGGTGATTCACCAATGTAAACTACATAACTTACTTGAACATGCACTATGGAAAATAACTACAAAATTGATCTCAAAATCCAAGGTTCTCCTAACAATAATGTTTCAATATGAAGGTAGAATGAAATGTAGCTTTCAAGGTAGATGAATAATAATCCTGGTAATAGACACTAATAATCTTAATTACACTTAAAATCACTCAAGCTACCAACTACACATCATATGACCTACTATAAAATAGATTGCTCACACAAAACATGAAAGAGATAGATGAATGCAAGGAAAAAGAACTATTACTTATCATCCAAAAATAAAACTAATTCATAAAATTATGCAAAACTTTTGAATGCTAAAACTATTTTTAATTATTTATTTCAAAGTAAAATTATTATTCAATTCATTAGGGCTTCACCATACCAATGTGTGGATAGATTACAAATGCCAAAAAGGTAGGCTATATAGAGAATGAGGAAGAGAGAGAGAGAGAAGGAGGTAAATTGGAGAGAGACAAGGACAAATGTAAATATTAAAAAGATAGTTAAAAAATGGAAAAGGGTTTATAGCCATTCATAACATTCTTCTTGACATGTGTTGATTTATTCTTATCATTGCTTCTTCAAAGTGGCACAAGACACCATTTGCTTTCTTTACTATACAATCATCTCTAAAACTGCCTCTATCAACTCATCAATGTTGATTAACACATTGATACACATTTAAAACCTAAAAAAACTCCTTGTGACCTCTTTTATGCCTTGAATTAGTTTTAATACCTATTATGCTGACACTTTAGTGGTGATCATACATAGTTTCTTATGTGTCTTGAAACCCATTAGTTCTATTATGTGTCTCCTTGCTCAAAAGCCTCAAAACATGATTTAATCTTCATGAGTGTACTCTCTATCTCCATGGAATGATTATCTCAATCATAAAAGACTTGAAACAACCCATTTGTATCCATAAAATAGTCCCAAAGATCTAATTTTGTACCCAAAGCTTGCATTTTCTTTAATTCCTTATAGCCCTAAAAATACACAAATCTCCTTGTGTAAGACAATGTACGAATGATATTGGGAAAAATATCATATTTTTGAGTACCTATTAGTCCCTTAAAACTTTGAGCCAAATTTAATGACTCAAATTTGAGTGGAATTTCACTTATTTACCTAGTCTCTCTCTTCAGTTAGGCCTCAATTAGGTCTATAGGCCTAAAAACAAAGATTTTGATATAGACTTCTCCCACACATGTGAAACCACAAATAAGTGTTTGATTAAATTTTATTACTCCATTACCATGATACATTCTATATTTGGGACTCTAAGACCTTGTGTAGATAGGTAAACCATGAAATGGCCAAAAAACCTAGTATTTCACAAGCATTTTGTACACTACCTTCAATAATTAGACTAGTAGGAGCCCTTTTATGGTGAAATGTAAATATTTTTGAACCTAATGAGGTATAATACACCTCAATACATTATCCCCAATGGTTTTCATCTATCCATAAGGTCAGCTACCTTTTTTTAATCGCAAATCCATATAAAAGCATAGCATTTAATGCATCTGTATAGTTGAAAGTACAAGAAAATGTCATGTTGATACTATTAATGTATTTAGGAATGATTTACAAGTGGTTTTTATATAAATAAAACTCATTTCAAGAACCTTGTAAGCCATTATTTCTCATTGGGTCCTTATTGGGGTTTTAGGAGGGTTTAGAGTGGTTCACGTTCTTAACGATTATTCATAAACCTTAAGTCATTAACTCATGAACCAATGCCAAAATTTTCATTTTAAAAAGTTTATTAAACTACCCCAAGGTTATTATGATCCCATTAAACTTGTTTGTATAGTTCTAAGCTCAAGAAAGTGCTCCTTAGGTTTCTACTACGTCATTTGGGAGTGTTATGCAATCTTAACCATTGTTCATACATGTTAGTGACCTAAACTAATGTTTGATTCCATAATATTAGATTATGGATACACATAAACCATCCCTAAAAACCATTTGACCCCATACACAAGGTTAGAACCATATTGAGCAAGATAAATTTTGTCTTGGATTGTAACTTGCACTTAGGAGAGCTTGAGGTCTTATAGGCCAAATGGTCATTTTATTATCTTGATCTACTTATGGATTGCCCTATAAATTATATACCATCATAATTAATTTATTATTATCCCTCAATTTCTCATTTTACACTCAACAAACCACTTTTCTCATAACTGTACACACAAGATTGTGTGTGGTCTTAGGCTTACCAAGCCTAAATAGACCTATCCACCTTGACACCATTTTGATTGAATTTGAGAATCATATGTAAGTCATGATATAATAAGATAATAATTTTAATTTTATTTATTTTACCTCAAAACTCTTTACATTTAAAACCAAATAGGCATCTTTCATCAAAACTAGGTAGACCTATAGGAACACTTGATTGTGTGACTAGAAGGTTGGGGTGCATTATTTTGATCATCATTTATGATCATTATATTTAGGGTTTTTTTACCTCTAGTGAATATTTACACTTTTTTTATACATATAAATTCCAACTCCACTATTATTCATTTTTATCCTCTTCTCAAGTTTGAAAACCAACTTGAGTTATCTAAGCAAACTCATAGGTAGTCATTTGGGGTTTTGACTGCATTTTAGATTTTAGGACTTCAATACAAATCACTAAGTACGTAAATGATATTTATCATAATATTAAGAGTTTATTTATATTAATTTTAACTTATGTA
Organism: Torreya grandis; assembly: GCA_037957365.1. Classification (NCBI taxonomy): domain Eukaryota; kingdom Viridiplantae; phylum Streptophyta; class Pinopsida; order Cupressales; family Taxaceae; genus Torreya; species Torreya grandis. Next base: position 695,049 of record JARHVA010001545.1, on the reverse strand, counting down.
ACCTTTTCAATACCTTGTATCCTCAGCTTGACCATACATGTATGCTTCCTTTTAATCTACATGTAGGGATGTTTGAGTTATTTACTTTCTCAATGTATTGGTCATCCATTGAGGTAACTATGGGGGTTTATACTCTAGATTAATATATTTAATTTTTTTCTTTTCATATCAAATGTACATTCTCAAGTGTTCTCCATACTTATTTAAGGCCTCAAACTACTCAATCTTATCATTATGCCTATAGGTAGTGATTGGGTGTCTTAAGCATCAGGTTTTGAAGACATATTTATTCATTGGTATTGAACCTATCCAATTATATAAGAAATAAATTTTATTCATTATTTATGCCTTCAAACTCAAATCTTGACACATATTTTAGCACATTTTCATAAAATACAGACCTATAGGTCTGTATTTTCATGCCTTAAGCTTTCTCATGATACAAGTCTTTAATATTCTAAATCTTGAGAATATTTATCCATTGTATATTTACCTATATCATGAGATCATGTCCCTCATACACATTTTATAAGGTAGGATCAAAACTTCTCAAACCACTTTTATGCAAGCAGCCTATACACATTCTAATTTGTTGAGAACATGAGTTATATTAGGGAACTAGCATGGAGTGATTAGTCATATTGAAGAGATTTGAATGAGATGAGAGGATGGTGAAAACATTTAACCATCCCTTTTATACATTTAACATTTTCAATTCTTCCAAAAATTCAAGTACAAACTTGTAACATGTCTCACATGGAAGCTCCTCTTATAATACTTGATGTTCACACATGCCAATTTGATGGAAAAAAATGTGGAATGATTTTTAATACTTATATATACATCATAAATTGCTCATCATGATCCAATGAGATCAAAAATGCATGAAATTAGTGTAAACATGAGCCTATGGGGTTTATCAAGGGTTTTTGACTGCCTATCTTATTAGTGATGGTTTATAAAGCTCAAACCCATAAACCTTGAAATATTTTCATGAATATTAAGCCCATGAGAGTTCCATCCTATGCCTAGGACAATTTTACCCAATTCCTTTGTATGTTCATGAACCAAGCATAAAATTTTGGCCTTCCTGAGCTTGTGAAGAGCTCGACTAGGATTCTAACTAGTTTTCTACATATGTTGACCTATCAATACTTGTGTAAGTTCATTTGTAATCTAAATAAGTTTAAAGTAAATGATTATACATATTTACACCTGAAGGTGGATCTTATTGTCCATATAAGTGACCTAAAACTACCTTTTTTGAGTGATTCTCTATCTTCAGATGTTGGTCTATAAATTTATCTGATTCTAACCATTATATGACCACCTCCTAACACCATACACATTATAACCTCTCTTTAAGTACTTGTATTTTATAATATTACCTACAATTCCTCAAATTTGGCTTATAATGACTTAATAGACCTTGGGGTGTTTTGACAAACATGGTGAAAGATTAATACATAGCTAGATGACCTTAAAGGAATAAATAAATCTCATTATGATGAATCATCACAATTATATAACCTTTAACACATAAGATATTAATATTTACTCATGAATGACCTTTTAAGGTTATATAAATGTATGAAGAGACCAAAACCTTAATCAATGCTAAATAAGGATTTAATTGACCACTAAAAGACCAAGTTGACTATCTAAAAGCTTGGAGATCCTTATGAAAAAATTTCAAATTATATGGGTTGACCCTTTTTGATCTGGGGGTCAATAATGATCAACAATTTGGTAATTCATAGGGGTAACTACCTATAATACTAATAGATTAGTGGCCTTATCCTTCCATTAGGCAATGTCATCACTCTCATGCTATAATTTGAAACTAGTATACCTATTGAATATTCAAACTCATACCACACCAAAAATAAATAAACAACACAACATGGAAAAGTAATTTAGGAAAAGCCAAATAACAACAAACTCACACAAAACACTTGTGTTAAGCACTTAAGGAAAACAAACACACCACACAACTATATACAAAACAACAAACAAACCTCAATATTAAGGCTTCAAGTGTATCCCATTAACTAGGATACTTAGCTTTTCTCCACTGAGTCTTGATAGTTATAAGGCATTGTGTTCCTTGAAGCCAATGATCAAATAAGGCCCACTCTATAATGTATCAAATTTTGTGTGTTTACTCAGATAGGCCCTGTCCTCATCCCATTTTAATACAAGATAAACTTCTTAAAATATTCTTACACTAGCTCTCTTATCAAAGGATTTATTCATTTGGTCTTGGTGGTACTCCAAAGTGTGCATGGATTCATCAATATTCTCCACTAGTTCCATCAATTTTACCATCTTACCTTTATAGGCTTACTCCCTATTAGTTCCAACTAATGTGCTAAATATAAGATAGGCAACTCAAGAAAAATTGGTAATTTGGCCTCTTTACCATACACAATCATGTATGGTGAGTTACCCATAACCCTCTTAGGAGTGACTCTATCAACCCATAAGTTTATCCTCAACCTTGTATTCCAAGTCCTCTAATTGTCATCAGCCATCCTCTTAATGATCTTGATCAAAATCTTATTTGTAGGCTCTACAATTCCATTCCCTTGTAGGTAGTAATTAGAGGAGGTACTCGGGTATATGCCATGCTCATTTTCTTGTTCTTTTATCTTTTCACCCATGAATTCTAATTAATTATTAAATATGATGTTTTATAGTGCTCTAAATCTAGTCACTATGCTCTTATATAAATCAAGGACTGATTTTTCATTAGCTTCCTTAAGAGTTACTGCCTCAACCCACCTTGTAAAATAATCAGTGGTTGTGAGTATCCATTTGCAACTTGAACTTGAGGTAGGGTTAATCATACTTATAAAATAAATCCTACATTACATGAATGGTTGGTAAACTTTTGTAATAAAATTACTTAGATGATTAGCAAAACTAGAATTATATATGGTAGAATTAAGAGTAGAATAAGCAGATCCACAACAAAAATTAGTGAAAGAGAAGAATAATTGAATATAATAATTAAATAAGAACATAATTCACAATATTATGATAAAATACTAACCACTACATCTTATATTTACTCTACTTATCCATGGTTATTCCATAGGGTGACCATACTAAGAATATTGAGAAATGCAACAAGTTAATATGAAGATGTGTAAGCCACAAGTTGGCCACACATATCCCTAGATGCACTATAGGTTAAGGGCATAGCATGCCCCTACCCTTAAAAATAATGTTTTCCTCAATGTTTGTTTATGCTTCTAAATTCCTCATAGGTGTTCTTAGTGTTGATGAACACTTCTCATTTTAGGGCTATGAAAGTTCTAAGGCATGAGTTGCAGTTTGTGACAATTTTGGGATGTCTGTGATGAAATAGAAGAAGAGTGTGAAAGTTATCCATAATATTTGTTTGATTTTATGGTTGGGAGCCACCAAGGTCCTATATTTGTATCTTTTTGACACTTCTTAATCTAAAATCTAATCTAAATGGTTATTTAATAATTATTTTTAAACTAAAGTGAATCTTGATAAAATAAATAAATAAAAGAGAGGGTAAGAAAGAAAATAAAACGTAATTGTAAGCTTCCATCTCAGACATTATGACAAAGTTCCTTATTAATTTTAACATATGTGAACCAATTTATGATGAAATATAGTTTAAACACAAATTCCATCATAAATTAGGCAAGATCTAAAGGAATTATGAAGATCACAAGTGAGAACCAAATTTACTTTAAAGGTTTTACTAATGCAACATGAATAGCATAAAGCACATTCAAATCCAGAGTAAAATATAATGAAGTAAACCCAAGACCTTTCAAATAATTTAATGCAGTACAAATTAAAATCCCTGTGATAGAAAATATGGTTAAAAAAACCAAAGAATAATTCACATCTAAGATATTCACATGCAATTGAGAGATATCATTAGCTTCAACACACTATTCAGACAATCCTTTCAGAATTTTTTAGTTGTATTAAAGGCTCCTAGTATTCAATTAACCAAAAAATCTCTCCTAAAAAATGGTAACCCTTTCTTATTTATAGGAAGCATAGGTGGTTTATTCATTAACTCCCTCAAAATATCCACATGAAAACTAAGGATAGCTGTCCTTAATACAAAGATACAATGCCAAAGGCTTTCATACTAATTTTGACAAAAGATAAATGTATGCTAATAGACTAGCATATATTTTATAAAAGAATATTCTTTTATACTACATTAGGGGGACCCTTAGGTCACTATCTAAGGATGTTCTTCACCTTAGTGTATTGTTCATTGATGAGCTCAAAATCTATGATAGGCTTCATCAAACAATCCTCTTCTTGATTTTCCAATGTGTAAAATTCCTTGTCACTCTTAGTCTTGAGTTCCTAAATTCCTTGAGCTTCTACAATCTATCTTTCAAATGTGATGATGATACCAAGGATGTTCTGATTATCCTTGGTATACTAGCCTTGGTTTTTTTTATGCTCTAGATGTGGAGACTAACCCTTTGTTTGAACTCTTCATCCTCTATTAGGCTTATGGCATTAGTCTTGGATGGTCTTCCCAATAGGTCCTCCAAGAGCTCCTCCATCCTTTCTGTCAAATATTTGTCCTCCTATACGATGCTACTGACCCTGTCACACTAGTTGCTCAAGGCCAGTATGTTATTTTCAATGACTCCTAGGAGGGCATGCAAGTGTTTCAACTTGATGATATTGATGTCTTAGACTTGCTTGGTGTTATGGATAGTTATCAATTTAAATTCCTAATCTCTAGAGTTTTTCCATAGAGTAATTAATGTATGTTCCTTTTCAAGTTTATGGGCCAATATAACTAATTTAGATTCTAAGGATTTCAACCCTTCAAAAATGTCTAAGAAGGACATATTTAGCAATGTTACTATATCCTCAGGGATTGAAATTAGGACTTGTGCCTCCAAATCATACTTTTCTTTCTCTAATTTGGTGATCCTTTGTTTCATTCCTTAGATTCCAACCAAGGTCATTGCTAATTATGCCACCACTAAATTAGCCACATCCTCCTGATGGATTGGATGCTCCCTTACTGCCTGCCTTTAGCTAGGAGTTAGGCCAACAAAAGGTTCCACTTTTTGAAAAGTGAATTCCTCAATGCCAATGGTAGATTTTTTATTTTTCACCCTCTCAAACCTTGTTGTATCTAGGTTATATATGATAGTGGCTACTAGTTTAGAGAGTTTGGCTACTTTTGGGGTTTTAATCTAATTTTTACTTGATGTTCATTGATCCTTCATCTTCCTACCACTTTCTTTTATAGCCTCAATAATTCTCCTCTCTTCTTTCTCCTTTATGAGCTCCTTGATCTAGGGTTTAATATTATCATGGCTACCCACATCTAAATTTTTGGTGATTGCCCATGAATGAAAGTGGGATGGGATCTTTTGGAATTTCCCATATATGAACCAATATAGGATAACAAGTCCATTATTGAGAATTCATCACTGAATAGTTTCACTTCACTGATAGGGTGGGTCCATGTTACCTTTGGTCTTTTGGAGGACTTAGGAACAAGGACCATCTCAACTTCTCTCTTCTTTTGAGTGATAGGGACCAAGTCTAATGCCACTTATTTCCCCTTTTCTTCCCTAGTTGTTTGCGATCCTTCAATTTGAGCCACCCTAGCTATGGCTTCCTCAACGTCTTGATTAGATCTATAGGATTCTACAATTTCCTTGAAGAACTCATCCACTATCTCATATAGTTACAAGGCAACCATATCAATGTGCTCTATTTGGGAAGATGGTCTTGGAGGCTAAGTTGATGATGAAGGGCCTTCACCTAGATTATCTTCCTATCCTTTTTAACTTACTTCTTGGATTTAGAGTGTTAATTGTGGTGGTTTTTCTAGAGGTGAACTTATAATGGAGGGTAATAAATTATAATACAATGGGTTCATGTGTCATCTCTCTCTAACTGGCTTCTCCTCCCTTTACAATCTATGCTCAAGCTTTAAACTATGTTGTTTGAACTTAGCAAGGACCTCCTCAAAGTTTTATACTTGATTATATAAATGGTCATAAGGACCAACCATGTGTTCACAAGTCACCTTGGTCATTTTCTTTAACTAAAAATGAGGGACCACGTTGTTGTTTGGATCTAATTCCTTTAAGTCATCTTTTTGAAATTAGAAAGCATCCCTATGTCTAAATATGATGTCCAATTATTTCCAGTCTTTGATTAAAGTCCTCCCAATCCAAAATGGAAAGGGATGTAACATGCCCTTCCTCTTCTCTCTATAGGTGTTATCAACTCTATGGGAAATTTGGTACACAATTTCTTGTTCAGCCAATTTAAGGGGAATGTAAATAGACAACCTAAATGGTTGGGTCATGGTACCCTCAATCCAAAAGATAGTACAGTCTAAATAAAACCACATATCTTCCATGAGATGAACATATCTTTAAAAATAGGGTACACCATAGTCATGGGATATCCTATGATGATTTTGAATATTATGGTATATATACAATCATAGATGAATTGCATATGATTTCTATACTTGAAGACATAAAGCTTGGAGTAATGATGTGAGATGCTAATTCTACTATAAGAGAACTAGTTCTTAGCACTAAGAATATGGGTGGATGTCATCACTAGGTCTAATAGATAGGAAATCATGGTAAAATTCTGAAGTGTCTTCTTCGTAATGCCATAAAATTGTCTTCCTAAGTGGATAGTAATTACCTCCCCAATAGGTGGAGTCAATTTTTCTTCAACCATAAAGTATATATAGGAAACCCACCTAGGGTCAACATAGTTAATGGTGGTTTCTCTGGAGGCTCTACTCAGTGATAGGACCTAGGTTTCCCAAAGCTCTGACACAACTTGTCAGAATTAAGAGCACACATGATTACCATTGTATAAGTAACTTAAGATGCAGAAATAACCAAAAGTACAAGTAACTATCAATGAGAAATAGCACAGAATATGAGAGGCAACACACAATTGTATTCAACTCAGTTAGAAGGAAATTACAAAAAAGAGATCACACTCTTCTTCCACTTTGTGGGCATACCAGTAATCTTCCCTCAAGAGTAATCTTCTCTCAATACAGGTCACAACACAGCTAATACAAGTTGTTGTTCACCTCATTGTACTACCAGTACAACCGAGTATGAACCGGTACTCTAAGTAGATCTCACCATGATCTTGCTCCTTGATGTATTGCTGTCACTTTGGATCTTACTCCCCCATAGATCTCCTTTTGACCCTCGCATACACACACCCCTGTAGACCAACCTAATCTTACTTATCACATGTAGATCTCCACCATGATCTTGCAACACCCTGTAGACCAAACTTGATCTTACATACATGAAGAATCCTACTTGATTCTACCATGGGAAGAACTCTCTAAGTTATATGCTTTACAATACAGCCCATGAGTCTATTATATAGATCTCATGCATATAATGATTAGACTTTCAGCTCAAGACTTGACTCAGTCTTTAACATGCAAATAACTCATTCAATTAACTGACTGTTCATCAACAACCAATTCTAAAATTACACAGGTGATCGACATCGGTCCCTGTCTGACTGGAGGTGACTGACATTAGCTGACTCCTACCGATGTTGGTTGCTTTCTGTCAACCCTTGCCTAATGTCAGTGTGGCCTGCTGACGTTGGTGACTGTGACACTCAGCAACCCTCCATGTTTGCATCTGGGTGAAGCTTTTAGCTCCACAACCTAACAATCTCCCACTTGGAGATAAATAGCTGCACCTGTACCTATACCAGTACATTGTCTAATCTACATCCTGGCTTGTATTCTTCTTCAAGCTCAATCTTGAAGACTACCCACCACACTCCTTATGGTGTTAATCCTATGCCTGAATTTCTCCATTCTCAGCGTACCTTCTTTTGCCATTGCTATACTCCCACTCAAATAGAAACCCCTGTGAGTAACCTATAATCAACACACACTAACCAAATCTGAACCACCTGTTAGTCAACCTCGCTCTGAGAACCTCCAACCTCTCTCTGATACCATTTGATAGGACCTAGGTTCCCCAAAGCTCTAACACAACTTGTCAGAATTAAGAGAACACATGATTACCATTGTATAAGCAACTTAAGATGCAGAAATAACTAGAAGTATAAGTAACTATCAATGAGAAATAGCATAGAATATGAGAGGCAACACATAATTATATTCAACTCAGTTAGAAGGAAATTACAATAAAGAGATCACACTCTTCTTCCACTTTGTGGGCATACCAGTAATCTTCACTCAAGAGTAATCTTCTCTCAATACAGGTCACAACACATAGCTAACACAAGCTGTTGTTCACCTCATTATACTACCAATACAAACCGGTACTCCAAGTAGATCTCACCATGATCTTACTCCTTGATGTATTGTTGTCACCTTAGATCTTGCTCCCTCGTAGATCTCCTTTTGACCCTCACATACACACACCCCTGCAGACCAACCTGATCTTACTTATCACATGTAGATCTCCACCATGATCTTGCAACACCCTACAGACCAAACCTGATCTTACATACATGAAGAATCCTACTTGATTCTACCATGGGAAGAACTCTCTAAGTTCTACACTTTACAATATAGCCCATGAGTCTATTATATAGATCTCATGCATACAATGATTAGACTTGCGGCTCAAGACTCGACTCAGTCTTTAACATGCAAACAACCCATTCAACTAACTGACTATTCATCAACAACTAGTTCTGGAACCACACAGGTGACCGATGTCAGTCCCTATCTGACTGGAGGTAACCAACGTTGGCCGACTCCTGCCGATGTCAATTACTTTCTGTCAACCCCTACCTGATGTCAGTGTGGCCTGTCGATGTCGGTGATGATGACACTCAGCAACCCTCCATGTTTGCATCCGGGTGAAGTTTTTAGCTCCACAACCTAACACTCAATAAAGTCATAATGATTCTTATATCCTTCCTAAATTAGATAATGGGGATCGTACCATCATGATTTCTAGCTACATGACCCCCTTGGATTAACCATGGTCTCAAGATGACATCTAGATTATGCTGGGTAGTCCACTCTTTTATGGAGGGGAGGTTAATATGAGCTTTAGAAAGTTTATAGTATCCTTCAAAGGCTACTGGGGTAACATAATCAATCGTCTTTGACTTTCCTTCATCAATAATCTAGTTATTATCAATATTATAGTCTAAAAACAAGGGTGTGAGGATTTTAATATAGGGTAGTACCTTTGATTTGGTGGCAGCTTGATGAAGACCCATCATTTAGATGACAACCAAGTCATTAAACTTCCTTTTAGTGACTACCACCTTTTGTTCTCTAGATGACAAAGGCTATAACTCGTTAATGGCAAAGAAAATATCTAGCCAATTCTTCATTTTATTGGCCAATGCTCTTGTGTCTAATTTAGTGTCCCTAAAGCATCTTTCTTCATGGTCCGTGGATAGATATAAGTCTATCTCTTCCTTCCACTATTGCCTTAACACTACCATGATCTTAATTTTCTTAGAATATGATTAACCTTGATGCTCAGGATGATAATTCAATCTTGCTTGATGCAGTTCGGTCCTTAATTAGTCAAGTTTTGAGGCTTTAATCTATTTTGATAGGTCTTTTGAGGATTTAATGGTGACGGTGATGGATTTCATAAATATATTCATGCCTTAGATTTTATGGATGGTGCCACTTATGAAAGTCCTATCTTTTCCAATGTGCCATATCTTGAGATTGCCTTTTAGTACTTATATGGTGCTTATGTGGACCTCCCTAAGCATGTTTCCATGACATTTCATGTGAGTTTTCTTTTCAACTAATCATTTTTTTTTAAGGCCCTTTCATTTTGCTTTGTTGGATCAAGATCTAAGGATGAAGTTGAGCCTTTGATTAACATCCTAGAGTTTTGATTTGATTAGGTGTTTGAGTAATCAATGACTAGGTTACGCTAAGTGGCATGCTCTGGATTTCTTAAGAAATGACTAGATGTAGTTTATCTAGGCGTCAATCCATCAAGATATAAAGTCTTGAGTTGAAAATTCTACCTCTAATTTATGCCATTAGATTAGGATCAATGATTGAGTGAGAGTTGTTGATCATGATTGGTGAGGTTGAAGTTGATTGGTTGATAGGTTGGCTATGTTTAAATTTGATGTTCTTGCTAACATGAAAGATATCCTTATGAATGTTAAATGATGGGAGTATGGTTGTCAACTTTAAGATCATGAGGTTATTCTAGTCAAATGATAGCATGTTACGCATCATATTTTTGGTGCCCTTAGGACTTTTGGGGTTAACATGGGCCATTAGATCGGGCTCAACAATAGAATATGAACTATTGATTGTGATCTATGAGGTCATTTCTGATTGGTCCAACTTTTGGAAAGCCTTTTGACATCATGCCATTAGATTAGGGACTAAGGATGAATGCAGGCCATTAGATCCTACAAGATGCACAAATATTAAGTCAGTTCATAATATATATAGGCTTAGGCCACCTGATTAATTTCTAGGTTAATAGTATTTTAAAAAAACACTATGACCCAAGTTTTAAGGTAATAAGTCTAAGTTTTAATGTTTAGAAGGTCCCCTTCTAGACTAAAGATAAAATTTTGGATGGGGCTTATTTTAAAGGCCTTGCTAATGTCAAATACATACTCATGAACATCAAATGATGGGAGAGAGGTCATCAAAATAAATAGCATAGATTTTTTTTTAATGAGTAGTGTTTAGCCTATAGCTTGTCTTAATAATATCTCATGCCATTAGGTTAGGCTTCTAGGCAAATGTGAACCATTGATCTAAATCCAAGTTGAGACATAACATTAGAGCTTGACATGTGGACTCAAGCTAAAGCCTGTTAGGATAATCAAAGCATTACTCATTTTGAATAAATGTGAAGGCTCAGAGACATAATTTTTAATGAACTTAGGGGAATTTAAAAGGGGAAAACCATAAAGGGACTTTAGGCATGATTTTAGACTTAGGGTCTTTTGAAAGGACAAATTCTTGCTAATTTTCCCATAAATATTTAATTTCAAACCCTTAGGGTTTCTTGCTTTGGAACCCTTCCTTCCTCCATGAAATTTGCACTTTGTCATTCATGATTTATCATTAGTGGGGTTAGTTAATAAAGAATAATTAACCAGTCAATGACCCATTCTCTTTCTAGGTGGATGATATCCCAATTCAAGAAATAATAATACCCTATGAACCATGCCAATATATGAATACTTTAGAATATTAAAAAGGGCCCCATTCATGTAAAACACAAAAAAATAAGGTAAAAAAGAATGGGTGGGGGGGGGGGGGGAATGTTGATACCAAAAACAATGGTGACTCACAAGGGAAACATAAAAATATGTTAGAATCTAAAAACTCTAGTTTACACCAACATATAAGTCATTTTCCTCCTTCAATCCTTATATCATTAATTAGGTTAATTCAAGGTTGAAAAAATCTTCAAATATGTAGAATTCCAATCCCCATATTAGAGCCTAAGCATGTTATGTGTGTGATTTGATTCTACTTACTATTTATCATGAGACTTTCAGGGAAAAACATCCAGGTTCATATCCTTTTGACCATGACATTTAACTTTGAGAATTTTTAGATATTCTCTTAGAAAAAATTGTTCTTAATTTAGGGGAGACTTAAGCATTGCTCTACTGCTATCCAAGTGTTCATAACCTCGACAAGGATACCTTTGGATCTACTCATGGCCTTACTCCACTATCATCCAGGCATCCATAACCTCGATGGAGATTGCTTGAATCACCTCTAACTTTACGTCTTTTGATTTAGCATTAAGTCTCTCTCTCTTTTTTTAATTGCAAAGGTTGGGAGCCAGGATAGCTAGGTCTAAGGATTTGGTCAATTTTTTTAGTCTTAGGATAATTACCTTTTAGTTGAAACCTTAATCTTATAAAATAATATATTTTAATTGCAAGCATGCATATGCCTTAAATTTTGAATTCCCCTTCCACATACATGATTCTTCTTTCAACAAAGCTTTGGTCTTAGGTAATGTTTTGGATTATTTGGAGGTAACTAGTTTTCATGTGAGTCTTTTTAAAATATCTATATTGTAACACAAAGCTATATTATAGCCTTAGGTCCCATTGTGAAAAATTTGTGCCCCTAATCTGGGCAATAATTTGGCTAACAATTCGGGTGACAGTTCCACCCTAATTGATGACAGAACTTCTAGGAGCCATAACTTTTGCATCGTAGCTCCAATTGACTCACCGTTTGAACCATTGGAGAGATAAGAATGAGGAAAATGTGGTGAGATGGAATTGAGCTTTTCTTAATGGATTTTGACCCCTAAAAACCTAATGGAAGTGACCCAAATTTAAATTTTAGTATTTCAATCTAAAAATAGTAAGTTTCTAAAAATAGTAATTACTCAAATTCTGTATTATTTTAAATCATGGAAGTCAAACCACTTCATCTCCCTTGAGACTGGTGACCTTACACATCCTTACCCTACTTTAAAAATGTGTATAAATGAAGATGTAACCTGAAATGGAAAAGCAGACATCTCTTCCCAGAGATAAGCATATAGTTGTATTGTGATCTTGAGTAATAAAACATCTCTTCTCAGAGAATTCATTGTTACTATGTTATTTTTGTGTTCTTGAAATATTTTTCAACCAAAATGCCTGAGTTTTGGATCAGCCCCCCACTTGAGGTACCTAAATTTCGGGTAATTCTAGGCTAGGATAATCTAAGAGACTTTATTAAAGAAAAAGAACATAACCAAGAAGGAAAGATGAAACACAAACAAACAAGGAATAGACAAACATAAGAAAACAAATATATATAGACCAAGAAGGAAAATAAAAAAAGAAAGGAAACTAATTAGCCTACTTACTCTAGCTCTAAGCAATCTTATAGATGTTATTCCATGAAGATCTGTAGTGGAATAGTAGCAAAGTAATGCTTTAGGTATTGCCCATTAGTGGGAAATGTGAACTCAGCTCCCTAGAGATTCTTTAACTTGAAGGTGTTATTGCCTAATATTTCATCAATTTGGTATGGGCCAATCCATAATGGGGTGAACTTTCCATGTTTACCTTTGGGCTCTAATGCCTTATCCCAAAGGAGAATCAAGTCTCCTTGTCTAAACACTTTCACTTTGTATATCTTATCAAACCACTTTTTTCATAATTGTTTGGTGTCTACTAAAATCTATAAATTCCTTTTCTTTGGCATCTTCCATCTAAATGGTGTCCAATAGTGTATAATTAGTGAGTTCTTGGCTTTCCTCCATGTATTCTTGCATGAATGTGAACATAGGGAGTTTTAAAGTGATAGTAAAGATGGGTTCCTGACCATATACCAACAAAAATGGTGAAGCCTTGAATTATTATTTAATCCTTATTCTGTTAGCCCACAATGCATACTTAAGGAGTTTATGCCATGTTCTAGGTTTATCTACTACTGAATTTTTGATGGCCTTCATTAGATTCTTATTTGTGGATTCAGAGACTCCATTCCCTTAGGGATAATGATTAGAGGTAGACTTCCAAGATATTTCATTATCATAATCAAATATTTTCCTCTAAGAAATTAATCACCTCTTATATTCTACATTTCTTAGTGGCTACTACCTTAGTCCATCTAGTGCAGTAGTATATAGTAGTTAGGACATATTTGTGACCTTTAAAATAATTGGGATTGATCACTCCTACAAATTCTAATCCCCACTATGAAAAAGTTTTGTCTATTATCATTAGTTTCAAAGGCATGGCTGCCTTTGGTTCTTTTATGCTAAATATTTGGCAAGAATAACACTCCCTCACATGTCTGTGTGCATCTTTGAAAAGGATGGGCCAATAATACCTAGCCTTGAGAATCTTGTGGGCTATGGTTCTCCCTAAAGGATGTCCACTGCCCAAATTTTCATGGTAAGTAGACATGATTTGAGAGGCCTCTTCTTTCGACACACATCTTAAAAATACCAAACTAGTGAATAAGCTTTTTGGTTGGGTTAGGTAAGATAGAGTGTACCTTGCTTCTAAGGATGTAGTGTCAAAACTTTTTTACTACCTTTACCAATGCATAGGCTTGCTTGTCTATCATGGAATAGTTTACCTCTACATTTTTTAAGTTGGTGCTCATGAAATCTATAGGATGATCACTCCCATCAACCTTTTGAGTTAAGATAGCAACCATAGTGTGGTCAGAATCAAATGAATACAAGTAAAAGTCTGAAAAGTTAGGACTTATTAAGATTGGGGCTTGACCAATTGATTTTTTTATGTCAACAAATTATTTTTTTGATTCTTCATTCCAAGAAATTTTAACATCTTTCTTGAGCATATCATTTAGAGGTTTGACAATTTCAAAAAAGCCTGAGATGAAATTTCTCATGAAGTTGATTTTACCAAAGAATGATTTCAACTCTTTTCAGTTGTTGGGTAGCTCAATTTTGGAGATGGATTTTACTCTCTTAAGATCTATGGAAATCTCATATTTATTAATTACATGCCCCAATAATTTTCCTTCAGTGATATAGAAGATACTTTTCTTGGGGTTGAGGGAAATTTTGTACCTGCTACATCTTTCAAATGCTTTGTGTAGGTGCATAAAGTGTTCCTCCCTATTCTTGGAGAAAACTGTGAGATCATCCACGTAAATGATGATGCACTTGCCCATTAAACCTTGGAAAGCATGGTCCATGTCCCTCTAAAAGGTGGTTCCTACATTAATTAACCTAATTGGCATTATTTTATAAGCATATGTTCCCAATTTAGTAGTGAAAGTTATTTTCAACCTATCTTCTAGAGTAATAAGAACTTGATTATATCCAAAAAATCCATCTAAAAAGGACATCATGGTAGATCCTAAAATAATTTGGATGACTTAGTTAAGAGAGGGAACAGGGTAATTGTCCTTTTTATATGATCTATTAATATTCCTAAAGGTTATGCATAATCTTATTTCCCCATTCTTTTTTATGATTGGGACCAAGTTTGCAACCTAAGTGGGATGCCTAATAGGAAACACAATCCTTACATCCATTAGTTTCTTTACTTCCCTAAATATCATGAGTTATATTATAGGATTGATAGACCTTTGCTTCTATCTAAAGTGTTTACAATTTTCTTTAAGGGGAATAGTATGGGTAATAACCCTTGGGTCAAATATTTTCAGATCTTTATAGGACTAAGCAATGACATCCTTATATTTTATAAGTATCTCTCTATCTATTTTTTTTTCCATTTCAGTGTAAACCTTTCCTATGTTCACTTTTTGGGGTTGATCATGTGAACCAAGATCTACCACCTAATAGTCTTTACCATTTAATTTAGGCACCATAGGTGTCTCCATAATTTTATCATGATCAAATAGTCTTTCTAATGAAATCATCCCTTTAGGTATCTTATTGTCACTCAATTGGATTATTTTACCATTAAACTCCCTTTTAAGAGAAATTTCATCAGCTTCATCAATGATGTGAGTTTCAAAGGCTCCAAAATTAGTCAAAAAAACAATAATTTTCTAATCATCATTGAAAACTCGAAAGTGATCTATGTTGTCAGGGACTGAAGGGCATGGTACTAACTCAATACTGACATTAGGGGAACCATAATTAGGCATGAAATTATCCATAATAAAGGCAATATCATCAATAACTTTATTCTCTTCCCTGGGAATAAATAAGATGTTAAGAGCATCAAAAGATTCCATCAAATCCCAAACTCTAAACTTGTACCTCTTGAGGTAAGATAGCTTGCATTAGTATTTGCTTCTTACTTGGTTGACCACCAACTCAGAATCTCCATAGATAATGAGTTTCTTAACTTTATGTTTAATAACAAGTTGTAGTCCTAGGATAAGAGCTTCATACCTAGCTAAATTGTTAGTGCATGAGAATTATAACCTATAATAAGCATGATAATGCTTTTCTATAGGGTCTATCAATACAATACCATCTCTTGATCCTAATTTACACCTAGCACCATCCACATACAACTTCCATAAACTAGGCATTGAAGGTGGATTTTTTGAACAAGGCTCTTCTATAACCTCTAGGGTAAAAACTCCTAAATCAGAATCTAGGAAATTCACCTTTTCATTAACAACATTATATTTTGTTATCATGTGCCTCATCTTAGGTTCCCTCTCTACTCTTATCTTATTCAGCACACCTTTCTAAGGTAGCCACAAGTGTGAGCAATCAGTAGACATGTAACCATTTAAGGCCTTAGTCCATTCTCTACTCATGAGCAATCCATAAGCATTTGGAATATCCACCACTTGTATGTTAATGAATTGCTAAACCTTAGGTTTACTAGCTAGATGCATATGCACATTTAATAGTTCCCCAATGACTTTGACTCTGGATTTATCTAATTGAGTAACCACCCTATTATAGTTGATTGGTGTTAACCCAAGTTGTTCACATATCTCAAAATGCATAATTTGGTTAAATCTCTAAAATCTAAAAGACAATTATGAACATTCTTCCCAAATATCTTAGCTATAAGTAAAAAAGGTGGATAATCTACTTTAGCTACTTGCATAGTTACATTAACACTATCACTTTTAGGGGGTTTCTCAGGTTTCTTTGAAAATGATTCCAAGATTAAATCTCTTTGTTCTATAATTTAAGTTAGCTTATGTAGGGTAATATTGGCTTTGATCTTTTTCATATTCTCCACAATGTTGTAACCAATTTTTTTTAAGATTCAATATTAGGTTTAAAAGAACTACCCTTAGGTGGTTTAGGATCATTCCTTGATGTAGTGTCTAGAGGAGTCCCATAATTGTTAGGAGTAAAGGTAGTCAATAGCTATTTTTGTTCCCTATTTCTTAGAGGATACATCTTCAAAAATTATTGGAATGCTTGAATCTCTTCAAGAATGTTCTTACGCTCATTATCCTCTTGGAAAGGGAATTGAATTGTTTCTACCATGTGCACTTTGTCAGATGGTTTAGATCTAGAAGGACCTACAGCAATATATTTATTTGGGACTACCTCAAATGTATCCAGTTCCTCTTGTAAAGCCCCAAATGCCTTGCAAAATTCAATATAGTCAATCTCACCATGTTTAGAGTTAGCATGCACTCTAAAATAGTATGGTAAAGCAATCTCAGTGAGATTGATATCCATAGTCTTTTTTTTAGAGGAAAGCTCATTAGCTTTATTATTTTAGAAATTATCATTTTGAAATCTATTCCCAATCCAGTTGAACTTTTGGAAAGTGAAGTTTCTTCCAAAGTTGTCATTAGCATTACCAACTTATTTTTGTAATTGTAAGAAATCTATGCTAAGTTTTTGGACCATATTTAATATAGATTAATTCTCATTTTTTAAAGTCTCGGAATCTTAACCCTTACTATTATTAATACCATTGATAGGAAATAAAGCCTTCTAATCAATTATATGAGATCTATTAGTAGATTGATGACTCAATAAACCTAGATTTTGATTAGGGGCAGTATGGCTAGTGGGCAATACATTCAAAGCAGGCAATTGGTTTAATGCTAGAGTATTTTGGTTATTATTTGAGAATAGGTTTAAAGCAAGCATTTGAGGATTAACATTTAGGACCAAATAAGCCATCTATATTTGAGGTTGCATTTGATCACTAATAACCACTACTTTAGAATAAGCTTGGGCCAATGTGTTGATAACTGGGATAGCTCTTTTAAGAAACATAAAAGTCATAGGATCAACAGCATCTTTGTAAACCTCCAAAGCTAAAGCCTCATTATGTTTTTAGGGATCCATAATATAACTAAACATCTTTTGGAACCTAGCATTAAAGGATTTAATTTGTTCGCTTACATCTCTCTTAAAGGTTTTAAAGTGGTGATAGATGACACAGGGGCTTATGATTTTTCCAAATTGATCAATAAAAATAGTGTCAAAGTTATTTCATGAGGTAATACAATTATCAAGTAAATTAAGGAACCATTCATATTCCACATCTTTGAATTTAAATGGGAACAACCTACATGTTACATCTTCATGAATAACATTTAACAACCTTAAGGTAGCCTTAAAAACTTTAACATGTTCTTCTTAAGTTGCAACACCAGTTGGACTAAATATTGGTAAATACTTTTCAAGATTATGTGGTGATTTATGAATCATACCTAGTACATTGATGGGGGAATTCCTAAGCCATGCCATATTTAGATGAATATTGAAGGCAATAACTCCTTGCAGTGATGAAGATTGTAAAGACTTGGAATGCCTACATTTTCCATTATCTTTTCTAGATCTTCTATGGGTTTTTAGTTCGAGCAAGGGTTCTCTAGTTTCTGAATGTGATTTGGTCCCAACATATGGTAATTATAATTTTAAAGATTAAGGATCCTTTTAAAACCTGATGAGTCAAGTCAAATCACACATAAAATTAATCAACCTACACACTCAGCTTATTCTATAAAGACTTGCTCAAAACTATATAAAGGACACTAATTTTTAACTAAGTTCAAAGATGTAGTGAACTATGCAAAGGTGACCATTATTTGTAAATTATGTCTTAAATAATCTCAAGATTCATAAATGATAATCTCCTTTTAACTAGAATAAGACATCCTAAAATCAAATACTACAAAGTCTTAAAACCAGAAGTTGTTTTGACTAGAATTTAACCATTATTTAAGAACAACCTATGTTTTTTCCTTATAAAACACAAAGATAGGTAAGAAATCACTTTAAAAAACCAAGGATATTTTATTTTATAGTGAAGAATCACTAATAAAGGTCAATAATCCTTCAAATTTAATGCATGGATTATCACAATTGATCAAATAGGCCCTCCTTCTAACACCATCGGAGCTCCTCTTATTGATGCTTCTAATTGTCTCTTAGGTGCACTTAGTTTTGATGAACACTTCTCATTTTAGGGCTACGAAATTCTAAGGCATGAGTTGTATTTTTTGATAATTTTGGGATGTCTATGGTGGAATAGAAGCAAAGTGTGAAAGGTGTCCACAATAGTTATTTGATTTGGTGGTTGGGAGCCACTAGGGTCATGTATTTGTATCTTTGTGATAATTCCTAATCTACAAGCTAATCTGAATGGTTATTTTATAATGATTTTTAAACTAAAGTGAATCTTGATTAAAAAAAATAAAGAAAAGAGAGGGTAAGGTATAACATAAAACATAATTGCAGGCTTCCATCTTAGACATTATGACAAAGTTCCTTATGAATTTGAACGTATGTGAACCAATTTATGATGAAATATAGTTTAAACACAATTCTATCATAAATTAGGCAAGATCTAAAGGAATTATGAAGATCACAAATGAGAACCAAATTTATTTTAAAGGTTTTACTACTACAACATGAATAGGATAAGCACATTCAAATCTAGAGCAAAATATAATGAAGTAAAGCCAAGACCTTTCAACTAATTTAACATAACACAAATTAATAGCCCTATGATAGAAAATATAGTTCAAAGAAACCAAAGAATAATTCACATATAAGATATTCACATGTAATTGAGAGATATCATTAGCTTCAACACACTATTCAAACAATCCTTTCAAAATTCTTTAGTTGTATTAAAGGCTCCTAGTATTCAATTACTCAAAAACTCTCTCCTAAAAATTGATAACCCTTGCCTATTTATAGGAAGCATAGGTGGTTTACTAGTTAACTCCCTCTAAATATCCACATGCAAACTAAGGGTAGTTGTCCTTAATAAAAAGATACAAATCCAAAGGCTTTCATATTAATTTTGACAAAGGATAAATATATGCTAAAAGACTAGCATATATTTTACAAAAGAATATTCTTTTATACTACATTGGTGGGACCCTTAGGTCATTATATAAGGATTTTATTCACCTTAGTGTATTTTTCATTGATGAGATCAAAATATATGGCATGATTCATCAAAAAATCCTCTTCTTGATTTTCCAATGTGTCAAATTCCTTGTCACTCTTGGTCTTGAGTTCATGAATGCCTTGGGCTTCTGCAATCTAACTTATAGATGTGATGATGATACTAAGAACCTTCTAATTATCCTTAGTAGATGGGCCTTGGTTATTTTTATGCTCTAGATGTAGATACTAATCCTTTGCCTAAACTCCTCATCTTCTATTAGGACTGTGGCATTAGTCTTAGATGGTCTTCCCAATAGGTCCTTTAAGAGTTGCTCCATCCTTACCATAAATCCTTTGTCCTCCTCTATGAGGCTATTGACCCTATCACACCAATTGCTCAAGTCTAGTATGATATCTTCAATGACTCCCAAGAGGGCATGCAAGTGTTTTAACTTGATGATCTTGATGTCTTGGACTTACTTGGTGTTATGGATATTGATCAATTCAGTTGCCTAATATCTAGAGTTTTGCCACTAAGTAATTAATGTCTATGCCTTTTCAAATTTATGGCCCAATATAACTGATCTAGATTTCAAGGCTTTCAACCCATCAAAAATGTCCAAGAAGGACTTATTTAGCAATGCTAATATATCCTTAGGGACTGAAAGTAGGACTTGGGCCTCCAAATCCTACTTTTCTTTCTCTATGTTAGTGATCCTTTGTTTCATTCCATGGATTCTAGCCAATGTCATTATTGATTGTGATACCATTAAACTGGCCACATCTTCCTAATGGATGGGATGCTCCCCTACCGCCTACCCTTGGATAGGAGTTAGGCCAACAAAAGGTTCCATTTTTTGAAAAGTGAATTCCTTAGTGCCAATGATAGCTTTCTTAGTTGTCACAATTTCAAACCCTATTGTATCTAAGTTATATATGACAATGGCTACTGGTTTAGAGAGTTTGGCTACTTTTGGGGTTTCAATCCTAGTTCCACTTGTTGTTCCTTTATCCTTCATCTTCTTACCACTTTGTTTTGTAGCCTCAATAATTATCCTCTCTTCTTGCTCCTTCATGAGCTCCTTGATCTAGGGTTTAATATTATCATGGTTACCCATGCATGAAGTGCAAGTGATTGTCTATGAATGAGAGTGGGATGGGATATTTTAGAATTTCTCATATATGAACCAATCTAGGCTAACAGGTCTATGAATTGGGAATTCATCATTAAATAGGTTTACTTTAATGGTAGGATGGGTCCATGTTACCTTTGGTCCTTTTAAAGACCTAGGAACAAGGGCCATCTCAGCTTCTCTCTTCTTCTAAGTGATAGGGACCAAGTCTAATGCAACTTCTTTCCCCTTTTTCCCTAGTTATTTGGGATCCTTCAATTTGAGCCACCCCAGTTCTAGCTTCCTCAAGCTCTTGATCAGATCCATAGGCTTCTATAAGTTCTTTGAAGAACTCAACCACCATCTCATATGGTTCCAAGACAACCATATCAATGTGTTCTATTTGGGAATATGATCTTGGAGGCTAAGTTGATGACGAAGGGCCTTCACTTAGCCTATCTTCTAGTCCTTTTTCACCTATTTCTTAGATTTGGAGTGTTGGTTATGGTGGTTTCTCTAGAGGTGCACTTGAAGTGGAGGGTAAAAAATGATATTACAATGGGTTCATTTACCATCACTCTAGATGGCTTCTCCTCCCTTTGCAATCTATGGTCAAGCTTGAAATCATGCTATCTACACCTAGGAAGGACCTCCTCAAAGTTTTCTACTTTAGTATAGAAATTGTCATAAGGACCAACCATGTGTTCATAAGTCACCTTGGTCAGTTGTTTTGAATGCAAATGAGGGACCACTTTGTTTTTTGGATCCCATTCCTTTAAGTCATCTTTTTGAAAGCAAAAAGCATCCCTATGTCTAGACATGATGTCCAATTGCTTCTAGTCTTTGATCAAGGTCCTCCCAATCAAAAATGGGAAGGGATTTATCATGCCCTTCCTCTTCTCTCTACATGTGTTATCAACTCCATGGGAAATTTGGTACACAATTTCTTGTTCAACCAATTTAAGGGGAACATAAATAGGCAACCTAAATGGTTGGGTTATGGTACCCTTAATCTGAAGGATAGTATAGTTTGGATAAAACCAAATGTCTCCCATGAGATCAACATATATTTTAACAAGAGGGTGTACCTTAGGCATGGGATATCATGTCATAATTTGGAATAGTATGGGATATATATAGTGATGAGGCCAAGATATGCCCAATAAATGTATAATAAATGATCTCATCTTACTCTCTATTTTTATTAAGTTTGATTGCATTTTGTAACTTTTATTTTGATCTGAGATGAGTTAGGATGTGATTATCCATCTTTTGATTGATTGTGATTCTAACATTTTAAAAGAATTGTAATTCCTAACAAGTGTGTTGGAAAATTCTAGTTTTGCAATAAAATAGGTCATCATCAGGATAAAGAAAAAATATGAAGTGGATTACATGTTTTTGGAAGCATTGGACTCAATTTAGATTAGTTCCAAAACCTACATAATCTATTTCAGAACCATCACAGTTAGTTCTAAAACTTGTAGAATCTATTTCGAAACCATCATAGTCAATTCCAAAACTCCACCATACTATTTCAAGTTGTCGCATTTTTAGACCTAGCTTTGAAACTCTATATTTAGCTCTGGTACTCCTTCAGATAAGTTCTAAAACTTTTTTGGCTAGATATGGAACTGATGAGGATCTATTCCAAATGGTTGGTGATCTATCAAAGATCAATGATCCCATTAAATCAAGAACAAATTTCTAATTTTTTTAACTAGCAGAATCAAGACAATTATCACACAATTGGACATCTAGCCACATCTTGAATCAACATCTATTTTGGGCACAATTCAGTTCCATCGTATCTATGAAACAATTACAACCATCAAAACATCTATATATACAGACATGATATAGATATAGAATATAGAAAATAGAGAAAGAAGATAGAAGATAGAGAAAATCATAGATGAATAAAGAGATAAAGGATAGCATAG
This sequence comes from Torreya grandis, assembly GCA_037957365.1. NCBI lineage: Eukaryota > Viridiplantae > Streptophyta > Pinopsida > Cupressales > Taxaceae > Torreya > Torreya grandis. Next base: position 672,201 of record JARHVA010001545.1, on the reverse strand, counting down.
TACATTTGTAATACAGAATATTTTATCAATGAAATAGCCATTCCTATTTTGAAAGTGAATTGAATTGTTCAAATCCTGTATTAGGTGGAGTAAGGGCCCACTCCTCCAAAGAACCAGGAGCTTTATTTTTGTCAATATTTATATTTCTATTAGCAAAAGTAAATAGGTAACTCTATTAAATTTATAAATGTTTCCAACTCTTTAAAATTAAGATTTGTTGTAAATTTGTTCCTACAGGCGTTTTAGATTAAATTTTCACTTTTGCAATGTATGTTTGTTTCCAGTAATCAATTTCATTTTTACAACGTGTGTTTGTTTCCAGAAATCAATTTCATTTCTGCAATGTGTGTTTATTTCTAGCAATCAATTCCATTTCTACAATATGTGTTTATTTTCAGCAAATTTGCATAGTTTGATACTAATAAGGTTTTAACCAAGAAATACTTAAGACATTAAAAACCCCCCAAATCAAAAAAATATATGCAAATACCACCATTCAATTACTAAATCGTTATGATTCCTCTTGTTGCATACAGTTTTAGACACAACCCTATTTAAATATGACATCAAAAAAAGTTGATTAAATTAAGGGAATAATGACACCCAACATTTTTGGTGCTGTTGCTAGGGAACACTAGTTAGAATTTTCTAATTAGGTGTCAACAAGAGAAACAATCATTAATTTAGTAATTAAAGAAATTTTCCCTAATTTATAAGTAGACCTGAAATTCCAAGGGAAGGTTTCTCCCCAAAAATTTTGAACAAGAAATTCCATCATCCTCTAGTTTAAGAAAAGACGTTGAACAAGAATCAGAGGCACCATTATCTCCTTCAAGACAAGAAGCAAAATTACCATATTTAGAATTTTTGGATCAGTTACCAAAACCAAGTAAAACCATAGGGAGGAGGATAGTTTAGATTCTCAATTGAGTAGTCAACCCCCTACTCCTAACTTTTCACCATCCCCAAAATAGACCGCATACCACATTGATTGGGAGAAGGAATTAGAAAATACCAGAGAGATGGAACGAGAAGTTGGAAGAGAACCTGAGAGAACCTTTACCTATCCCATTCATATTGAGGATGACGAAACCACTATGAAAAACATTTCACTTGCACATTTGCCCACATTTAGAGGAATTCCATCTAAGGATCCTGACCAATTTTTGTTTGAGTTTAAAGTACTATGTCAGACTTATGATTACAAGATAGATAATCAAAAATTGAAGTTGTTTCCATCTACCCTAAAGGATGCAGCAATGAGGTGGTTTATGGGATTAACATCTAATTCTATTACCAATTGGGAACAAATGGAAACTATATTCTTAGAAAAATATCAAGATTATTATAGAGGAAGAAATCGAAAGGAAGAATTTTTCAAAAATCAAACAGGAAGAAGACAAAAATATGGAAGATTATTTGGATAGATTCCTCTTTGTGAGTAAAATATGTGGATTTGTACTTCAAGAAGATTTAAATAAAACTATTTTTCTCAAAGGTCTAGATGATGAATCTAGAAAAACCCTTGATTTAATTGGCAGAGGAAACATTGCTCAATTAAGAATGGATGAAATCATAAAAACTTGTAGAAACTATTCAAGAACAAGGGGTGGACCTAAAAAAGGGAAAATGGTTAAAATTTTGAATCTAGATATAAACAAAATTATGAATGAATTGGAAAACTTTAAAATAGATATATTAGCTCAATTAACCTCCACCATAGATGGATTATAAGCTAAAGCAAATGCCCAACTTGAACCGTTAACCATGTATTGTCCCAAATGCAGGAAGAAGCATGCACTAAGGGAATGTCCTTTGGATAAAATGGAAGTATGTATTATCTGTGAATCTAAAGAACATGATACTCATGCTTGTTCTCTTCTTCCACTCATAAAAAATCAGCTCAAACAAACCAATACATTATCCACCATAGAAGAATTAAATTTTGTTTAGAGATAACCTAATCAAGGACAATTTATGCCAAGACCAACTCCTAATCCCTAGATTATGCCATGGGCATCTCAAATAATATAGGCAATTCAATCTTGGAATACTCAAGGACATTAGCAACCTTGGGCTGGTCAAGGAAATCCTTATGCTTGGCCGTAAGCTAGATGGAGCCCTAGCAATTATGTGCAAGGAAAAACATATCCAAATCAGAACCAACAAGCCATAATGGGACCTCCAACACAAAATCCATAGATTGAAAACATAGTCTAAACCCAAATGCTAGCATAACTAGTAGCAAATCCAAGAAACAAACAAATAACTCCTGTATAGGAAATAGAACCAAAAAAATTAGTTGATTTAAATATAATGGATTGTAAAAACATTCAAACCAAATGTGGAAAAATAGTTAGTAGTCCACCTATTATAATCAATAAAATTATAAAATAAGCTAAAATGCCTATCATAGTTACACTTAAGGAAGATGACAAAGAAAAAGATAAGGAACCAGAAAGAAATTCTACTGAGATTCCATATCTAGAAAAACTTAAAGAAAACATAAAACTTAAGGAATCTGAATTGATGTAGGAACTAAGAAGATTGAATATTGAAATACCATTGTTACAAGTAATTAAGGATATTCCAGAGTTAAACAAGTTAATCAAATTGTTATGTTTTAAAAAACCTAGAAGAAAAAAATAGTACCCTAGGACTATTCAAGTAGATGGGAAACTTGATGATTTATTAGCAAGAAAACTCTTACTACCTAAATATGGAGATCCTCAAAGCCCTGTTATTTCTATTTCTATAGGGAATAAAGATATACCTAATGTTTTGATTGATTTGGACATAGATATCAATGTAATAACAATGGACACTTTGAAAACATTACCATTAATAGGCATACAACCTACTAATGCCATGTCATGTCCCCTTTTTAGTTGACATGTTTAGAGTTGATGGTTAGCCTATTATGCGACCCTCGTAGGCTGATAAGATGGTTAGAGGGTCTTAATGGAGATTGGCTTGGCTTCGTTTAGCAAAAATTTTCTAGTTGGCTTTCGTTTGGGCTCGATCAGACATGTATTGAGGGAGATATTAATATTTGATTGATTTAATCAAATATTAATTATTTGGTCTAATTTTAATCTAAAAACCCTAATTCTAATTTAAGAAAACCCTAATTAGGGCAAGCATATCTTTTGAGGGTATAAGGGTTTCTCATGAAGGCCATTAATGATTATGCACTGATTATTGATATTGATTTTGAAGAATTCTTCTGTGAAGACTGAGCCAAGGGTTTCAGGATTCCATTTGTAGTGAAGAACGTCCACTCTTCATTGTGTGTAATTTAGAGGCTATGAGATATCAGCTGATCTATTGCCAAATTGAGAGATAGCTTCATACAGAAGTTATCATAGAGGTTTATAGGTTTGAGAGATAACTTCACACAGAAGTTATCACAGTATTCCAGGTATTTATTTTATTAAGTTTGATTCAATAAATTATACAGATAAAGCTTTTTTGTATTAGAGCCATATATCTTTAGATCACAGGTTAAAACAAATAGGGTGTGCTTAATTGGTGGCTGTATGAAGTCCGTACAGATCTGTATAGATTCACATAGAGACCGACATCAGTGGGCAGAGATCCACAATGACCGACATCGACTAACCCATCACCGATGTCAACAGGTTAATAACCCCAGTCGACTGATGATGGTAGTATAACCAATGTCAGCGACTATGTTTTTGACATAGCAGACCAAGATGCACAAATTTAGGGTATTTTTTAGATTTTTGGAAGATAATCAAGTTTTTAAGACTGTATTTTAATATTATTTTATAGGCATGAGAGAAGACTATAATTGTAATCATCTGAACAAGTGATAAGATCTTTGATTTGCTATTGAGAGATTATATTGTGGTTGATTTATTTATTTGAAGATATTTTTCAAAAATTGCAATTTGTTCTTATTTCATACAAAATTTTAGAATAATCAGAAAAGCAATTCAGAGCTTTTATCTATATATATTCCCTATTTGAAGGGGATATTACAGTGGTATTAGAGCTCTTGTTTTGATATTTGAAGGGATATTATAGTGGTATCAGAGTTTTTGTTTTTTCTATAGTCCCTATTGGTTGGGGATATTACAGTGGTATCAGAGCTAAATTCCTACCATCTTGAGGGTTTATAGATCTTATGTAGCCACAAGAGTTGGGACCACATAGGTATAACACACGCAGTAGAGCCTTGCTTGAAGGTACCCAGGTGTTAGATCAGCCACCGATCATCATGAGTGACAAACATGAGGGTATCCCACCCAGGGGCCACTGACATAATGATGATCTGGGTACCAGAAAAACCTATCAGGAGATGACATAGGCACTACAGGCACTTACTACTATGATAAGGAGGATGAACGCACCTGATAAATAGAATGGGGGACAAGGAGATAACAGGAGTGCTACTATTAATCAGAGACCATAGCTGACCCATTTTAGGACCGCTGATAGACCTACATGGCCTACGTTTGTACAAGATGAACCAGAAGAAGCACCAGTAGAGGAGGTGACAGGTGATTCCCTATTTATAGATACCCTCATGGCTGCAACTGATGAGTGGGACTTATTAGATCCTCATGTTCAGGAGAAAATGTCCTTTGATCATTTTTTTACTCTGAGGAGAGAGCACTACAAATTAGTTAGACAGGACAGGAGGCCTAGAGTTCAACTCAGTGAGCTGAAAAAGGCTACTGGTAAGCTTTCTTTGACTACTTTTGACGGTAGCAGCAAGATGACAGCTCAAACTTGGGTTCATAAGCTTGACACCTTTTTGGCATTGAGACCAATGATAGAGATAGAGGCCATCAAATACGCCACTTTGTACTTGGATGGAGTAGCACATGATTGGTGGTACCATGGTATGGTAACATTTCAACATAACCAAGTGACAGAGTACTAGGACTTTATGGATAGATTGGTTGAGCAGTTTGACAGGAAATATCCTAAGGTTTACTTTTGAGATCTAGCATATTTGAAACAAATAGGTAACTTGGAGTCCTTCATTGGTGAGTTTCAAAGATTGGCAGTCATGGTGCCAAATATTTCTGAGCGTAGATTGGTAGTTCTCTTCATGGAGGGATTGACAGAACCATTGAGAGGTTGGATCAAAGCCTTTGATCCTCCTTCATTATAGATAGCTATGAAGAAGGCACGTAGTATGGAGATGGTAGCCCCATCTAGTAGATTTAACTCCAAAGGTACTCCTTCATCCAGGGACCATAAGTGCTCGAACAGAGATAGAGAGGGATTAGATTTCAACAAAGATAAATCAGGTGTTAAGAATGATTCAAAGGCCAACCCCATAGCACCACCTTTGGATCAAGAGGCTCTTAACAATCTACGCAGGAAAAAGCTTTGCTTATACTACAAAGTTCCATATGATATCCATCACGATTGCCCTTTGAGACCTAAGGGCAAGGCAAATCATGTGATGTGGCCATATTATGAGGATTCAGATTTAGAGGATTCCAAATAGCATAATAGTTCTGAGGGGGTAGAGGTAGAGGCTTCAGAGCCTAAGGTAGAGGTAGAGTTAGAGCTTCACATATAGGAGGCATGCCTATCCAGCATTCAATCGAATGAGTCATTCAGACTCCATGGAGTTTTGGCAAGGCAGAAGGTCATCACCCTTCTTGATACAGGAGCCACACATAATTTCATAGATGCTAGATTTGTGGAGAAGCATGGACTCACTATCAAAGATTTTGAGGGCATCAGAGTTAAGGTAGCTGATGGTCACACTCTTAGGTGTGAGCATATGATTAGAGACCTCCCATTGTGCTTGAACAACTATGAGTTCAAGGCTGATTATTATGTGGTGAACATGGGGGATATGGACTTAGTCTTCAGTATGAAGTGGCTTCATTCATTTGAGGAAGTCACTCTTCATCTCAAGGACATGGAGGTTCACTTTGATGTTGATGGGAAGACACATATTCTTAAGGCAATACGGGGCAGTAGCTTCAGATATATGTTTTTTCATCGAATGGAGATGCTCATATGACATGACATGATAGAGTGCAATGATGAGTGTACATTGGCACCAACACAAGAGAGATATGAGGATGAGCTTGGTCTTGAGGTGAGTTCAATTTAGGAGTTATCACATGTGGTAGGGGCTTAGCTTTCTATTACAATCAGGTCACAGGTTGATGATGATATGACTATTTCTAGCCTTCACAATCTAGATTTAGATATTATTCAGGTAAGGAGTTTACTTGAGTTGCCTGTTGATTTTCATTTATGGATTGGATGTTGGGGTGATTTTATTAGTACTAGAGATGATGTGATGCCATTAGATGAGACTGGTGATGGACATGGCATGGAGTTTGTATTGATTGACAGTGGTGGAAATCATGACTACATGTGGGATCTAAGTGGATTGATTGGTTTATCATTCAGCGATTGCTTGAGGGAAAGAAATTTTAGGAGGGGTAGATTGTCATGTCCCCTTTTTAGTTGACATGTTCAGAGTTGATGGTTAGCCTATTATGCGACCCTCGTAGGCTGATAAGATGGTTAGAGGATCTTGATGGAGATTGGCTTGGCTTTGTTTAGCAGAATTTTTCCAGTTGGCTTTTGTTTGGGCTCGATCGAACATGTATTGAGGGAGATATTAATATTTGATTGGTTTAATCAAATATTAATTATTTGGTCTAATTTTAATCTAGAACCCCTAATTCTAATTTAAGAAAACCCTAATTAGGGCAAGCATATCTTTTGAGGGTATAAGGGTTTCTCATGGAGGCCATTATTGATTATGCATTGATTATTGATATTGATTTTGAAGAATTCTTCTATGAAGACTGAGCCAAGGGTTCCAAGATTCCATTTGCAGTGAAGAACGTCCACTATTCATTATGTGCAATTCAGAGGCTATGAGATATCAGCTGATCTATTGCCAAATTGAGAAATAGCTTCATACAAAAGTTATCATAGAGGTTTACAGGTTTGAGAGATAACTTCACACAGAAGTTATCACAGTATTCTAGGTATTTATTTTATTAAGTTTGATTCAATAAATTATATAGATAAAGCTTTTTCTGTATTAGAGCCATATATCTTTAGATCACAGGTTGAAACAGATAGGGTGTGCTTAATTGGCAGCCATACGAAGTCCGTATGGATCCGTACATATTCACACAGAGACTGACATCGATAGGTAGAGATCCACAGCGATCGACATCGGCTGACCCATCACCGACATTGGCAGGTTAATGACCCCAATCGATCGACAATGGTAGTATAACCAACGTTGATGACTATGTTTTTGACACAGCAGGCTGAGACGCATAGATTCAGGGTATTTTTTAGATTGTTGGAAGATAATCAAGTTTTTAAGATCATATTTTAATATTATTTTATATGCATGAGAGAAGACTATAATTGTAATCATCTAAACAAGTGATAAGATCTTTAATTTGCTATTGAGAGATTATATTGTGGTTGATTTATTTATTTGAAGATATTTTGTAAAAATCACAATTTGTTCTTATTTCATAAAAATTTCAGAATAATCAGAAAAGCAATTCAGAGCTTTTGTCTATATATATTCCCTATTTGAAGGGGATATTACAGTGGTATCAGAGCTTTTGTTTTGATATCCAAAGGGATATTATAGTGGTATCAGAGCTTTTATTTTTTATATATTCCCTATTGGTTGGGGATATTACATACCATATTACAGATGGTAGATCAGTCTGTAGCAAAACTAGGAGTTATTGAAGATGTGGTAGTAATGGTGGAATCATGGGAATATCTAGTTGACTTTCTTATATTATAGCCAAAAGGTAAAACACTTGGTTATCCCATTATTTTGGGGAGACCATGGTTAGCTATAGTTGTCTTAATTAATTGTAGGTCAGGTGATATGAATATTTCAAATGGTAAAAATTCTAAGCAAATTTTATTATATCCATCTGCATAACCTTCTATTGATAATCAAGTGAAATTATGGGTTGATAATCCTGATATTAATGAGCAAAATCTATCTTCTTTGTCTATGATAACATTGCAGGATCATGTACGTGAAATAGATGATATGGTTAATCCTTCATTAAATGAACATCAATTATCATTGGAGCAGTCAAGATTAGTTTTAGAACCATCACAGTTAGTTCCAAAACCATCACAGTTAGTTCCAAAACCATCATAGTTAGCTTCGAAACCATCACAGTTAGTTCTAAAACCACACCAATTCTCTGTAAGTGAAAATAACTTCACTCTGAAGGAACACAATTTCTCTTGGGGAGAGGAAGGATCTGTAGCATCAGCTTTATAGATATCAAGAGATGGTGAAGAATTTTTGGAAAATAGCAGTAACGAGGAGTTTGACCTACAACAAGATAAGTATCATAAGTCTTCCTATTGTCTTTTGTCTAGCATTCTGCCTCTAGGAACTTTCAGAGATGTTACTACATATCATATATTGTTACCACATGCCTATCCACTAAACACCTTAATGGAACCCTTTCAACAAATCAGTTCATCATATATTGGAACCAAACATGTTGAGATTCAACTAGGAAAATTTTCGAATATTAATAGCTAGTTAAAGAATGATGAAGAAGTCAAACTGTTTGATGTTATGAAAGATCATACTAAAGTGTTTACTTGGGACTATAGAGATGTGAAAGGAATTCATCCAAGTATTTGCACCCATCACATTTATACTAAAAATATTAGACCAATTAGGCAACCTCAAAGAAGGATTAAGCTAGCTTTAAGGGATATAGTCAAACAAGAAATTGAAAAAGTATTACAAGTAAGTTTTATCTACCCTATCTCAAATAACTAGTGTGTGTCTCCTCTTGTAATTGTCCCTAAAAAGAATAGAAAATGGAGAATTTGTGTTGACTATAGGGAACTGAATAAAGTCACCCTGAGAGATTATTTTCCATTACCATCCATAGATCAAGTTTTAGACAACCTTTCAAGTAAATAGTACTTTTCCTTCTTAGATGGATTTAGTGGATATAATCAAATCTAAATAGATACTAAGGATCAGGACAAAACTATGTTTACTTGTCCATGGGGTACCTTTGCTTGCAGGGTATTGCTATTTGGACTATGTAATGCTCTAGCAACCTTTCAAAGAGCTGTATTAGCAATTTTTGTAGACCTAACAAATGACTATGTGGAGGTATACATGGATGACTTTACTGTGTATGGAGATACATTTGATGATGCCTTAAAAAATTTAGACAGAGTATTAACAAGATGTGAACAACATCACTTGTCTCTTAGTCATGAGAAATGTTTGATGATGGTTGATGAAGGGATCATATTAGGGCACCATATTTCAAAATGAGGAATTCAAGTTGACCAAAACAAAATCAAGATTATTTCAGACTTGCCTATTCCATAAAATCTTACAGATATCAAATCATTCTTAGGACATGCTGGATACTATAGGCATTTTATCAAGGATTTTAGTAAAATTGTTGCCTCCATGTTTAAATTTCTTACCAAGGACTATGGATTTCTTTGGGATGAACAGTGTCAACATGCTTTTGAATAAATTAAAGAGAAATTAGCAACTGCCCTAATATTACAAGGACCTGATTGGGAGAAACCTTTTCACATCCAAACTGATGCCTCAAATACCTAAATTGGTGCAGTTTTGGGATAGAGAGATGAAGAAGGAAGAATGTATGCTATTTACTATCTTAGTAAAAATATTACTCCCACTGAAATAAATTACACTACCACTAAAAAATAATTTTTGGCCGTGATCTATGTAATCAATAAATTTAGACATTACATTACATGGTACAAAACATTTGTACATATAGATCACTCAACAATTAAATATTTAATGAACAAACTAGTGGTTGGAGGTAGAATAATTAGATGGTCATTATTTCTACAAGAATTTGATATTACCATTGTGGACAATCTAGGCAAATCTAATGTGGTGGCTGATTTCTTTTCTAGATTGACCAGTACAGGGGAGTAGGATCCAGTCAAGGATAACTTTCCAGATGAGCAATTTTTTGTTATTTCAGCTAACACACCATAGTTTGCTAACATGACAAATTATCTAGAAATAGGGAAATTTCCTCCTTTCACTAAAAAGAAAATAAAAAAATTAATCAAAACTAGTGCATAATTCAAATGGTTAAATGGAATGCTATTTAAATGTGGTCTTGATTTGGTTTTACGCAGGTGTGTAAGAAAATATGAAATTTTTGACATCCTACGGGCATGTCATGATGAACCAAGTGGATGACACTATTTAGTGAAAAGAATAGCTCACAAGATACTTGGCACTGGTTACTATTGGCCATCTCTGTACAAAGATGTGAAGAGATATATCAAGTGGTGTGATCCTTGTCAAAGGATGGGATAGCCAACCATTATCAATGAAATGCCTCTACAACCACAAGTAGTGATTGAACCATTTGAGAGATGGGGATTAGATTTTATTGGACCTTTTAATCCTCTTTCACAAGGAAAAGAGAATATTCTTGTGTGTACTAATTATGTAACAAAATGGGCAGAAGTGTAAGCTTTAACAAATGCCACTGAAGAAGTAGTCATTGATTTCCTTTGGCAAATAATTATGGTAAAGTTTGGAGCACCAAAAAGCTTAGTTTTAGACCAGGGACCACAATTTATGTCTAATATGATCCAAGCTTTCACAATGTATTATCAGATCAATCATAGAAAGTCATCTCCATATCACCCACAAGCAAATGGACAAGTTGAAGTAACACATAGAGAATTGGAAAACATCCTCACTAAAACAGTTGAAGCAGAAAGAAGAGACTGGGTAAAAAGATTTCCTAAAGTTGTCTGGTCTTACAATACAAATTAATAAACCACAATAGGGTTTTCACCATATGAGTTAGTCTATGGGAAAAATCCCTTATTGTCTATTGAGTTTGAACTACAGACATTGAGGATAGCAGCTAAGGTGGGAATTAAATTGGATGTAGCTCCAAAGGAGTGAATCCTTCAACTCAATGAATTAGATGAATTCAAAATGGAATTACTTCACCAGATAGAGATAATCCAAGGTCAAAGGAAATAATGGCATGATTCATCTATCAAGGAAAGATAATTCAAAGTAGGAGACTAGGCATTGTTGTTTGATTCTAAGTACCAACAATTCAAAGGTAAATTAAGAACCAGATGGTTGGGACCTTATCAGATCAAGCAAATATTTGACAATGGTTCTATCTAGTTACTTCCCATTAATGGCAGTAGAAGAATACTCTTGGTCAATGGACATAGGCTAAAACTTTATAGGAATCCTCCTACTAAGGATGAATTCTTGAAGCAGATTGAAGCAAGTAAAGAATTTGATCATATGGAAGAACCCAGTTCTTCCAAAATGATCAAATAACCAGATGAAGAGATCTAGAATAAAGGGAAGAGAATGAAAACCAGTAAATGGCATTCTCTTCCCCCCTAAAAAAAAAGAAAAAAAAAAGAAGAGAATGAAAACCAGTAAATGGCATTATCTTCCCAAAAAAAAATCAGAGATCAATTGAAAATCAGTGATGACAGTTGATCTTCTCAAATAAATGGCTAATTCAAATAAAACTTTTTTGAATTCTAACTATTTTTAACCATTTTTCAGGGATGATGTGTCTGAATGATGGAGGGATTACATCATCAAGGATGGTAATTATGTTTTTAACTTGTTAAAGGTTAAATGAAATTTTTCATGTGTGATTAGACTTGATTTAGAAAGATTAGTATGATGAGTCATCTATTCTACATCATGGTTAAATGTGAAAGATCATGAAAAAGATATTAATGATGGAATGAGTTGGTGAATAACCATTAAAAAAATTATTCTTATGATTGAAGAAACTAAATATGCTAGTTCTATATCTAAGTATAGTAGTTCCATAGCTAAGTACATTAATTTTGTAACTAAATTAGCCAAACTAGCAACTGAATCTGCTAGTTCTGTAGCTATAATCATCAATTCCACTAACATGAGTAGAAATTTTTAGCTAACCTGTGAAAGATTCAAAAAAAAGAAAAATAAAAAAAGAATGAATCATGGAAATCAAAAAGAAGTCAAAACCAGACAATGATACCCAACTCCTTGCAGATGAAGAAGTAGCAAATATCTTTCAACATATTTGCTACTTGAACCTTCTCAAGTCATTTCTTCTTCTGATGAGGCTATAGAAGAACTAGTACCTATCTCTGACAATGACAGTTCACCTAGGCCTGAACAAAAGGTGAAACCTAGAAGACATTCTAAGAGGAAATCTATGTCTACACATTTTGAGGCTCCTCAAGAAAGAAAACATCATAAAAAGTCTAAATAAAGTTTAGAGGAGCTGGAAGAACAAGAAAGGCTAGAAACTAAAGCTATTGATATTTTGGGTAGCATGGCCTTGACTCCTCCTGGACCAAGCCAAATAGAGAAGGAAAAAGAAGATGAAATATTTGAGGAGCTAGTTTTCCAAGAAATCGGTGAGACTACAGTACCATCACATGTACAAGATGAATAGGCATCTTGGAGAAGGAAAGTGAAATCCTCTATGGTGGAAGAGGAATGCTTAACTCCCCAAGAACTTTCAAAAAAAGAATAAAACCAGTAGATTAAACAGGCTCTATTTTTGTCCAAAGTAGAACTCATTATCAAGGTAAAGGATGAGGAATTGAATTTCCTCAAACTCAAGTTAGAACAAAAGGAAATGCTCCTTATAGAATTAACAAACTAGCTCACAGCCAAGAATGAGGAAAAATGTACAATACAAACCTCTATGTCAATAGTCTCTGCATAGACTGAATTGACTTATCTACCACTCAAGTAGTTATGGGATGACACATGTAGAGAACTCAGTGAAATCAAAATATCCAATACAGACTTGAAAGGCAAATTGGCAGAAGAAGAGAAAGCAAGGAAGGAATGGGAAGACAAATTATACAAGGAGGAAAATGATAAGTATAAATGTATTGTAAAAATACAAATAGTTTGTATGATAAGTGAGAAGCTACTTACATGCAGAAGACCTTCTCCTGTTTATAGCATGTTTTTAGAGGAACAATTCATTCGTTGGCAGTTGGCAAGGATAGCATGTGGCCTTCCACATGAAATAAAAGATGAAGTTGATTTCTCAGCCACCTACTCTTTAGCTAATACAGAACAGAAAAACCTTCTTTGTAAATTTTACCTCTGTAATTTTATGCTAGAAAGAAATACAGGTTTTATGATCAATTTGTATGTAGGAGAAAGCCATTTTAATGCATTTGTCTATGTTCTTCAAAATCAGATTGTATAGAAAGAAAGAGAGTCAGAGCATTGGTCAAAGGCTAGTTCATCTAGTCTCTGTATGAGAGTTCATTATGGTAATCCATCCACCTTTGCTACATATTTCTAATCCTATACATTTAATAATAAATTCAAGGGACCTTATCTTTTCAGTTTACAACAAAGCATGGATGTCTTCACCACTTATGAAAGGGAAAATTTTGATAATATCTATGATGCATGTTTAAAAAGATGGGAATTTCTCCTAGTGGCATTGAAAAGAAGGGAAGTAATATCCCCTCCAAATTTGATCTAGTGTTTAGAAATGGAAAAAGCTTTATGCACAATAATTCTCTATATCAATGAAACTCTCCTAAGCATATGGATAGGAATGCAGACAAGACCACCTCTACTTTTCACCCCCATATCTCCTTGGCAAAACAAAGAACCTCAACATCCCACTCAGTTTGAGGAATGGAAAAGAAAAGTAGAAGCAGGAGCAGGGTATAATACTTCTGAGTCAAAGCATTGGGATATTCAATTTCAGCCATTTGATCTGAGCAATCAAATGGAATGTAGGATATACAATCCCAAATTTAAAGAATGAAGTTTGTAAAGGGACTTACAAACAAGTAAGTATGGGGGAAATGATGAGGTGAGGATATTCCCAATAAAAGTATAATAAATGACCTCATCTTACTCTCTCTTTTTATTAAGTTTGATTGCATTTTGTGATTTTTATTTTGATTTGAGATGAGTTAGGATGTGATTATCCATCTTTTGATTGATTGTGATTCTAACATTTTAAAAGACTTGTAATTCCTAACAAGTGTGTTGGAAAATTCTAGTTTTGCAATAAAATAGGTCATCATCGGGCTGAAGAACAAATATGAAGTGGATTACATGTTTTTAGAAGCATTGGAGTCAATTTAGATTAGTTATGGAACCTATAGAATCTATTCTAAAACCATCACAATTAGTTTTGAAACCTAAAAAATCAACTCCACCATACTATTTCAAGTTGTCACATTTTTAGACGTAGCTCTAGAATGATATATTTAGCTCCAGTACTCCTTCAGATAAGTTCCAGAACTTTTGTGGCTAGATATGGAAATGTGAGGATCTATTCCAAATGATCGGTGATCTGTCAAAGATCAATGATCCCATTAAATCAGGAATAGATTCCTAATTTTTTGAACTAGAAAAATAAAGACAATTATCACATAGCTGGACATCTAGCCACATCTTGATTTAGCATCTATTCTAGGCACAATTTACTTCCATCATATCTATGAAACAGTTACAGCCATCAAAGCATCTATATATACATACCTAATATAGATATAGAATATAGAAAATAGAGAAAGAAGATAAAAGATAGAGAAAATCATAGAAGAATAAAGAGATAAAAGATAGCTTAGTACATTTGTAATACAGAACATTTTATCAATGAAATAGCAATTCCTATTTTGAAAGTGATTTGAATTGTTCAAATCCTGTTCTAGGCAGAACAAGGGCCCACTCCTCCAAAGAACTAGGATCTTCATTTTTGTCAGCATTTATATTTCTATTAGCAAAAGTAAATAGGTAACTCTATTAAATTTATAAATGTCTCCAACTCTTTATAATTAAGATTTGTTGTAAATTTGTTCCTGTAGGCATTTTAGATTAAATTTTCACTTTTGCAACATATGTTTGTTTCCAGCAATCAATTTCATTTCTACGTGTGTTTATTTCTAGAAATCAATTTCATTTATGCAATGTGTGTTTATTTCTAACAATCTATTCCATTTCTGCAACATGTGTTTATTTCCAACAGATTTGCATAGTTTGATTCCAATAGGTTTTTAACCAAGAAAACCTTAAGACATTAAAAACCCCCCAAAATAAAAAAATATACAAATACTCCCATTCAATTACTAAATCATTATGATTCCTTTTGTTGCATACAGCTTTAGACACAACCCTGGTTAAATATGACATCAACAGAAAGTTGATTAAATGAAGGGAATAACGACACCTGACATATAGTCACAAATGAATTGCATATGATCCCTATACTTGTAGACATAAACCTTGGAGTACTGATGTGAGATGGTAATTCTACTATGAGAGAACCATTTCTTAACACTAAGAATATGGGTGGATGCCATCAGTGAGTCCAGTATAGAGGACATCATGATGAAATGCTAAAGTTTCTTCTTCTTAATGCCATAAAACTACCTTATTAAGTGGATACTTTAGTTACCCAATAGGTGAAGTTAGTTTTTCTTCAACCATGAAGTATACAAAGGAAACCCACCTAGGGTCAACATAGGTGGTGGAGGCTACTCTAGAGGCTCTGATCAGTAAAGTCATAATGATTCTTATACCCTTCCTAAATTGGATAATGGGGATCCTACCATGATGATTTCTAGCTACATGAGCCCCTTAGATTAACCATGGTCTCAAGATGACATCTAGATTATGCTGGGTAGTTCACTCTTTTAAGGAGGGGAGGTCAATATGAGCTTTAGGGAGTTAATAGTAGCCTTAGAAGGCTACTATGGTAATATAAGCAATCCTCTTTGAACTTTTTCATTAATAATCCAGTTGTTATCAATCTTACAGTCTAAAAACAAGGGTACAAAGATGTCAATACAAGGTAGTTCCTCTGGTTTGGTGAAAGGTTGATGAAGACCCACCATTTACACTACAACGAGGTCATCAAACTTCCTTTTGGTGACTACCACCCTTTGTTTGCTAGATAATAAAGGTTACAACTCTTTAATGGTAAATGAAATCTCTAACCAATTCTTCATTCCATTGGTCAATGCTCCTATGTCTAACTTGATATCCCTAAAGCATCTCCCTTCATGGTTCGTGGATAGATACAAGTTTATCTCTTCCTTCCATTATTTCCTTGACACTACCATGATCTTAATTATCTTGGAATATGACTAGCCTTGATGCTCAGGATGATAATTTGAGCTTGCTTGATGCAGTCATGTTTTAGGGATTTAAGCTATTCTAGTAGGAATTTTGAGGCTTTAATGGTGAAGGTGATGGATTTCATAATGTATTTGTGCCTTAGATTTTATGGATAGTACCACTTATGAAAGTCCTATCTTTTTAAATGTGTCATATCTTGAGATTTCCTTTTAGTGCTTATATGGTGCTTATGCGGACTTCCCTAAGCATGTTTCCATGGCATTTCATGTGAGTTTTCTTTTTGACTAATCATTTTTTTAAAATAATTCTCTTTCATTGTGCTCTATTGGATCAAAATCTAAGGATGAAGGTGAGCCTTTGATTAAGATCCTAAAGGTTTGTTTTGATTGGGTGTTTGAGTCATCAATAACCTCATTACACCGAGTGGCATGCTCTAGCTTTCTCAAGAAATGAATAGATGTAGTTTATCTAGGTGTCAAGTCATCAGGCTCTAAAGTCTTGAGTTGAAAATTATACCTTCACCTTGCACTATTAGATTAAGATCAGAAATCTAGTGAGAGCCATTAATCATGATTAGTGAGGTCAAATTTGATTGGTTGATAAGTTGGATATGTTTAAATTTGGCATTCTTGCTAATATCAAAGATGTCCTCATAAACATAAAATGGTAGGAGCACAACTATCAACTTTAAGCTCATGAGGTTCCTTTAGTTGAATGGTAGCATACCATGCATCATATTTTTAGTGCCCTCAAGACTTTTAGGGTTAATGTGGGCCATTAGATCAGGCTCAATGATGGAATGCAAACCATTGATCATGATATATGAGGTCATTTCTAATTATTCCAGCCTTTGCCAAGCCTTTTGACATCATGTCATTAGATTAGGGTCTAAGGATGAACATGGGTCATCAGATCCTCTAAGATGCATGAACATTAAGTCAGTTCATAATATATATAGGCTTAGGCCACATGATTAATTTTTAGGTTAATATTATTTTAAAAAAACACTATGACCTAAGTTTTGATGTGATAAGCCTAAGTTTTAAAGTTTAGAAGGTCCCCTTTTGGACTAAAGATAAAATTTTGGACGAGGCTTTTGAAATCCTCTCTAACGTCAAATACATCCTCATGAATGTCAAATGATGGGAGCAAGGTCATCAAAATAAATACCATGGAAACTTTTGTAATGAGAAATGTTTAACCTATAGTTTGTCTTAGAAATATCTCACATCATTGGATTAGGCTTCTGAGTGAACATAAACCATTGAGTTGCATCTAAGATAAGACATAACATTAGGTCTTGGCATGTGGATTCAAGTTAAAGCCTTTTAATATCCTCGAAGCATTACTCGTGTTCAATAAACATGAAGGCTCGAGGACATAATTTTTAATGAACTTAGGGGAATTTACAAGGGTAAAACCATAAAGGGACTTTAGGCATGATTTTAGACTTAGGGTCTTTTAAAAGGATAAATTCCTGCTAAATTTTTCATGAAGATTTAAATTCAAACCCCTAAGGTTTCTTTCTCTGGAACCCTTCCTCCATGAAACTTTCACTTTGTCATTAATGATTTATCATTAGTAGGGTTATTTAATAAAGTATAATTAACCAAGAAAGGACCCATTCTCTTTTTAGGTGGATGATATCATAATTTAAGAAATAATAATACCATGTAAACCATGGTAGGATATGAATACTTTGGAATATTAACAAGGGCCCCATTCATGCAAAGAAAAATAAAATAGGACAAAAAATAATGGTGGGGGGGGGGGAGGCGCAGAATGTTGGTACCAACAACAATGTTGAATCAAACCAAGATGTTTTTGTAGGACTGCTTCATCCTCCCATGTTGTATCTTTAGAATGTAGGTTCTTCCATTTAATCAAATAATGCTTAACGGCTCTGGTCCAAAGTTGCTTAATTCACATGTGAAGGATCTCCTAAGCCTCTAAAATGACTCTACCTTCTTAATATAATTCAATTTACTTATGCTGAGAGGAAACTCTATGTCTAATTAATTTCTTTAGAAAAGATACATATAATACCAGATGTATGCAAGTGGTTGGGGGTAATTTTAATTGTTAAGCCATATTACCAATTTTATACAAGATATGGTAAGGGCCATAATAATAAGGTGATAACTTATTATCCTTTTTATGTTGCTTTAGATACATCTACTTATATGGTTTAAAATACACAAAGACCCAATCACCTATGTCAAAATGTTGCTTGCTATGGTATTGATTTGTTTTCTACTTTATTCGATTTTGTGCCATTACTAAATTCTCTCATAAACTAACACCTCCTATTGATGGTGAATGTGTTCCTCAATAGATCAAACCTTAGGATGAACTATAAAAACTAAAGTGATAGATGGAGGTGATACCCATACAATACCACAAAGGGAGACATCTTGAAAGAAGTTTTATACCACCATTTAGAAAGTGGTAGCCAATGAACCCATTTATCCTATTTATCAAAAACAAAACAATGAAGATACCCTTCAAGATATTTGTTGACTACATCTATATATCCATCAGATAAAGGATGATAGGATGATCTAGGAGTTAATTGGGTACCCAAGCATGCAAATAATTCAGTCCAAAATTACTAGTAAATATGGGATCTTGATCACTATAATGATCTTTAGAGTACCATGCAATTTTTGAACTATATTGAGAAAAGCAGAAGCTATTTATTGGAAAAAAAATGGTTGTGATAAGGAGTAAAAATAAGCATTCTTGGTGAGTTGATCAACAAATACCATGAAAATATTTTTACCCTCAGACCTTGGTAACCTCATAATGAAATCCATGGAAACCTCTTCCTAACACTAGCCAGGGATGGATAAAGGATGAAAAACACTTGGGGTCTTAATGGATTTCCATTTATTTTATTGGCATACCATGCATTTAGCCACATATTTTTGAACATCCCCTTTGAGTCCTTTCCAAAATAAATTTTACTTAATTCTATGATATGTTATCAAAAATCCTGAGTGTCCTCCAAGTGGAGAGGCATGAAGTTCCTAAAGAATTTTATGTTTGAAGAGAGAATGCTTACAAAGGTATAATCTATATTTATACCATAATGTGTTCCCCTTCTATGTAAATTTTTCATATTCATTAGAACCCTATTGAATATTATGAATCAAATCCTTGGTAACACTATCATTCTCCCATTGTAATCTTGCTTCATCTACCCAATCTACCTACCACTTGGTCATGGCACATAACAATGCCTCAATTGATTCATCCCACTGAGAAAGGGCATCTTCCACCACATTCTCTTTTCCTTTCTTATACACTATTTCAAAATCATAGCCTAACATGTTAGTCACCCAATTTTTTTATTCTTTAGATGACAAGCATTGTTCCAAAAAATATTTGAGGCTATCATGATCAGTCTTTACCTAAAAGTGATGACCCATCAGATATAGTCTCCATTGTTTCACTACATGCAAAATAGCCATCATATCTTTCTCATATATTGGATTGAGCCTATTTTTCCCTTAATTTTGTGACATTAAAACTCTAATGTTCTACATTCTTGCATGATTACAACTCCCATACCATATCCTAATCTATCACACTCCACAATAAAAGTTTTTAAAAAATTAGTAGTAGCCAAAACTTAAGTTATGCACATAACCATTTTAAACTATTCAAATTCCTTGGTAACTTAATCAGTCCACTAGAAGAAGTCTTTCTTTAAAAAAGATGTGAGTGGGGATAAAATTCTACCATAATTTTTGACAAACCTATGATAGTAACCATTTAGTCCTAGAAAACCATGGAGGTTCTTGAGGGTCTTGGGAACTTGCCACTCCATCATTACTTGGATTTTCTTAGAATCAACTTTCACTCCTTCATGTGAAATAATATGACCCAATTACTCCACCTATTGGACACCAAAAGCACATTTATAAGGTTTATCATAAAGTCGATGTTATTCTAGAATTGAAAGCACTTATTTCACATGCTTTAAATGGTCTTGCCAATTTTCATTGTAGATGAAGATATCATCAAAAAACACTAATACAAACTTTTTAAAAAAATGTTCTAAAACTAGTATTCATCAAACTCTAAAATGTAGATAGTGTATTTATGAGTCTAAAAGGCATGACCATAAATTAATACTATCCTTCATGAGTTTTAAAAGTTGTTTTAGGTATGTCCTTATTACAGATGTGAATCTGATGATATCCAGAGTGAAGATCTAACTTGGTAAAATAAGTGGCACCATGTGATTCATCTAGAAAATCATCAATTACTAGAATAGGAAACTTATCTTTACTGGTGTATTTGTTGAGTTCTCTATAGTTTGGTCACATCTTCCAACTATCATCTTTTTTCACACCATGAATATCAGGGAGGAATATTCACTATGATTATGTTAGATGATTCCTACCTCCAACATCTCTTGTATCATATTTTTAATGTCACTCTTTTGGGCATAAGGATACATGTAGGGTCAAATATTGGGTGGTGTACATCCTAGAATGAGTCTGATGGTATAATCATGTGCACGACTTGGAGGAATTCCTTTTGGCATGTCACTAAAAATAAAAGAATGCTCATCCAACACCTTTTATAAATTAGGATGTGTATAATCCTTGGTTGATTGAATCTCCATGGAAAATAAGTGTGCCACAAACCTTTTGTACCTTTTCTAAGAATCTTCATCATCTAGTGGAAACTAACCAATTATGGAGATTTAGCCCGTAATCCATGTAGTTCAAAAGTCCTTCCTTCTAAATGGAACCTCATGAATAATTCCTAAAAAATCATCTCAATAGTGCCAAAATTGGTGATCCATTTCACTCTCAAAAGAATGTCAGCTCATCCCATGGTAATAGAAAACATAAGGGAATCTAAAAAATAGTTTCCCATAGTAAGCTTACTACTATGGCATTTTCTAGAATAGTTAATCGTACCATCTTCTGCAATCATGACCCAAAAGTCCGAAGCTAGGTAAATGAAATAATTCAAACAAAAAGCCAAATTACTATTGATGAAGTTATGTGTACTCCTAGAGTTAATTAACATAGTCACCTTTTATTTCTTTGAGAACCCCACCACCATAAGATTTTGAATACTAATGCCTAAAATTGCATGATAGGAAATAGTAGGTTGATAATATTTAGATACATCTTCAGGTTCTTCTAACCCTTCCCCTCAATCCTCCTCATCTCCTTCCTTATCATTGCACCATCAATGTAAAATCCCATATTTTTAACATGTCAATGCCCTTTGCTCCATTTTCTATCATAGCCAATTCACAAACATTTTGAACACTTTTCTTCCACTTGTTAAGGTGTCAATTTGGTAGGCTAATGAAATGATAGTTCTTGAAAGGTGCATTCACAAACATTGGTAAAATGTCTTCATCTGATCATCTATATTTCCTCAATCATGTGTGCCTTTGGTTTACCTTAGATACAATACTAGGATGAAACATGAAAACCTCTAATTGGATGTTATATTTGAGGCCACCCAGAAATAGGTCAATGAGATATTCTTCAGTGATGTCTACCACAGTAAGCAGAGATTCTAAAATTGATGAATGTAGTCATTGACAGTCCCAATTTGGCATATCTTGGATATCTAAATAAATTAATTTTAGAGACATTTTTATGAGAGTGGAGCTATAACTCCTCAAAAAATAATAATCATAAAACCAAGACACCCTTATTTTTTTATTACACAACCAATGATACCAAATGAATGGCTCAAGTTTCAAATAGAGATAGGCCATAACCAATTTTTGAAAACATGGATTTTGATGTAGATAAAATAAATTTTTAATTTGAGTGATCCAAGTGAGTGGATCATTACCATCAAACTTGCACAGGTCCACTTGTGGCAACATCGGCTTAGGGCTAGAATTGGTATTGGTATTATTTGGAGCATGAGAACCAAATTAAAGTGGTGGAGGATTATTTTTCAATGGCTAAGCTGATAAGTTAGATAGATTTCCTATATATTTATTGTAATTGATCCTTCATGCTATCTAAGTCCCCTCTTAAACCTATAATGTCCCCTTAAACTATATTAAAATCATATTTTTTCACCATGCCCTACAACTCGAACTTAAATTTTTGAACTACATTTGAAATAGATAGATCAAAATTTTCAAATTCCATGTCATCCTTGTGAGGAGTTTTTAGAGTTTCTTGCCCTTTCCTATATTTGTGAGTGTTTGGATTAACTATGAAAAACCCCTAGGATGGTTTCAATCCTAAAAAATGTAATGGTTGAATATACCATTGTGATCATCTCACTGAGACAAATCCAACTACTATTATTATGCACAAGGGTGAAAATTTTTGAACCGAAAAAGTTTACCAATATAATATACCTTTACAATCGTCTTGTAGAGATGAATCTAATGACTATTAATTTGCACAACGTAAAATAATTTCCAAACTTACCCAAAAAAATGTTTTTTATTTTTTTGTAAAAAAAATCATGAATAAAACTATGGTGATGAAAAAATCGATTCCTCCCAGATCACAAGTTATGTTTTTTTGGCCTTCTAGTGATTAGGACGCTAGATATGAAAACAAAATGCACCACATAAACTTTCCCAAATTGATGATATGATACCACTTGTAAGGAAATTACTTACATACTTTACAATAGTAGAATTATAAATGGTAGAATTAAGAGCATAATAAGAAAATTCACAATAATAATTAGCAAAAGAAAAGAATAATTGAATATTATGACTGAGCCAATTTAAGGGGAAACCCTCATTACAATGCAATAAGAAAAGAATTCACAATATGATGATAAAATACTAACCAATACCTCTTATATATAGTCTACTTAACCATGGTTATTCCATATGCAAACCATACTAAGAACATCAAGAAATGAAACAAGATAATATGAAGATGTGTAAGCCACAAGTTGGCCACACATATCCTTAGGTGCACTATAGGTTAAGGGAATAACAACTTAGATGGGATTGAGAGTTAAGGTTGTTAACCTTTATTTTTTAATGAATAAATCACACTTTTCACACCTTATTACCCATGCATAGGAGTCCTTAAAGAGTCTAGGATAATAGTAACCTATCTTTATTATTTTTATTTTTATAGTTTTAGGAGAAAAGTGGCCTTTTATAAACCTATCATGGAATAGCTCCAAACTTCTACCTATTTTATAAATCTCAACACATCTAAGAAATATACCATTAATATATTTTCTAAAAATGAACCTATCTACAAGAACATAGGGTATATATTGAAGCCTAAAGTATCTCCTTTTTGAATTATCTAAACTAGTTGGGCATTCACCTATTTGCAATAACCTTATCATGTCTTGTATCCATCTTGTATCATGTGAAGGTGCTACTACTTGGGGATCATCTTTTAGTATCAAGGTTATCTTTATTCCCTTGAAGTTCCCATGATAAGTTATCAAATAGGCCTTTTCCTCTCACTAGTTTGGTAATGTTAATCTCTACATCATATTACATCACTTTAATAATCCATCCTATCCTCTTCTCATTCAAGTATTTATTGAGAAGTAAGTTTTTTACACTTGGGTGGGATATCATAATATGTATCTTATATTTTGAGACCATATGTCTAAACTTTTTCAAGATTCTTATGACTTCCAAGACTTGTTTCTTTAAAAAAGTATACTTCTCTTCATAGCCTTCAAGTCCTTGAGTAAAAAATATTATGGGATCCTTAACACCTTGATTATTTTGTTGCATTAACATGGTAGATATGGTTTCAATATTGGAGAAAGCATATAGAAATAAGTCCTTTTAGAAGTTAGGATTAATCAAGGTAGGTGATTTTGAGATAGGTTATCTTATAGCCTCAAATTACTTCTCCCTTCTTAAGTCCAATAGAATGTTTGATATTTATTTAACATGGTTGTCAAAGGTTTTACAAGGTTGACAAAACTAGGTATAAGAATTTTATTGAAGTTTATTTTCCCAAGGAAACTTTGCATTCCATTCTTATGCAATGGTAGAGATAAGGCCAAGATAGATTTCACTCTTTCAAGGTCTATGGTTGGCCCTTCCTTTGAGATAATGTGTCCTAGTAGCTTGCCATTGTGAATTAAAAAAACATAGTTTTTGGGATTCAAGGATATTCCAAACTGCCTACACCTCTCAAAAATCAGTCATAGATGAGACAAATGGTCACTATAATCTTTTTTTAAAATGGTGATATCATCAAAGTACACTAGCACCATTTTGTTAATCAAACCTTGGAAGGCCATGTATATGGATTTTTGAAAAGTAAATCCTATATTAGAAAGTACAGAATTCATCTTCTTGTAGGTATAGGTGCCCCATTTGGTTGTAAAATTAGTTTTATATTGGTCTTCTTTTTTCACCAAGACTTGGTTATAACTAGAATACCCATCCAAGAGTTAGAAACATTTAGAACTTTCAAACATCTGAAGTATTTGTTCCATTAAAGGTAGAGGTTAGTGATCTTTAAAATACACCCAATTTGAATCTTTGGAGTCTATACACAATCTAATTTTCCCACTCTTCTTCCTCACATGGACTAGATTAGCAACCCATAAAGAGTGCTTAATAAGGAAGATAATGTTTAATTCAATCAATTTGATTAGCTACTTCTTCATAAAAATGTCAACCTTGGGTTTTATGGGTCTTTGCTTTTGTCTTACTAGTATTTCACTTGGGTCCAACTCAATGATGTGTTGAGATAAACTAGGATCAAATCCCTTGAGGTCACCATGCTCATATTGAAAGACATTTGGACATTATATACATAATTCAATCAAGGAAATCTTCTCATCCTTAGTACATAACTTTCCCAACTTGAGGATCTTATATTTTAAGATTGAAACTCTTTCAAAATGCTCCTCACTTGCAGATAAGCTTACCTTCTCTTTTTTCATTTGATCTTCTTCATTAAATATGATTTTAATGGTCACAAATACATTAAGGATCTTATTGTACTATGTTGGAGATAAAATCATTGAGAATGAGGTGAATCAATGTCTTTATAAACTTTTGATTTCACTTCAATAGATCTTCTAATCATTCATCAAGCAACATCATCATATGAGAAATATCAACTAGTCTAATAACATAGCAATGAGAATATACACATAGCAAGTATCAACACATCATATAAGTGGGAAACCCTCATGGGGAATAAAACCCACTAACCATAGCTTGGAGATCTAGTCCTATAAATTAATGAATTAAAATCATTTGAGCACCCACTCAACTTGGAGCACCAACCCTAGTCAATAAAACACTGACTTGACAAAATATTTTAGCAAGCACCTACTTACAAGGAAGCATAAATTCCCTTAGTGACTCAGCACCAAATCATCCACCGAAAACACTTGATCAACATCAAAACATATTTTTGATTATATAATAGATGATGATCACATTCTTCAGCTCTTCACACACTTTTATCCCACTCAAAATTACCTCTAGTCTTATTCACTCTACTAAGTCTCTTTAAGATTGATTAGGTCATATAACCTTTATATCCATACTCAAACCCTATATTAGATATTCATGATTATCTATATACACTCCTATGATGGTATACATGACCTCCCTCTACTCCTCTTTGTGCTCTTTTATTCACTTTCACACTCTCTCTTACTCACTCAAATAGGCCTAATTAGTCATGCTCTTATACAAGTCACTTGCTCTCACACACCTTAGTCAGACATACACATTTTCACACTTAGATTACCCTTATAATAAGATTTATAAAACATTAAAAACATGAATCAACCAATACATTAGGTCAATCACAACTTAACAAACCAAACTCTCTTGAACCCCTTCTTAAAACATTAGATTAATCAACCATTTATATTGCAAATAGCCTAGTCTAAGGCTTGAAAATCATCTAAAGCACTCCCCAAAAACTCATCAAAGTTTGGGTGACCTTGAAAATGACCTTAAAGTCATTTTATTTCATGCTTTCTTTATTTTTATGAAAACTTAGCTTGTGAGGGGGACTTCATCACCTCCCGCGAGTTCTTTAGGAAAGCTTTAACCTAGGGTTTCATCTTATGACATTGACTTCATTTGGATCCTTTAAATTTGCCCATAAAATATAGTGGTACTTTGGAAATCACACTACACTAAGTGAATAGTAGGATGTAGTGGTTGCAAAAAGGACTAGACCTTTTTGTAACAAGCCAAGTGATACATACCCAAAATCCATGTTTTTCTTTTGCATTGTTTGACATGAAAGTCATTGTGCAATTTATTCCCCTAGATCATTTGAAAACTAGTTAGATCTTATACAAATCCCCACTTTCCATGGAAGTATTATTCATGTAACGTGCACCTCAAGGCCCGTGTCATAGTACTATCATTTAAGAGAAGGGGAGGTGTACAAACCCTACTATATAATGTGCATTTACTTTTGGATGAACACTTAAAATCCTCTCAAATTATATATATTGATGGATTCCAATAATACCAAGAAACCTTGTTAGTTTAGGATCTAAGAGTGATTAATTAGTTGGTCTTGTCCTAGATTAAAGTCTTGTTTGGAGTCAAAACTTGGTGTAAATAAATAATCTAAATAAAACACATCGTCCAAATTTTCTTTTGAACAAAGAGGTGTTATGTTGCCCATGTGAGATCATCAATTTGCCTTGTTCAAATTTCATTAAAATCTTAAGATTCATATCATCCACTTTGGTGTATTTATGCTACCCAATTGAGTCTAGACCTTTACCAAAGTTGTTTAAGTCCTTCACTTATAATCTAAATTTGAAATTACACCTTTATAAGTTCATAGGGTTGATGTGTTAAGTGGGTTCACCATTTGCACTAAACTTGAGGGAATTTAGGTTCAATTTATAATTTGGATTTAAGGTCATTTAAGACTCATAACCATTATCATCACTTGATAAACTTAAGCCATGTTATGTTAAACACTTGTACTTTGAGTCTATGCACCATGACAATTTGAATCAAGAAAAGTAGTGTTATGCTATAAAACTTGTAGGAAAAAGTCTTTACCTTATAGATATTTTGAAATAAAACTTTTTGTCACACATTTTGGGTAGTATAGCTTCGTTACATTTCCCAAAGCATTTCAAATATTGTTTCATAGAACATCTTGTATAGAGTTCCAAATTTTTTCCTACACTTTCATACCAATCCAAGTGTACTTTTGTGATCTTTTGTCTAAAATAGTTATACTTCTCACTTTTGTCTAGCTTATTTGTCAAAAGAACCAAGTTTTATACCATTTTTGTGAGAAAATAAACTATCTTTAAAAGTGCCTTTTATTTCATACCTTATACCTAGTTGATCAAGTTCATGTCCAAGAATCAAATGCCTAGTGTTTGTTAGAAGTGTTTCAAATCTGTTAGATTAAAAATTTCATCTATTTCAAAGTCTAGCTTTTGATTCCATTTGGCCAAGAGTCCTAACACATGCCTTGTTTGAGCCTAGATTTTGACATTAGGTTTGGCCAAAAGACCTAGAAACTTTTAAATTCCTAGATTAGATTGATTTTAAACACTTCAACCTTAGAGTTTGGCATTTTTATTTTATCACCATTCACTTGCTTATCTTTGTGTGAATAGTGAAATGTTAGATACTTCATGCTAGATTATTTCCTCATAAAAATTTGCATAAACCTTTTGATCCTTTTGATGAATCTAGACCAAGTGGGAACATCATCTATTTTAGACATTGTCCTTTTTAGAGTTTATAGAGCTCTTTGACCTTTTATCATAAAATCATTGACTATGGATCCCAACATGTATTCCTACACTCGTAGTGGATTCATGTACAATCTATTGATTAATAATGTAGTTACATAGGAAAAAATGGTGCAATACCCCTATGTGGATAATATTGCTTATGAGATAGATTCTTATCCCTCTTATAATACTCAATCAGGGGTACAAATCCAAGATCCATTGGCTAACTATCTGGTTAATATATCACCTTATTTAGAATAAGACCAAGAGAAAACCACGCAATACCTAGCTACAATACCTATAATGGATGAGTCAGTACTTCAACAATCATATTCTAATAATATGGCTCCCACGTATGATCCATTTCTATTTGAGCAACATTTTTTAGAGATCAAAGATGAGATTTTGGCTAGAGCCATAGAGGTAGGGGCCCAAAATTTACCAAGTCTAGTAAGAGTGCCCCTTAATATCATTTACGATCAATAGGCTTCTTCTATCAATCCTATGGATCTAGTCTAAATAACATATCAAGATCCTAATATATTTGATCAAGGTAAAAACATCATAGAAGATCACTTTAACCAAATACAAATAGCATATCAAACCTACCTGAATCTAGCACATGATTTCAATCAAATGAACATGATAAGTAAGCCTTTTATTGACCTAGTTTCTTCAATGGGAGTGTTAATAGAGTTAACTGGACAAGAGAATCCAAATTTTAACCCTTTCATACAAATCACTTCGATAGATAACTTGATGCATATGCTCTTTATTGAAGAATTATCTTTGGCCTATACATAGAATAGTGAGCTAAATATAGTAGATAATGTGCAAATAACATCTAGTCCTAATCAAAGTGATACTAATGTGCAAACAATTAGCTAACAACATGTGCCTATATTTAATCCTATGAACAGGTCATCATACTAGGGAATAGGAGTTTTTACACCCCAACCTCAATCAACTACTTACTCAAGTGTACAATTAATGGGATTAGGTAATCAAACAATGGCCAATGTCATGCCTCAATGATAGAATGTGATGAATCCTACTCAACAACAAGCAATGAGTAATATTCCACAATAGTAGACACAATCTAGTGTATCAATGTAATAGAGGACAAATACATTTTACCACCTCAATCAGGGGAAACAAATGTTCCACCTCACCAGGCAATGATGAACATACCTCTTTAGTCATAGACTAATATGCTAATTCAAAACCAATCAATGACTAGTCAATAACATGCAATATTGGTCAATGATAAATGTCAAATCTATAACCTGATTTCACTTCTTCATAGGGATTCATGTAACAAGGAGGTCCCCATGTTTCTCAAGTACCTACTAGACAAATGTTAGTTTAAAATGTGCCACAAATCTAGAGACAGGGTCTTGATCCACAAGTTCCCACTCAATAGTAAGGTTTGATTACTTGACATCATGTACCTTTTCAACCATAGTAGGCACGATATAGTTATATCCCTCCATCCCAACCACAAAATCCTTAAATTCAAACCTTTATCACCAACCTGAACCAGAATATCACACAACCAAGTGTGCAATTTTAAATACATCCTAATCCACATATGTGTATTCTTGGTACATTCCCTAACTAAACCAATATACCTCAATAGGTATCTCCATCATACCTTGGTCAAAGTGTCCTACTTGTGACCTACCAAGCATCTATCTTGACTAATATTCTCCCTCAAACTAATATTCTTTCCATTTTCCTATCCCAAGAATTTCAATAGATGAAGGAAGCAATTTCTACCATTCAAGCTAATAAACAAACTAAAAATTTCAAATTGGATTATTTATGTTCCTATCCATGCAATATGGATTATTTATAGATACCATTTCCTCTAGGATATGAACCACCAAAATTTGATAAATACAAAGTAAAAGGTGACCCTAAGGCTCATTTGACCGAATTCTTTGTCGCATGTCAACTAGTGGCATATAACAACATATGCCATTTAATTTTGTTTCCAAGGAGATTGGTTGGACAAGCCTTAAGAGTGGTTTTTGAAGTTGACCAAAAATTTAATAACATATTTTGATGATCTTTTTGATAAGTTTATGTAACACTTTTCCTATAATCTCGAGCATGACATTTCATTAGTGGACTTAATGCAAGTAAAGAAAAAAGATGGTGAGAGTTTTTTGAGTTATTTATATTGATGGAGAGCTCTTACAAGCCATTTCAACCATAGTTTATTAGATAAAAAATTAGCTGTTATGTTTACCAAAAATTTGCACAATGAGATAGCTTATCATTTAGAACTACAATGTGCACATACTTTCAAGGAAATCATCAACAAAAGCTTGTTGATTAAGAGGGAACTTATCAATAAAGGATTTATCAAGATTAATTTAACTAATAAAAATCAAGGTACCAATTAGGGAAATGACCACATCCTATTCAAGCACCAACATCATAACTGGCACAGGCCAATAACCAAGAAAGATAGAAGAAATTCAATTGTAATACGAATGTTGTGGGAAATGGAGTAACTAAATCCCATCATGTTTAAATGGTGTAAACATCATCTAAACCACCTTTCTAGATTAATCCTACCCAAAAACTTCTCCAACCAATGTCTCAAGCACAATAACTAAAACTTGCACAACAAATACAGTAACATTTACCATTACAAACCCCTCCTCCTAGGAAAACCATGCCTACATGTCGTGTCTTTAGTGACATAGGAGAACCTATTGAGTCTATATTTCACAAGCTTTCTACCACTAATCTAATTAGTTGACCTACACCAAAGTATTATCTACAAGGCATTCCTTATCTTGATTAGTACTGTGAAAATGAATTTTGTGACTATCATCGAGTCAACGAGCATAATCTATGAAGATGTGTCCAAATTAAGTATTTAATTAAGAATATGTTGGAGAATGGGGAGATAAAATTGGATAATGGTGCTTCCACTTCAAATCAAACTCTTGGGATTTATCAAAACCCCTTTCCCTAACATAACAATCAGCAACAATAAAATAATCAATAATAACAACAATGACTAGCGTAGCAACAAATTCAATAGTTTCAAAATCAAAGGCCAAACTAGCAGAACCCATAATGAAAAAATAATAGACAAAACTAAGGTTAGAATGGTAAAAACCAACAAACCTACCATGTAGTTACACATGACTACAATAAGGTTGTAGGTCATATTTTACAGGGTAAAATTAATACCATCTCTATTAATCCTAGACCAAGCACTAATCAGCCTAGACTATTGCTAAACAATAACATTCAGCCAGATTACATAGATAATCCTTCTTTGACCTAGGAGTGCATACAAGAAAACTAGAAAATTATGACTTCCCCTTTTGGACCTTATATCAAAAACTCATCCTTGCCATGTGACCACATGAAAGTGCACTGACAACTTAGACTTGTCCTATCTAGTCCCACACCATTCCAAACATTTGTTAGAAATAATGGTTTGTTATTTAATCTTGATTATGCAATCACAATTTAGAGGTCAAATATTACTATCCAAAGCCCATAACCATCCACCACTATGCCTATCATCCAACCAACTATTCAGCCTCAAAATAAACTATTCAATACTGACCAAGACAAGAAATTTGATATTGTGGAACAATTACAGAAGACACCAGTGATATGTCTTCCCTTATCCCACTCCATAATAATCCATTATACATAAAATTTTATATAAGATGACATAAAGTGAAACATGTCATTATAAACAATGGATCTAGGCTCAGCATAGTGTCTTTAAAGCTCATTAAGCTTCTTGGATACACAATGGAAAATATCTAGCCAAAAACAATAACTATCAAAGCCTATGATAATTAGGAAAGAGAATCACAAGGCACTATTAGTTTTCCAATTATCATTGGGCCTTTGACCCATGATACACTTTTCCATGTGCTTGATCTTGAGTTGTCATACAATATGCTTCTAGGTAGGCCTTAGTTACATGAGATTCATGCAACCTCATCAACACTGCACCAATGCATCAAGTTTTCTAACTCAGGGATGGAAGTGAATATTCCAAGAGATTTACATCCATATGAACACTACAAATATCTCAAGGCCAAATTTAAAATCTAAAATTATTAGTATGACATGAATTCAAATTCTAATAAGGATAAAGGAAAGGCTATACTTATTGATCCTTCACCAAATAATTACATAGATCCTAATACCTTGGATTCTCTTTCCCACATGCTACCTCCTGAAGATTTTAATCATTTCACTATTTTAGATAATAGACTGAGAGAGTATGTGACCCATGATACATTTCATATTCCCAATCTTCCTTAGAATCTAAAAACCTTTGGGTGACCTAAAGTCACCCCACATATGCATTGGCAATAAAAGAATAAAGATAAGAGACCTATCACATTTGTACTAGAGTCTAGCCTAGGACCTGACCCTCTTGAAGGGGATAAATAATGGTTATATAATAATAACCAAGCTTATCATTATAAAAATGCAAAGTATCTTATTCCCAATAGGATCATGGAGCATCACAATTATAAAGGAAGATGCCTCAAACTAAATCAACAAGGAACTATCAAGATGATTTCTATGACTAAGTATGAAAGACCTTATGGACTTGGATTTAAACTACTTGGGGGTGATCCCACATATCTTATTCAAACTCCATCACCAGCAACTAGTGATGATGATGTCGATAGTGAAATAGAGTTTGATCATAGCCTCACCTTTGACAACCTAGCTAAAACCAATCTATTTGATAACAATGCCATTTTTACCCTTACATTCACCATTCATCACAACCCTTTACCATTATATTATCCCTAACTGATAGATTGGGACCAATAAGAATCCATTCTATTAATTGATAAGTTCTAGAATGATGAAGCATTCTATGATTTCTTAGGCCTTAGAAACAATATTCTATTGGGAGATCACAAATTAGGATTTTCATTTACATTGGATCCTATAGCTTATTTTGGAGAGTGAGTGAACGCCCTTAGCCAAAAAAAAAAAGTAAAAAATTGACGTCCCAAATTGAAAACCTCTTTGAGTTACTTTCTAACTAGGGAAAAAGTAAAGATAAAGGCCAGTCTAGTGGTGAAAACCTATTTTAAGTGCTATTAGATGGGGGTGTTCATTCTTCTTTGAATTTAGACTAGGAGACCACCAATGATGAACTTGCCTGTGGTTTCGAGTTAAAATTTGAGAAACAATAAGTATTTAGTCAAATTCTTTAAGAATTTTTGACTATATTTGTTACATGGCTAGATTTCCCATTAGGGGACTTAGATTTATCATACCTAGGAGAAGTTGAAGAGCAAGTCCTAACAGAGGACCCTGACATAATTCAATAGTTCAAGTCCTTGCCTACTATCCTAGAAGATGGTTTGACCCTTCTAGTTAAAGATACAATAGAGGTAAATATCATGACTCCATTAGACCTGAAATGGATAAAATTAGGGGCATCCCTCACTAAGGAGGAATGTGACATCTTTACAACTCTATTGAGATAATTTGTACATATCTTTGAATGGGCCTATTTTGACATGCTAGGTCTAGACCCTGCCTTGGTTCTACACCAATTTATGGTTAATCCTAATGCCAAAACAATAAAACAAAAGTTATGTAAGATTCATCCTCACATTGTTATATTGGTAAAGAAAGAGTTGGAAAAACTCTTAGAAGTAGGATGTATCTGATCCATTGACTACTCAAAATGGATCTCTAATGTGGTACCTATTAGTAAAAAGCTTAAAGGGATTAAAATTTGTATTGATTTTTGAGGAATCAACAAAGCTTATCCTAAAGATGATTTTCCCTTGCCTAATATTGACATGATCATTGACTCCATGGTAGTTTATGAAATTCTTTCACTCATGGATGGCTTTTCAGGATACAACTAGATCAGAATAACACCAAAAGACCAACATAAAATAGTGTTCACCACTCTATGGGGAACATTTTGTTATCAGGTAATGCCATTTGGCCTTAATAATTCTAGAGCTACATATCAAATGGCCATGAATTTCTTATTCCATGTTATTATGCATGATATTGTTGAAGACTATGTTGATGACATATTAGGAAAATCCAAAACTAGGGCCAACCATCCAGCAGTGTTGCATAAGATATTTGAAAAGATTATGAGAGTAAAAATTTAGACTCAATCTATATAATGTGTGTTTTGTGTAACTTCAAGAAAATTACTTGGATTCATCATGTCTCATAGAGGTATTAAAGTCAATCTGGCTAAATTCCATGCTATAACCAAGATGTTGCCACCAACCAATTTAAAGCAACTCCATAGTTTTTAGGGTAAGATATAGTCAATTTGATGCTTCATCTCTTAGTTAGTAGACAAGTGTCATCCATTTACACACCTTTTTAAAAAGGGAGTTGCATTTCACTAAATAATCACTACCAAACAACTTTTCAATAACTCAAAGACTATCTTGTTAATCCACCTATTTTATTACCTCCTATGCTAAGAAAGCCATTCTTGTTATACCTATCAGCTACCAACCATGCTCTAGGGTCACTCTTGGCTCAACATGATGACAATGGAAAGGAGCATGTTATATACTACCTAAGTCATACCTTGGTTACATATGAACATAACTATGCACTTGTTGAAAAAGCTTGTCTAGCCATGGTTTTCATAGCTCAAAAACTGCACCACTACATGTTGAATAATAAGACCATGGTCATGTCAAAAGTAGATCCACTCAAATATCTACTATCTAAAATAGATTTGCAAGGTAGAATGGCTAAATGAATCATGTTTCTCAGTGATTTTGACATAGAGTATGTCAATCAGAAGGAAATTAAGGGACAAGTTCTTGCAAATCAATTTGATGAAGCACTCTCATAGACATACAACCACTCACATTTCAATTTCTTGATGAATCCATAATGACAATCATTAACACACCCCTTGAGGAGCAGCCCTAAAAGCTATATTTTGATGGTTCATTTATTGTGCATAGATTAGGGGTAGGCCTATTATTTATTACACCATAGGGAGATCTAATCCCTAAATCATTCAAAATCAACTTTCCTTGTACAAACAAAATGACCGAGTATGAAACAATTGTTGCAAGACTTTGATAGGTAGTACATTGGAACATATCTCATCTCCAAGTTTATGTTGATTCTCAATTAATCATCAATCAGGTCATAGATCATTTTTAGATCAAAGACAACAAGTTGGTTCCATATAAAGCCACGGTTGACACTTTTAAGCAACAAATTACCAATATTCAATTTGACCACATAACAAGGGCTAGTAACAAAATTGTATATGCCATGGATACTATTGGCTCTCTGATTCAACAAATAGATAAAGCTAGAGAGTATCATTTCCTCATCAAGAATTTATCAGCACCAGCTCATGAACCTTCAACTATTACCATGATTTATGATATTGTTGGTCTTAATTCTATCTGGTACTCAAACCTTTACAACTACCTTCATGACCAAGTTATATCACCTAACCTATCTCAAAAACAAAATAAAGCCTTCATTCATCACTCCACTCATTATACTCTACTTGGATCCAATCTTTACCATCATAGTTTTGATGGAACTCTACTTCATTGTTTAACTTTGATAGAGTCTACACTAGCATTACGAGAAGTTCATGAAGGAGTATGTGGAGCTCATTCTCA
This sequence comes from Torreya grandis, assembly GCA_037957365.1. Classification (NCBI taxonomy): domain Eukaryota; kingdom Viridiplantae; phylum Streptophyta; class Pinopsida; order Cupressales; family Taxaceae; genus Torreya; species Torreya grandis. Next base: position 636,675 of record JARHVA010001545.1, on the reverse strand, counting down.
CAAGGTAGTCTTATCCAAAAACCTCTTTCATGCTAGTTATTATTGTCACACAATGGATTTAGATGCCATTATATATGTTAAAAAGTGTGATAAATGTCAATGGCATGCTAATTTGATTCATGTCCCATCAAAACTCTAAAACTAGTGTTGACACCATGGCCATTTTCTATATGGGGACTTGACCTCATTGGGAATATTAACCCCATTTCATCAAACAAACATAAACATATCCTTATCACCATCAAATATTTTACTAAGTGGGTTGAAGCTATACCCCTCACTTATGTGACTGGAAAGCAATTTTCTAAATTCATTTTTAACTATCTAATTTGCCGCTATGGTATCCCCTCTAACATTATATCTAATAATGGAGGATCATTTAAAAACAAGGATGTAGATCAGCTATGTACTAAATATAACATCATGCAACATTTTTATATAACATATTACCCTCAAGGTAATGGCCAAGCTAAGGCATCTAACAAAACCCTTGTCAATATGCTCAAAAATATTGTCAATGATGTTGATCATGATTGGTACCTTTAAATATTCCCTACCATTTTGGGCATATCATACCAATCATCATACCCCCATAAGAGCTGCTCCATACTCACTTGTTTATGGTATTGAAGCCATCCTTCCCATTGAGGTCAAATTTCCTTCACTATGCATTTCTTTTAAGTGTGTCCTAGATGATCATGACTATAAATTAGCTCACCTGCAAGAGCTAGATCTACTTGATGAGAAATGCACAATAGCACTCAATAATATTTAATCATATCATAATTGACTCAAAGGCCACTATAATCAACATGTTAAGTATAGAACATTTGAACTTGGTGATCTTGTTCTTAAATAAAACCAAAAGAATACCATGGCTGAGAAGAAGCATAAAGGTAAATTCAAACAAAACTAGATAGGGCCTTTCATCATCATTGTAGATTATGGATCAGGAGCATATAGGCTTGCCACATTAGATGGAGATGAACTTCCTGAGCTGATGAATATTATTCATCTCAAGCAATACTATGCTTGAGCACTAAGGTGTATTGTCTATAAAGACCATTTCAGTTATGCCATTTTATCACTATTCTTCTTTATACAAATACCATCTTTATCTATCCTCTTCATCGTATCCATTTTTCACTTTCATTATATCAACCCAGTGTGTTCTATATCTTATCCCATTTGACCTTAGTTTTTCCCATTTGTTACGCATTTTCAACATTGAGGTATCTGAGTAGTTTCATCAGTTGGTTTAAGTACTTTGGATAGAGATCATATTTTGGGACAATGTGATAGAAGTTTTGGTAGTTACATCCTTCGTTCATTATTCCTTTCTTACCACTGGTATTGCTACTAATTATAACCACCTTTGGGCAAATTAGTACATTGATCTATTTTGTTATATCCTAGTTATAACTACCTATGGGAAAACTAGGGGTAATATTAAGCCTTTACGTATTATGCCCTTTTACCAACTATGCCTATTTTTGTTTGAATTAACTACTACAATCATCAAGTTCCTCTTCTATAAAGGTGAAACTATAGTGACTTGAGATCCTACTATGGGACTATGTAGGTAGCACTTGATACTTGTTGAGGTCAGCTCAGTCACCCTTTCCATATGCTCTTGTCATTTTGTGAGCAACCTAAGCCATGCTCTCACCATTTTGTAAACTTGAACCATTTATTGTCTCATCATTCTTGATCAAATTGAGATACTTCAAAAAATTCTAAAAACATTTAAAAAATCATTAGAAAAAAATAAAAACATTGACCACTTCTTTGCCTTAAGGATTCTGGGAACCCTTACTAAGTTACAAACAAGACACTTGTCATTTAGTTTCCCCATCCTTTTTGGCCTTTTCTCTCACACACTTTCCATTTTACAAGACCATTTATCTTCTTCTATCACATTAATTCTATTTTGTTTCTGCAGTTATCACATTCTTCCCATTCCTTGTGAGAACTACATTTGACTTAAAGTTTTTTATTGGATATTACATCCATGGAACTATGTAGGTAGCATCCACCTGCCTAGTGCATATGGATATAGCTTAGCCACCCCTTTCCTTTTATTTTATTCCACCATTTTATTTATTTAAGTTGTCACCTATTTTCTAGGGTTAATGTTTGTAGGGTTTATATGGCATAGTTTGTTTATTTATTTCTACTTGGTTTTTTTGTTTGTCTACCTATTTGTTTGCTTTTAGCAATATTGCCTTAATTCAGTTTATGTGTGTTCATTAGATGATTCCTTGCCCACACTTACACTCAAATCCATCCATATTCATATATTTACATTATGATCATGGTTTCTATCATTGGTGCCTTTTTTCCTATTGAGTATTAGATTATGGGAGTCAATCCTTATACATATTTCAGCCAAGTCTTCATGATGTTATACGATGATGCCTAATGACATGTGTTACAATAGACCTTAGCTTCAAGAAGTCTATTTAGTAATGGTAGCCTCTCTTCATCACTGACATCCTGATTCAATCCTAATCATATCCCAAATAGATTAATTAAACATAAAATAATTTCAACCTTTATTAGTTTGAATGAGCATCTCCCTACTAGTAGGTTGTTCCAATTCATCATTACCCTCTATGTTACGTTATTATCATCTTCAGCCAAGTTTATCATGTTTTCTATAATCAAGGTCCAATGATTATAACTGCCTATGGGCAAATCATTGTACACCATTCCACCTGCATTTCTCAATAATTATAACCACCTTTGGGCAAATCATTATGTTGTCACCATTTTAATTTTTATTCCCATATAGGGGCATGTTTTTATCTTGTTTTTCTATCCTAACTAGGGTAGCTCCATCTTCTTAATGATTATAACCACCTTTGGGCAAATCATTATGTTATCATACTACATTGTCACTATCAGGCTACAATGCTTATAACTGCCTTTGGGCAAACTATTGTACACCATCCCACTTGTATTCTCAATGAATTTGACTAATTTTTCACTATCATTGTGTTTTCACCCCATCATATTTCCTTTCTTTGGTCCTCTCATTTTGCTTCTTATCGAGGGACCATTTTTCAACCTGCTTGTGCCAACCATTCCCTCGAGGGGGCATCAATCATATAGTTAGTTTATCATCATTACAATTGTGGGCATATAGGACCTTTTCATTCTTTGAGAATATGTTACTATGATTATATCTTTTAATGCCTTCCTAAATAGGGGCAAACTATAAACACTTAAATCTAGCCACTGATAACCTCCAATCAAGCTTTTGGCTAATTTCTACCCAAAATGCACAATTTGGCCTAAAAACACTAAAACATGCTAAATGAGTTGAAATTGATATATTCAAGTTCTAATTTTTTCCAAGGTATCCCTAAATGGGGCAAAGCAATTTATGGGCCAGCTAACTTTGATCAAATCATTTTGAGTCAAAATGCCAATTTTGCACCTAAGTGCTTTGGATTGCTCTTTCTTATCAAATATCTTACACAAGACACATACCTTTGTTAGTTTCTATTAATAGCATCCTAAATGGGAATACTATTCCAATACATCTAGTAGTGACTTCTAATTATAATCCAATCAATTTTTAGACCAATAACAAGGTATTCTGATCAATTTGAGTAATTTGTGCACAAAGTGCTTAATTATGCTTAAGAGCTAATTAACCCAAATTAAGGCCTAATTAATAATTCTATGGAAACTTGTTGAAAACTTATTTTTTTAAATGAATATTGAATATCTACATCATTAGGTGACCTCATTTCTTGGGAAGAAATTCCTAGGCCATAAATGCCACAAATATCAGGATTCATACCCTCCATGCCTCATCAATGCCTTCCATGATGCCCTTCATACCTCTTAATTTACCCTTCTTCCAATGTCATGATGAATATAATTACAAAATTAATTCCAAAAATTGAATTAATCCTCAACCACACATCTTCATTTTAGGATGGATGGTTCAGGTTGATTATAGACATTTGCAAAAATATATAAATAGGAGGCCTTACCACATCATTTCTAAGACTTGAGAATGAAAATTTATAATGTATAATTTATTAAAAATCTTCAATCAATTAGTGTTACCATGCCAAATTGATTCCAATCCAAGCCAAGCCACAAGCCAAAGGTGCCAAGGAGAGATGGAGGTATTCAAGCTTCTATTGCCAAGGATTTCATGAGCACAAGCTGAGTAAGCCACTACTACAAAGGAATTTGGAGCATACAAGGAAGGTGAAGGACTTCTTATGTTTTATTCCTTACTTTTTAGTTGTGTTTGTCATTTTTTTTTGTTAACTAAGCTCTCCCTAGTCTCTAGGCTTAGAGATGTTATGCTAGTAGTGTGTTTCTTTCATTTTAAAACTAACACCATTCTAACCATCCTCTCTTGAGTCAAATTCTTAGATAACACAAATAAGAGACATGTCAAGTACTTTAGACTAAAAACCTAGATTAAGTCCTTTTGACCAAAGGCCTTTAGTGAAACACCTATTTCACAAAGAGCCACTACCCCTAAGGAAGATCAAGTCCTTTAGACCCTCCTTTGAAGTGAACACCTCCACTTTAGTATGGATGCCTTCAACACCTCATGATAGATCTCTGATTATCTAACCCCTACATAAAATCCCTTCCTATCTTATATAAGCCTCTCACATAGGCATACCATAATCTTTCTCCTTCTTTACTTAAACTATCCTCATGCAAACTTGGACCTCTTCACATATCCTAAAACTATAAGATCACTAATATGTCATCATAAATATCACCTATAGGTCATACACATAGTAAAAAAACTATTTTGCTCATCAAATTATCCAACAGGCACACTATTTATCCTATCTTCTTCACTTCAATACATACTGCTCATACACAAGCATTGCACTAGTCTAGAAACCATCATATTTGGTTTCACTATTTATAGATCTTTCATAATTATCAACTTATTGGTTAGACATTAAGCATGACTTAACTCTTAAGGAATCTCACATGGGTCACACTTAAGCATAACTCTCTTTCAAATAAGCCTAAGTCACCTTTTAGGTCCTATGATGACCCATTCACCTCTTTGACACTTCTTCAAACAAACTAGTAACACAAGAACACTTTATAACATATGGACCCATGCCACATGATCTATAGGTCCTATTTAAGTGCTAACATCCATCATATCACTCTTTTTCTAACCCTCAAATAATTCAAACACCTTTTTGTATATAGACATTATGAATGAAAACATAGTCAACTTCTAACCCTTTGTTCATATGTATGTGATTGGTCAAACCTTAATAATACAAACAAATGGTCCTCATAGAGCATAAATCATACTCCAATAGTTATTTCACCTTTAAACATCAAAATACTAACAAGCACATCTCAAATACCCTTCTTGGGTTAATTGAAAAATATGCATGAACACATAGTAAACTTTGAACCTCAATATATTTTATTGCACATACTTTCATATCTTCAGATCTATATTTCCAAATTTACCTTGGAGTCCTCTACAAATTTAATTTTTATACCATGAGAAAATTCTACATAGATCAAAAGATATAACATAAAAATTAAGCATTAGGTTTTCCTTCACAAATTTGAATATTTAAATCCAAACGATCAAAGTTAAACTTTGGTCACTTAAAATGCATCTAATGTCCTTTTTGATTAGATCAAATATGCACCATCGATATTCTTCTAACTCTAATTCATAGTGTACCACTACCAAAATGTTAAACTTTGAACACTTGGCATCATCTCATTTCTTCCTAACATCTTGGAACAAAAATGCTTCATTGATCTCATGTACATAGCTCAATCTTTATCTTTGTTAAACATTCACTTTAAACTCATTTCACTCAATATGCATCATTGATCTTGACTAGTACAAACACCTACTCACTGTTAGTCTTAGAAGTAGCTCAGTCTTTACCTCTACCTATCATTAAGTAACTATCACTTTGACCTATTTGACTTTATATGCACCATTAGATCAATATGTATAATTTCCCATGAACCACTAGATCTTTATTTGGTCATGATCTTTATCTTTTTCAAAATAAACTAAGTATGGGAACCATTGTAATCTGCTTGGAAGGCCAACTTTGGACCTCAAAAACTTTTACTATGCTTAGATGCATGATTTAAAATTTAGACCATATGATCTCCTCATAGAGTAAAATCCAACCATATACCAATATATTCCTATAAATCTTGTGTATGTGATAAATAATACCATTAATCTTCTCACTTAGATTTTCCTAACATAGAGCTAACTATGTCAAAAACTACCAAGAAAGCTAGTTTTAAACATGTATATCTTTTGTCACGCTTCATCACATGACTTAAAATTTAGTGCATATCAACTATGCACAAAATGAAACAAACCCATATGATCAAATTCTCCTAAAACCTTCATATGTGAAAAATATAACACCATCAAAATTCCTACTCAGCTTTTCTTACCACATTGTAAATTTGGCTACGGGAAAACATTATCAAACTACCTAGGAGCCCAACTTTACACTTGCATATCTTATGTTGCACTTTGTTTGATGACCTAAAATTTAGTACATAAAAACTAGGCACAAAATCTATCACATACATATGACAAACTCCCCCTGACTCATCCACATGTGGAAATGGTGGCATCATCAACTTGCCTACTTAGATTTTCTACCACTAAACCCAAAAAGTCTAGATGAAAATAATGATCAACTAGATGAATCCAATCATGTACACAAGTAATAAAAGCATATAAAACCTCTTATAAGACTCATTTCACATGATAAATACTTTAGACTCATCTCTAATCATCTCTAAGTAGTCAAACTCTAAAGATTAACTAAGCCTACTTCAAGCATACCAGGATAAACATATAGCACACTCTGTCATTATCACTAAGACTATAAATACACTTCATCCACTCACTTAATATTACATAATTTATAATTCTCCAACATTAGGTTCTATGTATAGGTTACATGTGCTAATGAACACTTGAAAGTTCTTGAACTTTTAAACTCATACCTCATTTGGCCACCATCTCTATCTTTGTTTGTTTGGACCTTGACCTGTAAACCATATTAGGCATTGAAATTGACCTTCAAACCTATTTTCATGCACTCTCCACCTCAGTTACATGATAAAAAAAAAATCTCACATTCTCAAACAATGTTAAACATCCTTCATATGCCTTGACAATAGATCTTGATGCATCATTAGGGCAAGTAGGATCTAGAGGTGGTCTAGTTACATACGAGGTCTATAGGTCCTACCCCTATAGGCTCATTCTAAGATTCTCATAAGTGATCTCATGCCTCATATGAATTCTTAAGTAACCTCATACAACATCTTATGCCTTTATGTATCTATTTCACCAAGCCATCTTGCTCAAACCTCCTTACAAGGACTTTTCATGCCATGACTAGTCTTAGGTTACTAATGTACTTGAACTTCATGCCTCTTTTCATTTTATCATCTTACTATAATCAACCACTACCATATATCTTCTCACATTCCTAAGACCACTCATCTTACCAAACAACCAAGCCCATGGCTTCACTCAAGTCTTTTCATGATATAACTATGTTTAGGCTACTTAAGCACTTGTCCTCAAAGATCTACCTTACCATACTTCTGAAGGCTTATACACCTAATTTTTAATTCCATATAATTCCAAAAAAATTATCACATGGGTAGGATCATTCACTTCACCATTACACCTACACATACCTTCTCACAAGGTCTAGATAATGATTTGCAAGATACCTTGATTCCTTGACCTATTCCTTCCACATCATGACCTTAACACAACATCAACTAAAAAAATATGAGACACTAAGACCTGTACCTTTCACTCTCATGATACTCACTACATACATTCAATGTTTATTATCTTGTCATTAAATACACTCCCAATTGGCCTTGCTCATCTACACACCAGTCTTATAACAACTTCTTGACATCAACCTCATTCATCATGATTACAATTAACTACTTGTCACATTAGACATAGATGATAGGAATGACAACACTATGCCAACATAGTTTGACATTGATGATATTATATTAACATCAATGACAATACTATGCTAACATGCTATAGTTGAACTATTTGTGACCATATTGTTATTGAAACTTGGCCTGCATTTTTTAGGATAAATTAGCTTATTCACATAGAAAAGATGCAATCTTCCTATCAATATCAAATACCTGCCAACTTTTAATAAGTATTAGTGCTTTCTATGTGCAAAAATAAATAAATAAAGGAGAAGTTATAATAACTCTTAAATATATAATTATGAAAAATAACAAAGATAAATATTTGGGAGTAATATTAGGAGAGTTGATTAGTGTTGACTCTTATATTTTAGGATAATATTACACTATATATGTAATAATTTACATTATATAAAATACATTTTTATGATAAACAATTTTCTTTACTTTATTTGGTATCAAATCAAGCCCATCCTAAAACTCTTTGAAAATTTGTGGCCTTAAACTACACAAGATTGAACAATGAAGACCATGTGCAAGTGCCTTTGCATACGATAGGCCTTTCATCATTCCTAATTTTGAACCAATATTGTATACCATGTGTTGAGTTAAATATCATTTCTTGATGATAAATATGTTTGTATATTAAAAATATATACATAATGTTTACTAGTTATGGAATTTTTAGTTTGTAGGCTATTATAGATTTATTATAAATTTTATTAAATCTACCCATCCAAGGATATACAAGATTCTATGGCATCTAGTTGATCATACAAGGCTACACACATTATATTAAATATTTTGGTCATTCTAAGATCATTAGGATGGCATCCTCCTTCACACAATAAAAAATCATGTCTTCCTTGTCACGTCTCTCACCACACATAGCATACATGGCCTCTACACTATCCAGTTGCAGATCTCAACATAGGTCTCTCCTCATCCAACTATTTGGTGACCTTAGAAACCTTACCTCTTTCCATGCCATCACTTAGATCCTTAGCTCATGCCATTGCTCAAATCATCCAACACTACCCAATCTTCCAAGCAATATTAGGTGTCCGTTATTATTTAGGTATTATATGTTTTATATTTAAAATTAAATATATTATGTTTTAGTTTGGCATAGTATTTAGGTTTATCAATCAATCTCTAGTTAATTGAGTTAGTTAATTTAAAAGGTTAGATATTGTAAATGTCATTTATAATTTTGAAGACTTAGAGATAGGTAAAAGTCCATATATATTTAAATAATATTAATAATTATAGTTTGAGATTTGGTCAATTATCAACATCCAAAATTAAAAGTGTCTTTACAATTATCAAATTATATTAGTGTTATTGTCAATAAAAAAAAGAGTCTTTATTATTATAAGGATGCATTATCGATGAAGTTAGCATCAAGTAAGGGGATTAATATAGATAGATCAAGTAAAATTTAGTAATTTTATGGCCATGATTTCTATACATGGCAAATCCAAATTCAACTATTGATAATTGAGAAGGATTTATGGGACATTATTGATGGTATAATACCAGAACTGATAAATGTAGATGAGCACTAAAAATGGAAAGTTAAAGACAAGAAAGCTTTGGCCATTATTGGTCTAGGCTTATCAAATACATATCGATATCATGTGGATTTAAAAAAATTCTCCAATGAAATTTGAGAATTATTGAACACACTATTTGGTTCACAAGCTGATAGTGTAGAAATAATAATGAAAGAAAAATTATATGGTTTGAAAATGGAAGAAGGAGATATAATATCCCACATCATCAAGTTTAATTCACTCATAAATCAATTGGTAGGTATAAAATAAGTTATCAAAGATAATGATGAAAAATCCATATTACTCAATAATATGTCCAACAATATGTCACATGTGGTATTCATTTTAAGCAAGCTAAATATAATTTTGTCAAGTGTTATATCCACATTGCTTATTAAAGGAAACAAAGTTTCAAAAGGAGAAGAAATACTTCTCACACAAAGCAAGCCTAACACTTCTTACAAAAAATGTAAACATGTGACCATAAAAAAATATACATGTTTCTATTATAAAAATCTAGGTCATATTATTCTAAATTGCAAACAAAGAGCACAGGATCTTCTCGATGGGAAGGTAAATGAAAAAGCAAAGGCAACAATGAAAAGTGATCTAGAGGAAAGTAATCCTCTCTCTAAAAATTAATAAGTGGATCCTAAAATTAATTAAGACTATATTTATTAGTGTTTCCTCACCCTATGTTAGCACTAAGGAGGGGAATAATAAGTATTAATGCTTTATGTGCTCATAAATAAATAAATAAAAGAGTTTTTACAATAACTCTTAAATATGTAATTGTGAAAAATAACAAAGATAAATATTTGGGAGTAATATTAGGAGAGTTGATTAGTTTTGACTCCTATATTTTAGGAGGATATTACACTATATATGTAATAATATGGATTAAAGAAAATATGTTTTTGTGATCGGCAATCTTCTCTACTTTATCATTGTTATCTAGGATGGAGTGTTTAACCAATACCTTGAAATATGGTTAATATTTCCCACTTTTCACATCATTTGGGTTGTCAAAATGAGTCCCTACTGATCTATCAACATATTGGGTCCTCTCTCTTGGGACTGATTTCAAGTTGAAGTCCTCAAAGTCTTCAATGAGATCCCAAATCCTATGCTTGTAAGCCTTAAATAATGGATTTTTGGTAGTATTCTTCCCTCTAACCTATTTTACTACTAGTTCACTATCACCATATGTTTGTAATTGTGTTATACCTTTATTCCTTTCCCATTGAAGGCTATGAACAAGTCCCTCATATTCTAATGAATTAGAGGAGTAGCTAAATTGGAACCTAATAGTATAAAAGTACTTCTCCTTAGAAGGAGAAAAAATCATTATACTTGTCCCTACTCCCTTTTTGCTCCTTGAACCATGAAAGAACAATTGACACATTTATTTTTCACTTTCATTAAGAATTAAAATGGCTGGTATGGTTGATCCTTCTTCATACATGCATAGACTCCTAGTCTAGTTTTTTTAATGTGCTTGAAAGGATTAAACTCATGTTTTTCTATACTCCATTCATCTAGGAAAAGGTTAGGTATACCATCAAGAGATGAAATTGGTTCTTAGTGATTGGTTTGGTCTCCATCATCAATAATAGTGTAATTAATGTTAGATTTGTTTTCCATATAAGGATCCACATGAAACTTTTTCAAAGGTTAAGATTTAAATGAAACTTTAGCACTATACCTAGTCCTAAATTCCATATAGGACCAATCTAAAGTCAAATACCCCCTATTATTAGTAGTAAAATCCCTTGATAAACAAAGATCAAAGTGAGCTAGTGCATCCAAAACTACATTATCTTGAGAGATAGAGAAGTTAAGACAAGAATGAAGAATAAATTTCAAACCTTTGATGATGCCAACTATTTTGGCAACTTATCCATCTAATTGTAACACCCCCTTGGAGTTTGGTTCATACTTTAAATTTCATTTATAATCTACTTGATTTGGCATGACTAAACTACTTGTTCCACTATCAATCAAGTAATTATGAACCAATAAATCTCTAATGATAACAGAGAGGTAAAAATGAGGCTTTTATTCTCTTTTAGTTTTACTTAGCTGACCATCACTAGTCTTCAATACATTTACCAAAATTTTCCCTCTTTCACTAGGCTACCTAGGTGTTGCATTGAGCTTGGAGAGATCATTATGGAGCATATATATTTTTATAGGATTGTAAAATGTGTCCCAAATTGGAATGTGTACATGAACCTTATTCATTTATTCAACAATGTTCATAGGAGAGTTGTCGACCTTATCATGTCTTCTACTAGTCATAACACTACCAATACCTTGTGTTACTTGATTTATAGAAGGAGCTTTAGAATTCTAAAATGTCTAATTTTATTGAGTAATATGGGATGTATTTGACACACCTTCCCCTTGGGATGTTAGAGAGTTCATGCTTAGACCATTAATTATCCCTTGTACCTTTTTAACCACTCTTCTCTTTGACCTTGTATTTATAGCTATAGGATTTTAGTCTATGTTTAAATTCCATTGGTAACTGACTGCACATGAATCTTCTTGAAGGTAATTCACAAAGGTATCCTCTAATTGATAATTCTCTTCATTAATTTCTCCTCCACTATGCATCTCTTTTTGAGTCATAGTAGGCATTATTCCCCATTGTGCCATAAAATCTTTGTTAGATGTCTCATTTTCATAGATAAATTGATCATGAGGTTAATACCATGGAAGTTGCTCTCCATTATCTTGCACAAGGTTATTTTGGATAGGTACAAGATATTTTTAAGTAGAAGGAATATTATAATTTTGACCATTATATCATCTTGTTTGATTTAGCTGCCCTTGTCCTTGAGAGTGGCCTTGAAAATATGGTCTAGGAGCTTGATAAGACTAATAGGGCTGATGTGGTTGATAATAACCCTGATAGGATCTACGTTGCTATTATTGTTATTTCCTCTTGAGATTTTAGATTTATTCTCTAAGATTTGTATTGAACTAAATCTAGACATGTTAATAAATTAATTAATAATGAAATTTTAATTTAAACTAAATTTAACCAAAGATAAATTAAAAAATAAAGAAAATAGTAAACACAAACTTATACCTCAAATATGCAAGTTTCCTCCATTGTGATGTAAACTTGATTTTCTCTTAAAAATGCAGTTGCTCATTCTTCCAATGCAAAGGAGAATGGACAATGTTTTGATACAAAAGGGAATTTTTTATGATTTGATTCATTTGTGAATTTGATATAACTTCTTTAATGTAAGTCAAGATGATGAAAATGATAGTTTTCATGCTTATTTATAGATTTGTAGAGGAAGATCTAATGGTGGAGGATTATTTGGATATTTAAAATGATCCAAATAATCTACGGTGGCTAATAATTCCTCATCCATGAAGATGATGGCCATTTCAAATAGTTGAGAAAATATGTTAATGGTAATTAAGTCACCAAGAATAAGTCAAACATTTTGACAACTCAAGGGATGACGCAAAGGAGGTTGAAGAAGTTGTGAGCTTTGTTGAGATGAGTTAACATGTGAGGGAGAATAAGGTGGAAGATGTTGGGTGAGGTATAAAATCTAGATTTAAAAGTGTATATAATTGATTAATTTTATTTATTAATTTTTTTGAAATTGGAGGGAGATGTCATCAATTATATTAAGAATAAAGTTTAATAGGTTTTAGGTGCATTTTGATATTGAATGTAGTTTAGGTGTCTATATTTTCCCCTATTTGAAATAGTGTTGTAAAGTAATATTGTTTCAAATAATAGTAGAAGAAGTAGAGAATTGATGATTAAGAAGAAAAAAGCTTATCCAAATGAATGAAAATGAGTGTGATGATTCCCCCTCGAGGGTTTGTGTGAGAAAATAGACAAATGCATGAAAGCTATGAAAAGAGGAAATTGATAAAAAGATTTGGACTATCAATAAATTAACTTGTAGAATTGATGTCAAAATTTCAATATTAGGTTTTGTAAATAGGTTCCCCCTAATTTATTAAAACTAGAGTATTGATTAGAAAAATAATATGTTGTACCATTCAAAAATTGCATACACAGTGTTTGCTAATGATGCAGGGGTCAATTACGCAGTTGTGAGAATGATATATCCCAATGATAATAAGTTGTAGATATAAAAACATAAAAATATATTGATTTTCAAATTATAATTGTTTTTTTTTTTGTAGAATGATTATTACAAAATTTTATGATAAATCTTGAATAGGATGATTGAATGCGCCCTAGAATTTAAATCAAAATGGATAAAAAATGAATTGAATTGAGGGATGGGGGGTAATATTTGAAATGGGGTAAAAATATAAATAGAAGAGTTGGGTTAATAAATTCATTTATGCACATTTAATTTTTAAAGCTATTTGTTAAGAGAAGTTGAGTGAGTTGATTTGTTCCAAGACCTTATAGAAAAATAGACTGCATTCCACACCAAGAGCATCGTGTGGAGTGAGTGAGGAGATTTTAGGTAGTAAAAAAGAGTGGGCCTCTAATAGGTGAGGTTTTTTTTAATTTTTTGCATTTAATTTCATTTATTAGGGCTTAAAGTTGACTAAAATGAAGTCAAAGATGAGCTATCTATGAATTTATTAACAAAAGTTGTGAATTTGTTAGAGTAAATTGTGAATTCATCAAACTAGGATATGAATTCATAAAACTGGATAAAAAATTTATTTTATTGTTGAAATTGGGCAAAATTTGTGATTTCACAATTTTTCAGTCATGAAATCATGGAATTGAGAAGAAAAATTATTAAAATAGGTCAAGAAATCATCAAAACATAGAGCAAATTTATTTTAGGGAAAAATTGGAAGAGGTAAAGGTGAAATTGAATTATTTAAAAGTGAAATTAAAAAAGGGAGGAGTGAAAATGGTAATTAGAAAATTGAAAATGTCATTTTGAAGAGGAAAAGAATATTTTATAAAAGATAAATAATCTGAATAAGAATTGCATAAGAATAGCATGATCAAAAATGTTAATTTGAGAGTGTTTTTGTTTTAATATTATTTATTTTTTGAATGTTTGAATGTAGTGGGAAAATGGATTATAATGATTATAAAATTAACATGATGCTAATGTGTTTGGTTTGTGGGAGGTATTACTGGTGTTGATGACATGGGAGTAGAGGCATGGTATATTGGGGAGGGTGGCTAGCTTCACAAAGTATGAGTTTGGGGTTCTAAAGGCTACTCGATTATCTTATATTGCACAGATGCTAGAGATTTGGGTAGATATGGAATTATTGACATAACTTATTGAGATATGGAATAGTGAGACTATTACATTTCACCTATCAATAGGGGAGATGAAAGTTGCATTAGAGGATGTTTATTAGATTCTAGGCATTTTGATATGAGGGAGACAAGTGTACTAGGTATAGGATCTATAGGAGATGACATTATACATGATATTTAGTGATGGACTAATTCCTATTATGAGGGGTAAAGTGGATGTCGATTATTTTACTAAATTAGAGATGTCTTTCTTGACTATTATGATTATGTCTATTGCCAGTAGCATTATACTATTTGACAAGAGTGATATATTATGTTTGATTGGGTTATTAGATGTTATTAGAGACATGAAGGATATGAGTGAGTGATTTTCATTGGAGCCATACATATTAACATACCTATATAGGGATTTACATAATGTGATGTATAAAGATGGGAGGAAGATTAGGCCATCTATATTACTATAGGTATGGTGTTGGGAACACATTGATATAGAGAGGCCACTTGGTCATATGAGCACTCAATATATGAATGAGCCATTAGCATATGATTATTGGTAATAGTAAACCACATTTAGGTGACGTAAATTTATATAGGAGGGTTATTGATAGGTGATGATCAAATCAACTAGAGACCTTACAGAGAGATTGTATTTTAGTGGCCTCGGGATGATTTACATATGGACTATATGATGACCCAATGTTATAATATTGGAACACATGACTAATTTATAGAAATATATCACATTGATAGGGTGAATATATAGTTTAAGGTTAAGCATCACATTTTGATAATTCCACACATTTTTGCACAATCAGTGAGAGAGAGAGCATAATATGGGATGATGATTGATCTAATGATAATCGATCATAGTAGGCCATAGTTATAAATAGTGAGATAGAGTGATAAGAGAGATGTTATTGATGCATGAGTTTTGGATGGTTATGTAGATTGGTGGTCCCAAAAACAACCATTGAGATTGATTGCACCATATGTACCACCACAGACATGGAGATAGAGATTGGTTGTTATCTCAAGCAGGTAGTTATGAGGCATATGATTAGGATCTTAAACTAGGAGGGTTGTTATAAGAGATAGGGGATGGATATAAGCATGAGGAAGAATAAGTGTTATGGAGATTAGTCATTTACATGACATGGAGGTTTTATGGGAGGTTGGGGTGGATATATATATGGATACAAATATACATGTGGAGATAGAGCATAGGGCTAGAGAGGAGACTCTATTGATAGTTATTGATAGTGAGGGGGACAAAGATGGGGAGGACATAGTGATGAGAGTAACACAAGGTATTCATATAGATATAGGGGATATTATTGGTTCTTCACTCACTAATTGATATTAGGAGGAGTAGGTATTGATTGATAAATTTCATGAGGAGATAAAAACTCAAGATAGGGAGATAAATAGGTTTCATATGTAGGTATCAAGATTACAAGGACTTATAGATAGCATAGAAGATCATGCATCTGAGATTAGATGTTTATAGGCCAAGGTTGAAAGGTTATAGTCTAAATTTGAGAAGATAGAGAGAGATTATATGGCTATAACAGGTTGATTTGTGACACATGATGTGGAGACTCATACTCCATAACATATAAAATTGGCATAGTGTTATAGATAGGAGAGACATTGCTAGGATAGATATAGCAGAGGTGAGGGTATTACTTGTAGGATAGGGACATATTGCTAAATTAGACATGGTTATGAGGGATATAGAGTATGCCACATATTATAAGATATTATATGAGGAGGCTATTCCATGTGTGTTGAGGGAACCATCCTTTAGAGAGTATTTTATTAGATGATCAGTGTCAAGGAGATCAATATAGCTGATAGAGTCAGAGAGTTCAGTGGGGTAGGCTACATAGTGCATGATGGATCTTCCATGAGGCACACCATGGTGTGATGATCTATTTATAATACCATACACTCCATCAGAGTGATAGGGAGAGACATGACACAATGTTTTGAGGATGAGTTCATCAATGTATACATATATTTAAGATGTATCTTTTTATATAGACACACTTGATTTTCATATATATATTCATGATTGTTATGAGACTTTGTTTTATGTGGATGGAAATTATGGAATGTTTATGGGATTTATTTGGACTTTGTATGGTTTTTTATATTTAATTACTCATGGTTAATGGATATATGGATATACTAGTTATATTTCTTGCATTTTGATTCACACTAGCATGTATTAATTCTTTCTTGGCATATTTTTTATGGATTATGTCATGTGTGATTTAATTTATGGATGCACGAATAATGATGTGAGATAGTTACTTACTTTTTTTTTCCTTGCATTGGATTTCCAACAATAAAGAGTATTGAGAAACCTGATTTTTAATATATCATAAAACACATTACCACCAATTATATTAAATAATCATGATGAATGTTGATGTTTTATTCATATGAACTAAATAAATAATAAATTGTGTAAAATAAATTTATGCCATGATATAGAAAAACCATAACCATACTATTATGTATATCACAAAATAGTATTTTCTAAACCTAAACATACATAAATAAAACAATTAAAGCAAGATTTGAAAAAAAAAATCTAAATAATGCAAACACACACCAAATGACAATGCAACAACATTAATAAAATAAGAAAAATGACACACAAACAAACAAACAAATAACAAAGATTCTAAAGATAAGAAACTAACATAGTAAAGTAAAACAATCACAATGGACAAATTAAATAAAAAGGAAATAACCATGTGAATGGTTAAGGATAATAATGGATAAATAACCAACTTAATGGTTAGGGATAGAATGGATCAATAACCAACTTAATGGTTAGGGATAAAATGGATAAAGAACCAACTTAATGGCTAGAGATAAAAAACAAATAATAAAACAATCAAAATAAAGTAGTAAAAGCTATAACTAAAGACTTAACATCCTAAATAAGAGTTTAACAATTGTATCCAAGAGTTAGGCTAAGTACCGAACAATATATGAGGAAGTATAAACTAATCCATTCTTTGGGAAATAGATGATGAGGAAGATGGTGGTCGATATGACCCTAGATACCCCATGTCTCTAAGAATTACCATTGGTCAATTTATAGTCCTAGACCTATAAATTGGCCAACCCTATAGCTTGGGGTCATGACCCATGTTTGGAACTTACTTGTTAGTCATGTTGGGAGCTCGAAAAAGATGTCTAGTGAGTCTATTATCTAGTTACATTTCAAACTTGCCTTAGAAATCCTCTTAGGTCCTTGTTCTCTATGTTAAGCTTAAGTTAGACAGTCTCATGGTGTTCAAAGTGTTTTGTTGTCCCACTATACATATTTAAGGATCATCAACATAAGGGAGATGTAGCAATGAAGCCAAGTTAGAGGAGGTAGTTTGACAAAGGTCTAAGAGCAAATTAGTCATGAATAATTATTATAAGGTATGCACATTTTGAGTTTTAAGGATCATTATGAAGAATATTATGTGATAAAATTAAATTTTAATGATTCTTGAGATGTTTCAAATGCTTTAACATAGTCATCTAGTTGATTAGCCTCTTTCAAACCCATGTATTTAAGCCTATTTAATGGTTTTGACCATAATGGGGCGTTATTTTGGCATTAATTGACCACTAGATCACTAATACACCTCCAATTAAGACCTCATGAGCCCCACTAATTCACCATGGAACATTTCATACCTAAATTAGACATACCATTACCTTGTTTAATGCTTAATTCCTCCTATATGGGCCCACATGTGCCAATTTATGACCATTCATCTCCTTTAAGTTGAGACACCAAGTCAAAACACTATTTTTCCGACATATTTTCCCTCCATAACATCACTAAGCTATATTTTAGGGCTAAAATAAGAAAATTTATAGGAAAATTGACACTTTCTAGGTGTTTTCTTAATAATATGGATCTGTATTGTACGAATCAACCCAGTTAGAGACATATTATGGTAAGGTGAGTATAGATAAGTTAAATGGTGGATTAATAGTGTTTTAGCTTGATAGTGTCCCAAAACCATTTTTCTTCTACCTCAAGCTCATTAGTAAGCTCAAAGGACTCCTCAAGTTAATGGTCATTCTATACAATAGGGATAGATTAGGGATCCAAGATTTTGACCATAGATATTACACTCAGGGGGATAGTCACTCATGGCATTATCTATAATTTGAAGGCATATCCTTTATGAAAATTAGTTAAGAAGTTAAGTATTTTTCGCATCCTCCTCATCTACGTAGGTTATTTTGAGACCATTGGGTTTCAAGTAAATTTTATTCAGTTGCAAGAACCAATATTTGTCTTATCTTCTAAAGTTATGTATCATCCTTATATGGTGATTGTAGATTAGTATCCACTCATTTAATCTCATATGGCATGCCAATATCCTTGATTAGTTCCTATGCATGATCTATAGACTAGTCTATGCAAGAATCAAGCTTTGGGTGCTCCCTTCAAAAGTTGCAAGAAATGTTTCATGGTCTCATAGATATTTCATAGTACTCAAAACATTTTCAACTAGTTTCAATGTCTAGACATCCTAATTTTGCCTCATAACACTTCATGGAGACCCATCTATACATGATTGAAATATATTGTAGAAGGGATTGTGTATATGGTCTATTAGAACTTATAGGATTTTGGTGTGTTTCATGGGATATGAAATAGGTGGTGATATGGTAGTGAGTTGCCTTCATGATTTAAATGTCTTATTAATCCTCCATATACCTCTATATTCCTTGTAAACCTAGTCCTATGCATTTAGCAGACTCAGTCACATTTTTTAAAAGTTAAGGTTTATTCATATATTTTAAGGTATTTCTAAGAATACTATGTTTCATTATGAGACCTTAGACATATTGCTCTTACTTCAAAACCTTTATTCCTCCCTTATTATTCATTAGGTTACTATCAGGGTCTAATTAATTTGGTATTAGGGGAATATATTGTGTTCATTCCATGCCCATTCCATATTCACATTGTCTCAGTACTACTTCACTACCACTATATTGTGTTACCACTGTGTGTTGTACCCATTCCACTCCAATGTCTTTCCACTATCACCCTCCCCATTCACTTAGCCTCCTCCAAGGATTACTTATCCCAAGTTATTCCCCACTTTACATCAAAACCATTCACACCATTGAGGTCATCAAACCCTAAACCCATATGGCCATAAGGCAACTTAGGAGTGCTAAGGGAAACATCTACACTCAACCATAGAAGTCATTATAGAAAAACCTGAAGGAGAGCTAGTTAATTTGTCTAAGATGTAAGGTTTTACATGAAAACCTTAGGTTGAGAATCCTAATGATATGTTGAATATGATATGGGCCATCCATGCCACAATACTCAAACACCTATAGGTCATCCTTTCCCTAATACAAGCTTAGTAACAAACCTACAAGCAATCATGAGGAAAAGTAATCATAAGGTTTTAGTCTTCAGTTAATATTGGTACCCCCACCTCATATGAAATCATAAAGGTTAGAACAAACACAAATATATAATTCCCACACTATTGAGGATATAGACTTGATGGACATCACCCCTGAGGAGATAGATTATGTCATCATAGTCATAAGGATATATAATTATGCAAAGAATAAGACCTAAACTGAGTAGAAGGATGGGCTATGCAGCAAGTTATTGTGAAAGGGATATAATACAATCATGGAGAACATTATAATCATGTTATACACACTTCTTATATTTATCAACATCCTTAGGTCAAAGACTACAAGCCGTATTTTAAAGATGCAGGTCTGAGTACACCTTCTAGTAGATAGTTTTAAGTTTTTTGGAGCCAAAATGAAGATATGGACCCCTTCCAAGGATAACCAAGCTCAAAAATTCCATATATAATGTGTTAATTACTTATTTAATTCCCTCACATACTCACTTGGATAAGGAAAATAGTGGACATATTCACTATTTTGTCTCAGACCAAGGCTACTCTGTGTAAACAAACAGTGAGGTTAATGGCACATCCATACTGTGAGGAGTTTTTAGCCAAATTTTGGACCATTTAATTTATATTTATAATATTTTATTATTCCTAATATACCATCAAAACCCATCTTAGGGTCTAAATCTTAGATTCATGATCCAAAACCTTGAAAATGTGTTCGCATAGTCATGCAGGTAGTTTTATAAGCAAATATCAATGATGATTTGAAACCCCTACAAGTTTTTGTAACCAATCTAATGGATAAAATAAAGAGTGGAGGAAATATTAAAGTCCACAAAGATTTTTCAAGGGTCACAAGGTGGAAATAATAGTCTAAGTGCCCAAAAGACCAGCTTGAGCCAATTTACCTATGTGTAAGAATTTTGAGGGGTAGATTCATATGCTCACCCAATTTAACAAATTATTCTTATAATATATATATCCTAGGGGATTTTAATTCCCCATAATAAATAAATATATATGTAAATTTGATTTTAATGGGGATATAAATTGTATAAATGATTGTTAAGAAGTTTGGGACTCAAAATTGACTACAACTAACCCTAAAACCAACTTATAATACTCATATCTCCATGGATTATTTGTATGGGAATCCAACCTATTCAAGGTAAGAGGGAACGTAAATTCACTAAATCTTCAAGGCCTTTATTTTAGGTTTGGACATCCATACTCTATGAATCATCCTTAAGAGTGTGGACACCTCTAACCCTGCACAAAGCACAAAATTGACTTGATGGTGGAATTTCAATTCAAAACACATTAAAATTACAATTTACATCCATGAAACCATATTAAATGTCCCTTAAGGTCCCTTGGGCACTACCATATCCCCTTGGTTGGCATGTGTAGGTTCATATTTGTACGAAAGAGGCCTAAAAAGGCCATTTTAAGCTCAAGGACCAACATGTAGAGGGTTTTCACATGCAAAATGAGTTTGATAATCAATGAGGGACCTTAAGTAAATTTTCTAGGCCTCTTATAAAAATTCTCCCCATAAATTAAATCCTTACTTTTTGAGGAACTCATCTAGATGATCAAATAAAAGTTTGGTTTGGAATGGTAGGAAATGGTGTTTAATATCATAAAGGGAAATTTGGAAAAAGATTATTGTCAATAGGAAGATATAAAGATTGTAAATATTAAAGATGGTGAAGATTTTTTTTTGTATTATATCTCAATCTCAATTTGCATCTCTTGGAATATAATCTTTCTTCCGCCTCAAAAATTGAACATTTTGAGGAACTTAAAAGAATGTCTATTCAGGTCCAACATTTAGATTCACATTATTATTCTTATTATGTAGTAGATAATCCTTTATATTATAATCAATATTTCTTTATGAATGAGTAAATTATGATCACTAATTTTTCAAATCAGGATGAGCCTTTTTTAAATCTCCCATAAACTTTAATTTAGTAAATATTTATATAGGCTATTTTTCTCACTTGAGTATTTTTACTTATTCCAAAGAGCTTATTGTACATAATGAATACTTTAAAGAAATAATTTTTTAGTTTTATTTATAATATTTACTATAAAAAAAGGTAGTTAATCTTTTTAACGGTATAGGATTTGTGCTTTGGATCAATAATCATTAGAAATGGGTACATATGAAGAGTATCTTTTATCTCACCAATATTTCTTCATTATTTAATTCTATAAATTAAAAGATAAGGATCTAATATTTAGATATAAGTATTTTAAGTTTAATTTTTGTGATATTAAGGTTTCAATCTAAGGTGATAATTTTTAAATCAATTCTAAGGTGTAAGAATGTGAGTATTAGATGTGGTTGTATGAGCTTCTAGTAGAATATTACAAATTGAAAATTTAAAGACATAATGGGGATTCCATAGGTATATTTTGTGTTGTGGATTATGGATATTTTCAAATAATTTATTTATGGAATGTAAGGATTAAGTTATTAATTAAATTAACTAATCCTTTATTTGTATATCTCTCTCTCTTGACTAATGGTAACAATCTTATGCAAAGGGTATTCTATGAGATGTTTCTTACAGAAATATGTTATGTGGTTTATTATTTAGATCATTTGGAAAGTAATTTTAAGGTTAAAATCCTCTCATAAGTGTATACACATAATATTTTCAAACATTTATTGATTACTAACACTTTGTATCTTGCAGGAACCCATCAAGTCTCAATCTCTCTGAGTGCATGCCTTAAGGGGTGTACTGGGAAAGGGGTGGCCAAACCATTGGTTCTTCATAATATTGTTTTCCATTTTTACACTTTTTATCTACACACTCATCTCCTAAAAACCATTTACCCTAAGATTATTATTTTTATCCTTACCCATTCCAATCATTTGCCATGCTTTATCCTCCTTGTTCTTGCCTTGACCCCCTTTTAACTAGTTGATTTCGACTGGGTCAACCCTATATAGTTTTTAACTTATAATTATTGTATAGGGTTGATTGGGTCAACTTTGTACTATTTATGTACATTTTTCAATTTCATTTTTGTTAGCCTTTTAGTCATCCTAGCTCAAACCTAGTGAATTATCCCCAAAAACATACTGGGTCGACCCTATACAGTCGACATTTATAAGAGTATTTAGGGAAAGATACACCTATATATACAAGTTCACTTACAACTATTTATAATCATATAATAAAAGAATAATAATAAGTGGGAATGAACATCTACTTATTTACCATTATAATTGAGGAATAAAGCTTAGGGTTTCATACTTTCTTTGGAGATATAGATCTTATCTTGTGGAGAAGTCTTTTAGATGCATAGATAGGATATGTAGCTTAGACCTAATTTTTTTTTTATCCTTACATACCACAATAATCTCTTATGAAGCACCTTGGCCAAGGGAGATATTAAGGCTTGATGAGTTCATCTTTAAGGTAAGTATTCCTAAATTTATTTTTCCTTTGTAAGAGTAGATAGATAATGTAGATGTGCTTATATTCCCATGCATTAGGATTTCATATAAAATGACATGAGTATATGTCTTCTATGCATGTTTAGTTTAGTTTTTTTTTAATTCTAATCCCCACTTTGTGGCATAATCTTTGGTGTTCACTAGATTAGATAAACTTTTTTGTTTATGAGAACAGGTGAATATTAAACCTTATGACTCTTTTAGGGTTATTACATAATTGTGTTAGACTCTAGGCTTTGTAACCCTTATTATCATGGTGTATTATGACAAGTGATCCCATAATTGATTTTATAGGATCCTCATATTGTCACACTACCACTTAACAAATGTATTCCTAATCAGAAGTGTAGGTATGCTCTATATTCCTCTATCTAGGATCAATTTATAGACATGATGCATTTATGATTAAATACATTCTAGTGAACCTAACATGAAACTAACCCTTGAAATATTTATTTCACTTTTTTCATTCTTTTAACATTATTTTTATCATATATCTATCATACTAGATTGACTCTATTGACCCAAGTTTAATCTTTGTGTGCAATTTTTCAAGAATAGGCAACTAAATCGACTCAGATGACCCAGTACAAATTTTTAGACTTCTAAACTTCTAGTTTAGACTACTAGGTCAACCTAGTCAACCCTCTACACTTTTATACATCCATATTTAGCTACTAGGTTGACCCAATTGACCTTATACATTCTAGGCACTCAGTAGTAGGATTTTGCAAAGCTTGATCGACCTAGTCAACCTAATTAGTAGAGTCTTCAAGCATATTATAAGGTTCTTGACTATCAATATTCATTCTTAGCATCTCTAATCCACCAAGGTTCCTTTCTATCTTTATGTCTCTTTCTTTCCTATCTTTCCTTTCATAGTTTGTAGTCTTCAAAATTTCCCTTGCACAATCAACTAGATCGACCCTATCGACCTAGTTCTATATTTTATGTGTTGTTTAAATAACTGGGTAGGCCCTAGCCAACCTTGTTTATTTTTATACCTTGCTTCCATAGTATATGTTCAACCCTATCCACCATGTTCTAGATTTTATACATATAGTGTTAACACTATAGCTTGTTTAAAGTTGGAATTAACCTTATATGTTATTAATTAATTCACACTTTTTTTTATTATTACTTGCATGCTTACAATAGTTCACATAGTCTAATTAGGGGGTTTTTAATTAACCATTTAGTTTCACTATTTATATTTTATGAACACATGGCCAAATCACAAAAACTAAACAAGCATTTTAACATTTATTTACCCAATGCCAACCTACTTGGATTTCATCACCAAGGGGGAAGTTAACCTAATACTCTGGTCAAGTATAAAACATGGTATATTCTAGCTAAGCACCCAACACCCTTATCACTATAGTGTTTGAAGTGAGGGGGTAGGCCCCAATACCAAGTTTGTATCATTTCCACTACAATCCCTTTCAACCCAAACTACCTAAAACTATCCTTAGATTACTATCTAGTTCCTTGCTTATATCCAACTTCCCATCACATTTAAAATCATATTATTAATAATCTAATAAACTTCTTAAGTTGACCAATTATTTAGCTCTTTAATTTTCAAGTTGATTTCTTGCTCTTTGCTCAATTGTGTTGCAAAAATTTACATTAGCCAACATTAGTGAAAGGTCTTGTATTAAGTACCTCAATTGGATTGCCCAGCATTGGTTAAAGTGGATGTTTGTTTCCTTTTAGTTTTTACTTTCCTAGATTAGCTAAAAAAATGATCTTGTTTCATTTCATAACTTGTTATCAACCTTCTCATTTTCCTTGTCTATTATACTAAGTCAACATAGTCAACCTTTTACTTTTTTCTAGTCTTTGTGCACTATATAGGATTAACTCAATCAACCTTGTACTATCTACAGTCCCTTTTACCTCTTTTTCTAGTCTATATGAACTATATTAGATCAACCCAGTCAACCCTGTACAATTTTATAGGCCATGTTTCTTATGCTAGATCAATCCAATTGACCCTATAAAGTTTCTTACCTCTTCCTATTTCCTTGTATGGCTATCTAGTCTTATATCATCATGATGACATCTATTTAGACTTCTTTTATTCAATAACATTTAATAATTAAGGATTTGGTTAATAACCTCACTTATTTCATTACTTCAGATGAAACAATCCAATTTATTCCTTCCTCTTATCCTAAACCCAAACCTATCACTAAACAATGTAATGTAGTTGAGGTCATTCATCTTAATCTTCTTCCCAATACCAATTTTGGGAATCTTCCACCAAATAATCCCTCTCCTATCAACACTCATACTTTTACAACCAATGTTCATAATCCTCTTGCTATACCCATAACAAGATCACCAAGTCTTATCAATTCCCAAAGTAACATGGTTGAAACCACTCAAATTGATAATCTAGATGGTTCTCAATTATTTAGAATCCTTAATTATAATACTATTTACACTCATAATAATTGTGACTTTAACAAGTTTCCTTCTTCTTCTACCACACTTAAAATAACTAACACTAATGTTGGGAATCCTCCACCTACAAAGAATCCTCCTCCCACCAACAATAATACCCATCCTACAAGCACCAACCCACCAATTGATAGAATTCAAATTCTTACACAAGTCATACAATAAATTAACATAATTTAAATAACTAATAGCTCTCAAATGATGAACATATAAAAACATTTATTACACATGACTAGTCAACCACCTCAAGTCATCATGTCTCATCCAAATCCAAATTTTGTCCCTCCTTCTCTTAGAGATTCCAATGGTAATATCATACCTAAACCTCCAGTGAAAAACAAAATGATTCAACATCTTCAAAATGAACCTTCAGCCTCATTCATTTCATCTATATATATTGGAAATTTTTCTTCAACTATCACATATAATGGGACTAAAGACCCTACTATCTTTATTAAGTCTTTTGGTATTCTCTATAAGGAATGGGTCCAGAATAAGACCTTTTCTACCACAAAGATCTTATCCAAAACCTTTATTTATGATGCACTTGAATGGTACAACCAACTTCCTACACATTTTATCTCATAAATAGAGGATTTAGTCAATGCTCTAGTGAAGGAATTCCAACATGATGACCTTCCTAAAAATTACCTTAGCCATTTCATCAATGCCAAGAAACTTTTTAATGAATCTTCTCATACTTTCATCAAATGATGGAAGTCTCTTTCTCATAAATTAAACCATAACATGAATGATGATACTCTTTTAAAACTATTTGTCACTACTCTTAAACTTTCTCTTCAATATAAAGTTTGAATATTTTCACCTATAACTTTAGAAGAAGCCTTAGACTAGGCAAAAATGCAAGAATTTCTTATGACTCAGTTTGAACCACCTCAAACAACTACTAAATTACTTTCATATCATCTTCTCATAACATTGATTCATCCAAGTTTCCCCAACCTCAAAATGGAGCATCCAATTCAACCAATTTTAACTCAACCCACCCTCCCTCAAGTCTATAACAACTTAAGAATAAATTTCCACCCTCTAAACCCATGTGCTTTGATCCTTATAAACCTCCTCTAAAATGGTACAATCCTAAGAAATTTTGTTGGTGGCATGCTACTATAGGTCATTTGCATGAGTCTTGTCATGATTTTCACTGATTTCTTATTTTTTCCTTGGTCCACATTTCAATCTTGATATTTTCATAAAATAATGTTATCAAGATTATCTTCAAGCTTATCAACTTTAATCTCAAGCACCACAATCACACCAACATCAACTACCTAATGAACAAACCTCATCCACTAGTTTTATTCAAACCATAGTTAATCCTTCTACCTACACTAATAAGGAAAGGATAACTAACATGAATAACTTTAAACATATTGTTGATTCTATTGAAACTCAATCTCTTAGGTCACATAAACCAAAACAGTACCTAGTTCAAATGCCTACTCTAATTCATATCATACATGGTCCTCCTTTACCTCCTCATACCTCTCCTACAAATCCTATGTCACATTCAACATCTCTAAAATCTAAAAAATCAACACATTTACTTATCTCCAAATTCACCTACCAACCCAATGTAAATCATTTTAATGGTTCAATGTTACCTCACTCCACCTCACATGTTAGGGTATCTTGTGATGCCCATCCACATGTCCCTTCAAAATTTAGTGCATCTTGATATGCCCATCCCTATATCTAATTACCCTTTGGTTCATCTTGAAATGCCCACTCTTATTCTACAATACATAATAATAAACAAATTCAACTCTAAGAAACCTTTCGAGACTTATAGACTTGCATTTCACATGCTCATCTTTGATACAAATGTTAGCATAAATCTTACTTATTATTTTTGTCTCATGCTTTTATGCCATTTATTTCTTTTACTTCCACTTTATAAGAGTCATTATCTTACTTTACATTATTTGGTTTTATTTCACATTACATTTGGCATTTTCTTTCATTTTTGTCCTAGTATATTTCTTTTATTTTTGTCTTTTTATGTTATTCTTTATCGTAGTAGCTTTATGATTATTTTTTTCCATTATTTAACATTCAACCTTGTGGGTTTCTATTTTGTGAGTTTTTAGTATAATACCATGGATAAGACCTGACCCTCCTCACAAAATACCACCTTTCCTTCTTTTCTTATTTTATTGTTTCACATTTTTATTTTTTGTACCCTTGTGGGTTTCTCTTTTATGAGTTGTAGTATAAGACCGTGGATAGGACCTGACCCTCCTCATAAAATTACCATTTTATCATTCCTTTTATAAGCAAAATATCATTAATTCTAATTCTCAAATTTATATTTTGCTTCTTTTGCTAGATGAAATTTTCATAAACAATCTATGTTAGCATGTTTTTCTCCATTTCCCTCATTTTTATGATAAGGAGTTACACTTTACTATCATTGTATCTCCTTTTACCCTTTGTCTCATTTTTTGTGATTTGAAGTAATTCAAATTTTTTCATGTGTCATTCCTCTTGATTTCTCCTTCCTTCCACTCTACATTGGATAAAACAAATTAGAAGTCAAGATATCACTTTTATTTCACCTATATTTATAAGACTCTTAGAACCCATGATCTTTGAAGTTTCTCTCTCTTATCAACCAAGTCCAAAGTATTCAAATGAAATTCATATTTATCACCCATGTTTGGTTTTCCAAATCCATATAGAGGATGAATAGAAAAAACTATCAACAAAGTAAAAATCCAATTCATTTTAAATAAAATTTAATGATATCTATAAGGTAACATACAAATCTCAAAAGTCAATTTCACACCAAAAGATGTGATTCTAAGGACATCTCCTATCTTTAGTCTTAGATCAAACTCCAAATTTGGCCTCGAATAGATTCGATGTCCTTTGGGGTGTAGTAGGCTAGTAGATTGGAATAGGAGAATTCAACAAACTCTATGGTGCTACCTACTTTCTCAGACAAGTACCCAATCTTCACAGTAGACCAAAAGATCTATAAGTGGTCCTAAAGAATGGGTAACACATTGTGGGGAGGTAGGTCCATTTTAATTTTCATGCATATAGCCTTCATAGGATGATCTATATACTTCATTTGTTAGGCTATGACTTGTGTGGCTAATATAAGTTATTAATTATCCTTAAGGTCAAAAGTCCTCTTGTTTTGATAAACTTAATTTAATTATCTTGACTTTGATAAAAAGTTCCTCTACCTTGTTTTTCCTTCATTCTCTCCTCTACCCATTTCACTTCCACCCTTGATAGGCAAATAATGATTCCAAATCTATTTTACCTTCTTCTCTTATTCCTTCTTCTTCACATTTTTAAAACATACTAACATTACTTTATTTTAGTTTTATCTATCTTTAGAGCAAAACAACATGTTTGAGAAACTATGGATTACACCCTTACACCATTTATTTACCACACCATCTCATTTTAATAGTATTCATGTCATTAGGTGATTGTGTTTTCTTACATTATATCTTAGAACAAGCACTAAGTGTGACTTTTTCATCCTTTAGATCTTTTCTATTTTCATTTCTCCATCATGTTATTGTTTGAATTTTTTGGACTTAACTTATCTTACATATGACATTTTCCATTATTACATGTTTCTCTTTATGTATTTCATCTTCATGTTTGTCTCACATCTTTAATTACATTTCATTTTAAATCCTTCATGTTTTTCTTTTTGCCTATCTTAGATAAGCTTACTTTTCACTTTCTTACCTATTTTCGTTCAAGTTGTCTTGCATTAGTATTCCTTTTTGACATTTATGTTTTAAATGCTTTCCAACATGATTTAATGTGTTTTACAATCATTTTTCATCCATTTACACTCATTTTCCATTCATTTGTCACTCATTTTTCATTCTTTTATCATCCTTTTGTCATTAATTTTCCTTAAATATTTTAGATTTGCCTTAACAATCCTAATTTTCCAAATTTTTCCTAATACCCTCATGTCTTTATTAACTAATTTTTGACTATCATATTCTATTTTCCAAAAAAATCAAATTTTTGCTATTTTTTGTACTGAATTCTATAGGTTCACCTAATGTTCTTCACATTGGACACTTTCACATCTCTTTTAGTCTACCTTTTAATCTATAGAACTTAGGTAAGTAAAGGTATGTGTTTTTGAATTCTTTTCTTTCCTTTATCTTATTTTTTGCTTACTGCACTTTACTTAGCATCAACATTATGTGTTATCATGCTCTATTTAATGAAGCACCATCCCACATTTCAATTAAATGACATGTGATGATATTTGAATGGGGAATATGTATACACATAATATTTTCAAACTTTTATTAATTACTAACACTTTTTATCTTGTAAGAATGAGTAGAGTCTCAATCTCTCTGAGTGCATGGCTTAAGGGTGCACTGAGAAAGGGGTGGGAAAACCATTAGTTATTCATAAGATTATTATCCATTTTTCCACTTACCATATACAAACTCATCTCTTAAAAACCATTTACCCTAAGCTTACTCTTCTTAGCATTACCCATTCTATTCATTTTCCAAACTTTATCCTCCCTATTCTTGACTTGACCCCTTTTCAACTAGTTGACTATACTAGGTCGATTGGGTTGACCCTATATAGTTATAAACTTTTGATTATTATATAGGGTAGACTAGGTAAACCCTATACTATTTATGGATATTTTTCACTTTGATTTTTGTTAGCCTTTCAACTGACCTATCTGAGACCTAGTGAATCATCCTTGAAAACATATAGGGTCAACTGGGTTGACCCCATACAATTGATGTTTCTAGAAGGATTTAAGGCAAGATCCACTTATATATACAAGTTCATTCCCAACCATTTTTAAGAATAAAATAAAATAAGATAAGATAAGAATAAGTATGAAATAACATCTACTTATTGACCATTCTAATTAAGCAATAAATCTTAGGGTTCTATACTTTATTTGAAGATACGTATCTTGTATTATAGAGAAGTCTTTTGGATGCATATATAGGTTGTGTATCCTAGAGCTGATTTATCTTTATTATCCTTACATACCACAATAATCTCTTGTGAAGCACCTTGGCCAAGGAAGATATTTAGGCTCAGTGGGTTCATCTTCAATGTAAGTATTCCTAACTTTATTTCTCCTTTGTAAGAGTAGATAGATAACATAGATGTGCTTCTCTTTCTATGTATTAGGATTTTGTATACATTGACATGAGCATATTTAATCTATGCATATTTATTTTAGTTCTTTGTTTTGCTTTTAAACCCCACTTTGTGCCACAAGCTTTAGTGTGCACTAGATTAGATTTACTTTCTTGTTTATTAGAATAGGTGAATATTAAATCATATGACTCTTTTAGGGTTGTTGTGTGATTATGTTAGACTATAGGCTTTTGAACCCTTCCTAGAATGGTGTATTGTGACAAGTGATCCCCTAACCAGGTCTAAAAGATCCCCATATTGGTCATGTTCTTGTTTAAAAAATGTATTACCAATCAAAAGTGTAGGTATTTTATATCTTCTTCGATCTAGGATGATGTATAGACATGATGCATTTTTGATTGCATACAATAAGAAGGAAGAAGGCTTTTCTAGGGTATGGCATGTAAAAAATTGATTCTATATTGGGTAAGTATAACTCTTATAATAAAAATTGTAATGAATAATTACAATAGAATATTGGTATAAATAATGAGATGAGTCATTACACAAGGAGATCTAGTCACCTATAAAAATGTAATTTGATGAATATGTCATGAAGACTGATTTCAAGAATAAATTTTCTAATGAAAAATAGAATTTGGATAATCAATTTTGTTATGTTATAGAAGATGAACACTAACTACATAAGGATGTTTCTATCTTTGAGGAGTTTTATGGGAACGAATGGGAGGGAAGAAAAAGTGTTAATCAAGTTAATTATAATCTTTTACTTGGAAATGTTAGGATTCATCTTTATAGTATCTAAATACTTGGGGGATAAAGGCTTTATTTTTAATGTCATAAAGGAGGCAGCTAAAGTTGTTTCTAATCCACCAAAATAGATAATTTTTTAAAAAAAGAAAGAAATCACTATGAGGGATTAAAAGGAAAGGGGGAATTTTTTCCACATTTCTTAACCTTTTTATCCCTTCTTGTTCACAACCACTCTAAGGTGTGGAAATTTTAACATGCCTAGTATTTTATTAATCTCCCACATTTTATTTCTTAGGTGTCATATGATATTGTATATTTATTTATCAACTTTTTATGGATTGGAGTGATATTTATATTGGTTGAGTTTATTAAGATGAGATGGCTTGCATGCTTATTTTCTAGGTGGTATTTCTTGTAAACCTTAAGGCACGTGTTTGGCCATATCTAATTAAGTAAATCATAATTTAGGAATACAACTTAATAAATGGATTTAATTTATTTAGGTATGGAACATTATATTATGGATGAGAAATATGTTTGGGATTTTGGAGTCACATGTGCATATTTAGGTTTATGATTTGATTTTCCTTGGCCCTCTTATTTGGATGTTTACATAAAGGATATTTTTTTTATCTTTCTCTTTTTATTTATCATTTTTAAAAGAGGTTTTTATTATTTGTCTTCCATCATGGGGGTTCCTTAATTTAGTTTGTGCATTAGATCATGCAATAAGGATTCAAATTATCTAAGGTTATTAAAAGATCTAAGGTCACTAGAGATTTTTGACAAGTTCCAAGAGTATAGTGATATAGTTTCCTAGTAAGTTTCCTTTAATTAGGTTATAGGTGTTATGAGGGTTAGGGAAGTGATTTTAACTATATCATATGAGGCCATTTATCAAGTAAATAGTTTTTTGTTAGAAGGAGAGAAATAGTACTTCATTAGAACAAGGGGGTCTCTTTACAATTAATATTTCTTGCTCCAAAGAGAAACATTGAATGATACAGGAAATGGAATCACTCATAATTTATTGCCATAAGTTTGTCTCATCATGGATATTCACATTTATAAGTATGTTACATGTGAGGACATGTATTTTTATTCTATTTTCTTATCATTTTAAACTACCTTCTTGTTTTTATCATACGAAATGTTATCAACTTACCATTTTTTTATATAAACTATTGGATAAAAATGTTTTTGAGGTTAAAAAAGGAAATGATAAGGCCTTGGCTCATCATTTTATGCTGAAAATTATTTTCATATATGCTTTTAGTCTAAAAAAATTGAATTATTTTTTGCAAAGAATTTTCTTTTCCAAATTATCCAGCTACAAAAGATATACCCTAACCTAAAAATAAGAAAATACATATCATTTTACCCTCATCCTTTAAAATTTAGGAGGATGACTGTCATAAAAAATCATATGTAGGTTGTCGAATATTCATAAAAAAAATATAGAATATAATTTTAATTAACATAACTATGGATCTAAGTTTGAGGGAGAAGCCTTATACTAATACTAAAATCCACCTAATAATTTTTTACCATACTACATCAAATATTTCTCATTTTTTCCTAAGCGAATCGAAACTTAACAAAGAAATACATGGAGTTGGAGATATGGATGTTACAGACTCATGATAAAATTTATCTTTAGATTTGGACAAAATTATATCTTAAAAGGATAATATAAATGTTCTTAGAATAAGAATTATTAATATATTTCACTCTACCAATGAAAATTTGGTGTTTCTTGTTAATGTGGCATAGAATGTTATGAATGTATCTACTTTGTAGTCTCATAATCTAACCTACATTTATAATAAAATAATGCTAGTAGATGTGGTGGTAACAACAAAGTAATTTGAGCCTATATATAAAAATTATCATGTTAATGAATTATATTGTCTTATATAGGAAGGGGCTAAAGAGGTGGGGAATCTGAGAAAATAGTAAAGCCACATAGTCTCAAATATTGAAATGTTATATGAGGAACAACAAAGATGTAGATGAGAATCTAAATAATAAGGAAAGTGTAGGGATGATTCCATTAACTAATTGAAATACATGGTATCCTTGGAGTGTGATAAGGAAACATACTTATTATCGTGTAGGCCTCCTCCTAGAGTTTAGTAATTGATTCATAAATAAAATTGGCTAAAGTTGTAGTAGTGGGGGGGAGAGGTTAGAATCATTTTAAACTATTGAGTTAAGTAGACCACCAAATTTATGTGAAGTTTTAATTTCCTCTTCCAAGCAAGAAAAATAATTAAGTGAGGCATATGTGCAACATATATTTATTCCTAGTCAGTTAAAATGGTATCTAGTTACATTTTTTGGTTATGTTGTACTTAGAAATTTTATTTCATATCTACAAAATTAAACAAGATGTTATGAGGAATGGGCATATTATAAGACTTTGGAAGATTCTCATCCTCTCTAGTTAAGATCTGAATTTCCAAGGCTGCTTTAAATTTTAAGGGAATATGTAAATATGTTAATAAATATTAGATAAAGGGGGGAAAATAATTGTTAAGATGGAACTCATCATTGTAGGATAAAATAAATTATTGAGTTGATTTTATATGGCTACAAAAACTTATTGTGTTAGATGGGAACATCTATCGAAAACCATAAGACTGAAGGATCCTTTCTCTCCACATAATCTACGAGAGTCAAAAGGTAGGGTTAACCTTTATCTCATTTATATGTGGAAGAAGGGTATGTCCTGAAGAGTGCTTAGGTTTCAAATTACATTTTTCTAGTTTCCTCACCATAATTAGAAATATAAAATGCCACTAGAAAGGGAGGAGGAATTCCAAATATGGGTGGAGTTTTATAAAAAATGATGGTTACTATACACCATAAACTAGTTGAATATGAGGAAATTGTTCCTTGGTTTAAATCCATAGTACAAGGAGGTGGGGTTGGAAATGAATTTTTTGAATAATATTTCAATGACCACATTTTATTAGGTGATAATTGTTGGTTACATAATACTAATTTTAAATGGTTGTTGAATATTGATGCATATCTGTAATAGAAGAAAAAGAAATATATGGGTGAATTGATAAAAAAATTTAAAGAAGGGTGTTGCTTTAAAAATAAATACATTATAGATAATGGGATTAAAAAATTTAAAAAAATATTGAAAATGAGGAGATATATGATAAAAATTTCACCCCATAAATCATATCCTTACTTTCTGAGGAACTTATCCATATGATCAAAGACAAGTTTGGTTTGGAATGGTAGGAAATGGTGTTTAATCTCAAAAAGGGAAATTTGGAAAAGGATTCTTGTCATTAGGAAGATATAAAGCTTGTAAATATTGAAGAGGGTGAAGAAGTTTTTTTAATATTAGATCTCAATCTCAATTTGCATCTCTTGGAATATAGTTTTTCTTCCACATTAGAAATTGAACATTTTTAGGGTTATGAAATAATGTCTATTATTATTATTATTATTATTATTATTATTATTATTATTATTATTATTATTATTATTATTATTATTATTATTATTATTATTATTATTAAGATAATCCTTTATATTATCATCAATATTGATTTATTAATTAGGAGAGGATGATCACTAATTTTTCAAATCAAGAAGAACCTTTTTCAATCTCCCATAAACTTCAATTTAGTAAATATTTATGTAAGTTATTTTTTATCATTTGAATATTTTTACTTATTCCAAAGAGGTTCTTGTGGAAGTTCTTGTAGTTAATGAATACTTTGAAGAAATATTTTTTTAGTTTTGTTACAAATATTTAACTATAAATAAGTAGGTAATCTTTGGAAGGGTGTAGAGTTTGAGCATTGGATCAAGAAGCATTAGAAAGGGGTAGATATGAAGAGTATCTTATATCTCACCAATATTTCTTCATTATTTGCTTCTCTAAATTAGAGGATAAGGATATAATCCTTAGATAATAATATTTTAAGTTTAATTTTTATGATATTGAGGTTTAAATCTAGGGTTATAGTTTTTAAATCAATTCTAAGGTCTAAGAATGTGAGTATTGGGTGTGGTTGCATGAGCATCTAGTAGAATACTATAACTTGAAAACTTAAAGATAAAATAAGGATTCCATAGGTATATTTTATGTTGTGGATTATGGATCTTTTCAAAGAGTTTATTTATGGGATGTAAAGATGAAGTCATTAATTAAATTAACTAATCGTTTATTTGTATATATATCTCTCTTGATTGATGTTAGATATTATGCAGAGGGTATTCTATGAAATGTTTCTTACAAAAATATTTTATGTATTTTATTCTTTAGATTATTTGTAATGTGATTTTAAGGTTAAACCCCTCTCATGAGAAGGAAAAAAAAAATTCTTGGGTATGTCATGGAAAAATTGCTTCTAGATTGGGTAAGGATAAATCTTATAAGGAAAATTATAATGAATAAATACAATAGAATATCAGTATAAAAAATGAGATGAATCATTACACAAGGAGATATAGTATCCTTTAAAAATTTAATTTTATGAATATGTCATGAAGAGTTATTTCAATAATAATTTTTCTAATGAAAAATGGAATTTGGACACTCAATTTGCTTATGTTGTAGGATATGAACACTAGCTATAGAAGGATGTTTCTGTCTGTAAGGAGTTTTATGGGAATGAAAGGGAGGGATGAAAAAGTGTTAATCAAGGTAATTATAATCTTTTACCTCTAAATCGAGATAAATTAGGATTCATATTTATAGTATCTGGATATTTTGGGGCTAAAGAGTTTACTTTGAATGTCAGAAAGGAGGTAGCTAAAGTTGTTTCTAATCCACCAAAAGGGACCATTTTTTTAAAAAAATTAAATAAATTGTTATGAGGAATTAAAGGGAAATGGGGAATTTGTTCCCCCTTTCTTAACCTTTTTATACCTTCTCCTTGACAACCACTCTAGGGTGTAAGATCTTATTGAGTGTTTGAGGGAATTTTAACATGCCTAGTATTTTATTTCTTAGGTGTAAAATAATATTGTAAAAAATTTATTAACATTTTATGGGTTGGAGTGATATTTATATATGTTGAGTTTATTAAGATGAGATGTCTTGCATGCTTCTTTTCTAGGTGGAATTTCTTGTAAATCTTAAGGCACGTGTATGGCCATATCCAATTAAGTGAATCATCATTTATGAATACACCTTATTAATTAGATTTAATTTATTTGGGTATGGAACATTATATTATGGATGAGAAATATGTTGGGGTTTTTGCAATCACATGTGCATAGTTTGGTTTATGATTTGAGTTTTTTTGGCCTTCTTGTTTGGATGTCTACATAAAGTATGGTTTTTTTATCTTTATCTGTTTATTTATCATTGTTAATAAAGGTATTTATTGTTTATCTTCCATAATTGGGAACCCTTAATTAGGTTTAAACCTAAGATCATGGAATAAGGATTCAAATTATCTCAAGTTATTAAAAAAGCCAAGGTCGCTGAAATTTTTTGACAAGTTCCAAGAGTATAATGATATAGTTTCCTAGTAATTTTCCTTTATCTAAGTTTTAGGGGTTGTGAAGGGTAGGGAAGTGATTTTAATTATATCATATGAGGCCATTTCTAATGTAAATAGTTTTATTTTAGAAGGGTATAAATAGTACCTCATTAAAATAAGGGGTACTATTTACAATCAATATTTATTACTCCAAAGAGAAACATTGAATGATATAGGAAATGGAATCACTCATAATTTATTACCATAAGTTTGTCCCATCATGGATCTTCACATTTATAAGTATGTTACATGTGAGGCTAGGTATTTTTATCCTATTTTCTTATCATTTTAAACTACCTTCTTTTTTTTAGCATACAAAATGTTATCAACTTGCCATTTTTTTATTATAAACTATTGGATAAAAATGTTTTTGAGGTCAAAAAAGGAAATGATAAGGCCTTGGCTCATCAAGTTTTGGTGAAAATGTTTTTCCTATATGTTTTTAGTCTAAAAAAACCCAATTATTTCTTGGAAGGAATTTTTTATTCCAAATTATATGGCTAAAAAATATATACCTTTACCAAAAAATAAGAAAATAAATATCATTACCCTCATCCTCTAAAAGCTATGAGGATGACTCATAAAAAAATTCATGTGGATTGTGGAATATTCATTAAAAAAACATAGAGAATATAATTTTAATTAACATAACTATGGATCTAAGTTTAGGGGGAAGCCTTATATTAATATTGAGATCCAATTAATAATTTCTTAGTATACTAAATCAAATATTTCTCATTTTTTTCCTATGGGAATCAAACTCAGGGAGGAGATTCATGGCATTGGATATATGGATGTTATAGACTCATGATCAAATTTATCTTTAGCATTGGAAAAAATTATGTCTTAAAAGGAGAATACAAATATTCTTGGAATAAGAATATTGATATATTTTACTTTGCCACTAATAATTTAGTGTTTATTGCTAATGTGACATAGAATGTTATGAATGTATCTAATTTGTAGTCTCGTATTCTACCCTACGTTTATAAACAAAGGATGTTAATATATGTGGGGGTAGGTACAAAGTCATTTGATTCTATTTATAAAAATTATCATGTTAACAAATTGAATTTTCTTATAATGGAAGGGGCAAAAGAGAAAAGAAATTTGAGAAAATAGTAAAGCCACGTAGTCTCAAATATTTAAATGTTATATGAGGAACTACAAAGAATTAGACGAGAAGCTAAAGAATAAGGAAAGTGTAAGGATGATTCTATAAATTAATTGAAATAGATGGTATCCTTAGAGTGTGAGAAAGAAATAACCTTATTATCTTATAGTCCTCCTAGAGTTTAGTCATTGATTCATAGATAAAATTGGCTAAAGTTGTTTTTTTTTTTTTTTTTTTTTTGTTTTTTTTGGGGGGGGTGGGGTTTGTTGGTATCATTTTAAACTATTGAGGTAAGTAGGCACCAAATTTATGTTAAATGTTATTTTCCTCTTTTGACCAAGAAAAAGAATTAAGTGAGGCATATGAGAAAAATATATTTCTTCCTAGTCAGTTAAAATGGTATTTATTTATATCTATTGGTGATGTTGTACTTAGAAATTTTAGCTCTTATCTACAAAATTAAATAAGATGTGATGAGGAATGGGCATAGTATACAACTTTGGAAGATTCTCACCCTCTCTAGTTAAGATCTGAATTTCCAATGCCATTATTAATTTTAAGGGAATATGTAAATATGTTATTAATGAGTAGATAAAGGGGGAAAAAGTCATTGTTAAGATGGAACTTATCACTATAGGATAAAAATAAATTATTGGTTTGAGTTTATATCACTATAAAAACTTATTGTGTTAGATGGGAAGATCTCCCCAAAACCATAAGAGTGAAGAATCCTTTATCTCCACATAATCTAAGAGAGTCAAGAGGGAGGATTAACCTTTATCTCGTTTCTATGTGGAAGAATGGTATGTCCTTAAGAGCACTTAGATTTCAAATTCCATTTTCCTAGTTTCCTCATAATGATTGAAAATATAAAATTCTACTGGATGGGGAGGAGGAATTCCAAATATGGGTGGATTTTTATAAAAAATTATGGTTTTTATGTGCCTTGGGATGAGATTGGTTCAAATCTATTGGATTTAGCAAATGTTT
This sequence comes from Torreya grandis, assembly GCA_037957365.1. NCBI lineage: Eukaryota > Viridiplantae > Streptophyta > Pinopsida > Cupressales > Taxaceae > Torreya > Torreya grandis. The sequence goes on along the minus strand of JARHVA010001545.1, from coordinate 596,973 downwards.
GTAAAAAAATCATGAATTTTTTTAATTTGTTATGGAATTTCTACTAGCAAGGATTGTGGGAGCCTGGCAAAACGTTAGTTGAAGACTATATAATTAGGTATTTTGGTTTATTCCTTATTATTTTGATGATTCTTATATGGCTATATAAGTATTTATACTTTGGTTTGAGTAGATTAAATATGTTTTTATTACTTTTTTAGGAGATGATTTGATATTGTATTTTGGGATTTTCTATAGTAGTCATTTTCTCTTCTTTTTAGTTATGTTAAACCATAAGAGTGGAAATGAAGACTCTTTGAAACAATTTTTAGATTTCCTATAAATCGTAGAGTTGTCTTTTATGGAAAGCTTATTTATTATGTCTATCTATCAAAATCAATGTTATTAAATAATGGAAACACCATTATTAGTGGTTGTATAAGATTTTTATATATTTTTATGCTTCATTTGGTTATTAACATATTATTGTTTTTAATGCTAATTCGGTTGGGTTAAAATAATGGATAACATCTTTTTAGCCTTAATGGCTTTGTAATGAACATTGTGACTTTTTGAGTATATTAATGAAAGGGATGAGGGACCCCTAAACCATATTTAAATAACTTATATATTTAAATAGCATAGATGTAGCTTTAGGGGAGATCCCCATTATAGTACTTCCCTCTACTATCATTACTAGTAGCATAGTGAAGGCATCATTCACTCTCATGAAATTATTATTACTTTCTTATAACACCAATTATGGGTAATATTCATAAATGGTATTTGTTTTGGTTTATACTTCATTTTTTTGAGCTCATGCCATGTATTCATGACTGCAATAGATTAGAACAAATAAAAAATCATATAGAAGCAATAGGTGGACTCTAAGTTGAACAATTGCTCATGAAAATTATCATTGATGATTTGGGCCCAATACATAAATTATCTTCTATAAAAAATGATGTTTATGAATAGACACATCTAGGTATGGAAAGTTCCAAAAAAATTATGCCCCATCAATCTATTCAAGAGTGTTATTATATTTGATAACTCGTTGTCAAATTTTGATCTATGCAAAAAAATTGGTACTTTGGATGCTCTTTTCTTCTTGTCTTTCAACCATAATATGGGTAAGACCATTTTACACACATAATTATTTTATTTTAAATGAACTTCCCAAATTTATTTGATCATTTAAATATTATCTTCTCTTTACATAATTCTGAATACAAATTTCATCAATTAATTATCTAACTTTACAACTATTTCACTATCAACTAATTCACTTATCAGGTCTCTTGGTCACAATGTTTGGTGCAATAAAATATCAATTATGTGAACTAAATGGAGGTTTATAAACCCATTATATGAGAAATTCCACTCTATAATATTCTTTGAGTGACATGGTTTTAATTTTTATCTTTTATCCTCACCCATAAATCAACCATATTGACATGGTTTGGCCTCTAATCATGGATTTATGAAAAAAGGTTTATACTAAAGATAGTTTCTCTTATCATTGATATTTATATTTCATTTTTTATTTCTAGTCATCTGATAGCCTATTCTTGTGAGAAGGTCAAGGTAGATTTTGTATACAAAGTCAAGGGTAAGTTGTGTTTGCATGGGTGCAACGACTGACCAATGGTATTCATAAAGCTAAAAGACTTGGTTAATGATAATGTTTTCTAGTATTTTTCAAGGAAAATATAAGTTTTTACTTTGTTAATTTTCATAGATAAGGAACTCACATTTTTTTTACATAGGTAGCCTTAACGCAAAAATAAATATAAGAAATTGAAAAACAAGAATTATTTAGCTTTAGAGTTTCTTAAATCATAGATCTTTCACAGTATAATTACTTTGATGGCTTGAAGGGTTGATAGTAGCATAGAATAAATCTTAGCACGAGGATGGATATTGAAGATCATTCGTCACAGAAAGAAAGAGACATCATAATTTTGATGTAAATGGTAACCTTTTAAATTCATATATGAGAGTCTATGCATGTATTTGCATGCTTTTAGGGAATTTTTGTAGTAATTTGGGTTGTCGGGTCACATAATCCTTGATGAAAAATTTAGTATTTAATTTAAACACTTTTTAATTTTTATAAAGGAACCAATGAAATTTCGACTGTTAGAAATCAACTTTGTTCTTAGCAACCTCCCATCATCCAATTTAGTTAAATTTTGTTAGTCAGAACTAACTTAATTCTTATCATTGTTTCAAATTGTTGATTGATGAATTACATGCTATTGGGAACCAATGAGTTCTTCAACCCATTCATTTCACTAATCAATTAGTTGAGTCTTTTAGAAGCTATTGAGTTCCAAGCACCATTCTTTTATCTAATTGGTGTTTAACACCAAATATCCCCTAATCATCTAATCAATCAAATGACCCCAATAGGGAACCAACTTAGTGAATGGAATAAAATGTCTTAGATTCCTTTAAATAATTCAATTTGGAGGCTCAAGATAAATTTTTCAAGCTAAATGTTTATAGTTGAAATTAATAGTTTCAAGTTGGTTTACTCAATGGAATAAAATTGTGAAGAAATGAGAGCATCATTTTTTTCCTAGCAGGAACTTATGTTTTGAGACCCAAAAACAAATTTTTACACTAAGTGTTTATAATCAAAATTGATCTCATTAACTTGGTCTACTCATTAGTGCAAAAATTGGGGAAAATGTAGACTTCAATTTTTGACAAAAATAATATTTATTATCATATTAGAATATATTATTATTAATTAGTATAATAATAAATTAATTAGTTTCTAAATTTGGCCCTTTTCCATATCTTTAGTGGAAAATGTTGATTGGTGGAAAATGTTGGTAGGGATTTTTATAAGATTTGATTTATTTTAATTTTTTAATGTATGTCAACATAGCTACATTAGTAATAAAAATTTGATCCAATCATGAAAAACCAATTTGGAAATTATATAATAACACCCTAAAGAATATTCCAACAATTTTACTTACAAAACTTTATAATTATTAGAAAAATATATGAAATCAAGAACTTTGGTTGACTAATAATATAAAATATTATATATTATGTGAAAAATAAGTGAAAGAAAACATTAGATTACATTTTTATTAATATAATTTACATATTGTTTCCATCTCACATTGATGTTTATTTTTTAATTTATTTATGATCTGATATGGTTCTATAGATTTGCTTTTATCTCAAAATGTTTATTTTTTATGCTATAGCATCAATGTCTATTGTATTTGAAGAGGATTATGAGGTGTATTTTTTCAAAAGTCATCAAATTTTTAGAGGGAAAAGTGTATCCAAGCAATAAGACACTATATTATAGATATATGGGAAGAGGATTTATTCATTTTAGTGCTAACATGGTATTGGATGTTATAGTATGTATTTCATGTATTTATCACATTTAATAGTGTATTAGCTGGCTATTTCATCATTTAATGAGTTTATCCTATGTAAATATTTATCCCACATATATAATTAGGCTATTTTTATGTTTTACCTTGCCTATTTACCCAAGAGTTTTCATATTGTACTAGTATGCTTCATTCTGAATAATATATGATTTGCCTTGTTTTTACATATCATATATGAAGATTCATTGTATGATGTTTTGTTGCTAAAAATTTAGATTCTTGGGTTGGAATGCCTTTACCATTCTTAACATGGTACTAGAGCCCTGAAGAAGTTGAAACCATCCATTAGCTTGCAATTTTCACATTATTTTATTCTACTTCCCTTATCATTGCTTCTTCCCTTGTCATAGAGAGGAAGCATATAAGAGAGGTGTGTGAGGATATCTTGGTGCCCCTCTTCAAGAGGGAAAGTGAATAGGAATAAATTTGAAAGATTTTGTTGCTTTTGAAAATTTTCCTTTGCTTTTAAAGATTTTGTTTTTTGCTCATGGAGTTCTACTTATTGTTGCAAATTTGATCCTTTGTTAAGCTGGAGGAGGAGATCTGAGGAGAGTTAAGGCACATTTTTATTCTTCATTCTCATCTTGGTGTTGAAAATCTTCATCTAGGAATAGTTTTTCTTAAGAGAGGTGTCTCAATATAGCATCTTGGCACCTTTTATGATCTTTGTCATTTTCATATCTATTTTAAGCTTGGTGTCATCCTTTTCTTGTTTGGCATCATTTTTTCCAACCTAAGAATTTTTATTTTTTTTTAGATCTATGTTGCAGAGATCAAGAGAGATAAATTGGTTTTATATTTTCAATTTGACAGAGATCTGTATTAAATTTCTCATAATTGGTGTCACAGATTTTGAACATCTACTGTGTAGAGACCAATAAAGAATTAGAGTTTTAGAATGCTTTTTGCATTAGAGAGAGAAAAAAAGATATCTAGTTTGGTGTTGGAATACTTGGATCTATTTTGTTACAAATATTTAAGCTAGGCATTAGAGTTTTATCAAAAAAAGTTGACTAGATCTAATCTTGGCACTTATGTGGAGTTTTTCAGTTGTGGCATCCTTTTTCTTAGCTTGGTGATTTTATTTTGATCTAAGATCTATTGTTGCAATATCTAGATTTATTTCTTTCATTTTTCCAAAGATCTTCACCAGCAATGTGGTGACAAAATCCTAGGCATCTCAATACTTCAATCTACCTACTTTGACTAGACATCATTTTCTAAGACTGAGGCATTGAAAGGCTTGAATGCGCTATTGAGGAGAGATAAATTAGTTTTTTCCAACTTTGACACTTGTATGATAAAAAAAATCTAAATTTACATCCTTAATTTAGATTTGGAGCTAAAAAAAATAGTAAATCACCTTTTCTTTCTTCTCAAACAGCGTCTTTATTCACTTTTTGCTTTTATAAGGCTAAATTTTTGCCTCAAGTGGAAGCACAGTTCACTTGCATAAGCAGAGCATTAACCAGGGGGATATTTTTCATGTCATTTGGCATTTCTAAATCCACAGTTAAACTCTAGTTCTAACAAGTGGTTGGATGACTATGTTCTTTATTTATTTTGTCACAAATTTTAGTTTGTAGTGTTTTTTAGTAATGTATTGACCCATTTTATGGGAAATCATAACACCAATAACTTTTGAACTGTAACTCAAATTCAAGTTCTATTTTTTTCAAAAGTACATGGTTTTCAATTATCTATCTATTGGTATTATTAATTTTTAAAAATTTATTACTTTTATAAAGTGCCAAATTAGGGGTGGCCAGGGGGTGGCTCTTGTAATATAATCTTTTGGGGGGTTATCTCAATGCCAATTTTGTGCACTCTTTTGCATTTTTTCTCTTTAGTGATTGTTATCATGGATTCTACTTCTAGTGTTGACTATTTTGAGCCTTTGTCTACACATAATTACCATACATGGAGACCTTGAATGGAAAAAATCATAAAGCACAAAGGATTATGATCCCTAATCAATGAAACACAACCACTGTTTACATGTGAATTGAAAAAAATTCAATGCCAATGTAATTTTTAAGAGTATATGGGCTTTATTGAAGGATATGTGAGTGATATTATTTTATTTCATTTTTATGGGTGTGATTCTTCATTCAAAATGTGAACTAAGTTAAAGGTTTTATTTGGGAAAGTAGATCACTTGAGAGCCATGCATCTTGAAGTGGAAATTACTTCACTAAATTCAGATGACTTTGCCTCCATTTTAGACTATCTCACAAATTTTAAGCATTTATTGACATAGTTGAAGGGGAGTGGATGAGATAAATAAGATGAAGAGTGTGTATACTTGATACTATCTAAGTTGAGTAACCCATTCCAAATCTTTGCTTCTACATTTTTCTCTAGTATGGATGCCTTAGGTACCACATTCAAAATTCCAAATTTAGATTTGTTTTTTGAAAGACTTACTAGGGAGAATCCAAACTATCTCACCTTGAGTCTTTCACCTATCAAAAATTATTATTGGCCTCACATCCTAAGACTAAAGGAAAAACTAAGGGTAAAAATAAGAACACTCCTCCTCCATCTCAAAATGCACCTAAGCCTAACATTAATACATCTAAACCCAAATCATCTTCCAAATCCAAGAATAAGTCTAACCTATCTTTCTCCTATTGTGAGGGGACTAGTCATGAAGAGTCTAGGTGTTTCAAGAGAATGAGAGCCTTAGAAGATGTTAGAAAACATAAGATTTATATCTCCACTCCTTCTCCATCTCATGAGCATGGGAAAGCACTTAATGTTTTTTGAAGATCATAGTTACCTATTTTAGATAGTTGGGTTCTAGATTTTGGTGCTTCATACCATATGACTTCTACCAAGGAGTCTTTTGTATCTCTTGGTCTGAGTTTTACTTCCAACATTGAGGTTGGAGATTCTTCCTACTTTTTTATTAAGGGTGAGGGTGAATATAGATAGATGGTGGATACATCACTGATGCATTATATGTTCCATATATCACCACCAATTTACTTTTAGTTTATCATATTTTCCATTTTAGTCAAGGCAAGACACTGACTTTCACATGACAGGGTGATAAAGTTCAAGCTTTGTTAGATCCACACACACTTATTATATAGGGTATTATTGATCATAATTCTTGACTTTATTATTTTGAGGTTTTTGATGATACTCATCTTATAGGGATGTGTTTAGTTTCTCATGAAAATTCTAAGAGTTAGCTTTGGCATGAGAAATTTAGACACCTAAAACACAGATATTTGGAGTTGAGTACTCATAGTATGGTAAAGGCTCTTCCATAGTTTCATGTCTTGATGGAGTTTTCCCTAGTTATCCTTTGGGGAAACAATACTAAGATCCATTTCCTAAGGCCATGTCCATAAGAGTGTCTTCACAATTTTATATTATGCATAGTGATTTGATGGTCTTTCTTACTCCTTTCAAGAGAGCTAAGTATGCACTTACATTTATTGATAATTTCTCAAGGTGTACTTCGGCTTATTTACTCATGTACAAGAGTGATGTCTTTATTCACTTCAAATTATTTAAGTCTTTGGTCATGAAATAGTCTTTGAGTTATATCAAGAAGTTTCATACATATAATGAGGGGAGTACTTCAGTCAAGAGTTCTCTATTTTTTTGGTAGCCTATGGTATTGTTCACCAACATTATATTACACATACTCCATGGTAGAATGGCTTAGTATAATAGAAGAACCAAACTCTAAAGGAGATGGCTAATTGCATGATTAATTCACAAGATTTACCTCCTATCTATTGGGTAGAGATAATTAATTATGCAAAGTACATTTAGAACTATACACTACATCGATCACTTGAGCATATGACTCCAAAGGAGGCTTGCTCTATAACCAAGCCTAATGTCTCACTTTTTGAGTATTTAGGAGCCTTTCTTGGGTGTTTGTACCAAAAAATAAAAGGAAAACATTAGATAAAAATAGAAAACCTTTGATCTTTATAGGGTATTATGAGGACATGAGATCTTATTGTCTTTTACATCTTGCTACTAATGATGTTTAATTTTTGAACGCATGTATAATTTGATGAGCATTTCACATCTCATGACTCTTCATCTTCTTCCATGCCTCCTTCTTCTTTCCATGATTCACCTCCTCTTGAGGATTCATTATTTGAGGAGCCAATTTAGGATATTCCAAAGGAGGTTATAGAGGATGAGGATCTTCTTTACACTAATGTTTCCATTATGCCTAGGTGGACTTATACTATAGTTTCTAAGGTAGCACCATTATATAGTATCTTCCACCTACTTGACATCATCATACACATTCTATGGGTACTAGATTTTTATGTCAAACATTCTTTGGGGATCCATAATATTATTCATAGGCTCATGCAATATAGGAGTGGGATGATGCCATGACAAATGAGTATTATTCATTGATGAAGAATCACACTTGGGATTTGGTCATTCTTCCTAAAGGAAGAAAGTTCATTAGGTGCAAATGGATTCACCACACCAAGTATATATCTGATGGGTTCATTAACAAGTATAAGTCACATATTATTACAAAGGTATTCTTACAACTTGAAGATATTGACTATTTTGAGACTTTTGCACTCATTGTTAAGATAGATATTATTTGCCTTGTACTTTCTCTTGCTATATCACAAGGTTGTTCAATATATCAGATGGATGTTAAGAATGCTTTTTTTCATAGAGACTTGATTGAAGAAATATATATGGATAATCTTACTAGGTTTTTTCATGATTTTTCTCTTATTTTTCAAAGTAGGAGGTCTCTTTATTGTCTCAAATAGGCCCATCAGGCATGATATGAGACTAGATTCATTTATTCTCTCCACTTAGTTTATTTTCTACAACGCCAATCTGATAATGTATATTTTTCATATGAGGGAGGCCATTATTATTTTGGTCTTATATTTTGATGATCTAATTCTCATAGGAAGCTCCTCATCATAGATTCATACTATTTAATAGGCACTTTCAGCATAGTTTGTCATGATATATCTTTGCCTTATACATTTATTCCTTGGTTTACAAATCTCACAGATAGATATAGGGATTTATTTTAGTTAGCATAAGTATACCCTTGATCTTATTCACCATTTTGGCATGGTTTATTTCAAGCTAAGTCCTTCTCCTTTTCATCTTGTACTATTCCAATTTGTGATCCTACATTATATAGGCAAATAGTTGTTAGTCTTATGTATTTGACCTATAATTTCCCCAACATTTTGTATGAAATTAGAAATGCATCATGTCTATAAATCAATCCTATCTCAAATACAATAGAGCATACCTACACTTTTGATTGGGAATATATTTGTTAAGCGGGGGCATAACCAATATGGGGATCCACTAGACTTGATTAGGGGGTCACTTGTCACAATAAACCATGCTAGGAAGGGTTCCAAATCCTACAGTCTAACATAATTAGGCAACAACCCTGAAAGAGTCTTAGGTTTAATGTTTACTCTATTCTAATAAATAAGAAAGTAAATCTAATCTAGTGCACACCAAAGCTTGTGGCATAATATGATAGGTTAGTAAAGTAATCAAAACATGTATAAGATAATCTCAATTAAGATAAGTATGAGTAAGACCCTAATACATGGAATATGGAGAGTAATATTATTTGAGCCAATACTTATGCTACTTTTATCTACTAAAGAGAAGAGAACAAAGTTAGAATATACTTACTTGAATGTGAAACCATCGAGACTCAATCTCTCCCTTGGATAACGGCGATTTGAAAGACGTTGTTTTGGTTTGTATGGATAACTAATAAAGGCCAAAGCATCCAATACTTATTCACAAGACCATATTCTCCAATTAGAAACCCTAAGCTAAGACTCCTCAAGTAGAATGGTGGAAGAGCAGATTGTAAAGAAACACAAGTGAATAATAAAGCTTGATTACATATTGAAATAATGATGAAATGATCTTGTATTTATAGGTGGATCTCACCCTAAATCCTTATAAATATGTTGACTATACAGGGTCATCCCAATTGACCCTATATGTTTTCAAGAGATAAATCACTAGGTCCTAAGTTAGGTCAATTAAAGGGATGATAAAACTTAAAGTTAAAAATACACTAAATAGTATAGGGTTGACCCAATCAACCTTGTATAGTAATCAGAGGCTAAAACCTATATAGGGTTAACCTATTTGGCCTAGTACAGTCAACTGGTGAAAGGAGATCAAAGTGAGGAAAAGAGGGATGGAAAGAGGAAAAAGACTAGAGGAGTGTGCAAGGGAGAAATAATAGCTTATAAAATGGTTTTAGTGGATAGTTATATTGATAATAATGTAGTAATAAGGAATAATAATCCTAAAAAGTACCAAAGGTCTACCCACCCCTTTCCCAATGCACCCCTTAAGGCATGCACTCAGAGAGATTGAGTCTCGATGAGTTATTTCAAGATTTAAAGTGTCAGTATTTGATAAAAGTTGAGAATATTATGTTTATACATATGCCTCACTTGAAGCTCATCATGTGTCACTAAGGTGTAATAGGGGATGGTGCTTTGAGAAAGAATAAAGTAACACACAATGTTGGTTTTAAAAAAAGTTATAATATTTTAAATCAAAAATAACTTAAAGTAAATGAATGAAAAGTAAAAATAACTAAAAATTAAATGTGATACGTACATTAAATTACCTTTATTATTGGATGGTTATCTATTATGTTTTTAGTTTTGATTGTGTAGGGTATAGAGGCTACTTTTGATAAACCCAAGAATATAAAATTAAAGAGAAAAAATAAGCAAATGCAAAAAAAAGCCAAAATAGTTAGTTTTATGAGGATGGGATGTACTTAGAAATTTGGCAAGTTGAGGTGACCAGTATTATGTTAGACCAAATGACCAAGTCAAAAATAAGATTAAATAGGGTAATCAAAAAGCCAAGGCTACTAAAGATTGAAAAACTCAAACAATCTATCATTAAGTAAGAAAGGCAAATTTACCAAATCAAACCAAGGATACATGTATAATAGGATGGTAAATCAAATAAATAAATGGTAAAAGAAGAGAAGAAATGATAAAACAACGTTGATAAGTGAGTAGTAATAATCCTTGCCTCACTCAATAATAGAAAAAGGTGCATAAAAAGGGAAAACAACATTGTCAAGTAAGAAGTAACAAGCTGACCTCATTCAAAAATGGAAAAAGGGTATGAACTTAGCTGTCCTTAATAGTACGATAGTAAAACAATGAAAAATGGTAAAAATAAAGTAAATTAAGTGTATAGATGTAAATCATAGTGTAAAATAAATAAGTAATCCATAGTTACTCAAACATGTTGTTTCACTCTAAGGATAGATAAAACTGAAACAAATTAGTGTTAGTATGTTTTTAAGAGATGAAAAAGAAATAATTAAAGAAGAAGGAAAATAGATTTTGGATCACAATTTGTCTATCAAAGGGGGAAATGAAATGGGTGGAAGGGAGAATCAAGGAAAAACCAAGGTATAAGAAATCTTTATCGAAGTCAAGACACTCAAATTAGGTTTATCAAAATAAGAGGACTTTCAACCTTAAGGACTCTAAAGAACTTCTCTTAGCTACACAAGTCTTAGTTCAACAAAATAAGTATATAGATCATCTCATGAAGTCTATATACATGAAAATTAAAATAGACCTACCTCCCCACAATGTGTTCCCCATTCCTCAGGACCCGTTATAGAGCCGTCAATCTAATATGAAGATTGGGTTCTTGCATGAGAAAGTAGGTAGCACCATAAAAAAAATTGAATTCCCCTATTCTAATCTACTAGCCTACCACACCCCAAAGGACCTTAGCTCTATGTGAAGCCAACTATGGAGTTTGAGCTTTGATTAGAGATAAGAGATGTGCTTATAATCATGTCTTTTAGTGTGATGCTAACTTTTGAAATTTGTATATTGACTTTTAGATATCATTGCCTTTTGATTCAAATTATTTAACTTTTAACTATCTTGATGGATTTTTCTATTCCTCCTCCATATGGATTTGGAAAACCAAACATGGGTGCTAAAGATGACTTTCATTTGAATACTTTGGACTTGGTTACTAAGAGAGAGAAAATTCAAAGAGTATGGGGTCTAAGAGGCTCATAAATCTAAGTAAAATAAAAGTGTTATCTTGACTTTGACCCTGTTTAATCCAATGTGGAGTGAAAGAAATGGGAAATCAATAAAAATTTCACATGGAATAAATTGAATTACTTCAAATCACAAAAAAAATGTGATAAAGGGTAAAAAGAGATACAATAATAGTAAAGTGTGATTCCTTATCATGAGAATGAGGGAAATGGAGGAAAAAATTATAACATAGATTATTTGTGCAAATTCCATCTAAAAAGAAGAAAAAGCTAAAGTTTGAGAATAAGGATGTAAAATATGAAAAGATGGTAATTTTATGAGAAGGGTTGGGTCTTATCCATGGTCTTACACTACAACTTCATAAAAGAGAATCCCAAGGGGTTCCAATAAGCAAGTGAAAGATAAAGTGAAGTAAGTAAAAAGATGGTAGTTTTTTTAGGAATGTCAGGTCCTATCCACAGTCTTATGAAGCAACTCAAAAAATAAAAACCCAAGGGGTGCCAAAAAAAGAAAATGAAAGAAGATAAAAAAGACTATAGTACATCAAGAAACCAAAAGACCAAAAGGAAGGACTAAAGGTTTGTGAAAGGAAGGAACTTGCTACAGAGGTAGAGACCCATATAAGTAACTTGCAAAAAGTGTTAGATAGATGTAGATAGAAATCATGAAAAGAAAGAAGTGTTTAGGAAAATTACTTTTTGAGGAATTTTGTGTTGGTGGGATCTTTGAAAACATGGTGTTTCTCTACATTTTTACTAATTATATTCAGAAGAAAAAGAAACTAAAGATAAAGGGTCAGGGGTTTGTACGTTACCTGGATTAAGTTGTGCACCGTATCCAAGCATTGTAGGAGCTCCTCTTTGGCTATGGAGGAAAACACTTGTAGATAAGAATAAGACTTAAACAAAGAAAATGTTAGAATAAGATAAGGTGGACTGCCAAGCACACGCTCGGTCCCAGAAGCGTAAAGCTCCGTGAGGGATGACAGTCCACTATTTATAAGTAAAAGTGTCATAAATAAAGAAATGACAAATGACTAACAAAAAGGGAAATAGATAGTGCGTACCTTTTTCTTTGTAGTCTGTATGTCATAGTCACCAACGTCGGTAGTCCTACCAATGTCGGTTGGTCAATGATGCCAATGTCAGTCGTATTGCCAATGTCAGTCAGGGTTGTGGTCGATGTCGATCAGAGCAATGGGCCTTGGATGGGTTTTAGATTATGTTTGTGGTCGATAGAGGAGTCTGGGAGTTTAAAATTTTGTACAGGGTTGCAAGGAAGTCAATAGGCTCTGAGGAAGGGCAAAGATAGAGGGTAGGTGTGAGAACGGGGTAAGACATAGAGGAAGTCAGGTTTCTTTTACAGTATTCAAAAATAGTAAATAGAAACAAATTATCAAGTTATTCTATAACTTTGAAATAGAGACCAGAAGAATACTTAGCTTTTTGGTGAAGGTCTGAGGGTGTCAGGATGCTTATTCCTGTTGGCTGATGTCGCAAACCTCATGTAATGTTTTCAACCCAATGTTTGGAGTGATTTCTACAAAGTTTCTATAGCCTAGAGAGTGATGGTCAAATTTTGATGCTTAGTCTCAGAGTGTGCATGTTGATATCTAAGAGTCTGGGGGCAAGCTCAAGGTTAGAGCTTAGGTTATCTAACCAACATTGGTGGTCCCGCCAGCATTGACTGACATTTGACTGACGTCGGTAGCTAAAGAATGGGTAAAAGGGAGATCTTGGCCTGTTTCTCCATTCGCCAAGTGCATTTGTTGTTAGAGAACAGTCAAAAGATGGGTTTATTAGGCACGAGCATTAGTTAGAAGGTTAGGATGGAGTAAGAAGAGGTCTTAGGTAGTTAGGATGATTCATAGGTTAAGAAAAGGTCTTAGGGCGAGGTGTCCAAGTGAGGTGTCTAGGTGAGGTCATTAATTTAAAATAAGTAATTTATTTTAAATTAATAAAGTGTGTAAGTAGTTAGAAGGGGACCAAGGGGGGTTGACACAATATTAGTGTCTACATTTGCCCCTTTTGTTTTATTGGTTGTTCTAATGAATTGCAAGACAAAAATAGGAGTAAGTTGCCCTAGGTATGGGATAAGGTGTAGGTTGCCCCAGGTATGGTGATGAGGCATTCCCCCTCAAAGTGAGAATCAAGAGAAGGCAATCCAAAATTGATTGTTGATTTGATAGGCAGTGGGTAGATAGGGTAAAGTTTGAGTGTGAATGTTGTAATAGTTGAGATTGTGTGTATACCACTTCATGTGATAGTCAAGTCAAATTGTCACAGGCAAGGTCAAGGACTGCTAAAATCGAAGTAACTGGTCCCCAGTGTTTAGTGTAGTTGATTGGGTTATTCGATCCAAGCTGTAGCTCCAATGGTCGTCGTGTTCCAGGTATCTTGGGCTAGGAAGTGCTCCTAGAAAACATGAAAATGTCACAAATATTAGGGATCAATTTGGTCATGATCTGACAATATGTGTGAGGGTCATAATGTGGGTTGCATACAATTTGCTAACAATTCTTGAGGTAGCATATATGCAATCAAAACAACCAATGCAAAGTTGTCTCGAAAGTGGTCGTGATCTGAGGAGATAGTCACGATCTCCAAGGTTGTTGGTCAGGTTGGTCAGAGATATAAGTGATCTCAAATGTAGTTTGTTGTGGTCAAGGAGATGTATGTGATCTCTAATGTGCCCCATGAGAAGTTTAAAGTGACTTCTATAGTGTTAGGGCTGGTTGTTTGGTCATGATTTTGGGTTGGTATAGATAGTTGGTCCATTAGGTAAATGAACCAATGAATGGCCGAGCTAACCTTAGAAGACCCCATGTCAACTGAGTGTTGTCTACATAGCCCCTATTTTAAGGGCCTCAGGCCAATGTAGTTCTCCCCAAAAGGGAAGAAGAGGGTAGGTTATGGATTGGTTTTGACTAGGTTAAGTCATGGTTAAAGGTTATATGGTTGGTCCATCAGGTAGACGAATGAATGAATGGCCGAGCTAACCTCAGAAGACCCCATGTCAACTGAGTGATGTTGGCATAGCCCCTATTTTAAGGGCCTCAGGACAATGTAGTTCTCCCCAAAAAGGAAGATGGAGTCAAAGAGGTTGTTGGTTGGTTTGGTTATGTTTTGAAATGATGAGTATATGATGATGTTATAGCCTTTTCCATATTATGTGATGGTGTATTATGTAACATTGGTTATGTGGTTTTTCATCCCTAGCAATTTTCCATATTAGTGATGGTGTATGCTAAAAATGAATGAATGATGATGTTATAGCCTTTTCCATATTGTGTGATGGTGTATTCTATAACATTAGTTATGTGTTTTTTCATCCCTAGCAATTTTCTATATTAGTGATGGTGTATGCTAAAAATGACATGAATTTATTTATACTTCAGCAAGTTTCCATATTGATGATGGTATATGCTTGACATGAATTGTGTTTGGTTGATAGTTTCCATGTGTATTGTTTTCCATAGAAACTAATGTGAATGGGCTATGATAATTTACATAACACAAATTGGTATTTGCATTAGTTAAATCATGATGTTATGTTAATGGTTAGAACATGTTTTGGTTTGGTTTGGTTATATGTGACAGAAGTGTATAAGAAGTGAAAGGCATTTTGCTCTTTCATTGACAAGGACCATATTGATAGCATAGATAGGGTTTTTGTAAACAAAAAGCCCCATTCATGCATTACGTTATTGACCATTGGTGAATGTTAGAGAAGTAGTCGAATCACTTGACATTAAGTGAACTCAAAATCCCTTGGGTATGTTGGGGTAATAGGTGTGATTATGTGATATGTTAGGATAGCGTAACCCTTTTTAGCAGGGATTATTTTTGCCCATTTTATAGGTGACCTTGAGAACGACTATAGGCAAGTCCATGACTTAATAGTTTGTCAGTCTTTTTTTTTTTGGTAGACTGATCAATGCGGGAAGTCTACTTTGGGATGTTGTTTTGTTTTGTTTTGTGGTCATGTGAAGCTAATCAATGTGAGAAGCTTCTGAGAGGGTGATATTTATGGTAGCAAAATTTGGGCATAGCCATCCTTTGAGAGAGTGGTCTATGTTTTGCTTTATAAGTTTTGATGTCTTTGAATAGCTATCCTTCAAGGGAGCAGTCTACTAATTACAACAATAATGTAGCTGTCCCTCGAGGGAGCAGTCTACATTTATAGTTAATGACCTTTTAATATTTTATTAGGCATCCCAATTTTATATTTTTGTGTTGACAGAACTATTAGTCATGGACCAGAATATAGAGGTTTAGGGGGTTCCCTTTTTAGTAGGACAAAGCATTAATGCAAAAAGGGTTAACTAATGTTTGTAGGATGAAAGGGTTGAAAGGAATAGGAATGAGGATGATAGGGGTTGTTCAAGGGATGAGCTCAAGTTAAACATCAAGTGAATGATTATTTGATTAACAGTAGAATGGTCACAGATGTAAGGCATTAAGGGGCTCTAGTTATGGTCGGCCTTTGAGAGAAGACAGACGATAAGTCCCTAATCCATACTTGTGTGTTATGATATAAGGTCTGAGCCAATTAGGAGCAAACTTGCCTCATTTGATTCTTTCCATATTGGTCACGTGTTGGTTTTCTTTAAGGATGAGATCTCTGATTTTGAAATCTCGCTCTTTCAAATTTTTGTTGTAGACATGGTTTGGTCGATGCTTGGCAAAGGAAATTCATCCTTTGGGTAAGCTAGGTTGAGGTCAAGATAGTTAGTACAAAGTCAAATTCCCCCAGTTGCTTTTGTGACAGGGACAATGTTTGACATCCATTGTGGATAATCAATGGGTTAGATAAATGAGATGGAGAGAAGACATTGAAGCTCCTCTTTGACAAGGAGTGTGATGCGAGGATACATCTTGTGAAGCTTTTGTCTGATAGGGTTAATTTGAGAGGGTGAGATCCTGATCTTCTAGGTTGTAGTCTGGAATCTCTGAATCACTGAAGGTGATGGAGGCAATGGTGGGTAATGATTTGACTAGAGCAGCCAATGGTTGGGGGTCTTCAAGTTGGACTCCACTACCTGTAAAGCTTTGGTTAAGGCTTGGCAATGCTATGGAGAGCTTTGAATTAGGTTACACAAAGAAGTCTTCATAGGGGCTTGGTGAAGTTGTTTCACCATGGAGTCATGAATTGTCTCTGAAGATGTTGGTTGAGATGTGCCCAAGATTGAAATTTTGGGTTTTGGTGGTTGAGAAGGCTTGATGAATGGATATGTCCAAGGAATATAAACTCACTCTTTTCCTTTATCCTTTAGATTTTGGGACTTGGTGGCCACATTAATGGTGTTGATTTCAAATAAAGGGGGAGAAGGTGGTAGAGGGATCATAATCTTGTGTTGAGATCCTGATGAATGTGAGGAGGTTTGAGAGGCATAGGATGATGTTGGTGGTTTGTTGAAAGTGTGGTCAAGAGGATCCTTAATAAGAAGGGTATCCTTTTCTAGAGTTTTATGAATGACAACCTTTAGAGCACAACAATTCTCAGTATCATGCCCAGGTGTGCGATGATATAGACAAATTTGAGTATCATCGAACCAAGATGGTTTTGATCTGAGGGGTTGGAATGGTTTAATGGGTGGGAGAGTGATGCTAGAAGACTGCAACAATTGGCATAGCAACAAAGCATATGAACCCACTAACAGGTATGCACTTATTGTTGCAGTAGAGGTTGACAACTTCTATTTAGGAGTTATAAGAGGAGTTTTCTGTACCACCTTTTTGGTTGGTGGTGTGGCCACTTGCGTAGATGGCACTTTCTTGATGAGAGGTGCCAAATTTTTTGGAGGAAGTATGTTTTTGATGGGTAAAGGGAGCAATGGAGGTAATTTGTTTTTGTTAAGTGTTGGAGTAAGAAGCACTCCTATTAAGGTGGAAGGGTGTGGGCCCAAAATAGAGGGCAATGGTGATGGTGGGGGAGGAGTTCTCTGATGTGGTTTAGTAGCCTTCTTTAATACGGTTTGAGGACCACTACTATGGGGGGCAAGGTTCAAATCTACCTCACTTGTGGGTGAGTGAGGTTTGATACAGTGTGAACACCAAGAGATTTAACCTGTTTCAACATGGTGGACACCTGTGATGCTTTTAGTTCAAGTGTGGACGGTTGAGCTTCTGACGATTTGGAAGTAGAAGCCTAATTCTTGTTAGAGATTTTTGGGTGATTTGTCGTGAAAGGTTGTCAGTATAAGTCGAAGTGGGATGTGTAGGATAAGGAACCTTAAGTCACTCCCATAGCACCTCATGTTTTAAGTTCCTCGAATGGAGAAATCCTAAGTTTTTTGCCAATTGAGAAAAGGGTTTAGGTGACATCACACAAGGTCTTATAGTCAATCTTTTAGAGGATTTGGGTGATAGTGAGAGTGAAAATGTGTTAGACGTAGTGATCTCAGGCCAAAGGTGAGAGAAAATTGTCACCGAATCTTTCTCAATCGAAATGGGTGAGGTGGTGAGTTCTCTCAGTGGAGAAGGGATTGGAGAATTGGGCTCTTCAAGAGGATAGAGTGTAGGGATGATCATGGCTTTCACATGTGGTCAAGGATCAGGAAAATTATGATCCTCCATTGGTAATAAGAAGGATGAGGGTGGGGCCACCGGTGTTGGTGCCACCAAAACATCCTCTAATATGGGAGATTTCAAATTTGACTCTTCTACGTGTGAAAGAGGGGTGGATGGAGGATTATCTTCTATCTTTGGAGGACAAATAGGAGAAGGAGGCTCTTCTACCCATGGTGGAGAAATAGGTTGACTAACCTCTCTAGACTATGGGAGAGGTTGGTTAGGAATGAAAGGATAAACCATATCAATCGTGCATATATTGCGCTCTGGAAGGTCATCGGCCATGGTTTGAATGTTATTTTGACTTGGGGGATGGTTAGGGAATGGTTGCCTAAATATGTCTATGTTTTGGTTAGCCGACGCATTTGGGTTATCCAAAACAAGATCCCCCTTGTCTAGCATGTCTTGGATAATGTTTTTGAAGGTTTTGCAATTGTCTATGTCATGACCTTTAACACAGTGATAATTACAAAAGTCATTTTCCCTATACCATGCAGGGATGGCTTTTGAGAGGTCAAATTGGGGTGATCAGATTTGAAGGAGATTGAGGACTCCCTGCTTGACTAGTTTATCCAACACAATAACGTATGATTATCCTATTGGAGTATATTGACGCTATACATATCATCGTTAGAATTGTCTTATAATGCTTTCTGATGTAGAGGGGTCAGGTTGATTAGTTATGGTAGAAGATGATGATCTAAGTACCACAGCATTTGCCGATCCCTTGGACTTGGAATGAGAAGAGGAAGATTTGGAAGAGGGGTCATTGGATTTTGCGTTCGTATTTTTACTACGCAATTTGACTTTATCTTCTTTGATAGCACGGAGCTCAAGCTTTCTGGCCATGGTAAAAGCTTTGTCAAATATGCAAAATGTTTAGACCTATAAAGTAGATGAGATGTGCTTGGCACATGCTCGTGAAAAGAGCTCAATGAGCTCAGGTTGAGGTAAAGAAAAGGAGAGTTGGTTGATTAAACCTGTCCATCGAGCAACAAAGTCAGCTATTGACTCATCATCGAATTGTCTAATAGAATATAGGTCTATGATGGAGACCTTCTTAGTGATGTTCATTGAAAAGTGGTCAAGGAATAGTTGAGCTAGTTGAGTGAAGGTAAAAAGAGAGTGACTGGTAATAGAACTATACCAATCAAGGGCGGCACCAGAAAGTGACATGGGAAATGTGTGAAGTAGTAATGCATCATTGTGTGCTATAAGGTAGCAAGCGTGTCTAAATGCTTGTAGATGTTGGTGTGGGTCCTTTTTACTCTAAAAATGAGTAAATTTTGGGAGTTCCCACTGGCTAGGATATGGTCGAATTGGGACCAAAGGTTGAATAGGTTTATTATAGACTTGTTCATATGAAAGAACATTCCTTGAACCTGAAATAGATGTCTCAATGTTAGACATCTTATCTATCAGCATCTTGATTAGATCAGCTGATGGATTGGCAGGTGGGGCACCCCCTAGATTGTAAGGTACCTGGAAGACATTGGGAGGAGCATATGACATGCTATGTTGTGTTTATATAGGCGCAACATATTGGTAGTTCATCATGGGGACTGATGTTGAGGTTAAGGGAGGTTGTGCCATGAGGTTAGAGGGCACAACTTGACTAGATGCCGCTAAAAGAGGTTGAGTGGTGGCAACACTAGTTAGAGGATAGGTAGTCACTCTTGTATTGATGGAGGCAAGAGTGGGTGGGATAGAAACAAGCAAGTTTTGAAAAGGTGTTGAACTTGTTTGCATTATTTATGGTTGAGGGGGTACGAAAACCCCAATGGAGGTAGGTCCAGAAATAGAAGGGGAGGCCAAATCTTGAACATTGGCCATGGTTGGGTTATTAGTTGAGGCAATGGCCTAAGTGAACATTGGTTGAGTAACGGAGGATGTTGATATTATTGTCATTTCAACTAAGGAAGTTGGCATCCCAAAAATAGGGTTACCTGAATGATCTCGTGTTTGGCTTCTTGCAAGATAGTGTTGGAGAGCCTTGACATTGTGGTCAAGGAATCTCTCAAATTCTTGATCCCCTTCAGGAACAATAGGAGGTTGATTTGGGGTAGGAGTACGATCAGTGTCTGAAGTATACTCCATTTGGTGACTTGTTATGAAGGGCAAAGGTGGAAGTGGTTGTTGCCTTGCGTGGTCAATAAGAGATTTAGCTTGACTACGTGTTAAAACCATCTAAGATGAAATGGATTTAGGTTCTAAAAATTGTGTGTTTTAGTTTCAAAAACCTAGAATGTGTATTTAATAGCAAAAAAGTCAAGTTTTAAGCTTGTTATTTTGGAAAGATTTTTGTTGACAATGACCAATGTCGATAGAAAAACCAATGTCGGTGATGATAGTTGCTGATGTTGGTCAAATAACTGATGTCAGTGAAGATGAGTTGTCAACGTCGATGGAAAAACTGATGTCAATTTTTGTGTATTTCCAAAAACTTAGAAAACTAAAAGTTTTTAGAAGAAAAAGAAATTTTGAGTTGTTTCAGAATGATGCGACCTTACCAGCTCAAAAAATTAGATAAAAAGAACAAAATAGATGATGGAAATCAACCTCTAAATGTTAAATTCCTAAGAATAAATTCTAGAGTCATGGTGGCTTATGCCTTAAAAGAATGTATTTGGGAATTGGGCTTTTAGAACGGGTCCTAAAGAGGCAGTCTATGGTTGGTTCCGGGTTATGTTTTGGTGCTCAAAAATTTGTGTTAGGTTCTGTATGTGGCCAGGTGCTAGGGGCTTGCTCCCTTCACTTCACAAACCCAGAGCCGAGCTAGGCCGCTTAGCCAATATATACTTTGCCTATAGTTTATACTCTGCCAAAGAACAGAGTGGGTCCTCCCCTTGGTAGTGAAGTCCAAGTAGGATCGCTAGGAAGGGTAAGGTATCCGCTAGGTGATGAAATCCTAGATGGACCTTGTCTCAAGTATGTTTAGATGTTTAATTTGATGTGCTTGTGGTCTGGTTGTGTAACATATGTGCACTATAATTTATTCATAATGCATTTTTAATTACTAGATGAGCTAAATATGCATTCAAGTAGGAATGAAATGCAATATATTTTTAACCCAAATTGAAATGTTTTATTCAGATGCAAACAAGTGGGGAAGAGGTTAAGATTATGAATTTTCACTACTCTAAAATGCAGGGAAGAAGTGACAAGAAGAAAAAGAAAGATGTTATTTTTAACTTTTGCTAATGTTTTCTTTTCGAAATAAAAAGATAGAAGAAAAAGATGCAAGAAGAGAATTTTTTTCCTAATGCATCTATATGAAAGTTTGCTTTTTTTAAAAAATGAACCCAAGGAAGACTCTAGGGTCCCACTGGGTGTGCCAGAATGTTTCTCTACATTTTTGCTAATTATATTCAAAAGAAAAAGAAACTAAAGATAAAGGGTCAGGGGTTTGTACGTTACCCAGATTAAGTTGTGCACCGTATCCAAGAATTGTAGGAGCTCCTCTTTGGCTGTGGAGGAAAACACATGTAGATAAGAATAAGACTTAAATAAATAAAATGTTAGGACAAGATAAGGTGGACTGCTAAGCACACGCTCGGTCCCAAAAGCGTAAAGCTTCATGAGGGATGACAGTCCACTGTTTATAAGTAAAGTGTCATAAATAAAGAAATGACAAATGACTAACAAAGAGAGAAATAGATAGTGCGTACCTTTTTCTTTATAGTCTGTATGTCACAGTCGCCAATGTTGGTAGTCCTACCGATGTCGATTGGTCAATGATGCCTACGTCGGTCATATTACCGATGTCGATCAGGGTTGTGGTCGATGTCAGTTAGATCAATGGGCCTTAGATGGGTTTTGGATTATGTTTGTGGTTGACAGAGGAGTCTAGGAGTTTAAAATTTTGTGCAGGGTTGTAGGGAAGTCAATAGGCTCTGAGGAAGGGCAAAGATAGAGGGTAGGTGTGAGAACAGGGTAAGACTCAGAGAAAGGCTTTTTAGCCCTTCCATGGAGGAAGTTGGGTTTCTTTTATAGTATTTAGAAATAGTAAATAGAAACAAATTATCAAGTTATTCTATAACTTTGAAATGGAGACCAGAAGAATACTTAGCTTTTTGGTGAAGGTTCGAGGGTGTCAGGATGCTTATTCCTGTTGGTTAATGTCGCAGACCTCGTGAAATGTTTTCAACCCAATGTTTGGAGTGATTTCTATAGAGTTTATATACCCTAGAGAGTGATGGTCAAATTTTGATGCTTAGTCTCAGAGTGTGTGTGTTGATATCCAAGAGTCTAGGGGCAAGCTCAAGGTTAGAGCTCAGTTATCTAACTGACGTCGACGGTCCCGCCAACCTCGATTGAAATTTGACAGATGTCGATGGCTAAAGAATGGGTAAAAGGGAGCTCTTGGCCCATTTCTCCATCTGACAAGTGCATTTTCCATTGGATAATGGTCAAAAGATGGGTTTATTAGGCACGAGCGTTAGTTAGGAGGTTAGGATGGAGTAAGAAGAGGTCTTAGGTAGTTAGGATGATTCATAGGTTAAGAAAAGGTCTTAAGGCAAGGTGTCCAGGTGAGGTGTCCAAGGTGAGGTGTCTAGGTGAGGTCATTAATTTAAAATAAGTAATTTATTTTAAATTAATAAAGTGTGTAAGTGGTTAGAAGGGGACCAAGGGGGGGTCGACACAATATTAGTGTCTACACATGGCCCTCATTGGTTTGAAGATAGTAGGTACTTAGACCAAGAATATCTTTGACTAAATATGGGCCCCACTATTTTTGGATGTATTTACCTTCTTTATCATGGGTGTATCCTAATTTAAGGACAAGATCACCAACATTAAATGTGTAGACTTTAACACATTTATTATGCTCTTTGGCAATCTGAGCCTTGTATTTGTAGTTATATTGTAAAGTGAAAAGTTGATGTTCATAAAGTAGATTAGAATAATGAAGATGAGTTTCACATAATTATTCATTGATAATAATATCATGAAGATAAGGAATCTTAACTTCTAAAGGAATAATTGACTCAGAACCATAGACCAGCAAAAATGGAGTTACCCCAGTGGCAATATGTATGCGAGTCTAATAAGCCCAAAGTGCAGGATAAAGA
Organism: Torreya grandis; assembly: GCA_037957365.1. NCBI lineage: Eukaryota > Viridiplantae > Streptophyta > Pinopsida > Cupressales > Taxaceae > Torreya > Torreya grandis. The sequence goes on along the minus strand of JARHVA010001545.1, from coordinate 573,853 downwards.
TGAAGATGCCAATACATTTAGGTTTCATGAATTATCTTTTGGATAATTTTATTTATTATTTTATTAGTGGCCTTAGCTTGGCCATTGCATTGTGGATGATAGGGCATGGAAAATTTGTGATTGATCTTAAATTTGTTGTAAAGTTATTTAACATGTTTGTTTTTGAAATTACCACCATTGTCTGAAATGATGGTATTAGGAACACCAAAGTGATAAATTATTTTATTAAGAATAATTTTTGAAATGGTAGGACTGGTGACATTAACAAAGGGCATTACTTCTACCCACTTAGTAAAATATTTGGTAGCGGTGATGATAATACATTCCCATCTTGGGAGTGAGGTAGTTTGTCAATGAGATCAAATCCCCATGTAGAAAATGGATAAGGAGATTTAATGGTTTAAATTTTGGATAGAGGTGAATGGATTAGATCATTGTGAAGCTGATAAAGATTACACTTTTTAGCATATTTGATTACATCCTTTTCAATATTAGGCTAAAATTAACCCATACATAGGTATTTTCAAGTTTTAGCATGTCCACTATAGTGTCCATTGCAAATTACCCCATGTTCTTATTCAAAAAGAGGAGGGACCTCATCTTGCATAACACAACAAAGTAATGTACCTTTAGCATTGCAATAATAAAGGATGTTGTGTTGAAATACATACTTGAAATCTTGTTTATGAATATGTATTTTTTCATGATAGTCAAAATTATGAGGATAAGTTTGATGTTCCAAGAATTCAATGATGTATTGGTACCATGAGCTTTGTCAAATGATAACAACCTTAATATGATAGATAAGCAAATCTGATGGTTGAGAAAAAGATGGAGATTTCTTATTTGTATAATAAAATTAGGATCAAAAAGGACTTGGTGTGGATGAAAGAGAGATGTTGAGGAGGCAAGATAATCAATAATGAAATTTTGATCTCTAGGGATAGGCTCAATAGTGAAAAAGATGAAATCCTTAGCAAGAATGGTTGAAATTTAATGATATGTGATGAGGTTATTAATTTCACATTGATAATCACCACTAACTTAAAGGCAAATGAGTTGAGAGTCACATAAAGCATGAAGATATTGAATGTCTAAATCAAGAGCAACTCACATGCCTAAAATGAGAGCTTCGTATTTCAACATATTGTTGGTGATATCAAAACTGAATAAAAAAGATAAAGGAATGAACTTGCCAAGAAGACTTGTGAGAATGCAACCTTCCCTAGCTCCTTGAAGGCATTTGGTGCCATAAAATTTAAGTGTCCAAGTATCCTCATGCAAGTTAACATTAATTTTAGGAAGCTCTTTGATAACTAATTTTGGTTAAGTAGTACCAGACGGAAGAGTGGATTCATCAAGATTATTAGCTTCAAGATCAATGGTAAATCTATGAAAATAATCTTTGAGAGAAATAGTTTGATTAATAATTTCAATTTAAATGATATTATCGTGTGGAAATATCTTAAAGAGAAGAAGTGGTTGGTATGGGAGCTACAACAAGTTGATCAGCTATGATTTTCCCTTTGATATCTTTTTGAGTGACGATGCAAAGATCAAATTTTATAAGGAAAACCATCCATTTACCAATTCTATCTCTAGGAAGAAATGATTTGAATAAAAAATGATGAAGGGGGTCAAAATGATCAATGACATAAGTAGTTTGGTAAATCATATAGTGGTGAACCTTTTCAACTGTAAAATAGATCATGAGGCAATCATGCTCAATTTTGGTATAGAGTATCTCATAATGAATGAGGCCTCAGATAATATAGTAGATAACATACTCTCTTCTTGTATCATCTTGTTGGGAAAGCATTACCCCAACTAAAATAGGTGTGGAATAACTATATAAAATCAAAGGTTTATCATTGGAAGTAAGATAAAGTGTATGTGGATGAAGAAATGATTCTTTCATATTATCAAAGGTTTTTTGACATGGATCCATCCATTCTAAAGTAGTACCTTTCTTGGGAAGGGAATTTTGGGGATGAATCATCTAATTGCCACAAGTTTACCTAAATAAGTACTAATGTCAAGAATAGAGAAAGGAATAGGCATGTTGATGATAACACTAATTTTGGTAGGGTCAACATTGATGTTGTGGAGAGAGACTAATAATCCTAACAACTTTACAGATGTGACTCCAAAGACACATTTTCAAGGATTAAGTCTAACTTTATATTTAAGAAGATGGTCAAATATGATAGTAAGATCATAAAGATATTTCTTATGATGTTTAGATTTAGAAATGAGATCATCCACATAGGTTTTAACAATTTTGTGAATGAGATCATGAAAGATGTGAGTCATCACTCATTGAGAAGTGGCTCTAGCATTTGTGAGGCCAAAGGGTATTTTGACATAGCAATAGGTGCCCCATTTCATGGTGAAAGTAGTCTTATATTGGTCCTCAAGAGTGATATGAATTTGATTGTATCCTGAGAATCCATCTATAAGAGATAACATTTTGTAACCATCTATGGAATCAAAAATGGCATCTATTGAAGGTAAAGGGAAATAATCTTTGGGAAAAGAAAGAATAAGTTTATAGAAATTAGTACAAATGTGAATGACCATGGTGACCTTCTTTTGAATGTGAATAATGTTGGAAACCCATTCAGAATAATCCATTGATTTGATAAATTAGAATCAATTAATTTAATGATTTCCTTATAACATAAAGAGGAAAATTTAGATGGAAATTTACTTTGCTTTTGACATATAAGCTTGGAATTAGGATATGTAATGATGTTATGCACTACAATTCTAGGGTCAGTGCCAAGCATGTCCTCATAGGACCAAGCAAAGGCCTCATGATATTTATCAAATAATAAGCTAAAATTATCATGTTTGGTAGGTGAAAGCTCACAAGATACAATAATTGGTCAAGGATAAGATGATGTATCATATTCGATCTAAGTGGTTTGTTTGATAAGCATGGAAATGTCATCTTGAAAGTGGTATCGTACATTAGGTAAGGTAGAAATTAGATTTATTTTAGGATCAATGCTATCAATAAAGATTTTGAACCAAGGATTTTAGTCTTAAAATTTCCATGTTTATGATGTTATCAAGGAAGTTAAGGTTCTCAATCATAAAGTAATTCAAGGATAGCTTTGTCACTAGGCAAGGTAGGAAGAGTGCCATAATACTCAACATCTTAGTTTTTAGGGTGATCATACTCTGAATGTATCTAACAAACATTAGTTTCCTTGGCATCTAGTGTAATTTTAGGAGTAGAAGTAGATGGAATAGAATGGGTTGGAATATTTGTAGGTTCAATTATGGGAGAAGTATTAGATGTAATGATTATATTGATAGGTGGTAAAGGATATGTATAAAATTTTAGAGGTTCAAAAGGTATAGTTTTCTCTATCACCTAAGAAGTATTGATAAGAGGGGAATTAGTAGGAGGCACATGACCTTCAAGATTTAAGGTATGATCCACAAAAATATTGAACATCTTGATTGAAAGCATGAATTTGGGTTAAGTTTTTTTTATAATGTTGGACATCTAAGTCTCTAGATTTAGCTTGGGTCATTATATATTTATCATCATATGTTAGAGAAATTATACATGCTTAAGAATTAGGGGGAATTTTAGATGGTGAAATCCTGATATTACTAAATTTATGAGGAGACATGATGAGAGGATCTTAAAATAATTTGGCCACTCCAAAATCATTACAAGTTAAGGCATCTTCAGGTAAAGAAGGCTCTTGAGAATTACAAAAAAATGGGAAAATTGGTAATCTCATTAATAAGAGGAATAGTAAAATCCCTAGGCAATAGAAGAGGAAGCCATTACAAAATATAGGGAGGTAATTTGGTAGTATTGTAAGTATATTACAAATCATTATGCTCATCATCATCGAAATCTACAAGAGTAAGTTGTAAATCAAGATTCATGTTGATTAACTTGGGTAAATGATCATTATTGATCTTATGAATGGTAGAAATATGATATTGTGATTTAGGATTAGGAAGTTTTATGCTCCATGGGTTGGTATTAACTTCATGCTTATACCATTTTCCATTATGTAAGAATTTAATGCATTAACTATAAGAAGAAGCAATGGCCCTCATTCAATGAGTCCATGGATGACCAAGGAGTATGTTATAAGATGAAGGAAGATCAAGGACCATAAGCTTGGTTTAAATAATCTTAGGTCCAATGGTTAATAGAATCCAAATATAACCAAGTGGATTTTGATTATTCTTATCAAAACCATGAAAAATAAGATGGGTTTGTTTGAAATGATCCTTGTTATAACCAAGTTATTGGATGAGCCATAAAGATGTTACATTAATACTAGAACCTTCATCAACTAGAAATTTATGGATAAGAGTGGTATTAGTGTCTACTTTGATGAAAAGTGGTGGATCATCATCATGAAATATAATTTCATCATTGATCATATCCTCTTCAATGAATTCAATAGATAGCTTGGAAGGACACATAGTTTCAATGGTATTTACGTTGGTAGGTTGAGATTAAATATAAGGTGGTTCTTCATCCAAAGAGGTTGGATCATCAATTTATTGGAGTTGTTACATAAGGAACTTATGATGATAGGGTAAAGTTCAAACCAACTCCATAAGTGGAATATTATAAGGCATAAAGTTGAGTTATTCAAGAAAGTTCCAATGAGACTTAGAAGAACCAACATGAGGTTTAGAAGGTAAATTAGACTTTGGAGGAATAGATGTGGTTGGAAGATTAGAAGGAGGATAAGGTTTCTCTTGAGATTCTAAAGTAATATTTGTAGTGGTAGTATCTTTAAAAATTTGTTCATCCAAATATGGCTTCTTAGGTTTGGTAAAAATATCTTTATGAGCCTGTTTATGATGATAATTGACCTTAGAAGTATTGACATATTGAGAATTTTTAAAATATTGGTCATAATTGGCATCAATGTCATAAACATCCTTGGTATTTGGTTGATTATTTGAAGAATATGTTTGGTTATTTGAAGTAGAATCTTTAGAAACTTGTTTTTAGAAAAGTAGCAGTGTATTCTTGATGACAAATATTTATCATAGCTTCATGATTGAATGAATAACCAAGCATATAGGAGATATAAAATTTAGTGAACCCTCTATAAGATTAATGATAATTCCTAATGTCAGAATGCAACCAAAAAAATATATTAGGGTCATACCACTTAGGAGGAGCATTAGGATAAATGAAAGGTTTTGAGGATAGTAAAAATTATTTCATTTGCTAAATCGAAAGAGGTGTATGACAAGGTGAAGGAACATCATTTTTGAAAACTCCTAGTTTGGTTTGTGGAGTATTACTAGTGATAGAATTATATGTTTAGAAATATCCTTTAAGAATTTTAGGATCAGGTTTGAATTATTTCATAAGAAAGTCATGTCGTTTACCCTGATCAAGAGCTTCATTAAGTGTTCAAGGAGCAAAGGTTTGAACCTTGTATTGAAGAGTCAGAGTCAAAGTTGTGATAAAGAGTTTGAATAAGTTATCATCAGTCATGTTATGATCAGCTTTATGAGCCAATTATTTCCATATTTTGATAATGTCATGAGATGATTTAGTGGGAGATTGCTTAGCATTGATGAAGTGGATAAGAAAATTTTTGGAAAGATCATTGTGTTGAAACTCTTTAACCAAATATTTAAGTTTCCAAATAGAATGTTGGGGAAGTTGATTATACCATTATAATAAATCACTAGTGAAATTTTTCACTAAGATTTTAGTTATGGAAAATGTATTATTTTTGGCAAAGGTATCAGTTTGGATCCACTCTTTGTAAAGGTTTCCAAAGGCTTTGAGAAATGAGGCAAGGTCTTTAGTCCCTTCATATTTGACAGTTGGAGATATGTTACCAATATAAATAGATACAATGAATTGAGATTAAGACTCATTTTGAATAGAGTTAATCATCTTATTATTCATTATGGGTTGAGAAATAACATTGCCTAAGACATCCTAAAGAGTTGGAGGAATGAAATTGGGATTAGCTTGAGGATGCATAGTTGGATGTTGATTAGCCACATTGATTAGATTTTGTTGAAGTTGCATCATTTGGTTGGTGTTATAATTTTGCATTATGTTCATTTGTTGGATGAATTGGGATAAAATTTGAGATGTATCAAGAAGTGGGATGGTGATGGTAGGAGCACCCCATAAATTGGTGTTAGGGGGAGTATTACTAGTGGGATTGTTAAGTAAACTTGTATCAATTGCTTCCACATTAGTTTGAATATTTTGAAGATGAGAAGTTTCTTGTTAAGTATAGAAAGGATTAGATACATCAACTTAATTTTGAGGTGTTATTTTTACCATATTACAAGTCATAAATGAAGAAGGAAAAGAGGTGCCCTAAGAATGATGGTGTTCTTGGGAGGAAAAGAGAGGATGAAATGAACATCCCATATAATATTTAAGTGAATTCAGCCTATCCAAAAAGGTTTTGATATGAGGCTTCATTATGAATAAATATAGATGAATATAATGAAAATAAGGAGAAATAGAGAACTATATTGATAAACATGGAAGGTAAAAAGAAGTATAGGGTCTACTAGGTCAACCTAACATAGAAAATAGGGCTTAAAAATAGTACAAGGTTGACTGGGTAATCCAATATAGTAAATAGAGATTATAAAAGGAAAAATTAGGGTCTACAAATATTACAGGGTTGATTAGGTCGATCTAGTATAGTGGATAGAGGCTAGAAAAGATACAATGTCGATTGGGTTGACCCATTACAGTAGATAGGGAAAGTTAAGAAGCCTATAACAGGTTATGAAATGAAACACGATAAATTTTGTAATTAATTTGAAAATAAATATATGAAAGGAAACAAATAGTCAATTGGATTAATGTTGGCCTATCCAATTGAATCACATAGCACAAAACCCTGCACCAATGCTAACTAATACAATTTTTTGCAATACAAATTACAATTGAGCAAAAATAAAGAAATCAACTTGGAAAGTAAATATCTAAATAATCAGTCAACCCAAATTTTTATTAGATTATTAAGATATGATTTTAAACGTGATGTGAATTTGGTTTTAAGCAAGGAACTATAATGGTAATCTAAGGGTGGTTTCAGGTAGTTTGGGATGAAAGGGAATATAGTGACAATGATATAGGCTTGGTATTGGGGCCTTCCCCTTCACTTCATACACCACAATGACAAGGGTGTCAGGTGCTTATCCAAAATATACCATTAACCATGCTTTATAATTGATCAAAGTATCAAGTTGGCTTCCCCCTTGTGATGAAATCTAAGTAGGTTATCCTTGGTTCAGCCTAGTAGTCTAGACTAGATGTTTGTAAATCTGAAAACCTGTACTGGGTTGACTAGGTTGATCTAGTAGCTTGTACCTAAAATAATACACACAGAAGTTAGATACTAGGTTGATAGAGTCGATCTAGTATGGAAAATATATGATAAAAATAATTATGAAATAATGAAAGATATGAAATAAGGTAAGCAAATCCTCCAAGGGTTAGTTCATGTCAGGTTGACCAGAATGTATGCAATCAAAAATGCATCATGTTTATAAATCAATCTTGACTTGGAGAAGATAGAGAATACTTATACTTTTGATTGGGAATACATTTGTTAAGTGAGGGAATGACTAATATGGTAATTTTTTAGACCTAATAAGGGATCACTTGTCATAATACACCATGCTAGGAATGGTTATAAAGCTTATAGTCTAACACAATCACCCAACAACCTTAAAAGAGTCCTAGGTTTAATTTTTACTCTATTATAATAAATAAGAAAGTAAATCTAATCTAGTGTACACCAAAGCTTATGGAATAATATGAGGGGTTAGTAAAGTAATCAAAATATGTATTAGAGAATATAAATTAATATAAGGATGAGTAAGACCCTAATACATGGAATATGAAAAGTAATATTATTTGAGCTAATAATTATGCTACTTCTATCTACTAAAGAGAAAATAACAAAGTTAGAATATACTTACTTGAATGTGAACTCATCGAGACTCAATCTCTCCCTTAGCTAATGGGGCTTTACAAGAGGTTATTTTAGTTTATAAGGATAACTAATAAATTCCAAATCATCCTAGACTTATCCACAAGACCAAATTCTCCAAGTAGAAACCTTAAGCTAAGACTCCTCAAGTAGAATGGTGGAAGAGCATGTTGTAAAGAAACATGAATGAATAATAAATATTAATTGCATATTGAAATAATGATGAAATTATATTGTATTTATATGTGGATACAACCCTAGATCCTTCCTAATATGTTAGTTGTATGGGGTTGACTTAGTCAACCCTCTATATTTTTTGAAGATAAATCACTAGGTCCCAAGCTAGGTCGATTGAATGGTTGATGAAACTCAAAGTGAAAAATACCCTAAATAGTAAAATATTTACCATATATAGTAATCAAAATATAAGAAATATATAGGGTTAACCTAGTACAATCAATTGGTGAAAGGGGATTAAGTTGAAGAAAAGAGGGATGGAAAGAGGAAAAAGACTGGAATGTGCAAGGGAGGAGTAATAGCTTAGGGAATGGATTTAGTAGTTGGTTGAATTGGTAATAATATGTAAATAAGGTAAAATAATCTTATGAAGCATCAAAGGTATACCCACCCCTTTCTTGGTGCACCCCTTAAGGCATGCAGTCAAAGAGATTGAGTCTCAATGGGTTCCTACAAGATGTAAAGCATTAATATTTGATAAAAGTTAAAAATATTATGTTTATACACATTTTATTTCCAATTGGGATTATATCTAGGTTTTCAAATGACCCTCATGATATACATTGGTAGGATACCAAGAGTATTCTATGATATATGTAAGGAACTACTCATTTTGGATTACACTACACCAGTGGTTCTACATAGTTGGTTGGATATAATGATTGAGATTGGGTAGGTTCTCTTGATGATAGGTGTTTCACTTATATATACATATTTTGTCTTGGTTATTCACCTATTTATTGGTTGTGTAAAAATAATTAGGGTATTTCACTTTCATCTATAGAGGCTGAGTATAGGTCAGTAATTATAGTGAGTTAATAGATTCTTTGGTTTTACTAGTTGTAAATAGATTTTGGATTCATGTAAGATTCACCCACTATAATTTTATGTGACAATTAGAGTGTCATTCATATATCTCTCAACCTATTTTATCATCAACATACCAATCACATTGAGGTATATTTACACTTCATTTATCAATACATTTAGGATGACATTCTTAGCTTGGAGTACATTCTGACTCATTAGCAGGTTGTAGACATCTTCATGAAGCCTTGTGCATCACCTTGGTTTCTTGAGTTACATGGCATACTTGGAGTTTTATAATTTATCCTTGGGTGTGGTTCATGAAGACATATTCCATCTTAATTTTATGGATACATATTGTACATGAGTACCTTATTAGGCATAGTTATTGGGACTCATATTATGGATATCTAACTATTTATTTTTTTAGATTTTGTTAGCCCCTAAAGTCATTTGAAGGGGGGTGTTAGAGTATGTATTTCATTAATTTATCATGTTTACTAGTGTATTATCTAGATATTTCATCATTTACTAAGTTTTTCTTATGTGAGTATTTATCCCACATTGGTCGGGTAAGCTAGTTCTATGTTTTTCTTTGCCTATTTATACAAGAGCTTTCATATTGTACTAGCATGCTTCATTCTAAATAATATATGATTTGCCTTATTTTTGCATGTCATATTTGTAGATTCCTTGTGTGATTTTTTATTTATAACATTTTGAATTATTAGGATGTAATGCCTTTATTATTCCTAACATTAGATGGAAAAGTATAATTTCCATTTTCATTTTATGATTTGAAAGTTTGGTAGATTTTGAGAATAAAGGATACTACATTGCCTAGGAAGAGATGGAATCATCAAAGCACATAGATTCATCAATTCCACAAATTTATAGTGATCACATATATAGTGATTCAGAGGATGATAGTGTTATCATGGATCTAGAGGGATATTGCAGTGATGACATTGAAATAACCATCAATATAGGGACTAAAGATATAACTAATTTTGTTGCAAATAATGTGGGTCTGAAACACAAATTTCCTTAAAAAATGACAACATATCTCGAGGGTTTATATCTCATAGGCTAGGAGATCATAAAATTTATGAAGAGAGATTAGGACTCCTAAATTTTAGTACAATGGTAAATTATTGTTCTGAAAGATCAAAATAGAAATTAATATTTTATCTAGTTAAACAAATGGTTTTGAATGAAATAGGAATTACCATAATGTTTAAATGGAATGATTTGATGGACAACCCTATGTACATGGTGGTGAACATAATTTGAAGTTCAAAGGTGCTGGTGTCAAATTAGTCCATTTGTGTTCATTTGTAAGCAAATATATTACAAATAGAACTATTAAAATTTACTTGAATGAGTTGTGATACAATTTAAAGGACTAGATGTCAATACCTTTAGTATATATATAGATACAGTATTCAATCCTCCTTGAAAATACTCCCTAAATGCTCCCTATCTGAAAGATCTCTCATATAATGGCATGCTTGGAAATTAGCCAACATAGATGGTTCTCCCATCAGATTCAAGGAAGTCCTAAAATACTTTGAGGTCAATATGTGGGATGCATTAGAAGAGATAAAACTCTAGTTAGTATGTCTGATTTATTTTTATGCCACTAATTATAATCATTCAAAAAAAGTGATCAAAATAGCTTATAATCTTAAAAAACATCAAAAATTAAATACCACTCTACCCAATTTATCATTAAGAAAATCTAATGTGGATATAAAATTTTCAATGTTTTTGGATGAAGTGGAAAATGTGAAATATCATTACTGCAAATTAGACTATTTCAAAAAATTGCCTATTGCTTCAATCAATTTTTGATGGTGAAAAATTAGAGCCCTAAATGAAGAGACCATAAATAAATTGATGTTAGATCCATTAACAAGAAATTATATATTTAATGTGAGAGAGGAATATATGGAGGTACATAAAACTAAATATGATGGGATGGATGTTTGTCATAATGTGTGGCACGAAACTTATGGGTACCCAAGTAGCACCTTCAACAATCACCAATATGACTAGGTAAATGGTGATATACATGCATTAAATGGTAAAACTGGGAAAGAGAAACAAAGTTTGAAAACCATTGCATTAATTACTTTCATATCAATAATAATTGAGATAAATTCATATATTTATCCATATTTGACTCATTCTATTGGAAAGGATGGAATCAAAGTTTCTCTTCTCAAAGACTAATTCCTGCATTTTATACCCATAATTTAATTCTAAATAAGTGTAATGAGGAACTCAATATTTTTAACCTTCCTCTTATGTCATAACCAAACTTTAGTAGGATAAAAAACAAAAAAATTTAACTTATTTTGATTGCAAATAAAAAATTATTTTACAAGAGTGATGAGTGTACAAATTTATACAACAAACGTAGATCCATATTATGCCTATAAACACTCTAAAAACTTGAAAAGGAACAAAAAAATTCATAATAAACACATTTAGAGTTGTCATGCACATTACTATTCTCACATATTTTAATTAGATGAACAACCTCAAGGATTTTTTAGCATTTTAAATGATAAAATGGACAAAATGAAAACTGCCATACCAAGCATGAGCAAGAAAGGTAAGTCAATAATTAATGTTATGAAATTCCTGGTTAATTTGACTAGTATGCTCACACATGTACACAAGACTAGGGTTTTTTCCACTTTTCCCTATCAGTTTTTGAATTTGGATCAAATTAAATAGCCACATCATTGGCTTTGTGTCTCAATAAGCTCGAAGAGTTGGTCATTTATGAATATGCGGATTTATGATATGATAGTAGTGGATCATCAAAACATCCATTACAAGACACAGTATTAAAAAACAAATTGCAAGATAAATGTAAAGGTTATAAAGATAAAAATTTTCCATTATACATTAATTATTTTTACTAGTAAAAGTAATTCATTCAAAAAATAGCCACCAATCCTCTACTTGCACCTAGATAATGTTTTGGGTGACAACAAAAAGTTCAACATATTTTCATTTTCATCCATGATAATATCAAAAAGGTATTAAACATTGTGTATATAAGGTTCTTTAGAGTGGGACACACTTATGAGGATATAGATGGGACTTTTGGAAAATTAGTAGCATCATTATGGAAATTAGACATATTTTATTTGTTGCATATCAAAGACACCTAAAAAACATACCAAGAGGGATAAAGTACATTCACCCCTTACCTTATTGAGTATGTGTCTGAATTCAAAGCCTTTGTGGGTCCACACTTGTTGGATTCAAACCATAATATATTAAGTATTATCAAACCTAATATGTTTAGGTTCTAGGTTGTGGATGGAATACTACTTATGGAATATAAATCAATAATAAATTATCTGTAATGGTCTTGTCTAATCCCAATTTGGTGTACAAAATATAATAGTGAACCAAAATTGATAGAAGTGAAACCTCTTTTGACACCTTTGAGAGAATTAGAAGAGACAGAAGATCCAAAAAAGGGACTATAAGCATATATTGGACATTAGGGTAAAATTACATTGGGTGGAGGTAGAAAATATTAGCTTCTAAAAATAACGTATTGGGAAAATGTTTTATGTGCTTTGGATAGACCATTTGTAAATTATATCAGAATGTCAGATACTTATTTTTTCCACAAATAATCCAAGATAAATATTTATATGAACAAATATTAATAGAATCTAAAAAAATTCACATGGAAGACTAAATTAATAAAAATATCCCATATAATAATGATATCTATGTTGGGCCTATCTGTGAAATACTTAAAGAAGCATGAATGAATGAATTAAATATTTTAATAACATCCATGAGACCAAACATTCAATCCATTGATGGATATTTATGTGGGATAGATGCTTTTAGTATGATTAACAAATGAAAATGAAAATATATGGATAGGAAGGGAATATGGGGATATTTTCCTTAAATTGAAGGTAAAATTTTGGTTTAAAATGTGAGGATTCAAAATTGGAAACCTACATAGAGAGAAGAAAGTGAAACACTGTATCACAATTATTTAAGGCAAAATAAAACTTGGACCAAATTAGATGAAATTAAATAAGAGATTAATGTGAATATTATCATTTAGGCATGGAGACCAAATAAAACATGGAAAGGAAGATCGATTAAGATACCTAATAATTAATATGAAGCCATTAAATTCCTTGAACTACTTGAATAGGGTAATGAATGTTAAGATACTTAGTGAAACTATTGAACATCATAAAGTAATATGTACTATAATCTTAGCTTAAGATGTGGGTTTATTAAAAATCATGCTCCAATAAGACCTTAAAATAAATATACTATTATTTTACATGAATGGAATATTGATATATATTTCATTGAATTATTTATCATTAATACATTAGAAGGACATTAATGGGAAAGAGAAACATAAGGTACCCAAGGAGCACCTTAAATTATTTATTTCACCAAATTATTTTTCACTATTACATTTGTCATTATTGTTGTTATCTCAAATTCATTGAGTCTCACAAAATGTAAGTGACTTTATTCCATAGTTATCAGGGTCATCCAAACTTGGACTACATTCAATTCAAACCTTAAGCTGATGAACGTGTTTAGTACAATTTAAATGCTTTTTAATATTTTATTATTGTATTTCATTTTAAAAGATGGTGAAAAGAGGGATTGAAACTATATTTGAAGGTATTTTTATGAATATTAAAACTTTTTGGGTCAATTTTCAATAAATTCCTCAAGTGTTCAATAAAAACTACAATCCCATACAAAAAACCAACCCTACTGTGTTGTTTGAGTTGTGCATGGGAAAGGGAAAAAATGATTAATAGGAAAACCTATTTCTATGTATAACATTTTTAACATTTCCTAAGCCATCAAGAAATAGTCATGTATATCCCATGAATGTTTTATTTTTCATGTACATGGGAGATACAAAGGATGAAACGAAATTGTTGCTAACAATGTTATGATATTCTTTTGTTAACCTAAAAAATACTATAAAATATAAAAGAAAAATAATTACCATCCTAGAACATGGTGGATTAATTTATTATTATTGGACTTGGTGTTATATATTTCTTCTTCTTAATGTACATGATACATGAACCTATACAAAAATATTGAAGAAAATAATTCATACTTTTAAAATATATCTAAAATTAGTGGAAATCCCCTACACATAGGGTGAATCCTTATGGGATTTTACTTGATGAAATTAACTCTAAACTAGAACTATGATAACCCCAATCATCCATGGTAAGAGGGTCCATGGAAGCTTTATTGGAGTTTGGGGGATGGGAGACAAGGCATGGACAAGCCTTTCCCATCTCTCACTCTCCTTCTCCCATCCTTGTTCATGATGAAAATGAGACTCCAAATACTAGGTTGAATTATATGCAATACATCTTTATGGATTACAGTAACTTTTAAGGTTTTCCCAATCCAATGGTTGTGATAGAATATTATCTAAGGGTGGATATTTCTTACTCCACTTTTAGAGATAAAAGTGTTTTAAGAATAATTTATTTTTATTTTAAAGTGTGTTTAGGATGACTTAAAATTTACTAAGTTATTTTCCCTACATTTTTATGCTTATTTATTTTTATAAATGGGGGTGTCACTATGACAACTATTAGGTATTAATAGGACAACTATGGGGCATTATGTGATCATTACTCATTAGGATATAATTGGAAGATAATTTCACACTAAGTAAGAAATAATAATAAAAATATTGAAATTCAATATCACACTACTTAGAACTAATAATGGACATATTAGAATCCAATATCACACTAGTTATAAACCTATAATAGCAATATTATAATCCATTATCACACTAGTTAAAAACCAATAATGGTAATATTAGAATCTAATTTCATCAATTATAAAACTGTAAATGGAAATACTATAAGTCTAGATTCTTAGACACATGTCTTATTTAACGAAATGATGGTTATTGATAATAATGACATTAGGGGATAACTATTTTATAGTTAACATATCAATTATGCTTTAATGCTTCTCAAATTTAGGGCAAAGATTGATTTGACAAATAAATGCGAGAATTTTTTGTGTAACACTTTCAATTATACCCTTTGATTTCATAACAAGATTAAATTTATCCTATTGATAGAATAGTTTTTTACATTTTAAAATGTGCGAGCTAATTATACCCAAGCTTGTGTATCACTTAGATATCTTCAAACTCTTCCTATGTTGATATTCATATTTTTCATTACCCTATGTTTGATATCCACTACCTTATTCCATCATTAACCCAACATAAATGGATATATTAACTTATTAATTAATATATAATTTTCCCTTTAAACATGAATGCATGTGATAATGTCATCTCCTAAAGAACTTGAACACAAATAAATGCATTCACTAGTAATGATGCCAATCATGTAACAAAAAATACTATTATGAGAGAATATACATTTACACCTTAGTTTAGATAGCATGTTATTGAATGTAATACGTATAAAACCTTTCCTTATACTTAGAGGGGTCAACCCCTCCATATCATTGCATGTGAAAATATTAGATCTCTCTATATAAATTACAAATCCTTGTTAATGTTACTTTCTCATCTCAAAATCCTTCAATTAATTATAAATAAATATCCCATAATATTATAACTTTGTAATGAAATTTAAATGTTAAATAGATATAATCAATATTATACCTTCAAAATTCCTTCATGATGTCATACCAAAGTTTTAGATATTGATCCACCTGATTTCTCATAGTTAATATCATGATGTCTCAATTTCATATATTTATGGTTATTCTAGCCTCACATTAACCCCAATTATGTTTATATATTTCCATATTTGGGCCTCATATGAGCTCCAATTACTTTCATATATTTCCATATTATGAAAAAATGTTTGTCTTTTTATATCTTTCTCCCTTTATTAATGTCATATTCATGTGATATTTTCATAATTTCTTTTAAAAATGTTCAAAAATATGCACTTTTGCATGAAGAGTATAGTTAAAAGTGTGAAAATTAAACCATCTTCAACTAAAATTCATAAATAATGATTAAGAACATATACTTCTAGAAAATAAATTATTAGGAACACATGTTTTTAGGAAAATGATCGATTTATATTATAACTTAGATATATTTACCTTTTTCATTTATTTTTTCCATTAGATATTTCCTAATAAATTTCAATATATTTACAAATAACACCACATCTATACTTTTAATATATATTCCTAATTTTATCTCCCATGCTTGGTTTGAGCCAAATACATGCATGATTATTTCCTAATTTGAAAAAAATTGCAATCCATTGCATAAATTTCATCAACAACTTAATAAGCATGAATTGTAGTATTAATTTATTGTAAAATACCTATAAGGAGCAATTTTTTCATCATTGAATTTAGATTTGAAACATTTCATATTATATATCCTTCCTATATGAAATGGTCCCCGATCACCATTTGCATGTGTTTATTTTTAACATTTAACCAAGGGAAAAAAATCTTCCTATTATTGAGACATCATTATTACATATTAAATAACATATGGTTGTAAAATTGTGAAACTATGAAATTTAGCATTGAATATCCTTTCATATGTCATCAAATTATAGATTGATAATTCAAGCATATTTTTTCATTATGTTTTCTTCAAATTTAGGATTGACTGCATGCATTAAAACTTTTTTGCATTCCTCATTTCCATTTAATTTTCTAAGGCTTATGTAATACATTGGGGAATTATATTACAATAGCTCAAATAATATAGCACACATATGAGAACCAAAATTATAATACATGTTAGAATCAATACTGAGATTAAGCTTCATAATATATTGATACTGACCTTAAATGTAACTTCATTTAATATCCTTCTCTCGTACAACTCAACAAAACATCTAACATATTCCATTGCATAGTTCAATCTTACTCCAAAGGTATAACCATATGTTGTATCCCAAAACTTATTCATATTATTTTTAGCACATACCCTTTGAGAAATAACTCCCTTAAGTAAATATTCTATGTCAATGTGCTTCATATTTTTAAGATCCTTATGAGTCATTTTGATTTTAGGAACACTAAAGCAATGTTCCTCAATAAAATTTCATTGTGGGTATCTTATACTATAATATTATGAATGTTCCCCATTATTCCATATAAGTGTTTAATTATTTCCTCTATTTTTTAGTTATCATCACATATTTTGTTTATGAATAACCTAATCCCTCCAAATGTGGCATCATACTTATCATTTTCAAATCTTTACAAGAATAGCATCAACAAAGAAAATGAAATCTTATTTTCCTTCTTTTATTCTCTCATAAAACCATCCCATTTCTTATTTTTTATGAAATGTTTCCTTATATGATATTATACCTTTGATGATCTCATTGATCCATTTATCCTCAAATCATATTCACGTTTTTCATCATGTGTGTGTGTGTGTGTGTGTGTGTGTGTGTGTGTGTGTGTGTGTGTGTGTGTGTGTGTGTGTGTGTGTGTTTGTGTGTGTGTGTGTGTGTGAACATGAATACGTACATACATGTGTGTGTGTGTGTACATGAATATGTACATACATGTGTGTGTGTGTGTGTGTGTGTGTGTGTGTGTGTGTGTGTGTGTGTGTCTATATATATATATATATATATATATATATATATATATATATATATATATATATATATATATATATATATGTATGTATGTATGTATGTATGTATGTATGTATGTATGTATGTATGTATGTATGTATGTATGTATGTATGTATGTATGTATGTATAAATTATGAATATAGGGCTTGTACAACTATTGGGAGCTAAACTACAAGACAATGTTGTAGATGATGTTCTAGATGATAATTTACTGATTCCAAATTATATGTATGTATGTATGTATATACATACATATAATTTGGAATCAGTAAATTATCATCTAGAACATCATCTACAACATTGTCTTGTAGTCTAGCTCCCAATGGTTGTGTAATCCCTACATTCACAATTTTCAACTTACTCATTTTTCCCTAAAAATGAGTTAGAAAAAGGTCCTTTTATTTTAGATTATGCTTATATTTAACCCTAAAAATATAGATTGGGGTTATCTAGGTTAAAGAGGATATAGATAGCCTATGGTACAAGGGTGATAAACTATCTCTAGAGCAGGCCAATTAGATGTTAAACTCAGATATAACATATGTTGAATTCATTAAATTGAGATAGGCTAAAATTAGTAAGTACATATATGATAGATATGGAAATGACGAAGAAATAATATACTTAGCTAGTTTTGATCTTGACACAATTTCAGATCTAGAATAGGTAGAAATCAAACTAAAAGAGGATTCTAGAATAGTCATCAAATTATTTATTGAGTGCCTCTATATCCATGTACACTAACATCATCTTAGGATGGTTATGTTGACACTATTTTATAAACATGATATAGGTTTCATGTATATAATATCTACTGGAAAAGAATGTGACCACCTAAATGAATATGGGTTTATCTTCACATTCACTCTAGTGCATTTAGATTTGGGTCATGGACTGTTGCTCCCCATAAAGTTACAAAGCCCTAGCTCTTCATCTTCATAGTGATCTCAGGTGAAAATGGGTTAGTGGGAACACAATGTCAATTTGACCCCAAATACCCCTCTATCAATTAACACTACCTATATATCCAATACTCAGAAGAGGGCCTCAGACTAATGTAGTTCTCTCCTACTTGTTGGCTTGTGTGTGAATTATGAAATATGTGGAAAGCAACTAAAATATTGACTTAACTTATAACTTGTAAAGTATATCTCTTGGGATGCTCCTTCAGTACTTTTAACTTGTGTATGTATTTTTCCTATGACTGATATGAAAATAGGAGAAAATATGGAAGATTTACTTTATCGAGTGCTTGATTGAATGCTTTGAAAAGTTGCCTTGAGTATTTTTTAGGTGTGTGCTAGGTGAGAAATGAAATAGGGTTGATCTTATATTTATATCAATCCATTTTTATAAATATCTTGCATTAATACACTCAGGCCAACCATTAAGATATGTTTAATTTTCAAATTATATAACTTTAGGCCACTAGATACTTATATCAGATTAGGACATCTATGTCAACATACGTGTCTATTTGGGATGCTAGTATCTAGGGAATAATAAAGTAGTTATAGACTCATAACTTGTAAAAGTGAAATATAAGTAGGTTTTAAGCACTATGGGTAAGATAGAAGGTCTGGGTCATCAACATAAGATTACATAGACAAAGAGACAAGCCAAGGGGAACAAGATAGAACAGATGCAAGACTTTAAAAAGTGGTAAAGGTCCAAATTTGAGAGGAATAGACAAGGTCTAAGTTTTCCAAGTGTAAAATACTAAGGTGTTAAATAATTCATAAATATCATATATATTTCCCCCTCCCCCACCTTAATCTAGTAATGAAATTTTTATTTTAAAGGAGAAGTAATGCATACCTAGGTGTGTATAACACACCTTGCCTTTGATTGAGTCCAACTTGAGTGTTTTATTTGTGACTAACCTAAAACCAAGAGCATTTTAATTTAAGTAATTATTGAATATAATCTAAAATTAAAAGAACAAGGTTTAGGAGTAACTCTATGTATTAGTGCACCTTGCCTATTGGCAAGTTGATTTGAAAATATATATCATTATAAAGTTCTAAAATTGAGATTAGGGCAAATATATACATATATAAAGTGCATATATCTAAGGATATTGAGAGAGATTAGAAGGCACATACCCCCAACCTTAGAGAAAAGGTGAGTTTCCACCTAGCAGTTGAGATTAGCTCAATCATGTAACCCAATCATACTTATAACATAGTGGGCATGAGTAAACAAAGTCAACTCATAATATCAAACTAGTGAGGTTGGATGATAAAATTGAGTCCAACTTAAAAAAATTTAAATATTGAATGAGTTAATCATCTTAACCATACCAAAATCAAACCAACTACTATAGTAGATTGGCTTAATGCAATCCATAAAATTTATTTTTAGTAAGTGATGACAGTCCCTTAGAGTGTTTTGAAATATGAAACTAATTTGGATTTTGTAATATTAGGCACACACTACATATAATATTCACCTTAGATATATCTCATATTTAATCTATATATAATAATGGTACTAATGTATAGGATTCTACCACAACTATGAATTTGAATTACATAGTTGTGTGCTTTAGCCAATTCAAAAATTGTGTAAGTGTGAAGAGCACGCTTCCAAATCATGCCCCAACTATATATGGATAAATATGAAAAATTTAAAGAAGTTTCAATGTGCATAAGTGTGGAGTACATGCTTCCAAATCATGACCCCACTAAATCTATAAATTGTTATAAGTACCAATGAATAACATGCTTCCAAATCATGACCCCACTAAATCTATAAATTGATATAAGTACCAATGAATAACATGCTTCCAAATCATGACCACACTAAATCTATAAATTTATATAAGTACCAATGAATAACATGCTTCCAAATCATGCCCCAACTATATATGGATAAATATGAAAAATTGAAAGAAGTGTCAATGTGAATAAGTGTGGAGAACATGCTTCCAAATCATTACCCTACTAAATTTTTAAATTGATATAAGTACTAATGAATATCATGCTTCCAAATCATGCCCCAACTCTATATGGAAAAATATGAAAAATTGAAAGAAGTGTCAATGTGAATAAGTGTGGAGAACATGCTTCTAAATCATAACCCCACTAAATTTGGAAATTGATATAAGTACCAATGTAAAGGACATGTTTCTAAAACATGACCTCATTGAATTAGGGTATTTCAAATATTGATAAGTGTAGATAACATTCTTCCAAATCATGCCCCTACTAAATCTAAAAATTATGTCAAATGTTGAATAAGTGTGGAGAACATGCTTCCAAAGCATGCCCTTACTAAAATTGAAAATTATGTCAAATGTGGAGAACATGCCTCTATGACATGTCCCCACTACTATGACCTCCCTCTGAGGTGAGGGAAGAATATAAACTAGTAATTACCTCACCTCAAAAGGATAAGACAACTGAATAACATGTAAATGTAACCATGTATCATATAGAAGAACATGTTTAGGTAAATGTAGGATTAAAATGCATAGAACAATGTGATCACATGAAGGCCTAATATGCATGAAAAATATCATTGAAACATATAGATGTTAATAGTACAAGATCAAAAAGAAAATCAAGCACAGACATAAGAACTCTCAAAAGCAAGTCAACTTACAATGGTCATAAGAGACTAAAAACAAGGGGCATGTTCAATTACTTCACAATTGAAGGGATATGACTTAATCAAATTTCCATAAAAGTAAAAATGACATATTAAAATGTCAAATAAATCATACATAGAAACAAGGGATGAAAATAACCTTTCATAATCAAATGCTTGAATAGGAAAAAAATAATAAGGTAAGACACTCAAGGAAGTGCATAAATGAAAGCATAAGTAACCAGCATAAACTTATCATAGTAGCCCATGGATCAAATGTCTTATGTCAAGTTCATATCATCTCAAGTACCCTATAAAATATATAATCATGGATAAAGGCATGTGTAAATGCATATATGATATTAAAACATGATAATGTAAAGATCATATAATGATATAACTTAGAAGTATCGTGATCATAGAGTTGGATGCCCCCATTGTCCATATGACATGAGTAGAGGGAAGGCCCAACATCCACAATAAGAATAGATAATTTATATGAATATTATTTTGTAAAACTCAATTATAATCATGACACACATGAGAATGTATAATTAATTGATATGTTATCAATTAACATGGAGCTAACACATAGATGCGAAGAAGCCAATAGAGTATGTAGGTGTTGGAAACATTTTTTAATTTTTTAATGTTTTTGTTTGATATTTTTGGAATATGTGAAATTTTATGTTATCAAGTGAGATGTGTCAATTTTAGGATCACTACTATCAACTATGTGATGTATCCTCTTATTTAGGTCCAAATTATAGTTTGTGTGATTCCCTTGTATTTGATGATATGCATAGTAGTATTTGGATTTGTGTATAGGATGTACAGGAGTTAATTTGATCACTTTATTTTGATTCATTTATCTTAGAATTTTACTTGGTCTCTTGGTATCCTTTTGGTCATTTTTTGAACCACTTATTTTGGATATATTTTGTTTTCATGTTTTATTTGGATGTGAAACCTTGTTTGCAACAACATTGGTATATGAGGATGCAAACACATAATGAACACTATCATGTATTGGATTTTGTAGGAGTGTAATCTGATTTTTTAAACTCTTTTATTAATTTTCTCATCCTAGTGATATGATATTTTAAAGCTTCACAAGAACAAACCCTAGTTACCTCAAATTAAACATGAATACATACACCATCTACCTTATCCCTTGAAAGAATGATACTATGAACCTAGTTAGAGGGATGATAGGTATCACCCTCCTTAGTGTTAGGAGGAAGAGGCTCCTCTTTGTCCATTTTAAATGTTATAAATACCAAAATGAGAATATGATAGGAGAGATGCACATGTTATAGCTACAATCACTAGGGGTGAATTAATGAGTTCAAATAATCTAACTTCAATTTCAATCATTTTTTACTCTTAATAAATTACCATAAGCATTGATGAATCATAAAAATTATTCATAATAATGAACAAGAGAGATAATGAAAGATCAAGCACATAACATAAGACATACATGGGAAACCCTCTTGGGGAATAAAACCCACTCTTAAGGCTACCAAAACTTGGACTACTTATCCTATAAAATATTACAAACTAAAGACTGATCATGTCCTCTTAACAAGGATTTATTGAAACACTTATTCCATAGGGAGCACCTACCCCTAATATGATCAACTCCTTTAGACCACCTACCTTTAGTGAAACACCTATTTCACAAGGAGTAACTACCCCTAAAGAAGACCAAGTCCTTTAGACCCTCCTTTGAACACCTCCACCTTTGAACTAATGCCTTCAACACCTAATTATGGAACTTTGATTATCAATCTTCACCTTCACTCAATACTCCCTATTGTCCAAATCACATTACATACTCGAACCAACAAACAAACATCAATTATGTCAGGATCCTACTCCTTGAGAGTACAATTGATTACCTTTGTATAAGCAACTAAACACAGAATTAAACCAAAAGTAATATGTAACTAAAATTCAAAAATAGCACAGAATATGAGAGACAATACAATCTTGTATTAACACTCTTCTAAAAGGAAATACAATGAAGAAATCACACTCTTCCCACACCTCTTGGGAATACAATAATTCTTCCTCAAGAGTTCTCTCTCTCAATTACAAACCAACTCAAACACAGAGTTGTTCCCTCCACTAGTCAGTAACAATACTGCCAGTCCACCAAGTACTCAAAGTACTCCAAGTAGATCTCCTTTGATCTTGCACACTTGCAAATCAGCTGATCTTACTTACCATGTAGATCTCCCCTAACCTTGATACCTATAGATCAACTGATCTTACACACCTAAAAGAACCCTTGTTCTTGTCCTTGACGAGTCCTTTTGATCCTTCACACTTTACAATACAGCCCCATGGGTCTCTTAAATAGATCCCATACAAACAATAATTAGACTTCCCAATTACAATAATTAGAAATGTAGACTCAAGACTAAAATTAGTCTTTTACATGCAAACTAACTATCCCTCTAAAATTAGACCAGTTCTGGAAGCGCATGCAAATGCACACACACACACGCAGGTTGTCGAAGTCGGTTCCTATTTGACCGATGTTGATTACTGCATAGCTAAATGTGACTAACATCAGTTGATTAGACTGATGTTAGTTTCTCTAACACTCAGCAACCTTGTCCATTTGCATCAGTGAAGCTTTTAGCTCCACAACTTAACAATCTCCCACTTGGAGATAAATAGTTGCACCTATACCTGTACCTATACATCATCTAATTTTGTTTCTTGGCTTGTATCCCTCTTCAAGTTTAATCTTGAAGACCAATAGAAGTTGAATGAAGATTCAACTTCTCCTTTGTTCCCAACTTTGTTAACATTTTTGTAGGGTTCTTATCCTTGCTAGCCACCATGACTGCAACAACCTTCTACATCTCAGAAATCTAGCTAACCACCATACCACCAATAGTGAACACATATCCTGTGGTACTTCTCCTATCATCCAAGTCACCTGCCATATCCAAATCTACATACCCATGTAGAGAAGTGCCTGACCCTGCATAGCATGAATCCCTACTACTGGTCCCTCTCAGATACCTGAGAATCCACTGAACTACTTTCCAGTACTCCTTTCTCAAATTGGTTATTAACTTGCTAAAAACTCCCACTACTTGGGTAATATTAGGTCTAGTACTCATGTACTCAACCTCATCATGTGATTTAGGACACTATTTTGTGAACTGTCCAACCATAGGTGTGCTAACCGGTTCTGCATCCTGCATATTGAACCTCTCCACTACCTTATTCACATAATCCTTTGGATACAAAATCAACATGTGACTTTCCCTGTCTCTAGAAATACTCATGCCAAAGATTTTCCTTGCTCCTCCTAAATCCTTTCTGGCACACCTTTGAGCTACTTTTACCTTTAGCTCAGTAAATCCCTGCATGTGTGACCCTGCAACAAGCATATACACTACATACAGTAACAAGATAATATCACGACCATTATCCAACCTGGTAAAATAAACATAATGGTCACATTGACATTGACTAAAGCCATGCTTTGTCATACACCTGTCAAACCTTAAACACCATTGTCCTAGAGCCTGCTCAAGACCATATACCCTGGCCTTCTATCTCACCTGTCCATTCTCTCCTTTCTTTAACTTGGGAATCCATTCATCTTTCAGTGCTTTCATCCTAGCTATCAACTCTACCAAATCTCCTATTTGGTTCTCTTCCAAGGAATCAATTTCCTCATTCATGCCATGCTCCCACTATTTCCTGGATTCTACCTGCATTGCCTCTTCAAAACTTCCTGGTTCTTGACCATCAGTGAGCAATAAGTAGTGTAAATAAGGGGAATAATGAATTTGAGGCTTACATACCCTTTTAGTTCTCCACATGGATGTTTGAGACTCCTTGACAGCTTGTTGTCTGCCTAAAATCTATTTTAAAAGAGACCGATGTCGGTCACCTTTGGCCGACCTCAGTCTGCACTTGACTGATGTCATTTCCTCCTAATCGTCGACGTCAGTTCCCTAACCAACATCGATGTCCACCTACCTAACATCACCAACTTTGGTTTGCACATGACCGACATCAGTTCCTGCCTGTTCAACGTTAGTTCTCTCCTGACTGACGTCGGTAACTATGTTTTCTTGTGAGTGATGATTTTTACTTGCGAGCTCATTTTGGATCATAACCTTGTCTAAATCAACACTGCCCTACTCAAAATTATTCAGCCTCTTGAGCTGATCTTTGTCCATCATCTTCTCCTTGAAAACCAAGGCTTTCCTATTCTTATTGTTGTCAAAAACATCATATTTCCTCTTTATGCAATGCTGTGATCCTCCAATAGAAGCTCCCTTCTTTGTTGACCCAGTTTCAAGAAACCTCACTTTCTTCTGTTGCTTACAAAAATCTTGATCTATGCTTTTCAAACTCGAAAGCTTACCATTTGACTTAAGAACATTCATTCCCTTCTCACTCATGTGACCAAGCATATAGAGCCACATCTTTGCATCTACATCTAAAGTAGATAAACCAGAAGGAGAATTAATAATACAAGTAGATAGATAAAGTGTACCTACTTTCTTACCTCTTGCTAAAATAAGTGCACCCTTGAAAACTTTCCAAGATTCCACTGTGAGAGTTATTGTGCATCCCTCATCACCCAACTTTCCTACAAAAATCAAATTCTACTTTAGGACTGGGATATGCATGACATCCTTCAACACCCATGTGTTGCCATTCTGCAATTTCAGCTGCACTTCCCCTTTGCCAACCATTTGACAAGGCTTAACATCCCCTAAATAAATTTTTCCAAAGTCTCCATGGACATAATCATGAAAAAATTCTCTATTTGGGGTTGCATGGAAAGAGACACCAGAATCTAAAACCCAAGATTCCACTTTATCCAAGGAACATACAAGAGCATCTTGTGCAACAATACCTACATCTTTTGCTTCTTCATTTCTTTCATGCTGATCTTCTTTCAACCAACAATATTTCTTTACATGCCCTTTCTTTCTAGAATTCCAACAAATTATACTGCCATACATGGATCTAGATCTCCTGCCTATCTTTGACCTTGATTTCCCTTGCTTGCACTTCTCTCTTTGCCTTTCCCTGCTTTCAACACTTAAAGCATTACCTAATGATTCCCCTGTGCTTTTCTTGTGAATTTCTTCATTCAAGATTACACTAACAACATCATCAACTTTCAAGATATTTGAAGCAGACGTAGTATTACTAACTGCCATTACCAAACTATCCCCACTTTTAGGTAAAGAGCATAAGATTAAGAGAGCCTTAATTTAATCATCAAAATCTATATTGACTGAAACTAACTGATTTACTAATCCATGGAAATCACTAAGATGACTATGTACCAATCCACCTTCCTGCATTTGCAAATTAAATAATTGCTTGATAAGAAATACCCTGTTCAAAGCTGAGGGTTTTTCATATAAATTTGCTAAAGATTCCATTAACTATATCGTTGTCTTTGCCTATGATAAGTTGGAAATCACAGCCAATGCCAAGCTCAACCTTACAGTTCCTAGAGCCTTTCTATCAAGAACATTCCATTCTTCATCTTGCATATATGTGGGCTTACATGCAACCCCACCCAACGGTAAGTACAAATCTTTTTTATATAGATAATCTTCTATTTGCATCCTCCATAATTGATAATTCTTGCCATTAAATTTCTCCATTCTTAACTTAATTTCTTTTGCCATTGCTTTACTCCCACTCAATCAGAAACCCTTGAGAGTGAACTTGTAATCAACAAACACTAACCTACTCAACTACTTGTTAGTTAAACTTGGCTTTGATACCACTTGTTAGGATCCTACTCCTTGAGAGTACAATTGATTACCTTTGTATAAGCAACTAAACACGGAATTAAACCAGAAGTAATATGTAACTAGAATTTAGAAATAGCACAGAATATGAGAGACAATACAATCTTGTATTAACACTCTTTTAGAAGGAAATACAATGAAGAAATCACACTCATCCCACACCTCTTGGGTGTATATTAATTCTCCCTCAAGAGTTCTCTCTCTCAATTACAAACCAACTCAAACATAGAGTTGTTCCCTCCACTAGTCAGTAACAATACTGCCAGTCCACCAAGTACTCAAAGTACTCCAAGTAGATCTCCTTTGATCTTGCACACCTGCAAATCAACTAATCTTACTTACCATGTATATCTCCCTAACCTTGCTACCTATAGATCAACTAATCTTACACACCTGGAAGAACCCTTGTTCTTGTCCTTGACAAGTCCTTTTGATCCTTCACACTTTACAATACAGCCCCATGGGTCTCTTAAATAGATCCCATACAAACAATAATTAGACTTCCCAATTACAATAATTAGAAATGTAGACTCAAGACTAAAATTAGTCTTTTACATGCAAACTAACTATCCATCTAAAATTAGACCAATTCTGGAAGCGCATGCAAATGCACACACACACAGAGGTTGTCGAAGTCAGTTCCTATCTGACCGATGCCGGCCAACCCCTAACCGATGTTGGTTACTGCATAGCTGAATATGACCAATGTCAGTTGATCAGACTGACGTTGGTTTCTCTAACACTCAGCAACCTCCTCCATTTGCATTAGTGAAGCTTTTAGCTCCACAACTTAACAAATTATGACACATTACATATCCCAACTAACCCCACTTCTTTAACTCTACACACTCAATGAGTCCAAATCCACCTTTTGGATCACTCTTAATTCCTTAGAAACAAATATGTCACCACATCAATAGCATGACCAAATGGTCATACATAAAGTCCACACTCTAAACTATCTCTCAGATCAGCCACCAAGCTCACATAGATACTATTTATCCTTCGTTCATCTTCAACCTACAGGAGCACTATTCAAAAATCATAAATATGACCTATAGATCATACACATAGTCCTGAATATTCTTTGCTCATCAATCTAACTAGTTGGTACACTCAACCTCTTCTCTTCTTCACTTCAATGCACACACCACTCCCCCCATAAAAGTCTAGAAACCATCTCATTTGATTTCACTATATATAGAGTCTTCATGATAAATAAATTCTTGGTCAACCATTAGACTTGCGTTGACATTTAAGGCTTATCTTACATTAACACATGCCTTAACACAATCTTTATTAGTCATCCATAGCATATATGGGTCACCCTTAAGCAGTTACTCCTTTCAATAAGGCCTTTATAGCTCTTATAGGTCTCATGGAGACCTATTCACCTATTTAGCACTTAATAAATAAAAATAAGAACATAGGACCACTTTAAAATACATGGTTTCACTCACTATGTCCCCTTTGACATCCTTAAATGATCATAGACATCTTTTCTCACCTCTATGTATGCTTAAACAACTCAAACACTGACTTGGTGTATAGGAACATTATGATCAAACACATAGTCATCTTAAGAAATTTTAATACTCAAGATAGATTGATCACACCTCCAAAATCCACATAATGTATCATCATGGAGTATATAACACTCTTCAATATCTAATTCATCAAGAAACATTGAAATAACATCAACATAAGCTCAATCATCCTTCTTCGGTGACTTATAGAAAAACATGAAAACATAGTCAGCTTTGAACCTTAGTAAATTTGAATATACACACTCTCAAACATTAAAAAATATATTTCCAAATCCATCTTGGAGTCCCATACAAATTCAATTTTTACACCATGAGAAAATTCTACATAGATTGAAAGATATGGCCAAAATACAGAGCATTAATTTTTCCTTTGCAAATTCAAATATTCAAATACAAATGGTCATAGTTAAACTTCGAACACTATGCTTGCATATAGTGTCCTCTCATATTCAGATAAAATTCACACCATTGATATTTTTTCAAATTTAACACATTGATATTTTTTCAAATTTAACACATAATTTTCTAATTCCCAAACATTAACATCAAATAGTTGACCTCATCTCATGCAATCTTGTAATCTTAACTCACTGTGCATTATCAATCTTTATGGGATTTTGCTTGCTTTAACAATGCTAGATAAAAATCACTTTAACCTCTTACCTTTATTACACACCATTAATCTTTAATAGTAAAAACACCCACTCATTGTTGATCCTTGGAAGAAGCTTGATCTTTATCTCTACTTGATATTAAACATCATACACTTGTCCTCATCTCACTGCTACTTGACATCTTAGAACACACACTCTCTATTGATATTTTGTAAGATGCTTGATCTTTATGTTTTCTAAAAAACTATCACATTGACCCATTTGAATCTATGTGCACCATTTGATTTGTAAGTATGAACTTCCATGAACTATTGGATCTCCACTAGGTCCAGATCTTTAACATCATGAAAATTGACTATGGGGACTGACTACAATATGAAGCCTCTTTTAGACCTCAATAACTTTTGCTACGCTTAAATTCATGATCTAGAATTTGGACCACATTGAAACTAGGCAAAAAAATCAACAAACCCATATGATTATTTTGTCTTGACACCTCCATGTGTGTAAATTTTGACCTCATCAACATGCTTACTTGGCTCTACTTGAACCCTTTTTAAAATTTGGCTAAGTATGGGAACTTAGTGACTTTTGTCTGAGAAACCAACTTTGCACCCTCATAAATTTGACTATGCTTTGATGCATGACTTGAATTCTAGCACATAAAAACCAGGGGCTAATGTGATCACAACCATATGACCAACTCCCCCAGACTCATCCACATGTGGCAATGGTGGTATTAGTAAACTGCCCACTCAAATTTTCTACCACTATACCTAAATTATCTAGATGAAACAAAGAACTACCATATTAGATCCACTCACTTCCATACTCATTATAATCACTCTTGACACCCCATAAGGACTCTAAAATATATCCATACAATAATATCATCCATAAAATGCCTCACTCAGTCAAACACTGAAGAACCATGAAATAACATTGAGGCTCATTAAAGCACACTTTGTCATTATCATTCTAGCACACATGACACCTCATCAACATATTTGGTCACCTTAGAGACATCTTTGAAAAACCTATAAAAATATCCCCCTTTGTCATTGATGTTGAACACCAATACAAATCTTATGCTTATAATTTATCTCTCTCTTTAGGTTCTTTCTCCCCCTTTAACACAATGACAAAGTGGGCTAAACATATGATCCTATGGACCTGAAAAAACATCAAGGACAAATAATAGGAAGATACCATCTCTAACAGATGATATAGACTCCCCTTAACATTAAGAAAACCTACTTTTAGCTTGATCTTCTCAAACATGCTCCATGACTACACTATTTTTATCATACATAGCTTTTATGAAGACAAAACATTCATGAACAACATAAATTGCATGAACTTACCTTGAAAACATTAATAGGTACTCCCCCTAAGTCACCTGAGCTTAGCCACCTTTTTCTTTGAACATCTTCAAACCATTTCCAATAATTATGAGTCAATACAATTTTCTCCATTCCTTCTCTCTCAAATTCAACTACACAGTCCTCTAATCCTAAGACTTGACCAATTACAAAGTTCCCCCTCACATCATGCATAGCTCCTCAAGCCATTAAAACTAACTCAATTATCTCCCCCTAACTCCATGGCACACACAACTTGTCATCAACATAACTTAGAGGTCTTATTCATTATATCAAATATATGACAACACATTCTTCTTATCCTTCATATCAACCTTATCTTATAGTCTTTCAATAATTGATTAATCAATTTAAGTAAAAAAAATTGACAAGTTCTTACTTTTAGAACCAATAACCCTAAACATATCTTGAGCCCATTTGAACAAGATCAACATAGCTTTATATGCAATAAAATATCTTGACACCTCATCATCCTTGATTAGACACCTAAAAACATCCATTCCCTACTTTCAAACCTTACACACAGGTTTTCCAATCAATAAAGTCCTTCATCGTAAGCCAACAGACCTTATCATGACCTGATTTATCTTGTAACAATCAAGATCCAACCAGCATCCATCATGCTTCCTCTTTCTGTAAAATGTCTCCTTGAGGCTTAGAGAGAGATAGCCCTTTGACATAAAGAGATTAAAAGTCCCAAAACTCTAGAGAGTCCCATATCTCCATAATCTCATCTATCTTATAGTCTTGCTTGACTTTATATGAATTTTTGACTTCATTATTTTTTTTAGATTTGTTAATAAATGCTATCAACATAAACTCTTATCTTCCCTTCATATCTATCATGGCAAACATATCAGAGTTGTTTTCAGAATCCGAATAATGTGAATGCAATGGAGACGTGATCACATGAGATGAAGCAAGTGCACACCACATAGATGCTAAAGCAATTTGAAATTATACAAGAAGATAAATTGGACAAGACAAAATGGAGAAAACCAAAATCTAATTAACATGAGATGGCCAAAGTGAAGAATACATATAGGAGAGCACGTAAGTAACTCCTCCACAAAAGGTGGCCAAGGTACCCCAAGAATAGACTGTAACTCTTCCATGAAAGGTGGTGACAAGGTGCTAAGAATAGAGAAGTAACTCCCATCAAGGGAGTTACGTATGACATTCTTATGACACCTATGACACATCTATGACACACATATCCACATAAGCTAGCCTATCCCATAAATGTAGGAAAAATCCATGTAAGCACAAGAAATACAATTTCCCTAATTAAAAAATAGGGAAAAATAAAAACATACACTAATACCCCCCCATAAGCGCAGCTTAGGTGGGCAGTGTGGAAATATAAAATGGGTCTCGGCAACTAGGCCTGATGAGGTACCCATGTATAAAAGCAATCTCCCATAAGAAAAAACTCCCCCCCCCAAAAGAGAGACATAAAAGAAAGAAGAGGCTAGTGGGCCCCCCTGAAGATGATGTTGCTATAGATGTGGACTGCACCCCAAGAAGAGCTCATAGAAGAATGAACTTGCTCTCAGTGAAAGGTTTGGTGAAGATGTCTGCAACCTGCTCCAAAGACTGGCAAAATATCAAGTCAATGACATGACTATGAATAAGCTCCCAAATGAAATGCATGTGAATCTCTATGTGCTTGGTCCACTAGTGCTAAATTGGATTCCTACAAATCTGAATGGTACTTTGGTTGTCACAATAAATGATGGTGGGTTGCCTAATAAGAATGCCAAACTTAGAAAGAATCCCTTGAAGCCAAATAGCCTCAATAGCTACATTAACAGCTCCCCTGTACTCTGCCTCTATGGATGATATAGCAATAGCATTCTGCTTCTTGCTAGACCAACTGATAAGACCAGAACCTAGAGAGAAACTATAACCAGAAGTGGACTTGTGAGTCACTGAATCACCAGCCCATTCTGAATCTATATATCCAACCAAGTCAACCTCTATGCCAAATCTATAATGAATCCCATATATATGTGAACCCTGTATGTAATGCAAGATCCTCTTAGCTGCTTTCTAATGCAGCTCATGAGGTTCCTGCATAAATCTAGAGATAAGTCCCACTATATATGATATGTCAGGTCTAGTGTGAGTCAAGTAGATGAGACTACCAACAATTGGTCGATACCAAGTGGCATCAACCAATGGTGAAGAATAGTCAACCTCAAGCTTGACTCCTGATAGAAAGGGAGATGGAGATGGCTTGCAATCAACCATGTGAAACTGAGCCAATAAGTTAAGAACATACGTAGGTTGTGTAATAGAAATCCCTAAATCTAACTGTGAGATCTCAATGCCAAGGAAGTAGTGTAACAAACCCAAGTCTGTCATGTCAAATTTATCTTGGAGAGATGCCTTCACTACTGCAATAGCCAATGAAGAACTCTCAGTGATCAAAAGGTCATCAACATATAGAACCAAAATTAGGAGCGAATCATCCTGTCATAAGAAGTAGACATTACGATAAAAATGGCACCTAGTGAAACCCACTGTGAGAAGGAAGGAATCCATCTTGGCATACCAAGCCCGAGGGGCCTGTTTGAGGCCATAGATAGATTTCTTAAGTCTACATACTAAGGAAGAATCTTGAAAAAATCCTAGTGGCTACTCCATGTAGATCTCCTCCTCTATGTCTCCATGAAGAAAGGCACTCTTCACATTCATCTGATGTACATCCCAACCATGTGTTGTGGCAATAGCCAAGGTGAGTCAAATAGAATTTATCTTTGTAATGAGTGCAAAGGTCTCTAAGTAGTCAATGCCTGCCACTTGTGAGAAACCCTTGGTGACCAATCACACTTTGTACTTATCAACTGACCCATCTCTTGCAAACTTGGTCTAATATATCCACCTACATCAAACCATCTTTCTTCCCTTAGGAATTGAAGTCAAATCCCAAGTGTGATTTTTGATTAAGGAAGAATATTCTTCCTCCATAGCATTATCCCACTTAGGTACCCCAGATGCCTCTCAAAAAGTCTGTGGATCTGAAACTAAAGCAAAGAAGGCATGTGGATCTCTCTAAAAATCCCCCTAGTATGTTTGTCATCTACGGGATCTCCTGCCCAAGTGCCAGCACTCTCAAGTGTCTATCTAGCCCAAAGTGGCCCAGAAGTGGGCAAGTCAGGTGCTAACTCCTCATCCTCTGACTGACTAGAGGTGGATGACTCTGCATCACTATCCTCACTATCTGAACTCAAAGAAGAAGAAGATGTCTCTGGCTTGAGAACCTGCTATGGTTGATCTAAATCTGATGAAGAATCATCATGAAGAAGTAGATCTAATAAGGGAGAAGAAGTGTCAAGTGTTGAGTCTCTAGGACTCTCCTAAAAATGGACACTTCTCTCGATGAACAACTCATGAGTGACTGGATCTAGAAGGTAATATCCCTTAATACCATCCAGATATCCTACAAAGATGCAAGGCTTGGACTGATGTTTCATAGCTTTGCATTTCTTCTTCAGAATGTGGGCCATGGCTAGGGATCCAAAAACCCTAAGGTGTTCAACATCAAGTTTTCTTTTATGCCAAGCTTCAAAGGGTGTTATCCCTTTCAAAGCTTTGTGAGGAACCCTATTTTGAATGTAACAAGCACAATTGATGGCTTCATCCCAGTACTGTGGTGATAATTATTTGGAGTGAATCATACAGCTACCCATCTCTTTCAAGAACCTATTTTTGTGTTCTACAACCCCATTCTGTGAAGGACTATAAGTGACTGTGCACTACAAATCAATCCCCTCTATGGTGTAAAATTGCTCAAACCTATTGCTGACATACTCCCCTCCATTATCAGTTCAAAAAACCTTAATGGATTTCTCACTCTATTTCTCAACAAGAGCCTTGAAGTCTAGAAAAATTTTAAACACTTCAGACTTTTGTTTGAGAAAATATATCCAAGTGTACCTAGAGAAATCATCAATGAAAGTGAGGATGTACTTGGCCCTTGTGAAAGATGGTTTGGGAAAGGGTCCTGATACACCACTGTGGACTAACTCCAAAGGTTGTGAAGCCCTCCAAGCTTTGCCTTTGTCAAATTTTTCTTCAGGATGCTTCCCAAGGGAGCACCCCTCACAAAGTCCTTTTGAGAACTGGACAAGAGGCAAGCCAATGACCATGTCATTTTTACAAAGTTGCTCAAGGTAGCAGTAGTTAAGGTGGCCAAACTGCTCATGCCACAATTTTCTAACTCCATCTGAATGAGTTAGCAATGTTTTTGGAGAAGAATCTGGTGCAAAATGTGAGAAGGTGTATAACCTTGCTTGGTGATCTGCCCTACCCACTACCACTGTAGTATCACTATGGAACTCCATGATAACCACTAAATCTGGTGAAAACTCAACTCTCATGCCCTGACCAATGTGAGTGATTTGGTACACTGATAGGAGATTGGTTAAAAGAGAAGGAACACTTAGAACATTATTGAATGTTCCTCCTTCCATTTCAACTGACCCTCTCCCTGCAACAAAAATTGATGTGTCATCACCCAAACTAATTGAAGTCATGCTATAAGGCTCTAAAGATGAAAACTCAACTAGTGAAGAGCCCATGTGGTGAGAAGCACCTGAATCAGTGACCCATGATGATTTAGAAGTTGTAGTAGCTACAAGGGCCTTGCCCTTTTCTTTCTCCTTACCCTTGCCTTTTGCCTTCGTAGAATCTTGGGTAGATGAATTATGCTTGATGGACTCAGGAACACCTATGTTGTGCTTCTATAAAAGATGAGTTAGGTGATCTATTTGTTTCTTCATGCATTTGTGTTCATCATGCCCTATCTTTTTATAATAGGCACACTTAACCTTCTCTTTCTTAGGTTTAGCATTGGAGGAGGAAGACTAAGTGTTGTTTTTGGTAGGATTGTTGTTTTCTTTCTTCTTCTCCTAGTCTTTGTTCTTTTTCTTCTTCTCCTTTGTTAAAGCCTTATCCTTACCATTTCCATCTATCAAAGCTTGGGGTTGAGTATACTTCATTGTGCCCATTTGAATTAGATTATCTTTCTCCCTAGTCAAGTCGGCAATGAATGAATCCAAAGATGGCATTTTTCATGTAGTGCCAAGGGCACTTTTTGTGGCATGGAAAGTGGAGACAAAGACTAAATAGCTTGGACCTAACTTTACGAGAATAGAAAGGATGAGTTGATCATCTTTCTTCTCTATCCTGCATTCTTTCAATTGCAATATAAGGTCCTTAAACTTAGTGAAGAAGTCCTGTAGGGTGTCAAAGTTGCTAGGACTTAGACTTATGTGTTCATTT
The DNA here is from genome assembly GCA_037957365.1 of Torreya grandis. Classification (NCBI taxonomy): domain Eukaryota; kingdom Viridiplantae; phylum Streptophyta; class Pinopsida; order Cupressales; family Taxaceae; genus Torreya; species Torreya grandis. The sequence continues at coordinate 537,909 of JARHVA010001545.1, read as the reverse complement.
TCAAGTTCATGTCTTCTCATCTCATCAAGATTTCCAAATAAGAGTTTTAAGGTGTCCCATATGTCTTTAGGAGTCTTGGAGGCTTCTAAATGGAAGAGAAGTTCTGGAGACATAGACAAGCTTAATAATCCTTATGCTTCATCACTACGGTTGTACCACTTGACCTTTCAGCATCAGTGTTGGGTTTTACTTCAGTACCCATGGTGATCCTATACAACCCTTTACTTCTAAGAATGATTGACATTTTAACCTTCCATTCATGATATTTGAAGGGTGTTATGGGTTTAAGTTGAAAAAAATCCATTTTAAGCTGAATTTAGGTGAAGTTGTGTTGATTACAAGTTGTGAAATTATGCAGAAAGGAGAATGAAAGTAAAGATTTGCAAGTTGTGAAAATCAATCACTTCCCCCCAAAATATTGAGCCCCCCACATATACAAGTTCACACTCAAAAGACATCGGGCTCATTCGAGAATGCATATTAGAGCAATCAGTGCAAGACTATAAGCAAACAAGACGTCGGACTCAACCAAAAATGCGTCCTGAGAGACCCAAATTTTAGGCACTTTATAAACTAGTCCATTTTTGATAAATAACAATCCTAAACTATGGATAATTGAATTAAAAACACTTTTTCAAAAAATGGCACCAAAATCTGAGCTACCATTTGCAAGATATTAAAGGTTCAATTTTCTCGTAAACTAGTGTTTTTGCCAAAAAACACTAAAATATTTTAAAAATGCCTATTTTGAGAGAGAAAGTGGCCTTCCAACCACTCATTTGATTCAACATGGAATAGGGAATCTAAAGGAGGTTTGTGTGACGGGGAATTGGCCTCCTGCTAATGCGGGCCTCACCCTTCGTCTTCGTAGGTTGAAGATACAAGGTTTTTAAAAACCTCTAAACTATTTTTTTTAATGCTAATTTCCAATTTGTCTTTAATTCAAAAAATCAAATTACTGACTTATGAATATCAAAAAAATTATTGGACAAAAGAAAAATTATCAATCAAACAGCAAGAGAGAGAGGGCCCACCACATGGGCATTGGAGACCAAAAAGGGAGTGCCATTTTTAAAGGAAAACAGTTCTGATTTGCTGGCAAAAAACAAAAAAATGAACTACAGACCTACATGTTGGACGTCGTACAGCTGCTTGGCACCTTGCTATTGTTGAAGGCGTTGCAAGAAGGACTTGACGCAGCAAGGAAATCAATCAAAAAGGAAAACCCCTTACAAGCAGTTTGCAACAAAGGTGGCCCCTGCAGCAAGAAAAAATGTGCAATTTTAATGGCGTGGCTAATGCTGCTCCTCCTTCTGCTCACAACAATGGCACTCAGTAGCTTGTAACAAAGTCAGGGCCTCCAATGTCTAAGAAGCAAAACCAAATTGTAGAGATCTATCTTTTTCCTATAGAGTGACCAGAAAAAAAGAAATTCCACTGCCTTGTTGAAGCCACAACATATCTAAACAAGATGTCTTGGCAAATTATAACTCAAAAGTAATTTTTTGAACAAGTTTCCATATGGATTTTCATGAGTTTTTGAAAAAAACTCTACCAAAACTCTCAATTGCAATGAAGTTAAACAAAAAAATACTAAGGAAGCAAAGTAAGAATTTCAAAATAAACTAATAGCATAACCAGACACACGATTACCAGAGTGTCTCTGATACCATATCAGAGTTGTTGCCAGAATCTAGATAATTTGAATGCAATGGAGACATGATCACATGAGATGAAGCAAGTGCACACCACATAGATGCTAAAGCAATTTGAAATTATACAAGAAGATAAATTGCACAAGACAAAATGGAGAAAACTAAAATCTGATTAACATGAGATGGACAAAGTGAAGACTACATATAGGAGAGCACGTACGTAACTCCTCTACAAAAGGTGGCCAAGGCACCCCAAGAATAGGCTGTAACTCCTCCATGAAAGGTGGTGACAAGGTGCTAAGAATAGAGAAGTAACTCCCATCAAGGGAGTTACTTATGACACCTATGACACATCTATGACACACATCTCCACATAAGCTAGCCTATCCCACAAATGTAGGAAAAATCCATGTAAACACAAGAAATACAATTTCCCTAAATAAAAAATAGGAAAAAATAAAAACTTACACTAACAAACAAACCATTATGGTCTCAGTCTGATCTCTCCTAACAGGCTTAGGTTTCCATACCCAGTTGTGACCTCTTCCTTGCACACTAGGGAATCCATACACCTTATTTTGTTTTGAGAATATATTCAACCTATTTTTGAAATAGTTATCAATGTGATAAACTTTATGACATTTTAAAAAAATAAGATCATTCATACCTTTTTCTTGATGATGATAGTGATCTTCCTTTTCTATCTGGACAGAAGACAAATTCTCTTGGCATTCCTATATTTTCTTTATGTCTGATTCCTTCTTTTTTTTAGTAGTTATTCCACCTTAATCATTATTATCCTTCATATATTTTGGTCTCAATACCATTGAATGTATTTTAAGATCATCTTTCCTTTTGTTAAGACTTGAGTGTCTCTTCAAACTATCCTTGTAGAATATGGCAATATGTCCTATCTTATTATAATTGTAGTAAAAAATATCATTAAATATACCTCTTGACTAATCTATGTTATTAATTCTCCATGACCAATTGCTCCTTCTTCCAAGGCTCCATGTGAACTCATTCTTAGAGATCATCTTTCTACAATCTCTTTCCCTATGACCATATTGATAACAAAAATGACAATGGCCATGAAAATAACTGGCATACCTTATTGCATTAGGTTATTTAACTAGTCTCCTTTCATTTCTTGACCTAATCTAACTTCTTTTGATCTTCTTCAAAGCTTTCTTAACTTGACAACAAATTTCTCACACTCATCCTTTAATGAATCTAGATTGGTTTCCATTTGAATGCACTCATTTTCATTAGCTCTTATACTTGAAATAGAAGCCTTCAACTAACCTCTGAGAATTTGGATAGTCTCTTTATCAATCTTAGCTTCTTTATCCATGTCATCTTTTATTCTACATGCTTGATCTTAAAAACTTCCCTCAAGAGAACTGGCTTGTGCTTCAAGACCTTTGATCACATACCTCATCTTTTGATACCTCCTTATGAGCTCAGCTCCTAGATCTACTTCATCTTTGCACTATCATAAAACACTTCTTCATCACCACTATCATGGCAAACTTCTTCATTTTTCATGATGTCCATTTATTTTCAACTCAAATTTGCCTTGAAATGTTTTAGCTAAACCTTGAGATCATTGAAAACCTTTTTATCCTCTTTAGCATCTTTCTTCAAAGTACATATCTATTCCTCAAGTGCCTTGATCACAGTCTTCCACTATTAATTATCTTTCTTTAACTATTTAACCATTTTTGTACCTACTCAGAATCTCTTTCAAGCTATTAAGCTTCCTCCAAAGGACCAACTCTGATACCAATTATTAGAGGTATAATCACTGAGAGGGGGTGAATCATTGAGTCTAGATAATCCAACTTTAATTTCACTCTATTCTTACTCTTAATCAATTTCCACAAGCATTCATGAAGCATGCACATTATGCATAACAATGAACAAGAGAGACAATGTGAAATCAAGCACATAACATAAGATATACAGGGGAAACCCTCTTAGGGAATAAAAACCACTCTCAAACCTACAAACACTTGGACTACTTATCCTATAAGGTATTACAAACCAAAGACTGATCATGTCTTTCTGACCAAGATTTAGTGAAACACCTATTCCACAAGGAGCACCTACCCCTAAGATGATCAACTCTTTTAGACCACCTACCTTTAGTGAAACACCTATTTTACAAGGAGAAACTACCCCTAAGTAAGACCAAGTCCTTTATACCCTACTTTAAACACCTCCACTTTTGAATCAATGTCTTTAACACTTGATGATGGAACTCTGATTATCACTCTTCACCTTCACTCAACACTCCTTGTTGGCTAAATCATATTACATATTTAAACTAACAAACAAAGATCAATTAGGACACATTACATATCCCAATTAGCCCCACTTCTTCAAATCTACACACTCAATTCATCCAAATCCACCTTTTGGATCATTCTTCACTCCTCAACAATAAATTTATCACCACATCAATAACATGACCAAATGATCATACACATAGTCCACACTCTGAACTATTTTTTAGATTAACTACCAAGCTCACACAAATACCATCTATCCTTTACTCATCCTCAACCTATAAGAGCACTATTCAGACATTAAAAATATGACCTATAGATCATACACATAGTCCTCAATATTATCTGATCATCAACCTAACCATTGGTCACACTCTACCTCTTCTCTTATTCACTTCAACGCACACACCACTCCCCTCATAAAAGTTTAGAAACCATCTCATTTGATTTCACTATATATAGATTCTTCATGATAAATAGCTTATTGGTCAGCCATTAGACTTACCTTAACCCTTAAGGCTTCTCTTACATCAATACATGTCTTAAAAAAATCTTCATCGGTTGGTCATAGCATTTATGGGTCACCCTTAAGTAGTTACACCTTTCAATAAGGCCCTTGTAGCTCTTATAGGTCTCATGGAGACCTATTCACCCATTTATCACTTCATCAAGAAAAAAAAGAGCATAAGACCACTTTAAAATACATGGTTCCACTCCTTATGTCCCCTTAGACATCTTTAAATGATCATAAACATCTTTTTTCACCTCTGCATATGATCAAACAACTCAAACACTAAAATGGTACATAAGAACATTATGATCAAACACAAAATCAACTTCTTAAGAATTGTTCATACTCAAGATAGATTTATCATACCTAAAAAATCTACATAGATCATCCTCATGTAATATATAACACTCTTCAATAGCTAAGTCATCAAGAAACACTAAAACAACATCAACACAAGCTCAATTATCCTTCTTGAGTCACTTGCAGAATAAACATGAAAACATATTAAACTTTAAACCTACTCAAATTTTAATGTACACACATTCATACCTTCAAATATATATTTATATATTAACCTTGGAGTCCTCTATAAATTTTCTTTTTACATCATGAGTAAATTCTACATAAATTGAAAGATATGGCCAAAATACTGAGCACTAGTTTTTGCTTTGTGAATTCAAATATTCAAATACAAACAATCACAATTAAACTTTGAAAATTATTCTCACATATCATGTTCTCATATCATTAGATTAAATATGCACCTTTTATCTTCTTCTAACTTTAACACATAGTGCATTAATTCCCAAACTTTAAACATCAAACAGTTGACCTCATCTTGTGTAATCTTACAATCTTCACTCAATGCACATTGTCAATCTCTATGGGATTTTCCTTGCTCTAATAATAATAGATAATAATCATTTTGACCTCTTGACTTTAATTTAAACCTTTTATATCAATCGGTATGAACACGCACTCACCATTTATCCTTGGAATAATCTTGATATTTATCTCTACTTGATGTTAAACATCTAACACTTGTCCTCATCTCACTGCTTCTTGACATCTTAGAACACACACGCTCTATTTATATTCTATAAGATGCTCAATATTTATTTTTGATAAATAGCTATCACATTGACCCATTTTAATATATGTGTATTATTGAATCTATAAGTGTGAACTCCCATAAACCATTAGATCTCCACTAGGTCTAGATCTTTAACATCATGCAAATTGAGTATGGGGACCAACTGTAATATGGTTGGAAAGCTTACTTTGGACCTCAATAACTTTTTTTGTGCTTAGATGAATGACTAATAATTTAGACCACATGTAAACTAGGTACAAAAATTAATAAACCCATATGATATTTTTATCCCAACACCTCCATGCATGTGAATGCTGACCTCATCAACATGCTTACTTAGGTCTGCTTGAACCCTTTTGTAAATTTGGCTAAGTATGGAAACTTAGTGAATTCTATCTAAGAATCTAAATTTTCACACTATATATATTATCATGTTTTGATGCATGACCTAAATAATAACACATAATAACTAGGGACTAATATGATTATAACCATATGACCAACTCTCCAGACTCATTCACATGTGGCAATGGTAACATCAAGAAACTGCCAACTCAAATTTTCTACCACTAAACCCAAACTATCTAGATGAAACAAATAACTACCAAATGAGATCCACTACCTTCCATACTCATTCTAATCATTCTTGACACTCCATAAGGACTCTACAACATGTCTATACCAACAATATCATCCATCGAATTCTTCACTTAGATAAACACTGAAGAACCATGTAGGAACATCAAGGTTCAATGAAGCACACTTTGTCATTATCATTCTAGAACACATGACAGCTAATTAACATCCTTGGTCACCTTGGATACATCATTAACAAACCTATAACAACACAAACCCTAGGGAGCAATTAATTTTGTTGATGTATCTTTTATATTTTGAAAACAAATTGATTTTTGAAACAAATTTTAGAAAATTATAAATAAGAAAAATTAAAAAGTTTTTAGAACACCCTAGGATTTTTATGAAATCACATAGATATTGGGTTCATATTGAGTTCACTAAATGTTTAACCCTAAAAATCTAGACTTAGGTTATCTAGGGTTAAAGGGGATAGAGATAGCCTAAGGTGCAAGGGTGATAAATTATCTCTATAGTAGGACAATTAGATATTAAACTTAGATATAACATATGTTGAATTAATTAAATTGATATAGGCTAAAAATAATTACACATATGATATATATTAAAATGATAAATAAATAATATAATTAGTTAGTTCTAATGATGACATAGTTTTGGATCTAGAATAGGTAGAAAGTAGACTAGAAGAGGATTTTGGAATAGTTACCAAATTTTAGATTGAGTGCTTCTAGAACTATGGACACTAACATTAGCCAAGGATGGTTACATTGATGTTATTGTTTGAACATGACATAGGTGTCATGTACAAGATACCTATTGGCACATGATTCAACTACATAGATACTTATGGGTTTGTCTTCACCCTCACTCTAATGCATTCAGATCTAGGTCACATAATCTCACTCCTCATGAAATTATAAAACTCTAGTTCTTCATCTTCAAAGTCACCTTAAGTGAAAATTGGTTAGTATTCACATGGTGTTGATTTGACCCCAAATACCCCTATATCAATGAGCACTACATATATATAAAATACTCTAAAGAGGGTCTCAAACTGATGTAGTTCTCTCCTATGTGTTGGCTTATGTGTGAATTATGAAATATGTGGAAAGTAAGTACAATAGTGACCTATATTTTAATCTGTAAAATATAGCTCTTAGTATTCTCCTTCAATACTTCATAATTGTGTATGTTTTATCCCTCTTATTGATATAAAAATATGAGAAAATAGAGAATCATTACTTTATCGAGTGTTTGATTAAATGCTTTGATAAGTTTCCTTATGTCTTTTATAGGTGTGTGTTAGGTGAGGATTGAATGAGGGTTGATATTTTATTTATATTAGTCTCTTTATATAATAACTCACATTAAATCACTTAGGCTAACCATTAGGATATGTTTCATTTGTAAACTATATGACTTTAGGACATTATAAACTTTTAGCAAATTAGGACACATATGTCGATGCATATGAAGGATGCTAGTGTCTAGGGAACATGAATGTAATAACATATTTAAAACTTATATAGGTGGAATATAAGTAGGTTTTAAGAATTATAATCTAGATATAATGTATGGGTCATCAACATAAGATCGGTTGGACTAAGACATAGGCCAAGGGGCATAAGATAGAGAAAATGCGGGACTTCTGAAAGTGGCAAAGGTTTATAACTAAGAGGAACAACAAAGGTCTAATTTTTACAAGTGTACAATACTAAGGTGTTATCTAATCCATAAATATCATCTACATTTTCAAAAATCTTTATTCTTAAAGAAGCACTTGTTATCGCATTTGTAGTTTGTCATTGACATGAGATATTGAAGATAAATGTTGTCTAAGTTTCCTAAGTGAGTTTGGGCATAATGGTGGAAGGTTTTTCTTATTAATTACAAGATGTGAATGATGTTAAGTGCTTATTTTTCCTCTAACTAGAGTAAATTTTGGGGTGATGTTTTTATTAAAGGTAAAAGTGGGTTTTTAAGGGACCCTACCCATACAATAGTATCACACCTATGGACAACCACAATCAGTAAGAAATACCAGCTTCCAAAACAACAAAAGGAACCTAGAACAATAGAAACAACAAAAGGATAGTAAAGACACAACAAAACAACAACACTCACATAGCCCAAACCAAACATGAAATACTCATATATTAAATATTTTCTAGTTTTCATAAGCCTTGCTCTAGTCTTCGATCATGCTCTTCAGGTTCCTATCAATGATCCTATTTTGATGATGTTATGTGGTATATATACTATAATATTATCACATTCATTATTCTTATGCCTAAATTTCATCAAGAATCATTCTATGTTTAATTAAGTTTGACATATCAAATGAAGAACTTTTAAAAACAAATAAACATACTCATTCAAAATATATGAGATAGATGTAATTATTTATATGTTTAACTATTTTTTAAATTAAAGTGATCTAAATAATATAAAATTATTTAAATTTATATTATGTAAAATAAGGCATTTACTATAAAAATTTGATTGTTAAAGAAATATTTATTACACTTAATAAATATATAAATAACCTAGAAAAGAGGGAATATAAGGAAATTAAATAAATTTATAATATTTATTTCTCATTACCAATGTCATATCTCTCAAAATAACACTATGTAAGCTTTGTAATGGCTTGAATAATGAAATAGGACTTTAGAATCTATTAGGATGTTGTTAGTGAAGCTCAAACACCTATATAAATTGCTAATTTACACTATATTCAAGCATTATCCAAGTTGTCTATACTAATTTATTCTGCCACAAATAACAATGTCTACCTACATAGATTATTTTTATCAAATTTCTTATCCTTAGTCCTATACGTAGATCTTGATTTTACTTCTCTTTGCCTTGAAACACTAGCTTCACTATAAACACAAGATAGACTTGGAAACAAGGGGTTCTAAACATGGTTTTATTATCCCAAACCACTCCTCATTGAGTGATTGATATTTTCCTACATTCCAATACTCCAAAAATGGCTCAAAATATATTTAATTATCCCAATTAGATGTATTTGTGCTCAATCTTTATCCACATACATGTAATGTAATGATTTAAATTTTGACACTTGAAAACATGCAACTTTAATGTTGCATTTTTAATCAAAATTGGCTCTATGACTACTTTTTGTATGGGTTGTTAGAATTGATGATTATTTGGTAATGACTCAATCGAGTGCTTATGGATAGTCTCAAGCCTATGAGTATTTTCCCAAGTGAGTGTTAGATAAATATGGCCTTAGGGTTGATTTGTATTTATATATTACTCTTTGATATTTCCCCCCATAACCAACATAGTAAATTTGTTTAGGAAAACCCAAGGAAGATATTTGAATTTTAAAATTATCCACTAAGAATCTTAATACACTACCAGCAAAGACAAACACCTGCATTAACCACCAATGCCTAACCATTAGTGGCATTGTCAAGAGAGATAAAATCAAGGATATTAACTATGGTGATATTCTACTTAGGATTATATGAAATTCTAGCATAGACTACAAAAAAATTTAATATGAATTATATAAAATTGGGTTGACTAATTCAATAGATAGACAAATAGCTAGGGTAAAGTGTGGACAAGAGTTAAATGTGTATGCACAAGTCATGCATGTCAAAGATATGTCAAAACTAATTTTTTTCAAGTCTCTAATACAAAATTTATGTGTCTAAAATTTTCTAATCTAATTTTTAAAATGTTATATTAAAAGGATTAAATAAATAAATTTTGTATTTATGTGTAACTTCACTTGGTGTTACTAGGTGTGCCCCAAATATCTATTTTTTTTCATGCAAAACCTACAAGGATACATATATAAATAAATTCTCATTTGTGATATAGAATATGAAATAATTTATATCATTGAACTATTTGATATTGAAAATTTAAATAATGAATACACCTGTGAGTATGTGAACCAATCTTTTCTTTGAGCTCATTTGTAGAAATCCATGGGGTGATTATTCCCCAAGGAGATTTATCTACAAAAAAATGAGTTTTGAAGTTTAAGTGCCTCAACATTCAATTAGATATGGATAATTTATATAATTTGAGTGATGTAGAACCTTAACTACACTACTTAAAATATAATCATAACTCTTTTGGTGGAACCCCAAAATAGGTATTTATGTAAATTGAAACTTTGAAAAATAACCATCATAAATAGATTTTATACTTAAAGTTCATATGTATTACCATCAACCCTCATCATAGAAATAAAAAACATTCATGTCCCCACATCTAATATATTTATACCTCAAATGATATAAAATGTCTTAATTTATGTGTCAATCTACTTAATCTAATAAATTTTATAAAATCTACTCAATCTTACTCAGAATTTATCTCATAATATCATATAATCTATCGACTATCCCTAATAATCATTTATAATAGTCCATATATGCCTCAATTTATCCAATCTATCCCATTTGAATTAGATAATCACATATAAAATCTAAATCATATGCTTATCATGGCTTGATTCTCTATGATAAACTCATTAAAACCCTGCTAGATGACAAATCTGAAACCCTAAGAAGAAAATATAAAACCCTAAGGTATAAAAACCTAGGGATCACTACAATCAAAATAAATATTGGGTTCACTAGAACATTTTATTTATTTTTAGATTTAGGTTATCTATATAAGATAAAACTAATTTATTAAAATAGCGAATTTACCATATAAATAATAATGCTAAAGAGAGATTGATTTCACTTACTAAATATATAAATGACCAATCAAAGAGGGAATATAATGCATTTTATGGTATATATTTCTCACTACGCATGTCACAATCCTAAAAATAACTTTATGGAAGCTATATAATTGTTCATACTAGGAAACAAGATCTTAGAATCTACTAGTATATTGCCAATAAAGTTTAGACATGTGGAAATAGATAATATCTATAGTCTATCAAATATATCCATGTTGATTTTTCAGTCTACTTCACCATAAATCGCTATACCTAATAGTATAAATTATTTATGTGTGATTTATTATCCTTGATTTGTTGTGTATATATTGATTTATCTTCTCTTTGCCTTAAAACCATAGCTTCTCTTTATATGCAAAATAGACTTATAAAAAATGGGGTTAGAAATAAGGGTTGGGAATTCCTACCACTCCTCTCTAAGTGATTTATAATTGCATAAATTCCAATACTCTGAAGAGGGATCAAACTACATGTATTTATCCCACATAAGTATATGTATTCTCAATCATGGTCTATTGATTGAAATACAATACTTTATCTTACAAAACTTGACAACATGCAGCTTTAACCTTTCATTTTTATATATACTTGGATTAGGTCTTCTCATTTGAGGTATTTTTGAATGTGAATTCTTTTGTGGTAATGTCTCAATAGAGTTTTAAGGATTTTCTCAATATTTTGATTGTTTTCCTACATGATTATTAGATATATAAGGCCTTGGGATTAATTTCTATTTATAGATGACTCTTTGATATTTACCCCCATGACTAATATAGGAAATGTGCATATGTTGACTAGAGGTAGATATTTAAATTTTAATAGTATTCATTAATTATCTTAGGGAAATTCTTGTGAATGTAAACACCTATAGTAACTTCTAGTCATTGTCAGTACTATTCAAAGATGGAAAATCATAGAACTAGAATATGGTGATAATCTATTTTGTATTATAGAGTATTTTAGCATATACTAGGGATATCCTGACTATGAATGATAGTGAATTGGGTTACTTAAGTCAATAGATATATAAACAAATAAGGGAAAATGTGGACCTGATAAAATGTATATGCAAAAATCATGTATATAAAAAATATGTCAAAAATGATATTTTCAAGTGTCTAATACAAATATTATGTGTCCATGGTATATACAAGTATTTACAAATAGCCATTAGTAAAAAAATATCTTACACTAGTTAATTATATGTATCCCTAGGAATATATAGGTAATTATAGATAGCTACATGTTATTCTAGGTATATCCAAGTATTTTCTAGTAATTATAGGAATTTACTTTTTATTAAAAAACTATGTATGAGTCTTGGAAGCTAAGATATGATATTCCCCATTGGACTTTCATGGTTAGTAAAACTTAATTCATGTTATCTATTGATATGTGTTTTAACACACCAACATGTAAGCCAAGTAGGGATTTAACCAACCTCTCTTAAAAGGTAGTTTTTAGAACCACCCCAAGCTTTATATCTATCGAGTCTCAGTGTACTAATCTCACTCAGTTGGTTATTGTGGTATGTTTTAGTTTAAGGAACCTTTACTAGTTAAAACTTATGAAAATAAGATTAGAATAAAAGGATCATCTCGTTCAGATTTAATATAAGACCTATAGATGATTAATACTCATCATTTCATCACCTAAATCTAATAATGCAATAGTAATGATGAGTAAATAAAGAGCGTACAATCTAGATAAGACTTTAGCAATTTATTATAATTCAAAATACTTCTAAAACTAATATAACAATTATTATAAAAATAACAAAAGAGAGAAGTTAGGGATAAATAAAAATGAGCCTACTCTATATAAAAATATATCTACTTCTATTAAGTAGACAAATCCTTTGAGAAAACTAGTCTTTTCTTTCCCAACATAGCACAACCAGAAAGTAGAGATGGTGTAAGAGCCTAAGGACAATGTTAGCTATGAAAAATATGGAAGCAAGTTCACCATATACATGTTCAAATAATTAATGTCACTTTGCAAGGATTTCCAAAAGGGTATAATTTATGAAATATTGATTCAGATTCATCACATACTCAAGTGAATACATAACTAAGTCTTAATAGCCTTGGCTCATACAAAGAATAAATCTAAATATAAAGTAGAAAAATTAAATATGTAAAGAGGTAAATATCTCCAATTTCCTATCTATTTAATCCTATGCTATTATTTGATCAAATATTCAACCTTTATACAATCAAATATCTAGATTTTTATAGGCAATGCAAGCCCATGAAGTCATTAATTAGTCCATTGATTGGTGGTTGCCAACATTCAATGGGAAAAGTAAATTTGAAATTTGAATTTATCCAAATCTTTCATAATCCCAATCTTATTAATATCAAGGCCTTGATTGAGTGTGAATTTTATTATGGGTGGTTGAATGTCCCTAAAATCTTCTAGGGATGATCAGTTAGCTACATTTTACACATAAACCACGCCTAGTTAATATGATCTTTTATTTTGTGTGCCTCCCTTCACTTTATTTCAATGTGCACACCAAGTCTAAATTTAATTCCACCCCCTGGTTGTCTTTGAATTATATTTTTATGATCAATCTTGCCATTAAGATGTCCATTTTTAATTTAGTATCTAGGTCAGATTGGACATAGTTGGTTCTTGGGTTTTTACAATTTGATAGGTGTAGAGGACCATCAACTTTGGTTTTTGAGCTTCCTAATATGACTTAACATGTTGGCCTAACATTAAATCTTTATTAACTTTTTTTTTCCAATTGGTAGAATTTTACTATTCAAGGAATACCAGGGTACTTCTCATTATCAGGGTATGCCACATGGATATCCCACATTCTTTTATTGAATGACTAAGAGCCCAAAATATTTTGACTATTATATAACTGGGATAAAGTGAGAAATTACTATAAGGCATGATCTTGCTCATCTGGGAGGTTGTGTGCCCTAACTTGATGGCTAATATGTACTAACTACCACAGTGCCCCAAGATCTCAATAGGTGGCCTCATCTTGGGCATCCGGGGATCTACTACTTTCCCAAGTTATTTCACGTGTCTCAAGGGTGAAAAATGATATCTTGCCACATGGTACCACCCCATTCACTTGAAAGATTACTAATTTTCCTGATGATTATAGACTACTTTGGGGTTGCGATGAAGTGATATTTCACCATGTGGCATAATCTCACTTATCTATAATATCTATAGGAAGCTCATGGCTCTAATTGCTCTAGGGAAGTGGGATATTATATGTGTCTCCATCTTGTCAATCTAGAATCTCATTGTAAACTTTAAAATTGACTAATTCAAAAAGGTATCAGAGGAGTAAATTATTGACAATTTGTATTTCATCGCTCACCTTGGGTCTCATGGGAAATGAAGTGATTGTTGGCCTACAGGAAAATAAAATAATTGTTAGAATTTGAATTTGAAGCTACATGAAAATGACTAAGTTAAAATCCATAAAGAAATTCAAAGGAAAAAATATTAAATGAATAAAGATAGATATGTTTCCCATATTGAAGCAAGTTTCAATCCATTATATAGAAAATGACTAAGCAAGAGGATAAAACCCTATAAATTATTAGTCAATTTAATTCAATAAGAAGCAAAAATGGACCAAAGGTAGGCAAAATAAGATATAAGGAACAAATTGATTTTATAAACACTAGCCAATTTTGTCTAAAATTATACAAAGTGACAAGTTCACAAGTGGAGTGATGTAAACAAATTCAACCAATCTTAAAAAGAAAAAGAAAATTAGACCAAATTTCTTAAGGAAAAGATGCAATAACTCTCAAAATAATTAGATAATTCGCTTTAGTCCAAGTGAGATTTTTCCTTGAAAGGGACATTTTCACACATTTCAAAACATGTTTCAAAAAAGGTAATACATTATATACTTAGGCAAACTCATATAGTAAGATCGATGAGGTCCCCAAATGAATTTTGGACCAAGTTCATATAATAAGCAATTTATGTTTCAGAATTGGCTACAAAAATGAAGCTATCATAAGTTCAAACCTCATACCTAAGGATTAATTTCAGTTATATTAAATAAACTAAAGAGGCCCAAGGCACATTTTTCAATTTTCACTAAATGACAAGACTCAAATATAGATCAAAAAGAGTTTTCATGATGAAATTAGGGCATGTTGTACAAACAACAACAAATGGTGACTCTACTAGAAAATACTCCTGAGTATTTTTTAACAAATAAAAATTTCAATGAATCCAAATTTTATGACTAAAATAGTGCATGCAACATGAATAAATTCAATAAAATACAACAAGGGAGAGATTGAGCAACCAAATCTAGTATCTTTATTGACCTAGTGTGTGTAAGATGATTTAATTAACCATTTCATATAACCTGCAAGGATAAGTTTCTATGGTTCCAACCATCTTGATAGTGAGTCCTACCTTGAATACATTTTCTTGAGCATTGCTCTACTACCAGCTGGCATCTATAACCCCAATGGATTTATCTCTTATCCCATTCAAATCCTTGCTCTACTTCCAGTCAAGTTTTTATATCCCCAATATAGTTTTCTTGAATCACCCAGGAATTGAGTTTTTCTAAAAATTGATTTTCTTTTATTTGATTTGTTTCTCTTTCTTTCTTTATTTTATAGTCTCAATTATAAGTTGGGGACCACCATGAAAAATGAAAGGTAGAAATATATATTTTTCACCCTAGATATTAACTATAGTAGACTCATCCAAGCAAACCTAGAAACCATTTAATATGTGATTTTGTGCTTGGTTTTAAGAGAATACTTTTAGTGGCCAACTAATTTTACCCAAACAATAATGGATCCATAACACACACAACTTAAGCTTTCAAAACTAACTCATAGACATGATCTAATGATACAAACTATGAAAAAGGTACTCTCACAAAAAAATATTACTTGTGTTACATACCTACAAACCTTTTATTCCTCAATCCTTCTTGATCAATGTGGAACCTATTTTTTGATCCAAGATCCTACTCCAAATGACACTCATTATATTGGGTGTCTTTGAATATAATATAGTGGGAATAATTATGGGTTGATGTTAGATCAACCTAGGGCATAGTTGTGGGTATTTGGCTTCACAATGGAGCCACCATGGAATAATATTTGATAGATGTAATTCTACCACTGGTGGTTTAATTTTGATTGTTGAGAGTTAATGAGTTAACTAATTTAGTCTCTTACTAATGCTCATGCACTTTACTACGCCATTTTTTAAATGAAAGGGAGGGGTGGTTCAATCTCCAAAATAAGAACAAAAGGAGGGAAGAGTAAAGAAGGATAGAGTGTTTCCACATAAGATGAGATTAATGCTTTAACAATCAAGATAAGTGCATCTACCATAGTTATACCACTATGTTTTAAGTCTCACCAAAGGTTCTAACACCAATACTAAATAATGGGAAGAGTTTGTGTAAGTAGTGAAGAACACTTGATTTATGAACCCTCACTAAATATCAATATTAGAAGTCCATAATCAATAACACGTAAACTTCCAAGATAACTTACAGACTAATACATAAGTTATCAATATTGTAAGGAAAATTAAATGAATTCATAAATATTTCATAACAGACAAGCACATCATAACCTTTGCATTCATAAAATGATAGTGTTAAAACAATTATATGAGAACTAAAATTAGAGATACTTTGACAAATAAAATATAAATTAAACAAAGGATAAAATTGCATTCATTAAAACAACAAGTCTTATTACAAAGTTATCAATCATGGCCAAATTTATCCAATCTAAAATGCTGAGCAAAACTGTAGTTGAAACCTTGGCTTGTATTTCTAGCCTTTGTTTAATGCATATTCTATTTGTAAAAGTATCCCTCATTTCAAATTTGAATGAATGTTAGTGTTCATATAATTGTTTCAATGCTCTGTTATTTTATGAATGTAATGTTTATGATGTGCTTGTCTATTATGACCTATTTGTGAAATTCTTTCATTTTCTTTACAATATTGATAACTTGTGTGTTAGTTTAAAAGTTGTCTTGGAAGTTTATATGTTATTTATTATGGACTTATAATATTGACATTTAATGAGCGTTCATAAATCAATCATTCTTCACATCTTCCCTAGACTCTTCCCATTATGTAATATTGGAGTTAAAACCTTTGGTGAGACTTAACACAATGTATAGTTATGGTAAATACACTTAGCTTGATTGTTGAAGCATTGATCTCATATTGATCTATAAATACTCTTTCCTACCTTACTCTTCCCTTTTTTATTTTTATTTTGGAGATTGAACTACCCCCTCCCTTTAATTTATAAAATGGTAAAGCAAGGTGCATGAACATTAGTAATAGACTGAAGTAGTTAACTCATTAACTAGTAGCAATAAAAATTAAACCACTAATGGTGGAACTACATCTCTTAGAGATTATTCAATGTGAGCTCCATTGTGAATCCAAATACTCAAAACCATGCCCTAGGCTGATCTCACATCAATCCTAAAATGGAGGATGAAAATTCATTATTGTTACCACTATCTTCTCTTCAAAAGCACCCAATCTCATGAGTGTATTTTGGAGTGGGATCTTGGATTATTTTTGACTTAGTATTGGTTTTAAAGTGATGCCCTCTCCTTTATACTTTCTCCATTGTTGTGTGATTCAAACACACACAGCAACTGCTAAAAAAATGGAAGGCATTAAGAATTTAAATATTGAATGTTGACTTATTTGAGATTATCCTTGTTGATGGTAGCATACTAACTATTTTTTGTATGTGAAACATCTTGGAGTCCAGTATACCCATCACCAAACATAGGTCCTATCATAGCCGATTAGTGGTTTCACCCTTGTAATTCCATAAGAGACCCAAAATCAATAAACCCATACCTACAATTGTTCCCACTAGATCATCTTCTCAGTCTCTCCTAAATAGACCACCTAGGATAACCTAGTTAGATATATTATCCATTAACATCCCTAGATTTTTCCATGAATTACCCAAAAACCTTAAGATATATCTTCCCCATTTCACTCCTAATGTAGGATAAACTGTTAAAGAGCATGTTGCATCTTACATGACTACCCTAAGGCTTATGAATTTGGAACATGATAATGTAGAGTGAAGTATTTTACTCTTCAATTTTATGGAATAATCTTATGATTGGTTCCTTAATCTCCCTGAGGACTCAATCCCTAGTTGGAACCATTTCAGTATTACTATTGAAACATTTTGCCACCATTGGTCAAGGTTGTTTATGTGCAAGTTTTAAATAAGACTCCATTAATGGAGTGAAGATTAAATAATATATTAAAAAATTCTATAACCTTCATCAATCCAAAACCATGCTCAAGAATAACTCACAGGTCAAAATTTTGGCATAAGTTTCTTTTATTCTTCTAGCAAACTAGTTACAAGCTAGTGAAGGTAATTTTTAGATGTTCGATGCATGAATGAGAAGAATATTTTATTTGAATAGTATTATTAGAATATAGGTACCAATATTCCATAAATATTCCATGTATTGGTTGCATTTTATATGTCTTAACATTATGAACAATCGTTAATAACAAAAAGTGCTCTAAAACCCTAATAGCTCAGTTTTAGGAGATGTGATTGCATTCTCGAGTTCTTTGTTTAAAATTAAAAGTTTTATAATATTTTATGGGGAATAAATAACCTTAATAAATCCTAATAAATCAAATTTTCAATTCAAATAATAGTGAAAGGTAAGGTACAGGTTGTAGGGTTTCAAGCATGCAGGAGATACAGTGAGAAAAGGTAAGTTTTGAGATGTTTAAATGATTGTTTGAGATTATAAAATGGTTTTAATTATTATATTTTATCATATATATTATAATTAAAAAATAATTAGGTAATTTTTTCTTATAAAACTCAATAAAATGTCAAAACTCAGACTTACAAGCATTCAGAAATGAAATTGTGCAAGCTAGGAAACACTAAAAAGTGCATATTTTGATTTTTATTAAATTAAATATATTTAAATTTTACATGGAGGTATATTTTTATTTAATTTAATTTTTAAAATATTTTTTATATTTTAATATACCTTGGGAAATATAAAAAAGTAGAACATAGGTCTGCATCATGAAGGAAATCAGGGTTTTTAACTAATTTGTTCATAAATAGAATTAGAAATGAGTGTTTCAGATATTACCAAGGGTAAAAAAATTATTTTAAATGTGTATAATTAATTTAAATATATTAATCCATTATTATACAATGAAAACCAATTTAAAATAGGCTAATATCATTGGAAAACATCTTCAGGCAACAAGCAAGCATTTTTTTATGAATTTTTGTTTTAGAGTTTGGTGAAGATTTTTAAAAATTTCTAGGTTTTACCCATTTATAAATATCCAATTATAATATTATTATTTTTATGTGAATCCTATAACTCATTTTATATTTTCAAATCTAAATCAAAGCTTATTGAGGCCTAGAGAGCACAAAAGAGCATTTATGGAGGTTGTATGTGGAGTTTAGAGCTAAAAAATTGTTTGAAGTTATGTGAAACCATGGTAATTACATTAAAATAATATTTAGACTCATTATATATTAAAATAATTAAAATTCATAAAGTTCTAGGTTCTCATGGTGCATTCAACAAGCTTGTCAAGTTGGAGAAGATGAGCATATCCAAGAAGGACTAGATGGAGAGTTGTAATTATCCATCATAAAATGCATTTTAATAAAGGATATTTAATAAATATAAATACACATTAAATATAAAATATCTCTCTTTAAATTCCACCTTGGATTAAGAATATACTTAAAAGCACAGTCAATGCATTAAACCCCTCAATAACCTTATCAAGTCAAACACATGTGTTCTTTGCTATCTGGAGATCAAGAAATGGTTAAGTGTTTTTTTTTAAATGGAATAAAGTTTTTAATAATATTTCAAAAATATCATCATTAGATATCTCTCATATGCCCCATTAGAGATAATTTTAGAAAAAATCAAGTAAAACTCCAAGATGATTCAAGAATCCTTTAATCAGCCCTACAAAGGTGGAGAACCAACATGCAAGAATAGAAGAGTTCAGTTAAATAATTGATCAAGTAAATAATCCCTATTTTCATGTAGGATACTCTTTAAACAAACAACATTCAATCTCTCTCTTACTACACCAGCTTGGAGCTAATTGAGGAGGTTGAGAGAGAGAAACATGCATGCAAGATATAAGGTAGTTGAAGTCAAACTCCATGATACAAGCAAGATATCTAAAGTAAAACTCTAAGATACAAGTAAGATAACTAAAGTCACTCACTATAGAGATGGAAAGTCTCAAATATTTTGAACAAGTTGTTCATAAGGAGTTAATTGAATATGATCAAGATCCCTTCAATATTGAAGACCATCAAAGCATGTATGAGAACCTTTAACTTTTTCAATAACATAAATAAGTTTATCTCTCTCTCTCTAATGTCATATTCAAATAATATAAGGTTAAAATAAATATTTACTACATAGGAGTTGGGAGAGATAGTTGAGTTGAAGTAGAAGTGAAGGATGACTAGGCATGATGACTCATCCCTAGTTTAGGGTTGCTTGTCTCCTCTCTCCTCCCTTAATTTTCTATATGTATGTTCATTTTTTATATAAATTTATAATATTATGATTTTGGATATATATAAACTCTATCAAAAAATTTACTACTTCACGTTTGAAGTAATAAGAAGCTGATTTTTCCTCCATTTTCAAGTTATTCAAGAAGTGTGTGCCTAATATTCATTGATTTAACTTAGTGAATGTTTTTTTCCTATGTTTATATCTAAAATTTTCACCTTTATGCATCAAATGAGAACTCTTACAAGTCATATAAAGTGTCTAATTCTAATTTATATCTAATTTTTAAGTTAATTCAACCTATGTTCATTCCTTCCATGTTAGTGTGAATGTTTCTCAAGACTTGTGTATGAAATATTGATGCAAGAGTCATTGTATGAAGATGAAGTGAACATGTGAAAGTTAATTAGATTAAAGTGTGTCAATTATATTCATAAATTACCTTAATATTGTTGCATCACCCCAAATTTTTATTTTTTATATTCATTTTTAGTTTGAGTATTATTCATTATACCCTTTTCCTAGTCAAGAAACCACTAAATTAGAAAGTTTACAGTGAATTAGGTGAGTGTACCAAAGGTAAAAATCCCTTAATATTGATATTATATTTAATATAAGGTCACCCACACCTTTTATAGCTTCCATTGTGTCAAAAAAGAGTGATAACAGGCACACATTCTCGCAAGTGTACACTTCTGAGTGATAACAATTTGATCACCTCAAAGTTCATAAAGCACTAAATATGCAATCCTATAAATTTAAGGTATAAGGCAAGACCCCATTATTGAAAAATCTGATAATAAAATGAACTCATATTAAGACATTTAAAATATTATGAGTCACTAATTAATAATTAAACAAGTGATTGAGAAAAGCCCTATCTCTGATAAAGGTCATCACATCAGTAAAAGGAGTATATCAATGACAAACAAACCACTAAGCAAGTAAAATAACTTCTTGGTATAAATATTTCATTAAACCATTCCTACACCTTGGTTATATTTTATCCAACCCTATTGTATTAAGAAAAATAAATATCAAAATAAAAGGAAGTTTGAATGGCATGTAAATGCAAGTTTCTTCCTAAGAAAGGGTGATTTGGGCAACCTCCATCGTAGTCTTTCTAGCCTAGATAAAAATGGATAAAGGCCTTAATTAGGACCAAAGGCATCTTTGTCATTGCTATAGATGTTTGGATGGTATTAGAGCAATACCTAAGCCTTTCTTTCTTTGACCAAAATTTTGTAATTAAATTACCTCTCAATAAGCTTTGAATACCTAAGATATGTCTAAGCTTTCATAGTGGATTCAAAAAAATAACTCTTTACAAAAAATAATATTTTGAAGGATTCAAGTCCCAATATTTTTTTGAATCATAATTAATCACTTTTTTCATCTAATTTCATCTAAAGGGAGCTTTATTTATTTATCTCACAGTTCAGTAATGGAGGCCCACAGTCTAGATTCTAAATGTTGATACAATGTTTTCTCCAAAGTAGTCTCTATTTTTTGTGACCAACATACCCCATTTTCATGTTTTTAAATGAGTACCATCTTTAATCTTAAAAATTACATGTTTAGGTCTTGTTATGGAATGAATTAGTATAATTCTAATTTGGAAGTAATTATCTTAAGTCTAATTTATTTATTCACAAGGTGTGTGTGTGTGGATTTTAATGTTACTACTTTCATCAAATTTAGATTCTAGTTTTACAAACAAACTAAGCTAACTAGTTTTTTTCCAAAGGTTTTTTATTCTTTGCAAGAGTGTTCTAACCCCATAGGGGCACCTTACCAAATATTACTTGGTCCAAATTAAAATATTCCCCTTCAATATGAGTGGATTTTCATAATTATTCATTTTGATTAAAAAAATCTCGTATAGATTGTCATCTCACATCTCTCTTTCACTTAGAGTAACCATAAAATCTAAGAGTGGTATCAAATTAAAATTCCAATGTCCAAGTTACTAAGTACAAATTACAATGGTTAAGTCCTTGACCTATAGGATCATTCCATGTTTTAGCACCTAGCTTCCCCATGAAATATTTTTGAACTAAGTCTTTTTCTCTTATGAACCCCCATATTCATAGGATTGAGATGTGTATCTTCATCTCACTTCTCTATGACTTATGAATCACAAGTTCCAAGTCATTTTCACCTAAGCACCTAAGCAACTAGGATTGTTAACATGTGTTCATCCCATTTTCTTGCTTCTATTGACTCAAATAACTAAGATAAAGACTCCCTGAGGTCCTTAATCACCTAAATATATAAAATCATGCCATGTGGTACGATCTTATTCATCTATGACTAACAAGAAAATTCAATACTCCAAATACTAGCAAGCATTCAAAAAAGTGAGGGTCATCCACATGGCAGCATCTCGCTCACCCAGAGCCCAGACAAAGATACACATTCTGAGGCTAGGTGACCTTTTAGATAATTGAGATCATGTCATGTGGCATGATCCCACTATTTAACCCTAAAATGAAATGTTTTGGGTATGTACTTCACTTTAAGCTTAGGGTTAAGAATATAACAATGAAATGGCACAAAAGTGATAAGCATACCTATAGTAAGACAACTAAATGCTAACCTCATATATAAGTATACACTTAATTTATTATGTTGAGATAGTATAAATATGGAAATTATAATTAGGCTAAATATATAAATGACAGAGAAGTACTTAGCATGTTCTAATGTTAACCTATTTCTAGATCTAGAACAGGTTGAAAGCAAGTGGGAAGATAGTTCTAGAATAGTTGTCAATTTTTGAATCTAATGTCTTTGGCTATTTGGATAGTTACTTTATCCTTGGATGGTTGTATCGATTTTATTATTTGAGTCTAATGATAGTCTCATGTATATAATATCTAGTGAAATAGGATGCAACCACCTAGATGCTTTTGGGTTTAACTTCACCTTCATGTTGGTGCATTCATATCTGGCTCATAGATCTGTTTCTACCTCAAATTTTGCTTTTCAGACTAAAAAGAAAGAAACTAAAAGAAAGTAATGGACAAGGCTTGGAAGTACCTGGACTAAAGATTGCGCACCGTAAATCCAGACGTTTGTGAGCACTCCTCTTTGGCTGTGGAGGAATGACACCTGCAAGAAAAAAAGGAAGCTAGGACAAGAAAAACGTTAGACAGATAGGCAGTGGGTTGCCAAGCAAAAGGCTTGTTCCCAGAAGTGTAAAAACTTCCTTAAGGGAGGTCAACCCACTGTTTTGATGAGATAAGTGACTGATAAAAGACAGAATGCCAGAATACAAAAATGACAAAGAAAGTAGAAAGGAAAGAAGCAAACAAAATGATTACCTGAAAGAGCTGTTGGGCTGAAGACAGTCGCCGAGGTCGGAAATGTCGCCGGCGTCGGTTATCTGATCTGCCGGCGTCGGCTATCCTACCGACGTCAGTTGGGGAAGTGACCGGCGTCGGTCTGGGTTGTGGCCTGTAGTTGGGTCTGGGTTGCTTGCTGGACTGTGGACGGGTCTGAGACTGAACGGGGACAAGTTTGGATGGATTGGGGAGTGGCCTGGTTCGGGTTGGGTACCTGTTGCAAGGTCTTTTTGGCAGAGGGGTGAGGAAGTTGAAAGAGACACAGAGGACAGGGAAGAGGAGGATTCACAGAGGATGGGGCCTGAGAAGGCTTTGCAGCCTCTTCAAGGGGGAAGGATAGAGGGAGCAAAAGACAATAGAATATAGATGAATGAATACAATGAAATAACAAACCCAGACTAGCTTACCTTTAGCTTACTGAATGAAGAGAGAAGAAGATGTTGCTGGAGCCATAGAAGAGTTGCTGCAAGGAGAAGATGCTGATCCAGGGCCTTTTCACCTGTTGCTGCTATTGCATGAGTTCAAGACAGAGGAGAGATCAAAGCCAAAGCGTCAAGAGAATCCGTTTTCGAGCTCAAGAGTCCAGGGGGTGCAACGGATGCAGAAGGGGATAATGAAGGCTGCCGACGCCGACAGTTTTGCCGACGTCGGCCGAAGGGTCGCCGACGTCGGCGGTCGCAGGATGGGCACAGAGGCTAAAAATAGCCTCTGCCCACTCTTGCACGCCGCCGAGCGAGGGGTCATGGGCAGAACGGTCATGAGGATGCCAAAATGGACGAGGGGGGATATAATGGTGAGATTTGGCCTAATAAATGCTAGGGGGAAGGTGGAGGGATTCAAGGGAGGATCCAAGGTGGCAAGGGTAGGGTGGAAAGGGGGCCTAATTTAATTAAAAATAGATGTTAATTTCTAATTAATAAGCCCTAGGTGGGTTAGGGACCAAGGAGGACTAGGTGGGAAAAAGGGCCAAGGGGGAGAACCAAGGTGCAGACACGTTTGCGGTGTCTACATTTTCCCCTTTTTGTCTTGTTGGTTGTTCTGAACGAATTGCAAGACAAAAACAGGGAGTGGTTGCCCCAGGTGAAGGATGATGTATTCCCCCTCAAAGCAGGAGTCGAGAGAAGGAACCTGATGTCGGGTGCTGATTTGACAAAAGGTGAATGAGAAAGAGAGAGGTGAGTGAAAATGCTGCAAAAGTCGTGATTGCGCGTATACCACGTCACGGGATAGTCGGGTCAAATTGTCGCATGATCAAGGGTCAAGGAGTGCCAAAATTGAAGTAACCGGGCCCCAGCATTTAGTCGTCTGCTGATCGGGTTACTCAATCTAAGCTGAAGCTCCAAATGGTCATCGTGTCCCAGGTATCCAGGGCTCAGGAAGTGCTCCCAGAAACATGAAAAGGTCACAAGTAGTGGGGATCAACTGGCTCACGATCCTATACTTGTGAAGGGTCAAAAAAAAGTCTGCGGACAATTCTGCTAACCAGCCGTGGAATAGCATACACGCAAAAACAACCAAGGCAACATTGTCTTGGAAGTGGTCGAGGTCGAAGGAGATAGGCATGATCGCCAATGGTCATTGGTCAAGAGGATGGATAGACGAAAGGATGCGACCGAGCTAACCCCAGAAGACATGTTATCTGAGTGCTGCCTACATAGCCCTGGTGACAGGGCCTCAGGCCGATGTAGTTCTCCCTAAAAGGGAGGGGGGTCGGAGGGATTGATAGGTCTTGGTCAAAGTCGATGATTGGTCTTGGTCAGAGGTCTATGATTGGTCTTGATCAAAGGGAATGATTGGTCTTGGTCAAAGTTGACGAAGTTGGGTGTGATAAGAGTCAAAGAAGAGAAGGTTTGTCCATCACAGAGACGAACAAACGGGGGTGGTCGAGCTAACCTCAGAAGATGTGTTATCTGAGTGCTGCCTACATAGCCCTGGTCGTAGGGCCTCAGACCAATGTAGTTCGGACGAAGGGAAAAGATTGATCGATGATTGGATGTGGTCAAGTGTCAAAATGATGAGGGCAAGATGATGCTATAGATGTCACATTGGTCGAGAGGCTTTCATCCCTAGCAAGTTTCCATAGTCGTGATGGATGTATGCTAAAAATGAATAGAAGGTCTATTTATGCTTCAACAAGTATTGGTTTATGCTTAACATAAATTGGGTCTGGTCGGTAGTTTCCATGGGTATTGGTCTCCATAGAAACTATGCGAAAAGGACAAGGATGATGCCTGATGTCATGTTGGAAATGTCGAGGCTGGTTTGAAAAAAATGTTGAAGTTGGCTGGGTTTAAGGATGAGTCGATAATTGACGTGGCCAAAGCGTGACCAAAGTGTAGAGAAAAGGTGAAAGGCAAATTGCTCTTTCATTGACACGGACCAGAAAGGAAGCATAGATAGGGGTTATTAGAACAAAAGCCCCGTTCATGCATTGCGTCGATGACCAGTGTTGAGTTAGAACGGTAATCGAATCACTTTGACATTAAAGTGAGCTCGAAGTCCCTTGAGCCGGTGATAGAAGGGGGATAGGGTAACCCAGTTTAAGAGCAGGAATAACCTTGCCCCTTTTGTAGGAGACCCTGAGACAACTACAAGCCAATGTCCGTGACTCGTTTTTTTTTTTTTTTTTTTTTTTTTTTTTTTTGTGTCAGGCTGATCGATGCGGGAAGCCTGCATAGAGATGTCACTTGATGTAATGGTCATGTTGCGAAGCTGATCGATGCGGGAAGCTTCTAATAAAAGTGCTGTTTATTGCCAGAGTAGTCATAGCCATCCTTCGAGGGAGTGGTCTATATTTTTGCTTAATAATGTTTGAAAAGTTGGCCTAGCTGTCCTTCAAGGGATCAGTCTAGTAATACAGCAATGATAGTACAGCTGTCCTTCGAGGGATCAGTCTGTCTTTTTTATTTGACTTGACTTGATTTAGTGACCATCGATATGTTTTGACATCTTGATTTGGATTTATTGATAGGAATGAGAGTCACGGACAAGACTGTAGAAGCTCAAGGACGCCCCTTTTTATTAGGACAAAGCATCACTGCATCCTAAAAGGGTTGTAGAGGACTTGTTAAAGGGGAATAGGGTTGAAAGGGATGAGGATTAAGAGGACGAGGATTGCTCAAGGGACGAGCTTAAGTTACGTGTCAAGTAGACGAGTACGCGACTAACAGAAGAAAGGTCGAAGATGTAACGCATTAAGAGGCTCAGGTTCCGGCCGTCCGTCGAGGGAAGACAGACGATAAGTCCCTGACCCATACTTGTGCGTGATGATAAAAGGTCCAAGCCAATTGGGGGCGAATTTACCTCGTTTACTTTGCTCCATATTGGTCACGTGCTGATTCTCTTTGAGGATGAGGTCTCTGATGTTAAAATCTCGTTCTCGCAGATTTTTGTCGTAGGCCCGCTTTATGAGACTTTGGTAGACATGGAGATGATTAAGGGCAGCAAGACGATGCTCATCGAGTAACTCAAGTTGAGCTAAGCGATCCTGACGAAAGTCATCGTTGGAGAGAATGTCATGCAGGGAGATGCGGAGAGACGGGATCTGTACTTCGAGAGGTAAGACAGCCTCTGTTCCGTACATGAGAGAAAAGGGGGTAGCACCCGTAGAGGTTCGGATGCTAGTGCGGTAGGCCCACAAAGCGAAGGGGATATGAACGTGCCAATCCCTTCCTGTATCGTCGACCACCTTCATGAGAATTTTGGTGAGAATTTTGTTGGAAGCCTCGGCCTGCCCATTTGCTTGTGGGTAGTAAGGCGAAGAAAAGCTGAGTTTGATGCCAAATGAGTCGCATAGTTTTTGGACAGTCTTGTTTTTGAAGGACTTGCCGTTGTCTGTGATGATTTTGTGAGGGACACCGAAGCGACAGATGATGTGGCTACTGATGAAGTCGGCAATTTTGTCGGCTTTTATGGAGACGAGAGGAATGGCTTCCACCCACTTGGTGAAATACTCAGTGGCAGTGATGATGGACTGATGACGAAGAGACGAGTGAGGGTTGATCTCACCGATGAGATCCAAGCTCCACTGAGAAAAAGGCCAAAAATCCTGAGCGACTTGCAAGGCGTGACTGGGGAGATGAAGCAGGTTAGAGTGCTGCTGACACTTGATGCAACGCCGAACATAATCGCTACAGTCTTGATGAAGGGTGGGCCAATAATAACCCAGGCGAAGGAGGCGCTTGGCAACCGAGTTTCCACTGAAGTGTCCACCACAAATCCCGTCGTGGACTTGCTTTATGGCTTGAGGAGCTTCAGTGGAGGTTAGACAGCGAAGAAGGAGGCCGTCGAAGCCTCGCTTATAGAGAAGGCCCCCTAGCATGGTATAGCGAGCTGTGCGCTTGATGAAAGCTCATCGCGCATTGCTAGAGAGGTTGGGAGGAGTGACAGAAAGAGACAAGTAGTCCACAAGTTGCTTATACCAGTCATCTTGTGGGCTAGAATTGACAGTATTGATATGGTCGATGTGAGGAGGGATGTATGAAGGCAAGGGTATGCGATGCACTATGACAAAAAGGTGGGATGATGATGATGAAGACGGGATACGCGAAGCAAGAGAAGCCATGGTGTCGGCAAACTTGTTCGTAGAGCGTGGAACAGTCTGTAAGAGGTAATGGTCGAAAGATGCCAAAAGAGTGTCAGCACGATTCTTATACCTCTGTAAAACTTCGTTTTTACAGAGATATGAACCGTTAACTTGATTAACGACGAGCTGCGAATCGCCGAAGATGTTGATAGACTTGATGTGGAGAGAAAGGGCAGTCTGAAGTCCCAAAATTAAGGCCTCGTATTCGGCCATATTATTGGTACAATCGAAGTCAAGCTTGAAAGATAGAGGCAAGGGCTCCCCATCGAGTGGGATGAGGATGACCCCCGCACCCCCACCGAGTTGACATTTGGAACCGTCAAAGAACATAGTCATCTGGTAGACGGTGTCATCGGTGGAAAGTGTGGCGATAGACTCGTCAGGGAACTCACAGTGTGAAGGTCAGTTGTCGGGAAGAGGGGCATCTGCCAGTTGGTCAGCAATGGTTTGCCCCTTGATAGATTTCTGTTGGATGAATTCGAAGTCAAACTCAGCAAGCAGCATGAGCCACCGAGCCATACGTTGATTCTGGTATGGCTTGGAGTGCATGTACTTGAGAGGGTCAGTGTGAGTGACGACAAAGGTTTTGTGGTTGAGAAGATAGTGGCGGAGCTTGGTAGCGGAGAAGACTAATGCCAAACAGAGTTTCTCGGTATGAGTATACCGAGTTTCATAGTCGACCAGTGTTCGACTGATGTAGTAAACCGCTTGCTCGCGATGATGCTCGTCTCGGTGCGCGATCATGGCACCTAACGAATGGTTGGTAGCAGAGATATAAAGGTAGAAGGGTTGGTCGTCCTTAGGTGGAATGAGGACTGGTGGAGAGACCAGATAGCCTTTGAGGGCCTCAAAAGCCTCTTGACAGTTCCCATCCCACTTAAAGGAGACGTCCTTCTTAAGGAGGTGATGAAAAGGTTGGCAGCGGTCTGAAAGTTGCGAGATGAAACGGCGAATGGACTGGAGCTTCCCTTGTAGACTGCGAAGCTGCTTGAGATTGGTCGGGGGTGGCATTTTAAGAATAGCGCGGATCTTGGCGGGATCTATCTCGATACCACGGAAAGAAATGATGAAGCCGAGAAGTTTGCCTGAGAGGACCCCAAAGACACACTTCTTGGGGTTGAGGCAGACATTGTATTGAAGGAGACGAGAGAAGATGATTGTGAGAATGGTCAAGTGGTCGCGGCGGAGCTTGGACTTGCCGAGAAGGTCATCCACATAGTCCTCCATGATTTTGTGGAGGAGATCATGGAAAATGTAAGTCATGGCACGCTGATAAGTGGCACCAGCATTTTTTAGGCCGAAAGGCATGACTCGATAGCAAAAAGTCCCCCATGGGGTGATAAAGGTAGTCTTGTGCTGGTCTTCCGATGCGATCAGGATTTGATTGTATCCTAAAAACCCGTCCATGAGAGATAGCATCTCATGGCCGGCCGTGAGATCAACAAGCTGGTCGATGTTAGGAAGAGGAAAGTCGTCTTTGGGACAGGCTAGGTTAAGGTTGCGATAGTCCGTGCAGATCCGAATCCCCCCAGTTGCTTTAGTAACTGGGACGATGTTAGAGACCCACTGTGGATAATTGATGGGTTGGATGAAGGAGACAAAAAGAAGGCGCTGAAGCTCCTCTTTGACAAGAAGCGCAACGCGAGGATGCATCTTTCGAAGCTTCTGCCTAACAGGCTTAGCCTCTGGTTTGGTGACAATGTTATGGGTAGCAATGGTAGGGTCGATGCCAGGCATGTCGCTGTAAGTCCAGGCAAAGGCCTTGCTATGGTTGGAAAGGAACTGGGCATAGTCAAGCTGCTCCTGAGTGTCTAAAGATTGGCCAATCTTTAAGACGTGAGGAACATCAGAAGAAGAAGGGAGGTTGATGTCAATGGTGGATTCATTTAACATAACCTGGGTCTCGGAAGGGAGGAAACGCTGGACGAAAGAGTCATCGGCACCCATGTAGGAAAGGATGGCGTCATCGTCAACGCAGTGGACAGTGTGAATGGTTGCCTACTCATCCTCTACCATGCCAGGAAAGATGAGAGGGAGAGACCTGGGCACCCCATTGAGCTGATAGGTCAGGGGTTCCAGGCGGATGGTGTTTATGAAAAAAAAAAAAAAAACTAGGAGGGATGGAAACTACCGACTCCGTAGGTGATGAAGGAGAAATGGGCGAGTCTGTAAGAGATTGGTCAATGGTTGGTTTGGGACAAAGGTCGGAAGGAGCCTGAGTGGGGTCATGATATCCCAGGCCATACCGTTTCTTGGCATCGTGATCATTGAGCGGCTCGATGGGCTGATGGGAGCCCTGCTCATAACGTCCAAAACCAAAACCCTTCCATGCACACCTGTGAAGGTAAGTGTGTGCAAAGGCGGGGTTGCCAAGAAATGAGAAATCAGATGTGAAAGGTCGAGGCGAAGAAAGAGAAGTGCCGTAGGTAGGGGCTTGATTAAGCCCCCCATAGACAAAGTTGGTTTGGAAGTGAGGAGGACCATAAGATAAGATCGTCCCGATTCGAGGGTCGTAATTAGGACTGAGGTGAAGGCGTCCATACTCTTGTGGAGTTTGGAACATGTCGAGGGTCAACAAGTGGTATTCCCCAAGTGATAGTCATTGGAAGATGTCTTCCATGGGGTCCTTGGTCGGCGCTTGAAGAGGAGGGGTGAGGGCAACTGCCGATTGCAAACTGGTCGAAGCTTCTGCAGATGGAGGCGGTGCCGGAGTGGACGGCTTGATGGGAATGAGGACGTCGTTAGGATGATAGGTGGTGTTGCAAGTCTTGAAGGGTGAAGGGTCAGCGGGAATGGTGTGGACTTGCCCGTCATGCTCAAACTTCACACAACGGTGCAGGGTGGAGGGGATACAGGCCATGGCACGGATCCAAGGTCAGCCCAGTAAAAGGTTGTATTGAAACTCTCCTTCGATGATATAGAAGAGCTCCAGGACTGTGCATGGGCCTACGCGAATGTGGAGGATGACTGTGCCAATGGTCGTGGCGGTGGTGTCGTTAAAAGAGCGTAAGATCACGTCAGTTTTGGAGACACAGTTTTTGGGAAGAGCCAGCTGATCAAAGGCGTGGGTAGAGATTATGTTGATGCTAGCGCCGCCGTCGATCATAACACGTTTGATGCACGTCCGATCGACGTAGGCAGTGATGAAGAGGGCGGCGTCCTGATCTTCCGTGTTAGATGTGGGAATCTCAGAATCGCTGAATGTGATGGAGTTGACAGGAGATAAAGAATGGACGAGGGCAGCGAGTGGTTGGGGGTCCTCGGGTTGGACCTCCGCTGCCTGCAAGGCTTGGATAAGGGCTTGACGGTGCTGAGGCGAAGTTTGGATAAGGTCATAAAGAGACATCTTCACTGGTGTCTGGTGAAGCTGCTTCATCATGGAGTTGTGAATTGGTCCAGAAGAGGAAGATGAAGAAGGTTAGGACGCGCCAAGGATAGAAATTTTAGGCTTGGGCGCAAGGGGTGGCTTGACGAAGGGATAGGTCCAAGGAATGGCAGCTTTTGCTTTGGCCTTGTCCTGCTGCGACCTAGTGGTTATACGGATGGCATTGATTTCGAAAATGGGAGGCGAAGAAGGGGTCATGTTTTGCTGGTGAGATGTTGACGTGTTTGAAGGAGTTGGACAGGAAGGAGTCG
Organism: Torreya grandis; assembly: GCA_037957365.1. Taxonomy (NCBI): domain Eukaryota; kingdom Viridiplantae; phylum Streptophyta; class Pinopsida; order Cupressales; family Taxaceae; genus Torreya; species Torreya grandis. The sequence goes on along the minus strand of JARHVA010001545.1, from coordinate 505,880 downwards.
GGGTCTGGTCAAGAGTGTCCTCAAGGAGAAGAGTGTCCTTCTCCATATGGCGGCGGATGACGGCCTTGAGGGCACAGCAAGTCTCGGTGTCGTGTCCTGGTGTATGATGATATAAGCAAATTTTCGTATCGTCGAACCAGGAGGGCTTAGACCCGAGAGGTTGGAAAGGCTTGATGGGCAGAAGGGTTATGTCAGAAGTCTGGAGAAGTCGGCATAATATTGACGAGTATGAGCCCAATAGAGGGTCCGTGCTATTTGATATGCGCGAGGTTGGTGACTTTTGCTTAGGCGAGGTTAGAAGAGGTTTCCGTACCACCTTATGGGTTGATGGCGCGGTGACAGATGGAGATGGCTCTGGCCTGGTGATTGAGAATGCCTTTTTAGGAGAGGGACGACTGGAGGTAGGCAGAGGAAGCAAAGGAGGTAACGAGTTTTGGTTGAAGGTCGGAGTGGGAAGGATGTTAGCCAAGGTCGAAGGATGGGGGCCCAAAATAGATGGCAACGGTGACGGAGAAGGAGGCGTTCGTTTCTGTGGTCTAGCAGTCTTTCTTGACTTGGTTGGAAGAGTACTGCTGGTCGAGGTCTGGCCTAGGTCCACCTTCACTTGTGGGTGAGTGAGGGTGGAGACAGGACGAAGGCCAAATGACTTGATGGGTTTGGACGAGATAGACGCAAGCTTTGGTTTGGATGGATTTGGTTGAGGTTTGAGGGTCTGGTCTTTGTCAAGAGTCTGACGAGATTCTGCCTTGGGAGGATTAGCGGCATGTGATGAGAGGGCGCGGGCATGTTGAAGGGCTTTAAGACGCTCCCACAACACCTGAGGCATCACTTTCCGCGGAGGGAGAAGTTCAATCTTCTCCACTAACCGGGAAAATGGCTGAGAGGAAGATGTTGATGGTTGCGAGGTTGAAGACGAGACGGGTGCAGGGTATGGTGAAGTCATGACAGATTTAGATGAGGACGAAGGAGGGACAGGTTCTTCCCTGGGTGGAGAAGAAACCGGGGAGCGAGGCTCCTCCAGCGGGGAAAGGGCAGGGATGACGGGGCCCCCCACTTGCAGCTGAGGGGTAAGAAGGGTCGGGTCCTCCATAGGCAATAGAACGGGGGATGGCGAGACTGGAGGTGCAGGTAAGGCCGAGGCATCCTCCAAGATGAGAGAGGTCAATGGAGAACTAGCCGGGGAGAGAGGTTCGTCCACATGTGATGGACTGATTGATGGACTAACCTCAAGAGGTTGATTGGGGATGAAAGGGGAGACCGTATTGACTGTTCGAACGTTGTGCTCATGATTGTCGTCAATTAAGGTCTGGACGCTGTTCTGAGTTGGCGGATGATTGGGAAAAGGTTGTTTGAAGATGTCGATGGCCTGATTAGGGGGTGCATTTGGATTGTCTAAGATGAGATCCCCCTTTTCGAGCATGTCTTGTATTATGTTCTTAAAGGTTTTGCAGTTCTCCGTGTCATGGCCCTTAACACGGTGGAAGCTGCAGAAGTCATGCTCCCTATACCACGCGGGGATGGCGTGTGAGGGATCAAATTGCGGTGGAGGTCGGGCTTGAGGGAGATTGAGGGCCCCCTGCTTGAGAAGCTTTTCCAGCACAGACGCATATGATTCTCCGAGAGGAGTATATCGTCGCTGCATGTATCTTTGCTGGAATTGCCGAGTAGCGCTCTGAGATGTAGAGGGCTCAGGCTGATTGGTCGAAGAAGATGAAGGTCTGACAACCACGGCATTAGCTGAAGCCTTGGATTTAGAATTGGATGATGATGGCTTGGCAGAGGAAGAGTCATTGGCCTTAGAGCTGGGATTCTTATTCCGCAACTTGACTTTGTTCTCCTCGATGGCACGCAACTCTAGTTTGCGGGCCATCGTGAAGGCCTCGTCAAAAGTGCGGAAGGTTTGAACCCTCAGGGTGGAAGAGATATGTCGGGCACAGGCTTGAGAAAAGAGTTCAATAAGCTCAGCCTGGGGCAAGGAAAAGGAGAGTTGGTTGATAAGGCCTCTCCATCGAGCAACGAAGTCGGCTATGGACTCATCCTCGAATTGCCGAATAGAATAGAGGTCCGTGATTGAGACTTTCTTGGTTATGTTGATAGAAAAGTGATCGAGGAATAGCTGAGCCAATTGCGTGAATGAGAAGAGAGAATGGCTAGGAAGGGAGCTGTACCAGTCAAGTGCAGCACCCGAGAGAGACATAGGAAAGGTGCGTAAGAGTAACGCATCGTCATGGCCAATGAGGTAGCAGGCGTGTCTGAATGCCCGCAAGTGTTGTTGGGGGTCTTCCTTGTTTTGAAAGCGAGAAAACTTCGGAAGCTCCCACTGGCTAGGATATGGTCTGATTGGGACGGAAGGATGAATGGGCTCGTTACAGATCTGCTCGTATGAAAGAGTGTTGCGCGAGCCGGAAACAGAGGTCTCAAGACTGGTCATCTTGTCCATCAACATCTTGATGATGTCTACCGACGGATTGACAGGTTGCGCGCCCCCTAAGTTGTAGGGCGCTCGGAAGAGGTTAGAGGAGGCGAGCAACATAGTCGGTTGTAGAATGTACGGATGACTAATCGCAGGGGCAGAGGTGGATGCTAAAGGTGGTTGGTTAGAAGACATAGCTGGGCCCGTTGTTGCCACAAGAGGTTGGACTGTGGTAACGGGGGCCAAGGGGTAGGAAGCCACCCTGGTGTTGATAGGGGCCAGGGTAGGCGGGATAGAGACAACAAGGTTTTGAAATGGAGTGGATAGCGGTTGAGCAGGTTGAGGTTGACAAGAGGCCGAAACCCCGGTGGAAGTGGGCCCAATGATAGAGGGGGAGGCCACACCTGGGAGATTGGTCAAAGTCTGGTCAGTGGTCAAAGCGATGGCTTGGGTGTCCGAAGGTTGAACCACGGATGCTGTCGATACAGCCGTAGTCGCGACAAGGGAGGTTGGCATTCCATAGATTGGATTGCCCAAGGAGTCTCGCGTTCGGCTATGCGCGAGATAATGTTGCAAGGCCTTGACGTTGAGGTCCAAGAATCGCTCGAAGTCTTGGTCCCCTTCTTGGACAATGGGAGTCTGCGGCGGGGTTGGACGAACGGGAGTTCTTTCGGTCTCTGAGTTGAACTCCATTGTAGGCTTGGTCACGGACGGGGTGGACGGAAGTGGTTGACGGCTAGCGTGGTTGACAAGAGCTTTGGCTTGGCTTCGGGTCAAAACCATGCAAGGCAAAGAAGGTTCAGGTCTCAGGAACTGTGTTGCTCAGTTCCAGAAAACTAGGATGGAGTTTTTGACAGAGAAAAGACAGGCTTCAGGTTGCTAGTTTTGAAAAAAAAGGACAGTGACAGAGACCGACGTCGGTTGGAAAACCGATGTCGGTAGGAAATGAGGCCGGCGTCAGTCAGATAACCGATGCTGGTAACAGATGAAGCCGATGTCGGTAGCAGAACCGATGCCGGTGACAGGGGAAGCCGACGTCGGTGGCAGAACCGATGTCGGTCACTGTATTTTCCAGAGAGCCAAAAAGTTCTTGGAAAAACAAAGAAGAAAGCGTCCTCACACACTCAAACAAACAGATGAGAAGAGGAAAACAGAGAAGGACAGACAAGCCTAAGCGATAAATCTTAGGAATTAACCTTAGAAACTTGTGGCTTATGCCTTAGATGAATGTTCGGGGAGATTGGCTGAAAAATGGGTCCTAGAAGAAGGCAGTCTAAAGATGGTTTCGGGTGTTGTTTTAGGTGCTCAAAGATCTGTGTTAGGGTCTGGTACGTGGCCTGGTGCTAAGGAGCAAGCTCCCCTCACTTCACGATTCCAGTGGTTAGCTGGTCTCGCTTAGCCAAGATATACCTCGCCTAGAGTTTATCCTCCGCCAGAGAACGGAGTGGGCTTCCCCCTTGGTGATGAAATCCAAGTAGGGTCACCAGGACGGGTAAGGTATCTACTGGGTGATGAAATCCCAGTCGGGCCTTGTCTCAGGTATGTTTTATGTGTGTTTTAGTGCATGTGATTCGGTAGTGTAACATCAAGTGTCTAGATTTATTCAATATGCGCCTAAGTTACTAGATGTGGACTAATGCAAGCACAAGCAGAAATGAAAGTGCAATATGTTTTAATACCCAAGTCGAAATGTGATGTTGTTATGAAGACAAGATGGAGAAAGGGACGAGAGTATGATATTTAGACTAGTCTAGAATGCAAAGAAGAAAGATTCATTTTAGTCCTTGCTTATAGTGTCATTTGGAATAGAAGAAAGAGATAAGAGAGAAGGAGCCTAAATGCACCTAAATGAATGAAAAAGAAAAAGGAACCCAGGAGGAACCTAGGGTCCCACCGGGCGTGCCAGAGATGTTTCTACCTCAAATTTCGCTTTTCAGACTAAAAAGAAAGAAACTAAAAGAAAGTAATGGACAAGGCTTGGAAGTACCTGGACTAAAGATTGCACACCGTAAATCCAGACGTTTGTGAGCACTCCTCTTTGGCTGTGGAGGAATGACACCTGCAAGAAAAAAAGGAAGCTAGGACAAGAAAAACGTTAGACAGATAGGCAGTGGGTTGCCAAGCAAAAGGCTTGTTCCCAGAAGTGTAAAAACTTCCTTAAGGGAGGTCAACCCACTGTTTTGATGAGATAAGTGACTGATAAAAGATAGAATGCCAGAATACAGAAATGACAAAGAAAGTAGAAAGGAAAGAAGCAAACAAAATGATTACCTGAAAGAGCTGTTGGGCTGAAGACAGTCGCCGAGGTCGGAAATGTCGCCGGCGTCGGTTATCTGATCTGCCGGCGTCGGCTATCCTGCCGACGTCGGTTGGGGAAGTGACCGGCGTCGGTCTGGGTTGTGGCCTGTAGTCGGGTCTGGGTTGCTTGCTGGACTGTGGACGGGTCTGAGACTGAACGGGGACAAGTTTGGATGGATTGGGGAGTGGCCTGGTTCGGGTTGGGTACCTGTTGCAAGGTCTTTTTGGCAGAGGGGTGAGGAAGTTGAAAGAGACACAGAGGACAGGGAAGAGGAGGATTCAGAGAGGATGGGGCCTGAGAAGGCTTTGCAGCCTCTTCAAGGGGGAAAGACAGAGGGAGCAAAAGACAATAGAATATAGATGAATGAATACAATGAAATAACAAACCCAGACTAGCTTACCTTTAGCTTACTGAATGAAGAGAGAAGAAGATGTTGCTGGAGCCATAGAAGAGTTGCTGCAAGGAGAAGATGCTGATCCAGGGCCTTTTCACCTGTTGCTGCTATTGCACGAGGTCAAGACAGAGGAGAGATCAAAGCCAAAGCGTCAAGAGAATCCGTTTTCGAGCTCAAGAGTCCAGGGGGTGCAACGGATGCAGAAGGGGATAATGAAGGCTGCCGATGCCGGCAGTTTCGCCGACGTCGGCCGAAGGGTCGCCGACGTCGGCGGTCGCAGGATGGGCACAGAGGCTAAAAATAGCCTCTGCCCACTCTTGCACGCCGCCGAGTGAGGGGTCATGGGCAGAACGGTCATGAGGATGCCAAAATGGACGAGGGGGGATATAATGGTGAGATTTGGCCTAATAAATGCTAGGGGGAAGGTGGAGGGATTCAAGGGAGGATCCAAGGTGGCAAGGGTAGGGTGGAAAGGGGGCCTAATTTAATTAAAAATAGATGTTAATTTCTAATTAATAAGCCCTAGGTGGGTTAGGGACCAAGGAGGACTAGGTGGGAAAAAGGGCCAAGGGGGAGAACCAAGGTGCAGACACGTTTGCGGTGTCTACAAGATCATCACTCCTTATAAAATGGAAAAATCATAGATTTCTTTTTTTAATATGACCTTGGGGAAAATGGGATAGTGGGTATATGGTATTGAGCTAACCCTAATGACCCCACTATTAAAGGACACTACCTACATATTTAATACTCTGAAGAGGGCCTTAGATTGATATAATTCTCCACTACATGTTAGATTATGTGTGAATCATGTAATGTGTGTAAAGTACGTACATCAATGACCTAACTTGTAACTTATTAAATCAAACTCTTTAGTTGTTTATTTAGTACTTCATACCTATAGATGTGTAGTCCCTATGATTGGTTTGGAAATAGGAATAAAAATGGAAGCTTTACTTAATTGAATGATCTTTGGTATAATTACTAAGATCCATAGGTCAATAATGAATGAGGTTTGATCTTGTATTTATATAAATATCTTTAGAGTAATAACTCACATTAAATCACTTAGGCCAACCATTAAGGTGTGCTTCATTTTTAAATTGGATGATTTTATGGCACTAGACACTTGTGTAAGGGCAAGACACTAATTTTGACATTATTATCTATCTTGAACATTAGTGTCCAAGGAGTAGTAAAACATGTCTAGAATCAAAACTTGTAGAGGTGTAAGATAAGTAACTTTTAAGTATTCTAGGCAAGAGAGAATGTTAATCATCAATATAATACTGGTCAGACTAAAAGATAGCCAAAGGGCATAAGATAGATCAAATGCAAGACTTACAAAAATAAGGATAGTGTCAAACAAAGAGAAACAACCAAGGTCTAATATTTCCAAGTATACAAGACTAATTTGATATATAATCATAAAATATCATCTACATTCCCCCCTTTAATCTAGTAATTAAATTTCTAGTTTAAAAGAAAGGAATCAATACTTGGGTGTGTATGTACACCTTATCTTTGCTTGAGTTGAATTTGAGTGTTTTTTTGGTGATTGACCTACAACCAAGAGAATTTTACAATGTAAAATCAATGCATATAATTTGGGTTAAAAATACTTAAAATATATTGAAATTCAAAGATCAAGGTTTAGGAGTACACTTGTGTGTCAATGGAACCACCTTGCTTATTGAAAATTTATTTTGTAAAAGATGTATAATTATAAGGATCTAAAAATGATATTATGATAAATATAGATAAATATTTAAAGTTCATATATCTAAGGGGAGGGAGAGATATGAATTCACATGCCCCCAACTTTAGAGGAAAAAGTGAGTTGCAACTTGGTAGTTGAGATTATCTCAACTGTGCAACCTAATGATAATTATAACCTAGTGATGTTAGATGATCAATTCCAAACTAAAATTTAGAAATATTGAGTGATTTGATAACCTCAACCATACCAAAATGTGAACCATCTACTCTAGTAAATTGGCTCAATATGGTCTATAAAAGTTTTTAGGGTATCAATATGCAAAATGGTTTTGGAATTTGAAACTAATTTGGATTTTTTGATATAAGGCACATATTTTATAGAATATTAACTTTATATATGTCTCATTCTAAAAATATGTATAACAATAGTACCAAAGTATAAAATTATACCATAACTATGAATCTAAATCATACAACTGTGTGCTTTATCTAATTTAGATAACTATGTAAGTGTAGACGACATGATTCTAAAGAATGCCCCCACTATATATGGAGAGATATGAAAACTAATATAAGTACCAATATGGAGGACATCTTTCTAAAGCATGCCTAAACTATAAACTAAAGATGTTGAATACTGAATAGGTGTGAAGAAAATGCTTCCAAAACATGCCCCCACTGAATCTGTGAACTAAAATAAGTACTATCTACTGAATCAATGTGGAGAAAATGATTCCTAAGCATGCCCACACTCAATATAAAAAATTTGAATGTGTGTAACCCATGCCCATATGACATTCCCCCATTGAATCTTCAAACTGATATATGTATCAAACACTGAATGAGTGTGAAGAACATGCTTCCAAAGCATGCCCCAACTAATATGACCCCCTTTAAGGTGAATTAAAGATTGTAACTAGAGTTAACTCACCTCAAAAGGGTAAGATAACTATAAAATATATGAATCTAACTATGAAGCATATAGAATGAATGTATCTATGTATATGTAACATTGAAGGACATAGAACCAATGTGATCACATGTACAAATAAGACGAATGATTAATATCATGGAAATGTCTAGATAGTAACATTAAAATCTCAATGACAAAATAATCACACACATAAGATCACTCAAAATTAAGTCAAAAGGTAATGATCCAAGGAGACCACAAATAAGGGGTAGGTTAAAATGTTGCACAATTAAAGGTACATGACTTATTCCAATATCAATAAAGGTAAGGATGACATATTTAAATATTGATATAATAAATAATGACATATGAAAATGTTAATGAAAGCATACATCATGATGTCTATAAGTAAAAGAGCATATTCAAATGCTCTAACAAGGAATACAATAACAAGGCAAGACACTTAAGGAGGTGCATAAGGTTAAACATTAGTAGCTATCATAAACATGCCATAGTAACCCATGAATCAAATGTATTTAAGAAAAAAATGTCAACAAGTACCCTATGTAAGTATAGATGTAAGCTCAAACATGATAATGTAGGGTGATCATTAAATCATATAACCTGTGTATCAATATCAAAGAAGTATATGTCCCCAATGTCCATATGATATGAGTAGAGGGAAATCCAAACATCTAAAATAATAATGTATCATGTATTTGTGTATGCCTATATCACACTCGAGTAGAAGTGTGACACTCATGTGTATGTAAGATTAATTAAGTATATCATCCATCAACATGGAACTAACACATAAATGCCAAGGAGCCAATAAAACATGTAGGTGCTAAAAAACTTTGTGGAATGTTTTTTTTTATATTTTTTGAATATTTGAAAGGGAAATATGATCCCATTACTCCATCCAATGTATGGTCATATATATCTTCCCATTATGAACTTAGTGTAATAATCTTATGACATTGATGAGTAGCATGTATAGGTGTAATATCTGTCATTATATTATTTGTGATGTTGTGTATGTAAAATAAGACTTTGTGGTCTAAGAGAGATACTAGGAGTAATAGTCATAGGGCTTCGTAGAACCAATCATTGAGTGTTCTATGGTTTCTTTGGTATAGCAATAATTGGTACATGTGTAGGTGATTTAGTTTTCTTAATTAGAAATTAGGAATTTATATCATGGTTATTTGGTAGGTTTAGATTTGGTATTATTATTTCACATGATAGTGTACCTTTAGTTTCTTACATTTGTTTCCATAATGTATGTTTAGATATGGTAAATTATGTAACAAGTATGTTACTTTTTAAATGCATGTATTATATTAGCAATATATAAATTACCATATGCAATGAAATCCATATGGATATAAGAAACCCTAACTATAATGATCATATGTAAATGACTTTGGATTGTGTTTCTATAATCACCTATAAAGTATTTGTATATGTGCAATCCCTATGACTGGTTTAGAAATATGAATAAATAGGGAAACTTTGCTTAATTGAATGCTCTTTGGTCTAATTGTTACTTTTCATAGGTTAGGAATGAATGAGGGTTGAGATTGTATTTATATCAATCCCTTTAGAGTAATAACTCACATTAAATCACTTAAGCTAACCATTAGGATATGCTTCATTTTCAAATTGGATGACTTTAAGGAACTGTACACTTACATCAGGGCAGGATGGCAATGTCAATATTATTGTTTGTCTTAGACATTAGTGTTTAGTGAGTATAAAAATAGGTATAGGATCTGAACATGTAAAGCTATAAGATAAGTACATTATAAGTATTATAGGAAAGATAAAAAATTTGTGTCATCAATATAAGACTGTTTAAACTAAGAGATAATCCAAGGGGCATAAGATAGATAAAATTTGAAGCTTACAAAAGCAAGGAGAGTGTAGAACTATGAAGAACAACCAAAGCTTGAGTTTTCTAAGTGTACAAGACTAAAGTGTTATATAATCACAAAATATAATTTACACATGCTCACCCATGGATTTTTATATAGGACAATGGCTAGTCCCATAGTTAAAGATTAAAGACCCCTGGGATAAGTGAGGATCATCCATGCGGTAGCATACCAGTTGTCTAAAGCTTGTAGATTTATCAAAATACATGTGAATCTTGTAAGAGGTTATATTAATGATATTGATCCACATGTCAACATCTCATTCCTCTAGAGAAAATTGTTAAAATATCCCAAATTCTGAGGTCCTTGATTACCCACATAAATGAGATCATGCCATGTGGCATGATCCCACTTGTTCACGACTAATAGTAGGATAAAATCCTAAGGTCCTTGAGTGCCTAGATAAGAGAGTTTTGTCTATGTGGTAGAATCTAATTAACTCATATCCTAAAAATAGAGCAAAGGAATATACATATTAGGCAACCCTATAGATAATTGAGATCATTTCATGTGGCATGATCCCACTCATCTATGGTAAAATTCCGAAGGACCTATACATCAAATCTTAGAAACTAAGTAGACTAGTGGGACCAGGCCACATGTCTATATTTTTTTAAATCATGGTCAAATGGCCAATGACAAAGGATTCAAGGCTTAGATGCATGAAACCTAGACATGTGGTAAAGAATAAGGCTCAACAAAGTGACTAAGAGGTCAAAATCAATGACATTATGACATGTATTTCTATCTATAGAAAAAGAAGATAAAAGACATGAATATGGGTCTTATGAGGAATACAAATACATAATTTTCATTTTAAGAATTACTTGGTATCCAAATCAATTCTAGTACATGAGCTAAAAATAAGGTCTATAGGTCCTGGTTGAACAGTAAATAGACAAATGTTTCAATCCTAAGGAGTTCGACTAGGACACTTGTTTCAACTTTAATAAATAAGAGATAAAAAGGTGAACCCTAATGCATTATAGATAGACATTTGTCATTTTTTTAAAGGGGCTAAGTACTCAAATATATTGGCAATGTTCCATTTAGCCATCCCTTTGGCCATGAATAGTGTTATAGAGAAAAAAGAGGCATGCACTCTCCATAATTCCCAAACATATCAGCTCCAACAAAGGTTTGCCTCCATGAGTCTTTTTTCAAATTACATAGGTTTTACCTCATCAACTAATCATTAGCATCCCAACAGAGCCTACCAAAACTATTGGGACAGAATACACATCAAACTTCTTGATGCCCCTTAGTGGACCATGAAATTTTGTTCTATCATATATGTTATAGAACAAGGAATATTTTGACATTATTTAAATTTACCATTTCATGCCATGATGGCCAAGAGTGGGATCTCATGCTTCTTGGAGGAAAGATCCATCTCTCCCTTTTATATATACCTCTTCCTAGTATGTTATAAGGGTTGACACTATTTTAAAATAAATGTTATCAAAATAATGTAGAATTGATTTTTTATTTGAATAAAATTAATTGCTTTTCAGTTATTCCAATTTATTTTGCTTTAATGTATTAATATTGATGTTATAAGACTGTAACATGTGTTTTTTCTTAGATTTTATGCATTAACTAAGATGTGTTTCTATTAGTTTATTAGGTTCTTTGACTCCTTTCACCTTTTTTAAAGTCTATAAGGACCTACATGTGATTAACTACAGACCTTTTACAATTCACTCATCAATGGAGTCCTAGAATTAATGATTTTTTATTTCTCCTCAAACTCTTTCCCTATGTGACTGAATCTTGATCCATCGTAAAACTTAGCATACAATGTTGTAACTATAAATTGGAAAGTTTTGATCTAGGAAGCATCTATATTTCCCCTTTAATCAGAAGTCTTTCTTTCTCCCTTACCATCCCTCTCTTTTGATATTTATTTATGAACAAGTGATCTTTCCCTTTTTTAAATAAATGGTGAAGTGAAGAAAAGTAAATCTCTAAAATTCAATATGTTGCAGTAAGTCTAGATAAAAGTGTATAAATCCTGTAAGTTAGTGATAAATCCAATATTAGACATGTGTTGTTATAGATACAACTCTTGGAGATCTATTCCAATCAGGCTATCTAATATAGCCCCATACCTATATCTTGTCCCCTAGATTATCTTAGTAATAATCCTAAAATAAGAGGACACAAGTACCCTAATAATTCCCCAATCTTACTCAATGCATCTAACCTTGTAAGTGCATCTAGGAATACTATATTGTATTAAACAATAACATGTGTGATATGTCATGATATAGAACATTTTTACCTAGCTCAACTAAATAAACAAATTTTTTTAAGGTTAACCTCATAAAATACTTGTAATATTTTCTTAGTATCCAAGTGGGTACTGAGTGTTTCACACAAAAGGTCACCTATATTAAATTTCCCAACACTTTTTTTCTTTTACAACACTCTAACCATAATATTTTGTATTGTCTCTCACAGTTTCCCAAAACCCTATGCAAGCTATTGAAAACCTAGCCTTTGAAAATTAGCATAAAGTAAAAAGATTGATGGTCTAACTATTGTTGGTAACAAAAAATTATCTACAAGGGATAAAAACCTTAAAGTTAAAAATATAACCTCCAATGATAAAAAAATAAAAATATGTAAAAAATATTGAGTATAATCCCCTTATTCATTAGCCTATGCCTCAAATCTAATCTCTCCTAGTTAATCCTTAGAGTCAAATTTATTTGGTTAATGTTATGCAAATCACTAATTAAAGTGATATAAATTCTTCAACAAATCCTCCACCCTCTAGTTGATTGCATACCCGCTTCATAATGGTGGTAACTCGCCAAGGGGAGATAGTTGGGCCATGCATCATTCCATTTTTCTAGACAATTTTATCTTACCAAGCCAATATCCTCTTTAAACTAATAGCTTTTAAGTTTTTCACTGAAAGGGTATGTAAATGGCAAATAATAATTACACATGTATGATTTCCACCATGAATATTCTCTCATGGAATACATATGGTTTTACATATACCTCTCAAAAAATTATGAGATCTACATGTCAATAGATTGGCACCTTATGTATGAAATGGGTTAGGATCAGCCTAAAACTATCCTATCTTACAAGATTCAGAGTTTGATAAGGTTAATCAAAGAGATTACAATGATACTTAATTATTTTATATGTGACCAATGGATATTCAAACCTACTAAGAGGATAACCTACAACACAATATCAAAGGAAAAGGTTCTAAATCTTTTAGGCCAATAACGCAATGAAGTAGCTCTAGCTAGATCTTTATTTTGTAATTAATCTAATGTTATAAATAAGTAATGTAAGTAAGGGGGAAGGGTTAGAAACATATAAAATGGATAAGGAGCCATGGTAGGTAAATGGAGGCCAAGGCTACCTAAAATAGAAAGATGGAATTTTTAATCAATCCTATATCCACACTCATTATAAGTGTAGAGAAATTTTAAACAAGGGAATATACATTCATTGTCCAAGAAATTATGTAACTTATATTTATAAATGAAATAACTAGGGTTATAATATACTTCCCTTGAAGAGGACCTATCAAGCCTCAATCTCTCCCTTGGGCAATGGAGCTTTGTAAAATATTATTATGGTTGTAAGGATCTCAAAGATTTAATCAAGCTCTAGGATAAAAGGAATATTCCTAATGCATCCAAGACTCCATAAGACAATGCTTTCCTTTAAGATAAGATCCTAAGTAGTAACTCTTCTAAATCTAGATCTAGGGCAAAAATGTGATCAATAGAAATTAAAATGAATGTCTCTCCCTTGGAATGAGATGGTAAATTTTTTTTTTTTTGTGTGTGTGTGTAGTGATCAATAACCCTAACCCATCCTAAAATCTAATCCAACACCATCAACTAGCTCAAAATAGTTAAAAAATTAGTTGACTATCTTAGAAATACATCATCCAAGCTGATATAGTTGTGAATATCACACTGAAATATTTATAATTTCATCAATCATGTCAATGTAGTAGGGAAGGGACATGTACTAAATAATACTACATTAAACCTAGTTGATATAGTAGGGAATATATATCCTAATATAGCAAGAGGATGTAATATGGAAGGAGATAACTCAAGGGATCAATTTTGAGGAAGCTAGAATAGATATATGAATGATTAAAAGACAATAATATATCTCACAAAGTACCAAATACAAAACCACCCCTTTCTTGGTGCACCCTTTAATACATGCCCTCAAGGAGATAAACTTAATAGGTGGTTGCAAGAGAAAGTGTCAGTAAATGATAAAATTGAAAAATATTGTGTATATATATGTCCCACCTGAATCTCATCACATGTCATAATAGTGTAACATGGAACGGTGCTTTAGGAAATAACATAATAATTGAACTAGTTAAAATGCATGTAGAAAGTAAGTTAATAACTAAAAGTACCATATACATACCTTAACTTACCTTTATCACTACATACAAGAATCATAGTTTTAATCTTAGAGGGTGTATTAACTACATTGAATAAACCCTAGGGATACAATGCTATAGAGCAAAGCAAACAAACATAGAAAGGCCAAAGTAAATGGAAAATTCTCAAAAATAAAAAAATCGCTTTGAAATTTGGCAAATTGAAATGAAAAAGGCTAGATTAGAACCAAGGTACCAAGGAAAAATGAATAACAATAAATGGAAAAATAGGCTAACAAAAAATTCAAGGCTATTGATGATTTAAAAACTTGCAAATGCATCCAAAGTAATAAAAGCAACAATCCAGATCAAACTAAGGACACATGAAATTAAATAAGTATACCAACATCAATGTAAGAGAAGTAATAATTCATACTTAAATGAATATGGAAAAATGATGGAAATGGGAGAAACGAGACCAAATGACCTGTAAACATATTAATAGAATAGTCAAAATTAAAAAAACCTAATAAAAATCCAAGGAAGATAATTCAATAACCAAGAGAGTATCTTGCAATAGCTCAAAGGTAAAACTCATATTCTAATGATGGATAAATGAAAACTTCCATATTCTAACCATGTCAAAAAGAGATGGAGAATAAGAAATATAGAGAGCATGAAGAAATGTTGAAAAAATATCTATTTATCAAGAGGGTAAATGAAATGGGGTGGTAGAGGATTACACTATTGTTACTTGCTCAACATGCTCTGATTCTTCTAAGAATTAGGGAACCTCTTTTTACTCTTTTAGTCACTCCTGCTTACACTAATGACTTGTTGGTCTCATCACTCTCAAGTTGCCTTGATGGTATATATCATTTTATGTGTCAAACTAGGACTCACAACCATCACCATTACAAATAGCATGTCTATGCAATAAAACTTCATATAAAACACTCACCATGAAATTGGATTTTTGACCTCCCAATTTACATGTGATGACTAGCTTGCTTATCTCTATTATCTTGGTCTAGGAGGTCATTTCAATTTTGATTCTATTCTAACTCCTAAAACATGTTATTATAACACAATTATACACTAAAAGGGGGGTGAATCAGTATATTGATTAACTTAGTCCTTTTAAAAACATTTTAATGTAGATTAAAACTATATGCAGATATCACAATCACACAAATAGACACAACACTAGATATATTGTGGAAACCCCAATATGGGAAAAACCACCATGAAAATAGCTACTAGAATCTACCATTCTAATCCAACCTCAAAATAAAGAACATCACTAGTTACAATGTTTAAGGGCACCAACCCTAAGGAGACACTAATCCCCTTGATTTAAGAGCACCTACTATAAGGAATCACCCACTCCCTAATCTAAGCACAAACTTAGCTTATCTGATGGCACCAACCTATCAGATATATAATAGAGCTACAACTCCAAATTAAAATATAGATTCATAAATGAATCCAATCCTCTATTCTCTATTATAGTTTTAGTCTATAACTTCTCATGCTCTACACATTCTCTTCTCTTCTCTCTACTCCTCTAGTTCTATGTCTCTAATATTTATCTATTTGACACACTTCATAAATCTCATACTCTCTACCTCTATCTCTCTTTGTTTGACTCTACTTCATAGTAATAGCAATTACTCTAGTAGCTTTTTTTGTATCCTAGATGACATATATATAAGCATTTGATATAGGGTTTCATATCTTCTCTATGTTTACACTTTGTTTACAAAAACATCATGCTTTATTCTAGTCTCAGTTCATAATCTCTTGAATAATAAATTTCCCACATCTTTAACTCATGCACCATCATCATGATTCCTGGTCTCGTTACTATTTATAACATTTTCTAGATGTTAGTTTTGATACACCTGTATTATTACATAGATTTGATCGATTACAAAAATCAATAATATTTTTTGTATTGTAACATATGCCTTACTTGCATGTTCTTGCATGTTCTTGCATGTTCCTACACTTGACCATTGAGATGATCATATCTTTAAATATAGACCATTGATCTTAAATTTATTACCACTATCTGATGATCCACATTCAATTTTCTCATCTTTAAAATGCATCTATTCAATCAATCTTTGACATGCTTACATGTTTTTTTGGATCCCTGTACACTTCTAGACTTTAACTCTTTAATTTTAAAATGCATCAATTATATCATTTAATCTAAGATCCCACATGTCATTATATCTTCAAACTAGCACAATCTTTACTTATGTCTTGACATTAAACATCAATCTATTTATCCCATCTCGCTACTCTTGAGTCTTTAGAATGCTTACACTCCATCAATCTTCTCAAACTTTCTCACTCTTTAACTTTCCATTATGTTGATAAACCTCGATCACTTTATCCCATTGAGTCCACTCACTCCATTGGATCTCTTTTGCATGATTACCTGCTCAACATAAAATCTTCTAAAAATGTTGATCTTTATCTCTACTTAGCTCTTGAAAATATGACACTTGACATTAGCACATGCCTTCTACACATTGTTGTTAGTTCCTCTATTGAGATACTTGGCATCCTTGCATTTATCATTGACTAATTGACTTTAAACTACTTCATAGATTTACTTTGTAAACTCTATGATTATGACACTTGTCACTAGCACATTTACTTAGAGGTCCCTTTTATAAATTAACTTTGCTCCACTTTGTTAGATTTTTAACATATGATTAATCACTAATCATTGATCTTCTAACTAGCTCAAACTTTACTTTGTGAAGATTTGACTAAGTATGGGGACCATCTCAAGTATGCCTAGAAGGCTAACTTTTCACCTTCATATCTTTTGCTTCTCTCATCTACCTATTCTAAAATTTGGACCATATAAACTAAGCATGATAATGAACAAACCCATATGCTCATTTATTATTAAATATTTTTTTCATGCAAGATATAATGGCATTAATCTACTCACTCAGATTATTATTCCATAGAGCTACTAGCCTAGAACTTACCTAGAAGGCCAACTTTGTTCTTGCATAACTCTTGTTGTGCTTAGTCACATGACTTAAAATTTAGTGCATAAGATCCTATTATATAGGGGATTACATCCATATATCCATTTGTTTATTAATCCTTCATACATGTAATATATGACATCATAAAAATGCCTTCTTAGCTTTTTCTTGTAACCTAAAAATTTGATAGTATAGGAAAACACTATCAAAATGTTTGGGAGCCTAACTTTGCTCATGCATATATTTTGTCATGCTAGATCATGTGACCTGAGATTCAAAACATAAAAACTAGGCACAAAAATGAACAAATCCATATGATCATTTTATCCTAACATCTCCATGTGTGTAAATATTGACCTCATCAACATGCTTACTTGGCTCTATTTATCCCTTTTGCAAATTTGGCCAAGTGTTAGAACTTAGTGGATTATGTCTAAGTAGCCAAATTTGCATCCCCATATCTTCAAATATGCTTCAAATAATGGCTTTAAATCTAGTGCATAAAAACTAAGGACTAATGTGATCACAACCATATGACCAACTCCCCTTGACTTGTCCACACATGATAATGGTGATGTCAGCAAAATGCCTTCTTAGATTTTCCTATCATAGACCCCAAATGTCTAGATGATTAATATGAAGAATTGGATTAATAATAATCTTTAACCTTTGACAGGATCCTTTTCACATCCTCAAATAATAATACTCAATTTTAAACATCAATTACATGCTCATAATGTTCCCTTTGACATCAATGACAATCATATTTCCAACAATCTTCCCCTTTGTCATTGATGGAAAACTAAATGCTTTAATATTCTAATATTCTACTCCTTTGGCATTGCTTGCATTGGCTTCTAATGATTATGAACTAAATTTGTTCATACCAAACTTACTCCCCCTTAGGCAATGGCACATTTGCCTGATACTCAACTTGGACACTTACTCTACTTCTTCTTTGACATCTGTACTTTTTCTCCAAACTTTTATAGAGATAATTCTCTCTTCTTCTCCCCCTTTGACATCAATGAAAAAGGGACTCTTTCTAAATATTTGTCCAAATGGTTCTCCCCTTTTATCAGATAAAGGAGTTTGTCTAATAATCTACAACCATCAACTCATTAAAACTTTGAAGAAGTATGCATACCTGATTTGCCTTTTCTCTCTTCTTCCAGGGATTAACAAAGCTTTTATGAGACTCCCCCTAGACTCATGCCCTATCACTAGGATCTAGTGATGTGATGTAGGAGCCACTACTCCTGACTTATATCTCAAATACTCAAATTATTCCTTGGGAATAGGTTTGGTGAATATGTCTACAATTTGATCTTGAGTTGGCAAATACTCCATTGTGACCTTTTGATCTACAACCCTCTCTCTTAAGAAGTGATGATTGATATGTGTTTGGTTCTAGAATGCATCACTAAATTCTTTGATATATTAATAGCACTTGAATTATCACAAAGAATAGAGATAGATGACTTGTACTATACCTTGTTGTCTTTTAGTGCTTGATTCATCCACAAGACTTGAGTGTAGTATGCCATTGCTATTACATACTCTACTTCTAATGTAGAAAGAGTGACTGAATCTTGATTTTTTCTCAACCATAAAACAAGTATGCTTCCAAGGGAAAATGAACCACCAATAGTGATTCTTTTATCATCCACACTTCCTGCCCAATTAGCATCTATATAAGTTGTCAAAGTGAAATCTTCACTTGTAGGATACCATAGACCATATTCAATTATGTTCTTGATGTATCTAAAGATCCTTTTCACTACATTGACATGTGATTCTTTGGGAGTAACCTAAAATCTTATAACCATGCACACTACTTACATGATATTTGGTCTTGATGTATTTAGGTATAATAAGCTACCTATCATTGATTTGTACATAGTCTAATTTACATCAAGGAACTCATCCTCTTTGCTCAACTTGCATCTAGTTATCATTGTATTACTAACTGGTTTTCTATCTTCCATTCTAAACTTCTTGAGCATTTATTTTCCATACTTTGTTTGGGATAGAAATATCCCTTCATAAAATTATGCTATTTATAGACTAAGGAAGAAAGAAAGTTCTCCTATCATAGACATCTCAAACTTACTTTGAATTTGTGTAGCAAATTCTTTGCACATTTTTTTATTTCTACCACCAAAGATGATGTCATCTACAAAACAAAAATGATCAACATATGCTCACCTTTTGATTTCAAGTACAGATTATTGTTTGAACATCCTTTGTTAAAACCTTGTATTTGTAGGTACTAGTTGAATCTTGAATACCATACTTTAGCTGCCTATTTTAGACCATACAGAGCTTTCTTTAGTTTTCACACATAATCTTCTTCCCCTGACAATTAAAAACCTTCAGGTTGTTCTATGTAAACTTCCTTTCTTAAGTTCCCATTCAAGAAAGCAGACTTAACATCCATTTGATAGACTTTAAATTTATTGTAAATAGAGACTGCTAGAAACATTATTATAGCTTCCAATATAGCAAGTGGAGTAAATGTTTCCTCAAAATCCATGCCCTCAACTTGTACATATCCTTTGCACACCAATCTTTTCTTATTTATTATGACAACTCCATCTTCATTAAGCTTGTTTCTAAAGACCCACTTTATACCTATCACATTATTATTTGAAGGTATTTGGACTAATTTCTAAGTTTTATTCTTTTCAATTTGGCTCAGTTATTCTTCCATGGTTTTTAACAAATTCTCATCCTTGTTGGCTTCAACATAACTCTTAGGCTCAATTTTAGACATTAGAGAAAAACTTAATTAATCCTTATTCATTGCAGCTCTTCCCCTTATCTAAACTTTTTTTTTCTTATTGCCAATGATTTTCTCTATAGGATGATCCTTTTGAAGAAATCTTGGATGTGCCTTTTCATTTACTTCCTCATGTTCTTCATTATTTGCTTCATTTTAATAATATAATTACTCATTATAGATTTCTTTGTTAGGCTCAACATGTTTCATGCCTTTTTCAACCTTGAAATTGATGCTCTCTATAATATTGTATAGCCTTTTATTATAAAAAATGTAGGCTTTGCTTTTGGTGGAATAACCAATAAATATTCCTTCATCACATCTTGATTTAAATCTTCCCAATTTTTCATCCTTTCTCTTGATGTAGCATTTGCTTCCAAACACTCTGAAGTACTTAGCAGAGGTAGATTTTCCATACCATAGCTCATAAAGAGTTTTATCATTGTTTACCCTTAGTTGAACTCTATCCAAGATGTATATTATTATTTGGACTACTTCTCTCCAGTATCCATCAGGTAACTTAGCCTCTTTTAGCATTGTTCTGGCCATCTCCTTGACTATCTTATTATTTCTCTCAACAACTCCATTCTACTATGGAATCCTTACTACAGAGTAATGCCTTTTGATCCTATTCTTCTCAAAATACTCTATGAACTCATATAATGTGATTTCTCCACCTTTATCAAATCTTAATCATTTGATTTTTCATCCAATCTTATTCTCCACCATGGCCCTAAAGATCTTCAATCTCTCAAATGTATGTGACTTGTCCTTCAAAAAGATTACCCATGTCATTCTTGAATAATCATCTACAAATAACATGAAGTATCTCTCTCCTTTAGATAATATTATCTTATTAGGACCATAAATATTAGTATGAACTAATTCTAGAGGCTTTGTAATTACATACTCCTTTTTTTGAAATCTGACCCTTGTTTGCTTGTCTAGTTGACATTCCTTGCAAGTAGTGTCTACAAGTTTGGTTATTTTGGGCATGTGTCTGACATACTTATTTATGCTTACTTTATATAGGTTATCAAAGTTAATATGACCCATTATTATATGCCATAACCAACTCTCATCAATCTTTCCTATCAGGTAGTTATTACCATTCACTTCAACAAGATTATGATATTGCTTTCAATCTTTTTCCCTTATGCAACTAGTCTTCTATATCTTTTTTAAATTTCAACCTTTTGCATTAAATGTGATCTTATATTCATTATCACACATTTGGTTGATACTTAGTATATTATGCTTCAATCCTTCAACATAAAGGACATCATGTATATGCAGTTTTCCATCTATGTTCAAGGTTCCTTTACCTCTGATCTTTACTACAGTGTTGTCTCCCAAACTGACAGATTCTTCCTTAAATTTGATCAATTTGAAGAACTTGTTATTTTTACTAGTAATATGCTTTGATCAACCACTATCTATCACCCACAAATTCTACTCCTTAGCATGAAGTGTAGTTTGAGAAATCATAAATTGATCTTTCACTTTCTACACTTCCTTGGGTTTCTTATATGGCTTATTTTTATCCTTTTTAGAGACTTGTAAACCTTTGTTCACACTAGGAGGCATGCCTTTCTTAATTTATGTTTTTGGTATTACAAAATTTCTTCTACATTGTTTAGCTATGTGACCAAAATTATTGTAATTATAAAATATTACATTTGTATCTAACAAGGGAGCAAATGAGTTTCTACTTAAAAAATATATATCCTTTTAGGTACAACTCTAAAATCAATAGCCCTATGACCAAACTAATTATAGGTATATAAATAAACATAAAAATATGAGGAATACTTGGTCATAGCATTTCTTTAATTAGTATGAGGACATTTTCTAAACTCTAGCTTCTTCAAGTCTCTCACTTGTATGTATTCATCTGCATCTTCTACCTTTATCTTCTTCATTTCTTGAGGCTTATTTTCTCCTTAACCTTTCTTCACATCAGTTGTGTTTTATTCTATATTTGTATCCTTGAAATATTTCTCTTTCTTTTGTCCTTTTTTTCCTTCTGCTTTGAAGTTATCATATAGGTTAGCAGATGTACTAGTTAAGGAAATTTTTCCTATTTCATAACCAAGACCTGATCTTTCTTTTAAAGGCTTTTGAGAGTTGATCAATTCATTAAGAATTTATAATCCTCCTATCAAATTTAGAATTTTTTCTATTTATCCTTTAGTTTTCTCAAGCTCTTTTCTCAAAGCCACTATCTCTAATTTTAACTTCATACACTCATCAGATTTAGATTGTAGTTCAAGTTTGACTACAACTATTCTTTTAACCTCTTCAATTTGTGTCTTTAGGCTCACTATCATCTGATCAAATTTTTCAATGCTTTTGGACATTTTCTCAATCTCCTTTTATCCAAGCTTCTTCTATTTTGATCTCTCGTTTCTTTGTCAATTTTCTATAAAGAACAAATGACTTCACACTCTAGATCCACTTCTTCTTCATCTAAGTCTTCAACATCTTGATCCATATAATTTGATCCTATTGTCCTAAATAGGACCTCCTTTTCCTTAGCCACAAAGCCACAGTCATGTTCATCTTCTGAATTATCACTATCATCCAATTAATCATTGTCTTATTTTGTGTAAAGGCCTTTCTTTTTTTTGAATAATTTATTCTTCTTGGAATAGTGAGGTTTTAATTTTTACTATTCTCTTCTTGCTTAGTGTTATCTTTCTTGTTATAAGAGCATTTAGCATCAAAATGTTCTACTTTACCATAATTAAAGCATTTGAAGGGTAACTTACCTTTGTGCTTTCTAGACCCTCTTTTTAATCATCTGACAAAGTTAGCTTCTTCTTCATCAGTCTCTTTAGATCTAGATGTAAATGCTTCTGGCTTCACTAGTTTGGATGCTTTGAATGTAGCTTCTCTCTTGAAATTATCTATCTCTCCCATTCTCATCTCATAGGCTATGAATGTTCCAATCAACTCATCAATAGTGAGTTTATCCAGATCTCTTGCTTCTTCTATTGCAGATATTTTTGAGTCATAACTTGATGGTAGAGATCTTAGGACATTTTTGAAAATAACTGGATCTTTCATCTCTTATCTAAGGCCTCTTATTTATTGACTATTTCATCTATTCTTAGAAGGTAGCCTACAATTTTCTTTGCTTCATTCATCTTAAGGCTCTCAAACTTGCCTTTTAATGTTTCTATATTGCCTTGATTTACCTTGTCATCACCTTCATAGATGATTTTTCATTTGTTCCAGATATCTTGTGAATTTTTATAATGCATCACTTTGATAAAATATAAATTAGACAATCCAAAAGTATAGTATTATTTACCTTATCATTTCTCTCATATGCTTTCTTAGCAGCTTGATCAATAGGAGTTATAGCAGGAGATTTATATCCATTCACAATAGACATCCATATATCAAACCCTAATAAAGATAAATATGCTTCCATTTTTATGCTCTAGAATGCATAGTTTGATCCATCAAAGAGAGGTTCTCTATTTGATGAAGATCCTTCTTGACTATCCATTTCTGATCACAATTCTAAGATCTCCCTGAGCTGATTAAGCTTATTCTAAGGAACCAAGTTCTGATAACAATTGTTGGAATAAAACTATATACTAAGAGGGGGGTGAATTCATATATTGATTAACTTAGTCCTTTTCAAAACCTTTTAATGAAAATTAAAACTATATGCAAAGATCATAATCACACAAATAGACACAACACTAGATATACTGTGAAAAAACTAATATGGAAAAAACCATCATGAGAATAGTTACTAGAATCTACTATTCTAATCTAGCCTCATAATAAAGAACCTCACTGGTTACAATGTTTAAGGGCACCAACCCTAAGGAAACATTGATCCCCTTGATTTAAGATCACCTACTCTAAGGAAGCACTTGCTCCTTAATCTAAGCACCAACTCATCTGATCTGATGGCACCAACCTATCAAATCTATAATGGAGTTGAAACTCCAAATTATAATATATATTCATAAATGAATCCAATCCTCCATTCTCTATTAAAAATCTAGTTTGTAACTATTCATACTCTACACATTCTCTTCTCTTCTCTCTGCTCCTTTCGTTATGTGTCTCTAATATTTATCTATTTGACACACTTCATCAATCTCTTACTCTCTACCTCTACCTCTCTCTGTTTGACTCTATTTCATAGCAATAGTATTAGCTCTATCAAATTTTTCTATATCCTAGATGACATATATATAAGCATTTTATATAGGGTTACATATCTTCTTTGTGTTTAAACTTTTTTACAAAAACATCATGTTTTGTTCTAGAATCATTTTGTAATATCTTGAACTATAATTTTCCCACATCTTGAACTCATGCACCATCATCACGATTCTTGGTCTCATTACTATTTATAGCATTTTTTGGACTCTAGTTTTGATGCACATGCATTAATACATAGATTTTATCAATTACAACAATCAATCCCTTTATCTATATCATAATATATGGCTTACTTGCATGTTCCTACATGTTCCTTTTCTTGACCATTAAGATGATCATATATTTAAATATCAACCATTGATCTTCACTTTGGCACCATGATTTAATGATCCACATTCAATTTTCTCATATTTAAAATGCATCTATTCGATCAATCTCTGATAGGATTACACTCTCCATTAGATCCCTATACACTTTTGGGCTTTAACTCTTCAAGTTTAAAATGCATCTATTAGATCATTTGATCTTAGCTCCCACATTACATTAGATCTTAAAACTAACATAATTTTTAATTCTATATTAACTTTAAAGGTTGAGCTCTTTATTTTTTATGCTTCTTAAGTCTTTAGAATTTTTACGCTCCATCGATCTTCTCAAACTTTCTCAATCTTTAACTCACCACTATGTCGATAAACCTTGATCACTTTATCCCATTGAGTCCACTTGCTCCATTAGATCTCCTTTACATGATTACCTACTCACCATCATATCTTCTGATAAGCTCAATATTTATCTTTGTTTAGCTCCTGATAATGTGACACTTGGCATTAGCACATGCCTTTTACACATTGCTATTAGTTCCCACTATTGATACACTTGACATCCTCACATTGATCATTGACTAATTAACTTTAAACCAATATATATTTATTGTGCAAGGTCCATGATTATGACACTTGTCACTAGCATGTTTACTCAAAGGTCCCTTTCACAAATTAACTTTACTATGATTCATTAGATATTCAATGTACGATTAAGTGCTAACCATTATTCTTCCAACTATATTAAACTTTACTTTGTGCATATTTGACTAAGTATGGGGACCATCTCAATTATGAAAGGCTAAATTTTCACCTTCATATTTTTTGCTTCACTAATCCACCTATTCTAAAATTTGGACCATATAATCTAGGCATGATAATGACAAACAAATTTGAGTGGTAGAGTTCCATATAAATTGTTTAGCCATGAAGCAGAGTCTAGCCTCACTTGTTCCCACTTGCATAATCTTGCTCTCTAGCTCTCTCAACTCTTTACAATCTCTTTGTGGGGTCACATTGATTTATAATTATGGGGTATCATGATTAAAATTTATTACCTTATAATGTCCCTAAATTAGACAAATGATCCAAATATGAAATTAACAGTAATCCCTAACCACCAATAAATATTTTTTGATTTTTTTAATTTAAACCCTAGTTCAAAAATTATAAATTATTGAATTAAATATTCAAAATAATAGATAATAAATTCATAATGTTGTAGATGATAAATAGGGCACAAGACCACTCATTTGCTACCAAATACTCACCAGAATATTTATACAACTATAGTAAAATAAATTCCTTATTTTTGTTGATTTTTCTAAATCAAATGGATGGAGAATTATATTAAAAATAAAAGACAAATATCAAAATATTTATTCAATATTCCAAAGTATATTTTAGAATGGAATATCCCTACAAACCCTCAAAACCATTCCCATGAGTAGGTCTCCCTAGCTAAGAATAATGATTTTTTTAATGTAACTCCATGTGGCCCTAGAAAAGGGGTCTTCAATATCTAAAATGTTAGGGTGTGGAGCTAAAAGCTTCACCAAAGATCACACTTTAATAGGTTCGGGTCTACACAGTCGTCGGCGTCGGTCAGGAGCGATCGACGTTGGTCAGATGCAGTTGCAGAGGCACTGGCGTCGGTAGTGGGTCGGCCGACGGCGGTCATAGGCAAGCAGCAGGAACCGGCATCGGTTACCTGTGCATCCAGAATGCTATTTCTGAGGACAGAAGCGAGTGTTTGCATGATGAGTTTAAGTTATAGTCTTAAGCTCACGTCTCTATTATTAGTAATATTATTTTTACAGCCCTTGTTCAAGAGGCTTAACTGTTTGTTGTAAGTGCATGCTCAAGTTTCCTAATTCTATATGTAGAATTAGATCTTCTTAGCTTTGTGTGAATTATTGTAGTAGTTAATTGTATGTGAATGTTGAAGAATAGTACAAAATTGAATCAATCCAGGTTTGTTGGAGTTGATTGTTCTTGAGAGAGAGAGCTCTTGAGGAATAGAGATCTAGTGAGAGATCTATACATCTAGGAGAGGTGTGGAAGAAAGAAGTTTCTTCAATTGTATTCCTTTTGTAAAGAGTTTGTTAATACAAGTTTTCAGGGTGGTTTCTTGTATCTCTTGTTCTTGTTGTTTATCATTCTAGTTACTTGTTTATCTGATTTATTTCTGCATTTATTGCTTTCACAAGTGTAATCTATTGTTGGTTGATCCCCAACAAGTGGTATCAGAGCCTTGGTTGCAGGTTTAAGAGCTGATACTAACAAGTGGTATTAAAGCTCAGGTTCACTAACAGGTGGTTTAGATCTGTGTAGTGTGTATTGATTACAGGTTCTCACAGGGGTTTCTGTAGGGATTTCTATTTGAGTGGGAGAAGCAATGGCAGATGAAAGTAAACTGAGAATGGAAAAGTTCAATGGCAAAAATTACCAACATTGGAGAATGCAGATAGAGGATTATCTATATCAGAAAGATCTCTACTTACCGTTAGGTGGGGTTGCAAAGAAGCCCAAAGACATGGAGGATGAAGAATGGGAAGTTCTTGACAGAAAGGCTCTGGGGTCTATAAGACTGAGTCTAGCATCCACTGTGATATCTAATTTATCACAGGCAAAGTCTACAATAGAGTTGATGACTACATTAGCAAATTTGTATGAAAAACCCTCTGCTTCTAATAAGGTATATCTTATGAAGCAGTTATTTAATTTGCATATGAATGAAGGTGGATCTGTTTCTACTCATCTGAATGATTTCAATGAAATTGTGAATCAATTAAGTTCAGTCAATATAGTCTTTGATGATGAAATAAAAGCTCTTTTAATATTATGTTCTTTGCCTGAAAGCTGGCATGGCTTAGTAATGGCAATAAGTAATACTGCATCTGCATCAAATATTTTGAAAGTAGAGGATGTTGTTAGTGTTATCTTGAATGAGGAAATACGCAGGAAAAGCACAGAAGAGACATCTTGGAATGCTTTAAGTTTTGAGAGCAGGGGGCAGAAAGATAAGAGCAAGAGGAGATCAAGATCAAAGTCTAAGGTGAGAGGAAGATCCAAATCCAGGAATGGCAGGAAGCCACAATGCTGGAATTGTGGAAAGATTGGGCACATAAGCAGAGATTGTTGGTCAAAGCCTAAGGAGGACAATCAGCATGAAGGAAAGGAAGAAGCCAAGGTTGCAGGTATTGCACAAGATGCTTTAATTTTCTCTCTGCATAATAATATAGAATCTTGGGTGTTAGATTCTGGTGCATCTATTCATGCTACCCCTAACAGGGAATATTTTAGTGACTATATCCATAGAGATTTTGGAATAGTGTATCTAGGGGATGATGAGCCCTGTAAAATAATTGGCAAAGGTAAAGTGCAGCTGAAGATGCAGAATAGAAACACATGGGTGTTGAGAGATGTGATGCATGTTCCTAGCTTGAAGAGAAATTTGATTTCTATAGGGAAGTTAGGGGATGAGGGTTGTACAGTAACTCTCATAGCAGAATCTTGGAAGGTGACCAAGGGTGCACTTGTTATGGCTAGAGGTAAGAGAGAAGGTACTCTCTATTTGTGTAATTGTGTTACTAACAAATCTCCTTCTGTATTATCTACTTCAGATGTGGATGCTAAACTATGGTACTCAAGGCTTAGCCACATGAGTGAGAAGGGGATGTCAATTCTTAAGTCCAAAGGTATGCTTTCAGATTTAAAAGGCATAGATCTAGAGTTTTGTGAGCACTGTGTATTTGGAAAATAGAAAAGGGTTAGTTTTCTCAAGACTGGGTCTACTAAGAAGAGGCATAAGTTGCAGCTTGTTCACACAGACGTGTGGGGACCGGCTCAGGTTGCTTCCATTGGAGGATCACAGTACTATGTATCTTTCATAGATGATGCTATAAGGAAGGTATGGATATATTGTATTAGAAAAAAATTTGATGTATTTGAGACTTTTAAGATTTGGAAAGCTATGGTTGAGAATGAAACACGTAAAAGATTGAAGTGCCTGAGATCTGACAATGGTGGTGAGTTCTATAGTTATAAGTTCAGAGATTATTGTTATATGCATGGAATCCATAGGCAAAGGACAGTTCCAAGGACACCTCAGCAGAATGGAATTGCTGAAAGGATGAACAGGACAATAATGGAGCGTGCAAGATGTATGAGATTGCATGCTAGTTTGCCCTTACAATTTTGGGCACAAGCTGTTGACACTGCAGTATACTTGATTAATAGAGGACCCTCTATAGCTCTGGATGGTGGTATTCCAAAAGAGGCATGGACAGGTAAAAAGGTAGATCTCTCATATCTCAAAGTTTTTAGTTGTGAAGCCTTTGTGCACATAGATAAAGAAAATAGAAAGAAGCTTGATGCTAAGTGTATGAGGTGCACGTTTATTGGCTATGGCTCAAATGATTTTGGTTACAGATTGTGGAATCTAGAAACTAATAAGGTAATTAGGAGCAATGATGTTGTTTTCAACAAAAGAGTGATGTATTGTGATCAGTTAAGGAAGCTGAATCAATCTGAGTAGAGCAATGGTGAATTGGATGAGGTGAAGGTTCAATATGAGCTCACAGGTAAAAGAAATAATCACTTACAGGAAAACATAGAGACCAACATCGGCAGGTTAGGAATCGGCATCGGTAGAATAGAAACCGAGGTCGGTCATACAGAGACCAATGTCGGTAGGATAGGAACCGATGTCAGTCAAGCAAAACTGACATCGGCCAGTAACAGGTCTGGAGGTGACCGAGGTCGGTCACTGTCAGAGAATTTGGGTGGACAGCGTGTTGTGAACGAGTCTCAGACACCCATCAGGAGGTCAGAAAGGGTGAGTAAGCCTCCAATTAGATATTCTCCTTCTTTATTTTATCTATTGCTAACTGATGGTAGAGAACCAGAGAGTTTTGAAGAAGCAATACAGGTGGAGTCCAAGAGTCAGTGGGAGCATGGCATGGTTGAGGAGTTGGAGTCCTTAAGAGAGAACCAAACATGGGATTTGGTTGAATTGCCAGCAGGTAAAAGAACACTAAAGAATAGATGGATTTATAGGTTGAAAGAAGGTGAGAATGGACAGATGAGATATAAGGCCAGATTGGTGGAAAAAGGATTTGCACAAAAGCCAGGTATTGACTTTGGTGAGATTTTTTCTCCTGTTGTTAAAATGACTTTTATAAGGGTTGTATTGTCTTTGGTTGCTTTTGAGGATTTGCATCTTGAGTAGCTAGATGTTAAGACATCATTTCTTCATGGAGATTTGGATGAGGAAATATATATGGAACAGCCAGAAGGATTTGAGGTCAAGGGTAAGGAGAAGTTAGTGTACAGATTGAAGAAAAGCTTGTATGGCCTCAAGCAAGCTCTTAGGCAATGGTACTTAAAATTTGACAGGTTTATGACTAAGCATGGCTATAGGAGGTGTCAATCTGACCATTGCATGTATTTCAAGAGATTTGATAATGGTAGATATATTATTCTATTGTTGTATGTAGATGATATGCTGGTTGCAGGATCACACATGCAGGATATCTCTGAGCTTAAGGTGAAATTAGCTCAAATGTTTGCCATGAAGGATTTGGGAGTAGTAAAGAAAATCCTTGGCATGAGCATTAAGAGAGATAGGAAAAATCATAGGTTGATATTGTCTCAAGAAGATTATGTGGACAAGGTGTTGAAACGGTTCAATATGCAGGATGTTAAACCGATAAGCACACCTTTGGTTGGACATTTTAAGTTGAGTAAAGAATAATGTCCTAATTCATATGATGAGGTAGAGTACATGAGTAAGGTTTCATATTCTTCCACAGTAGGGAGTTTGATGTATGCAATGGTGTGTACTAGACTGGATATTGCCCAAGCAATGGGAGTTGTAAGTAAGTATATGGCCAATCCAGGTAAGGAACATTGGAAAGCAGTTCAGTGGATCCTTAGATATCTAAGAGGAACCAGCAATAGGCACTTGTGCTATGGAGGTTCAGATACTTATCTACATGGTTATGTAGATTCAGATATGGCAGGTGATTTAGATGGCAGGAGGAACACTACAGGTTATGTTTTCACTGTAGGTGGAATGGCGATTAGCTGGATATCTAAGTTACAGAAGGTTGTTGCCTTGTCAACTACAGAAGTAGAGTATATTACAGCCACAGAGGCTAGCAAAGAGATGATATGGATGACACGGTTCATGGATGAGCTTGGTAGGGAGCATGAGAGTTACAGATTGTATAGTGACAGTCAGAGTGCAATCCATTTGGCTAAGAATTCAGCCTTTCATTCAAGAACAAAGCACATATAGCTAAGGTGCCATTTCATACGACAGGTATTGGAAGATGGTGAGTTGAAGCTGGAGAAGATCCATACGGATAGGAATCCTGTTGATATGTTAACCAAGCTGGTTACAAAGGAGAAGTTGAATCTTCATTCAACTTCTGTTGGTCTTCATGATTGAGCTAAAGATGGAGGAGCTAGAAGATGTTGTTGTATAGATATTGGTGCAGTTGTTTATCTCCAAGTGGGAGATTGTTAGGGTGTGGAGCTAAAAGCTTCACCAAGGAGTGCACAATTTAATAGGTTCAGGTCTACACAATCACCGGCGTCGATCAGGAGTGACTGACGTCGGTCAGATGCAGTTGCAGAGGCATCGGCATTGGCAGTGGGTCGGCCGACGGTGGTCACAGGCAAGCAGCAGGAACTGGCGTCGATTACCTATGCATCCAGAATGCTATCTCTAAGGACAAAAGTGAGTGTTTGCATGATGAGTTTAAGTTGTAGTCTTAAGCTCACGTCTCTATTATTAGTAATATTATTTTTAGAGCCCTTGTTCAAGAGGCTTAACTATTTGTTGTAAGTGCATGCTCAAGTTTCCTAATTCTATATGTAGAATTAGATCTTCTTAGCTTTGTGTGAATTATTGTAGTAGTTCATTGTATGTGAATGTTGAAGAACAGTACAGAATTGAATCAATCCAAGTTTGTTGGAGTTGATTGTTCTTGAGAGAGAGAGCTCTTGAGGAATAGAGATCTAGTGAGAGATCTATACATCTAGGAGAGGTGTGGAAGAAAGAAGTTTCTTCAATTGTATTCCTTTTGTAAAGAGTTTGTTAATACAAGTTTTCAGGGTGGTTTCTTGTATCTCTTGTTCTTGCTATTTATCATTCTAGTTACTTATTTATATGATTTATTTCTGCGTTTATTGCTTTCACAAGTGTAATCTATTGTTGGTTGATCCCCAACATAAAATCATGATTGTTGCCTTGTTTGGGTCTCAAACCCTAGTCACCCACCTCCAAAATTAATTATCCAACCTCTTAAGTGATGAAAATCCTACAATGGTGTCTAAAACACCCCTAACTATCCAATGATATCTGATGTAAGCTCTGAGTGAAGGTGTTCTAGCTAAATTTTTAAGATTTTCATCCTCAACTTTGGTCTCAATGAAGGTTTTTATCTCTGAATGGTGAAAATCAAGCATTTTCATGCTTAAACTCATAAATTCAATTCCATAAAACATGGTAACCTCTCAAATGATCCTCATACCTCTTTTTATACCTTTCTTTCCCACAAATTCTTACCAAAGTGGGGCAATCCACTTGGGGGGTAAGATTCAAATATTTGAAAATGCATTTTTCTTATAATTCACTTAAGGGTTATCTTTTAAAAATCTTCCCTTCCTTAGTCATAACTCAAGTTAGATTAAGTTGCCGACATATTCCCCTTTTTGGTAACTTGAACATATCATTATTTCATATTTTAAGTATTTAAAAATATTTTTTATTTTAATAATGATATTATTTTAATTTATAAAAGGAGACATTACAGTCTACCCTTTTAAAATTTGCTTCCCCTCAAGAAAATGTAAGCTCATTCAAATAGCTATATTCATAATACCTAGATCCTAATATACTCTTGAAAATTTGAAATCAACTAGTGTATGGGTTGGAGATGAGTTATGACAACAAAAAGTCACTTTAAATTCCACCAAAATCAACACTAGGATGGTTGCGATGATTGTTTTCAATAATGGAACCCCTCCCCTAACATTATCATGCAAGGAAACCTTCTCAAATTGATCAAATGTATAATTTTTCATGATTGAAAATATATAGACTGGTAGCATATAAATTATGTAATCACTACAAATATGACAAAACCATGCAAAATCCATAAATGTGATTGATGTAGGAGTTGTAGGTAGCCATACAAGGACTGAAAACTCTTCATTATTTTCTTTGTGGCAAGTTTATTTCTTCACCTTTCCTATATTTGTGCATGGAGAAAACATAATAGAAAAAATATTAATTCTCATATTCTTCATTTCATGTCTTTTAGACATGATGGCCAACTCCTTCTTTTTGCTTTCAAAATTATCACAAACTTCATACAAGTGATGATTGTCCAAAAACTCAGTCATGTTTCCCCAAACATAGTTTTGATCCTGTATTTTTTCCCAAAAACAAGGATGAAGGTAACTGGAAAACCTCTTATGATAGTTGTAAGTGTGGTGCTATTATTAGCACCCTTCACCCAAATGGCTTGAAAATATTCTAAAACTATCAACAAAAATAGAGAGGGGTTATAAATTGCATGGATAGTAAGTGAAAAACAAGTATAAGTATTGTCATATTGAATACCCCTCTTGAAATCTTGAAAAAATAACATAGTGGGGGATGTAAACACTTTGGTGATGACTGAAAATACTTCAAAAATATGGGAATTATCCCCCCTCATGATTGTCATCTTTTTTATGATGACAAATAAGATTATATATAATCTATAAATGTCTATGATAATAATATAAAATTTTACAACTTATAACCATAGACAATCTAGAAATGTCTACATGATCTATTGTGATTGGGTCGGCAAGATAAATTTCATCTTTCTTACTTTAGTACATGAATTTCATGAGCTTCACGTCCATTTTTATTAAGACTTTTTCTATGGGTATGTGAATTGAAGAGGATCTGACAATGTTAATGAGAAGACTGTTGTAATGAAAACAAAAATGTAGGGCTTACCCACCAATGTGTTATCCCTAAAACTTGCCCTCTATTTGTTGTAACTCCCACCACCATAGTTGGCTCCACTTTTTCTAATGCCTTAGGTAAGAGCATCTTAATAGCATGATAAATTATTAAAATACTTTAGGCAGCTATCCATATAATTATAATTATGGGATGCAAGGGATTTCCCATTCTTCTAACCCAAAATATGTCCTCTAGCTATTGTATCTTTATGGTGTAAGGAGTGATGTTGCATCTTTGTAGTAACTTATCCTTCACCATATTTTTATATGTCATAAAAATCTTCATATGCATCCACCTAATTTTTCTCATATACTAAGAGCAAAAAATGGAGAATTTAATATAGGTATTTACCTTGGTCTTCAAAATATCATCTAGATTCCCCATGCCCAACAAATCTTGGATTTGTCCATAGCTTCAAGTGGTGTTATTCAACCAAACATTCTTATTAAAATTTTCCTCATATCAACAAGGATCCTTACATGTTTTTGTCAGCTCCATTTTTGGATATCCTCCCATTTTTAATAGCCTTACTTGCTATCCAAAATTAGATGTCATATGTTGCAAACATATTATTATGAAATCACTTTCATATGGGAAGTGGCATGTCTTTTGGCCTGACCTTTGTTCCTTATGTTCTCCCAAGGTGGAGTTGGAAATTATTTTCATCTAGAAACATGTAATGATGGTATGACCAATAATATTGATTCTAAAATTAGAACTTCTTCCCTTGGTTTATTTCCTCTCATAAGTTCTAGTTAAATGTTGGATTCTCAAAAATTCAATCCTATTACCCAAATTATAGTTGTAACTTACCTTTTCTTCCCTAAAATCATAATTATATTGGTTGGAATCCTACTTGTATCAGCTAAAAATACTTCCACTTTGACCATGAGTTTTCAATCCTTGTACCATATGCCTTGAAACACCTTTATGACTATCATGGTAGCCGGTAAAATACAAAAATATTAGTTGTTATATTTGATTTCTTTCACACACTCACCTAGTGTGTTAGAAGAAATTGCATCCTTGGCTAGACTCATCATGATGAGCCATTCCCAATCTTTATGAAGGATATGAACATGAAAAAAATTAGCCATTTTGAAAAAGAATTCAGAATCTACATTCCTTTGTCTTTTTTATATCATAATTTTGGATTTCTATTACCCCATGTTATGGTTCATTATGTAGATCCACAAAAAAATTCAAACACTTAGCATGAACCTGGTGATGTATACATTTATTAAAATCATGCATGAGGGAGGATATTTCCTTATCATATTTGGAAAATCTTGTTTCTAAAATTTTGC
Source organism: Torreya grandis (assembly GCA_037957365.1). Taxonomy (NCBI): domain Eukaryota; kingdom Viridiplantae; phylum Streptophyta; class Pinopsida; order Cupressales; family Taxaceae; genus Torreya; species Torreya grandis. Next base: position 471,170 of record JARHVA010001545.1, on the reverse strand, counting down.
ACTTTATGCTTCCCATTTTTGGTACCAAATAAGGAACTTGTCAAGAAGCTTGATTGGAGTATTGCATTTATTTATTGAAAATCAAAATGGTAGTGGTTACAATCAACCACAAAGTGGCTAAAAATGCTTCAATAATATCAAAAAATGGAATATAACTCCAATTTATGATGAAGTTTTCCTATTTGATTGCATATCAACTATTAAACTAGCTGGAAACGAGTAAGACAACAACTCTTTGACCCATAATAGTGAATCTATTTTGAACAAACACATCCTCTTTTAGTTTCCCTTCAAACTGATAATTACTCACTATAATGATTGAAATTACTTGCATGGTAACAAGTACATAAAGATCAAATGGATTACCCACCTTTCATATCAATTATCTTGTCATCCTGACAATGGTGATTTTCTTCATAGCCTTCCTTGCATGTATGACTTGACTCTAAGGCGTGATTCATGGAGCATGAGTATTGACTCTCCATAACTTCATTAAAATGTATGACATCCTTCATAAGATTCCTCATGAACCTCTTTCCTATCCAAATGTATGAGATAAATAATTCATTAAAAATAGGAACATTGAATTCCTCAAATACCTTGCCCTTCTTATATATGCAAAAATCACCTGGATCCCAAAATTTCAATCAATTTGGAAATTGTATGAAAGGATCTATGTGCCCTTTTCCACTTAAAGTGTTATTCAATCTATCACCATCTTTACTATGATATTTGTTATGACCCCAAATTTTCCATTATATACTATGAAGCATAAAACTTGACATATGATCATTCTTTCCACCATTTCCCAATGATTCAATGGCCTCAAAAAGATCAATTTTAAAGCTATCAAAGTTTTTAAATAATAAATTATAATATAATTTTACTGCATCCATCTCAAAAAATGGATTATCAAAAGTTGATTTTGCATCCATTTTTAAAAATGGATTATCAAAATATTGAAATTTATATCTCTTTCTTTAAATCCATCCTTTTTTTTTATCCAATTCCATACTTTCAAAAAAAAAAATTAAATGTTCTAAATCAAAATATTCTTGGGATGGAACATCTCTCCCACTTTCCCTTTGCTTGGTGGATGCCTCCATGAGTTGTTCACTAGCCTCTTTTAGATTTGAATTCTCTTGTTTTATGATTCCTTCCTTGATATTATCATGTGGGTTTGAATTTACATCTTTCTCCTTCAAGATAACTTTAATCTTAGATTTTTCTTCATTTTTCATCATTAAAATTTGGAAATTCTTCTCCTTTATGGCAAGCTTGATCTTTTATGGTGATAAATTATTCATCACTCCTATTGGTCCTTTTCCTCTTTCTAAGGGAGACTCTATAGTTCTATGGGTTAACCCTATAAGCTTCATCCATGATTTGGGACCCATTTCCCTTAGTTCTCTTTAATATTCTTACATAGCTTGAAACATCTATTCCATGGCCTCTAGTGTTGTCTTCATCTTTCTATCATTGCCCTACATGAAGAAGAGTCTGAAAATAACTCACTATCCATATTTGGCTAGAAAATGGATCTAATACCACTATAATGTTCCCAAATTAGACAAATGATGTAAATCTATAATTAATAATATTTTCTAATTTTTACACTTTAAACCCTAGTTCAAAAATTACAAGTTGTTGAATTAAATATTCCAAACCCTAGCCAATAAATTTAGAATGTTGTAGATGAATAAATAAAGCACAATACCTCTCATTCACTACCAAATACTTGTCAAAATATTTGGATAATTACATAAAATAAATAACTTATTTTTATTATTTTTTATAGATCAAATGGCTAGAAAATTATATTAAAAATAACAATCAAATATCAAAATATTTATACAATATTCCATAGTGTATTTTATGTTGTAATAGCTCTACAAACCCTCAAAAACCATCCCCATAAGGAGGTCACCCTAGCTAGGAATAACTATTTTTTTAATGTAATTCCATGTATCCCTAGAAAAGGGGTCTTCAATACCTATAAATCTTGATTAATGCCTTGTTTGGGTCTCAAACCCTAGTTTCCTACCTCCAAAATCAAGTCACCAACCTCTCAAGTGATGAAAATCTTGGAATGGTGTCTAAAACACCCCAAACTATCCAATGATATCTAATGCAATCTTTGAATAAAGTTTCCCTAACTAAATTTTGAGGAGTTTTGTCCTCAATTTCAGTCCCGATGAAAGTTTTTGTCTCCAAAGGGTGAAAGCCAAATATTTTCAAGCTTAAACTCATAAACTCAATTTCATAAAATGTGGTAACCTCTCAAATCATCCTCATACCTCTTTTTATACCTTTCTTTCCAAAAAATTCTTCCCAAAGTGGAGTGCTTCACTTGTTTGGGGTGGGAGGAGGGAGGGAATTAAAATATTTAAAAGTGCCTTTTTTTTATAATTCACTAAAGGGTGATATTTTAAAAATCTCCCCTTATTAAGTCACAACTCAAGTTATAATAAGTTGATGACATATTCACCTTTTTGGAAACTTAAACATATCATTATTTTATATTTTAAGTATTTAAAAATATTTTTTATTTTAATAATGATATTATTTTAATATAAAAAAGGGGACATTACACTTCATTTGTTCCCACTTATAGAAGATTGTTCTCTATCTCTCTCAGTTCCTTAAAGTTTCTTTATGGGTTACATTTATTTATGTGCCCTTAAAGCCCCTAGAACCTATCTGGCAAGAATACCAAGTTTGTGCGAGTCATTTTCATATTTTACACTTGGTCATTTGATAAGTTCTTGATGTAATTTTGCCTTGTTGAAGATCTAGCCAAGTTATTGAAAAATTTGTTGTCTCCCTCATAGGTCTACATGTAGGTTATTTTGAAAATCATTATCCCATAGACCTAATTGATCTTCTAAACCTTGATTAGGTCTATTAAGTCTCATTTTTCTATGCCTTGTTTTAATCAAGATTTTATGGGTGATTTTTCCTAGGTTTGAAATTAGCTAAGTCCCCAGACCTAACTAGGCTTCTAAATCTTGATTAGGTCTTGGGCAGTTCCCTCATCCCATATATTTATTAATAAAACATTATTATTTTATTAGGTCTTAACTTCATACTTTAGAGTACCTATAATGCTAATCATGGATTAGTTTAGTAATTAGGTCTAGGCTCAAATTCATGTGTTTCCATAGTGTTAGTTAGGATTTAAATCCTAACTAGGTCTAGGTTTCTATTGGGGAATAGTCCTAGTTCTAATTAGGGTAAAAGACCCACATATGTCTAGGTGAGTCATTAGGGGGAGAATAGATTTTTTTAGGGATTTTACCCAATCATATCTAGGGAGTTAGGCAAAGGCAGGTCTAATGTTAGTTGGGTTATAAATCTTGACTAAGTCTTATCTATCATCATCGAGGGTGTTTAGTGTTGTGAGGGATTTTAATCTTGACTAGGTCTATCAATAGTACTAGTGAAGTTATAGTGATGGTCAAGGTTTAAATTCTAATAAGGTCTTGTTCTTTTTAAAATGATGGGCATTCAATGCTAATCAGGACCCAAAGCTCGACTAGGTCTTTGAGCCCTCTCCAAAATAATGACAATCCTACTCAAACTTATAACCCCAAAATACATAGTGAGTGGTCCAAGCCAAAACACTATAGTTTTAATCAGGGGCCTGGACCCACAAAATTTGAATTAAATTTTATTACCTATAAACATGTAGTTTTAATTTGAAAAATAAGTGTTGATTAGGTCTTATAAATGCCAAAAGGATGTCCCTAGTTCTATTCGAGCTTGAAAAGCTTGATTGGAACTAGGATTTTTAAAATTTCCAAAAATTACATCACAATGTCAAATTAAAATCCTAGGGTCCATTTTTTCTTGTTGAGTCACCTAGACTGCTTATCCCTCTGGGGGCATGACTTTTTCCCTATAGGACCATTTTGGAAACCACTTGCACCACTATAAATATCTTTATACTATTGACATTTTGGTGACCCCAATTTCACCCAATTTGGCCTGAGTCAAAATTTGCTTGTAACTAAGTTTTATGCATTCTTGAACCTGAATAGTCTACTAAATGCCATTTTAGACCTCTTGGTAGTTTTTCAGTCGTAACTTGGTCATTATAAGCCCATTTTTTTTAAAAATAGATTCATTGGAAATCTAAATCTGATGTGGACATCCTAATACTTTCAATTTCCTAAAATTACTTTTGTGCAATGATATTTTAATGTTCTATGTTTATAAGTTTCTTGTGGATATTTTAATTATAAAATGTAACTTATTTTTTTATCTTTTTACAAGTTAAAATGGAGAAAAAAGGGAAAGTGGTAGTATTAGAAAAGTGAAGGATGAATTTTGGAGGGAAATGAATAATTATAAGATCTATAAATAGGCTAACCCTAGTCATTTTGAGGGTGGGATTTTTGTTACTCTTAAAAACTTAGAGTCAACCACTTTTTTTTCTTTCATAGAGTTAATTTTTATCCCTCTTTTATAACCATGTGATTACCCTAGTGAAATTTTTGATTGATCGATCATGATAAATTGTAATGTATTGTTAACACCAATACTTTGATCAATAAAAGGCTATGGATTTATTACTTTCTCTGTGCTTTCAGAATGGTGGTTATAGATTTTTATTCATCGTTTGTTTCCCTTTGAAGCTTACATCAGCTTTGTGTGTGATTGTGAATATGTGGATCAAACTAATTTATGGGTTTACATGATTGAGAAATCTGATTTATTCCTTGTTATTATAGGATTTATCCCTTTCGCTTTCTCTTTTGCATTTTTTTATCAAACCTATTAAGCTAGGGTTTTATTTGATAGAAATTTGTTTATGCATGTTTATCTCGATTTCTTATTCTTTTTCATTCTTATATTTTTAAAAAATTATTTAATGCATTAATATAATGGAATGAACACCTAAAATTAGTATTTTTAATTATTTTTACTTCAAACCTTAATTTCACATTTGAGTAAATGTATGCATGTGTTTTATCATTTTTAGTTTTTTATTGAAACCCATTTAAACTACATCTAAACCCATAATTAACATCTAATTTATTCAATAATCCAAGACATTAGAATATTTCACTACCACTAGGACCCTTGACTAGAATAGTCCATAATACACAATTGATCGAAGATTAGTGCATCTTGACCCAATATATATATACCTTGGAGAGACCTACCTTCAAAAATTCATTTCACAAGAGGGTTGATAGGTTTCACCACCCTGATAGCCTAATTTTGGTGAGCCATACCAAATGACACATCAACATAAATGGTGCTAAAAGGAGGGCCTATTCAGAGTCTTTTAGATAAATCATCAATTTTAAACTTGTCTTCCACCCTTTATGTTATCTCCAAAATAATTTCATGCTTGAAATACATGTCAATAGTTTTTTCACTAGAAGGAGGGCCATAAACTTAAAATTAAAATTTTATAAAAAAAAATAAAAGTTGAACATTAATGAGTGTAATCCATGCTCAGTATTCTAAAATTTAAATTGGAATAAAATGAATACCCACTAAATCAAATTTCATAGGGTTTAAATTTGATTTTTTTATATGTATTGAACATATAAAACCAAGAGTAAACAAAGGAATATTGAAAACTAGACAAATCCACTCATCTAGTAGCTTGTTTATGGCTGCGATTCCCTTCATCAACCCATTTTTTTCCCCTCAAAACCCACAAATGGTGGTTAATACCACATGGATTTATGGAGGTAGATGCCATATGAATGTTATAGGTCCCAACCATGAATTTTCAAATAATATCAACAAGTTTTATCCAAAGTACATACCTAATGGGATTCAAACCATTGAAAAGTATATTCATGCATTTAAATATGCCTCATCCAAACTCAAATCCAACATAAGGATGTTGGTTTCCACCTATTCCTTTACTCCTTAGGAGAGGCTTCCTATGCTTGGTATCTTATATTTCTAAATGGATCTATCATCTCTTAGACTAATCTAGAAATAATATTTGTTAATCACTTTAGGCCACCCATTGATCTAAATATCCTATACCATCATTTTGTTATTTATCATAGGGAGAAAAATGAAAAACTTAGCATATTTAATGCACATTTCCATAATCTATATTATATTTTAAAACATCCCTATACACATCTATAATAAGCTTCCATATAAATCTATTTGAGGGCCTTGCACTCTATGACATCCATGTTTCTCAGAAGAACCCCAATAGCCTAATATCCTTGTATTTGGTCTATAACAAACTCATCAATATTTAATAATAGATGGTTAAAAAAGGCTATGGGGTTTTTCATTTACTTCATTATTCCAACCTGGTACTTACATTCAAATTCTAATGATCAAGTAGGCTCTCATGCACAACACTACACTGATGAATCAAATCCTGGGTGTTATGTATTCAAGCCAAATATGGTGTAAAACCCAATGCCTATGAACTATATACCTAATGTTCAAATTTATATTCCTACAAATTATTCATTATCATAGGAAAATTATCAACAACTTATTCATGTTGTATATAACAACATTGTTTCTAGGCCTAACACAAGTGGTTATGCTACCTCTACTAGCAACCAATAGGTCATCCCATCTTTTCTAAATAATCATATTCCTATCAATAATTCCCATAACCATGTTGGATATTTTTTAATGATGTCATGGTGATTTCATTAAGGTGTCCTAGTGAGTGGATGAAGAACCTTGATAGTCTATGTGATAATGACAAAGTGTGCAATGTGATTGTTCTAGTGTGTTTTATGTATGGTTGGTTGATCTTCAGTATTGACATGGCTAGAGAGGGTCAAGGATGAGTAAGGTGATTTGAGAATGTGCAAGGGGTCCTATCAAAAGTCAATAATGTTTTGATTTCTTGTGTTCATGAGTATAGTCTACCTAGTTCATCATAGTTTTCATCTAGACACTTTGGGTCCAGTGGTAGAAAATTTGAGTAGGCAATTTGATGATGTCACCATTGCAATGTGGGAATGAGCCAAGGGGAGTTGGTCATATGGTTGTGATCACATTAGTCCCTAGTTTTTATGTGTCAAATCTCAAGTCATACATCAAATCATGGTCAAAGATATGAGGGTGCAAAGTTGGCTTCTTAGTCAGAATTCACTATGTTCTCATACTTAGCCAAATGTGCAAAAGGACTCAAGCAGAGTTGAATAAGCATGTTGTTGAAGTCTGAATTCACATGCATGGAGGTGTCTAGACAAAATGAACATATGGGTTTGTTTATTTTTGTGCCTAGTTTATTTTCATTAAAATTTAGATAATGTGATGTAGTGCATTAAAAGATAGGCATATGCAAAGTTGGGCTCCCAGGCAGTTTGACTATGTTTTCCCATACTTAGCTAATTTTGGAATGTGGAAAAAAGAGTTGAGTGATAATTTTGATGGTGTTATATATTTCACATGTGAATATATCAAGAGAAACTAATCATATGATTTTATTCAATTTTAATCCTAGTTTATTTGTGCTAAATTTTAGATCATGTTTTGAAACATGGAAAAATTTATGCATGCTTAAAGTTGGCCTTTTAGGTATGTTTTGACATAATTGGCTCCATGAAAAAATATTTTGAGAAGACATTTTAATGGAAATATATCTTGCACATATGAAGGCTTCAAAATCACTATGTCACATGGTTATAATCTACTATGTGAGGAGATCATCTGGTCCAAATTTGAGATCATGCATCAAAGAATATAAGAAGATATATCTATCCAAAGTTGGAATTTTAGGCATATTGAAAGGGTCCTCATTCTTAGTCAATTTTTAAAGAACTAAAGCTTGAGCAAGATCAATGGTGTGTATTTCTCTAAGAAGTCAAGAAGCAATGAGATGAGGATAGGTACATGATGTTTAATGACTAAGTAAAGGTACAGGATAATGATCCAATAGTGACTGGGTGTTCATACAAATAAATATAATGATGAGTGTTGATCATTAAATACCTATCTGATCTATAGATATTGAAAGAGCACTTTGATTCAACATTTCAAGATTGCATGAGATGAGGTCAAAGTGACAGATGTTTAAATGATTGAGAATTGGCACCTTTGTGTTAAAGATATAATAATATAAATGGTGCATATTCAATCTAAGTTGAGAGGACATGATATTTTATCATTGTGTTTGAACGTTAACTGTGACCATTTGAATTCAAATATTTGAATTTAACATAGGAAAAACTAGAGCTATGTGTTTTATCCATATCTTTTGATAGAAATAGAATTTTCTCATGCAATAAAAAGCAAAGTAGTAGAGGACTTCAAGGCACATCTATAAATATGGATTTAAGTATTTGGAAGTGAGTAAATTCAAATATTTCAATCCTATAATTTGAATGTGTGTTCATGCTTATTCTACAAATGAACTACGAAGGATAATTAAGCTTGTGTAGATGTTATTTTTGATATATTATGATGAATTGGATATTGAGGAGTGTTTTAGACTCTATGAGGATGATCTATGAGGATTTAGGAGGTGTGATCAATCTATCTTCAGTGTGAACAATGCTTAAGAAGTTAACTACATTTTCAATAATTATGTTCATATGTATAAGGTCTATGTTTGAGTTGATTGAGCATACATAGAGTGAGCTAAAATAATTGTGATCATTTTAGGATGTAAAAGGGGAAATAAGGAGTGAACCCATGTTTTTTAAAGTGGTCATGTGTTATTTTTTTGCTTGATGGTGTGTTAAATGGGTGAATATGTCTCCATGAGACCTATAAGAGCTACAAGGGTCTTATTAAAAGGTGTAGTTGCTTAAGGGTGACCCATAGATGCTATGGAAAACCTATGAAGATTGTTTTGAGCCATTTCTTCATGAGAGAGATGCCTTGAGGGATAAGGCATGCCTAATGGTTGACCAAGGTGATAGTTATCAATATTTCTCTAGAAATAGTGAAATTAAAGGTGGTGATTCTAGACTTTTGTGTGAGAGACTGGGAGAGATTTGAAAGAGTCTTGTGTGTGTAATTTATGGAGTGAAGGAGGGGTAGAGTTCCTTGAGGATTAGTTGAAGGGTAGAACATATTGAAGATTAATTTTATGACTTGTAGGTCATAATTATGTGGGTATAATAGTGCTCTTGCATATTAAGGGTGAGTGAAGGTGAAGAGCAATAAGCAGAGGTCCATCATCAGGTGTTATCGACATGAGTTGAAATTTAGATGTGTTTATAGGTTTTATTTTGGTAGATCAACATCTAAGGTAGTTACAACCTCTTTGTAAGATGAAACTTGATAAAAGGTTTAGTTTTTTACAACTTAGCTAAACATGTGTGGCAGCACCTTGTGGGACTGTAGTCTCACTAAATAGGTATTATAGTTCCTTGATAATTTATAGATCATCTAAATTAGATATTATTTTATAGGACATTATTCCAATTGCATATTCTAGTGAGTTTTATTCCCCAATAGGGTTTCTAATGTATGTCATGTGTTATGTGATTAATTTTGCATTATCTCTCTTTCTCATTTCTATGAATGATGTGTATACTTCAAGAATGTTTGTGATAATTGATTAAGTGTTTGTAAAGATCAGAATTGAAGTTGGATTATTTAGGATCACTAATTCACCCCCTAGTGATTGTACCTTTAACAAACCAAACACATCATGTTTTTCTTCCATTTATAAATGCCATTATACTTATGCTTAACCCATAAACATAAATGAGAAATAAAATATTTGCTAACATGGACCCAAAGGTAGTAAACTTGTAGAAAATGGTTTAAAGGTTGACGAATGTTATGGTAAATTTGAATAAATAATTGCCTCAAAACACTAACCAAAATGTGAATAACCCCACATAAAATATAAATTCCAAATTCCAAATAAATAATAAGAAATGGAACATGAGGCCCAATAATGGAGGCATGCCTAGTATGTTCAACAATGTAAAGCAGAACAATAACAATAATGCCTCAAATATAAGGCACTTAGATGATTTTTAATTTCACACCTATTTTAGGTTGTAAAACATGGTTGATCATATTGAGATCAATTTTTCCTAGTCCACCCTAGCCTCAAACATCTTTTAGAAAGAGTTGGACAACCTTGAAATAGTGTCTATACCTGACAACAATTTGAACCAAGGTGAAGGAAACCCTAGTATAGATGTAGTCTTAAAAACTTACAAGTTTCCATTCAAGAGTGACAATGATCCTAAAGATAACTTAGATGAGGTCCATGCATTCAAATAGTTTCAAAGGGGAAACAACTATCTATTGAGGAGTAAGTTCCAAAGTCCATTAACTACATGTATTCCTTCAAACAACACTCAAGTTATGCCTAAAAATAATTTGAGCAACAAACTATTTCCACATAAGAGACCTATCACATCTTATCAACCTAAGAACAATGCTACACCCTTACAAATTGAAAAACTAGTGGAACTATGTAAACATGGATATAACATTATAGATGACCTGAAGAAAACTAAGGCAAATATCATGATGTTTGAATTGATCCAAATTTCCAACCAGAAAGATTTGTTAATAAAATAATATCCACTCTTAAATGGAAATAATTTAATAGGACCACTGATGCTCACATTTTAATTTATAAATTAAAAACTAAAATTCCTCCTTTCCTTCTAATAATTATATTTTTGATAAAAAATTACATAATTTTTTGGTGGATTCAGGTGCTTTTTGGAAATGTGATGCCTTATGGAGTTTTCAAATAGTTAGGTTTGATACCTGCAAAGTCTAATAGAAAATTTGTTTAATTAGAAAAGTTAGAGGTTAAGGGTATTGGTGAGTTGAGTCACATTCACATGTAGTTGGCCTCTGATCCTAGGGTGCAATAATTTGTAGATATTCAGGTAATGGATATATCTAATACATATGGTATGCTCCTGAATAGATATTGGTATAGAATGCTAAATGGATCCATGTAAACTAACTTCTCTCACATGTGGCTCTCATGTTTTGGCATACCTAATTATATCATAATTGAGAGAGAGCCTAATATGACCCACATGATTAAAAAGTACAAAAAAATTAATGATATCTTTTATGAATAATCTAATATTGGGGTATACACACTTGAGAAAAAGGTATAAACTCGTGATAATATCTTCATCAACATGTTGGCCATGTCAAAATAATCATAATTGGAGGATTTATACCCACTAAATGAAGAGGATATCCTTGGTACTCTAAATATAGCTCCATTACCAAGTGTTTTCCTTATATAAAAAGGTGCAAAAATAGCTAATCCAAACATAACAGAAAGTTTCCAATAGTTTTTGATAGTAACATAAATGGCTAAGTTATAAATTAGCCAACTAGGACACAATCTCTCAAGGGAAATCAAAGACATGGTAATTTAATGTGGCAAACATACCACTACTCTGAATAGTTAAACCCCTACTTCCACAACACATGAGAAACTTGGAAGGTCCTTGGCATTGTAAAAAACAAGTTTATACCTTCTTGATGAAGAAGATATCCTTGGTACACCCAAAATAGTTCCGTTGTAATAAGAGATAAAATAGAATGTTACAAGATATTATGATGAAAATATCACCATTTTGAATTAATCAAAACCTGCATCTACTACTGAAGACCAAACTAGAAGGTTGTTAACATCAAAAGAACAAATTAGATGTCCATTAGATGTTGAGGAAAAAATGAAGAGTTCAATGTTACAATATCAACCTTTTCTCAGAATCTAATGTACCCCACTAACTATTGTATCTGTGGAACCAAGGCTCAATATTTCAAGAATTGCACAACTAATGAAATAGTCAACATCTTTAGGGAGCATTTCATTACCAAATTTGGTATACATATCTCTTTTATGTGTGTTGATACCCACCCCTATCCTTTACCACAATTCAATGAATGAAAAAAGGTAATTCTCAAACCTTATCCAAAGTATTTTTCACAAGTTAAAAATAAGTATATTGTTGAATTTAATGCTAATAATTTGCTTAATTTGCATGATAACAACATAAATAGGGCCTCATGGGATAGTTTACATGACTTAAAAGTGAAATATCCTTATAAATTTGAATGTGCCCTTCATAGGATTTCTACCAATCTTCTCAAAATCTTAAATGCAAACACATTCTTTATCAGGTGTTTAACTATTGAGGATTCCACATTTCACATCAATGGGTAGTTCCTCAAATTCTACTTCTAAGCTTAAATTAATTTAGTAATTAATATAAATACTTTCCCTTTCCCTTTCCTACTTTGTTTATTGATTTCTTTCTTATTTTATTATTAGTTTAGTTTATATTTGCTACGTTTCTCACTTTTTATTCTCATTCAAGCCTCATTACTTGTCTCTTTTTGGCCTGGCCCATCTATTTTATCTTGTAGGTTTTCTTGTTGGTCAAAGAATGAATAAACTTAGAACACACATGATGGCTTAAACTTTTGAAACTAATTAGAAAATAAAATCTAACACTACAAACTACTCATAAGACTGACACACTAGAATGTCACTCAAGATACCAATGCACCTGTTATGGTGAATATCTAGGGTGAAAATCTATAATTCTACCTTTTTCTTACCACAGTGGTCCCCAACCCAAAATTGAGATGCTAATAAAATAAAGAAAATTTGAGAAAATAAGAAAATATATTAAAAATCAATTTTCAAAAAACTCAATTCTAGGTGATTTAGGAAACCTCTATCAAGGATATGGATGCCTAGCCAATAGTAGAGTAAGGCCTTAAGTGGGATCAAAGATAACTCTATTAAGGTTATGGAGGCTTAGGTGGTAGTAGAGTGATGTTTAGGCAAGTGTTCTCAAGGTAAGATTTACTAGCCTAATGATTGGATCCATAGTAGTTTGTCATTGTAGGTTTTGAGAAGTGGTAATTAACTCTTTTTCACACATCAAGCCAATGAGAATGTCTGATTTGGTCCTTTAGCCACTCTCATTTTATCCTCTCTTGAATCCATTCATGTTCCATGAGTAGTCTTAACTAGATATTCTCAATTCATAAACATGTTTCTATCATTCCAAAATACTTAGGAGTATTTTCTAGTAGAGTCACCATTTATTGTTGCTTACTCAACATGTCCTAATTATTCCAAGAATCATAAAATGAATTCCAAGTAGTAAATATTAATATAAATCACTTGGCCTCAAATCAGAGTTTAGCTTCACTTGTCCATGCTTGCATAATCTTACTCTTTATCTCTCTTAGCTCTTTGTAGTTGCTTTGGTGGGTCACATTGAATTTCATATCCTTTTGGCCCTAAAACCTATCTTGGTGAGAATACCAAGCTCATGTGAGTCATTTTCATATTTTACACTTGGTCATTTGATGAGTTTTTTATGTACTTTTGCCTCATTAAAGATATTACTAAGTCACTGAAAAAGTTAATTTATTTCTTGAATAGGTTTGTCTATAGGTGATTTTTAAAATCCTTAGCCCATAGACCTAATCTGGCTTCTAAACCCAAATTAGGTCTAATTGAGCTAAATAAATTTATGGGTGTTTTTTCCTAGGTTTGAAATTTACTAAGTCCCCAAAGCTAACTAGGCTCTGAATCCTGATTAGGTCTTGGGGAGTTCCCTCATCCCATTTCTTTGTTAATCAAACATTCTTTTCTAATTAGGCCTTGACTTCATGCTTTGGAGTGCCTACAATGATAATCAAGGATTGGTTTAGCGATTAGGTCTAAGATCAAATTTGTGTGTTCTATGTAATGTTAGTTAGGCTTTAAATCTTGACTAGGTTTAGGTTTTGGTTAGGGAATAGTCCTAGTTCTAATCAAGGTAAAAATCCTTATAGGTCTTGGTGAGTCATCAAGGGGGTGATCATAGTTGTGTTCAAGTATTTTCTCCTAATTAGGTATAGGGAGTCAGGTGAGGGAAAGTCTAATGTTAGTCAGTATTTAAATCGCAACTAGGTCTTGTCTATCATTGTTGAGGGTGTTTAGTGTTGTGTGGGATTTTAATCCCAACTAGTTATATCAATAATCACCAAGGAAGTTACAATGGTGTTTGGGGTTTAAACCTCAAATAGATCTTGTTATTTTTAAAATGGTGGGCATTCAATGTTAATTGGGCCCCAAAGCTTGGCTGGGTCTTTGAGCCCTCTCCAAAAAAATGAAAGTCCTACTTAGACTTTAAAAAATGAAACATATAGTGAACAAGATAATCTAAAACATCATAGTTTTAATCAGGGGTCTAGACCCCAATTAGGTCTGGGATCCCCAAAAAAATTGAATTGGATTGTCCTACCTATAAATATCTAGTTATAATTGGATAAATAAGTGTCGATTAAGTCTAGGAAAGGCCATAATGGTGTCCCTAGTTATATTCAAAATTCAAAAACCTAATTAGAATAAAAAAATTTAAAATTTTCAAATGTTGATGGGTGATTTGATGCAGCCAATAATTAGGCATGGGTTTTTAATCATTATCTCTCCTGAAAGGAGACTTATGTGAAAAAATCTCCCCAAAGTCTTGGTTACCATGTCTTGGTACATAGGGTAACTCAGTTGGCTTGTTGTGACCATTCCATTTCAAGGGGCCTTTTTAATAAACTAAACCTCTATAATAACTCTAAATTAGACATTAAGGAAGAGGCAAGAAGTTTCCTAGACAGTGCTCACAGGGCCTAATTTATAAATACATTTATCATGTGCATATATTCAATAATACTTAAATAGTGACAAACATAATTAAGTGACCAAGATTAACATGCATATTCAAATTAGTTTCAGCCTATATTAACTCATCATCATGAATAAAATACAAAAGATAAGGGATAAAGAGATAAAAAAATCATGTTGATAATGAAGATATTCTTTCAACATATGATTTAGCACACCCATTGAAACCAATCCTTGACTAAGTTAGACTTAGCACAACTTCAACCCAAGGATAGTGTGAGATTCTAAGAAACTAACTAGATAAGATTAAAAGACCATGACCACCATATACTTGTGTAGGAGATAAACTTAAACTCTTAACATCCTTTCAAATATCAATATATACATTTTGATTAATAATACTTAGTCATTACAATCATTCAAGTGTAAGAAATAATTATGTAGTAGTAAGACTAAAAGAGGAGCAAGGGAGAGATTATCTTAAAAAATAGTAAAATACATGAAATTATGTTTGGTTCTATATTTTTTGTTACAATTCACAAAGATACATTTAGGCACAACATCCTCTAATCCTAAAAAACTATGTCAGGAAAAAGGCTCTAAAAAAACAATATATACATGAGGGACCAACCCCCTTCCTTGATTGCCAACTCAGCGCACTAATGGGGTAATTAAAAACATTCATCACTAAGTAAGGAAATGCAGTTGATGGTATTGATTTTCTTACATATACAAATGTATTCCCATGCTTTGTAGTTAAATTCCATGACATCATTATTTGATCACTAGTTGAATGCTTTGGGATCTACCATCCCACTTAGCACTTCCCATCTATCACTTTCTCATTAGTTTAGAGTTGTCTCATGTTTCTTCTTTGTTACTGCATACAGACCTTGAACCATTCCCCTTTGCTTTATGCTTCATGATTCACCAATGATCTTCCACATTACACTAATTTGGGCTTATCTTTTTTATGTTACGGTTTGACTAAGGGTTTGGACTCCCTAATGAGGAAGTGCATCCAAATCAATTACTCAAATTGAAAGATGAACCCTACAAGATCAAACTAAATGGTCAAACATAACTTCATTAAATTAATGGTAAGACAAAAGTATTTAAATGATTGAATCATGGGTAAAATAACCATAACCATATAAATCAAATATGAGAAATAAATGGAATATTTTGTTATTGAAACATAGACTTCACATTAATCAATTTTTGATTCAAGCACAAGTATTTCCATAATATACAACATACATATATTAATCATTAATTCATCCCAATAATTATAATATAAAATATAATCCCTATTAATCCTACCCATCCATTATAAATTTGATGTGTATTCAGCTAACATACTCATCGAGCCTTAAATAATTTTGACATTCGGTATGGCCATCAATTTTAAGCTCATCAAGTATCATGTGGAACATCATTATTGGCCCAAATGTTTAGGGTTTAATTTTTGGTGATGGATATATTTTCATGAAATTTAATCTCATATGAATACTAATATCATTAGGATTTTACACAATAACCCCTCATCAATTTGGGTCTTTGGCTTGAGGGCACAAAACGGCACCACGTGGCATCACCATAGTGAGTTGGCCCTTTGAGCTCACTATCATAATCAATTTAATCATTATGATCCTAATATCTTGAGAAGTCACTAAGTAGTGGCCTCTTGGGATTTTAGAATCATGATACTATTATCCCCTTGTGTGAGTTTCCTATCAACTCGAGATCTCAGGATCTTAGGAAATTTCCACGTGGTGAATTCTTAAGCCCTTTAGGTCTAGGAGCCTTTAGACTATTGTCTAAGTATTTATGATCTCAAGCTCCTGAGGAATAACTACATGGTAAATTATTAGGCCCTTAAGGCCACAAAACCATTAAACATTTGACTAACTCTTTGTCATCTCAAGTTTCTATGATTGTGCATTGTGGCATGATCTCAAGGCCCCAAGGCATTCAAATGACTTAGAAATTTTGACTTAAAAACTTTTTGGACTTGGCTCAGGGCTTCAAAATGATCTAATAGTGACATATGGAAAAGTTCAGGGGGAATTGAAAGACTCAAGGCCTAAATTTGGAATGAATAAAAATGGCTAAAGCATTGAGCTCATATTTTGAAGACATGGTAGACTCAACTTGATTCGATAGACTTAGAGCTTTGTAGAACTCGACTCAGGAAACTTGAATGAGTTAAAACAGTCATGTGAGTCGAATGACTCAGACAAGTTGAACAACTCATTTGAATCAAATGAGTTAGGTTGGATGGACTTGATCTCAAAGGATAAGGGCTTCACCAAGCTAAGTTTGGCACAAATAGAAATCAAGTGTGTTTTAAAAGGTTAAAGATATATGGGCTATTCAAATGATAAAATAAACTAAGACCTAGTACATAAAAATAGATTAACCCAATCTCATAATTAAAAAGGTCTTAAATCAAGATTTAGCCATTCACAAATATTTAAAATCCCCACTCCAAGAAACTCCTCAAACAAGAAAGGTCTCTTAGACCAGACGTGGAAACATTCAGATCAATCAAGAAAAAGAGGGTCCCCATTTTTAGCTTAAAAATGGGGTGTGTTGTGTAAGTAACAACAAATGGTGACTCCTATTGGGAGATACTCCTGAGTATCTCATGAATTTATAGTCTCAAGTTCTCATTCAAATACAAACATTATCTACAAGCAATCATCCAAGGTAAAATCAAAACATAAAGGCACAAAATTCTTCTTCAACACATGACATACTAGCTACAATTTTTCCTAAAGATCATATGTGTGTGACCTATGTGATTAATTCAATTATTTTATATGCACACGTAATAAATTAGATTTTCCCAAATGATAATAAATTATAAAAGGGGATATATTTTGTAATTTGGCTTAAGGGGGAAATGGTATGGGCATTGTTATGCTTCTATCTAGACATTCATAACCCTAACAAAGATCCCTTTAGTCCCATTTAAAGGCCTTGTTCCACTAGCAACCAATATGGAAAATTTGTGGTGGAGGTTCCCAAGATCACCCTTTCAAGGATAATTTTAAATTTTTTATATTTTATTTCAAATATTTTGAAATATATTTTCATTTGTTTCTATCCATGGAGGGTTGGGGACCAAGCCATGGGTTTAAGGTAAAATCAAAAAGCTCATGACAAATAAAACAAATCATAATTAAAGCAGTGCTACATTCTTCTTCAAATATTTCATTTAGTGTATTTGATGATCTTTAAATAAGAAAATAGGCCTTTCTAAATCCATATGTTCTATTTCAAATCATTGGCCTTTAACATTCTAAAAATACAAGGAGAATATAGCAATTTATGTAAGCATTCATATAATAATTTTCACATTTACTCATAGGACTACCATAGGTGTTGCTTACATACAAGCCACTCATTTATCAAATGTTATCAAAGAACAGGAACCCTTAGTTCAAAACAATAGGTTCAACTTAAAAACCAATATCACACAACTGAACCAAGCACTAAAAATTAAATCAAACAAATAGAAAGTAGTGAAAGCAACCCTAAACTAAAACAAGGGATAAGAATAAAAGCAAACAACAAACCAAAAAGAAACAAGAAAGTATTTGTAGGTTATTACAAGCCCATTCAAGACTAGAAGTATTATTATATTAATACTCCATTTATGGGTAATGTGACATCCTCACCAGTTAGACACTTTAGGTGTAAAGTATTATCGCTCAAGATTTTAGAGATCATATAAGAACCTAGCTATAAGGCATCAGATTTTTTATGTTATTCCTTTTGTTCACGAATCTTGTCCCACATAAGGATGAGGTTTGAGACCCAAATTTCTTTTGATTTGGATTGTTTATCAAACCAAATTTTGATAATCCCTTGGTGTTTACTAAAGTATAGCAAGGTTACATCACACTTTTCATCCAAGTGTAAAATATTCAAGAGGTGGGCCTCTACTTGGTCATTTGTTCCCAAATAATCAATCATAAACTATAAGGTCGTAATATTTAAATTAATTATAAAAATAAGGTGTTGACCATAAACTAAGGGGTAAGGATAAATGCCTAGATCCACTTTAGCTCTAGTCCTATTAGCCCACAATGTAAATTTTAATAAATTATGCCAACTTCTAGAATTATTTTCCATTTGTCTTCTTAATTATGTTCATAAAATTCTTATTAATAGACTCAGCTAGTCCATTTCCTTGGAGATAATAAATAAAAGAGAATTTGAGGATTACCTAGTGATCGTATGCCTATTCTAAGAATTTTAAAGAGGATAAAGTGGGTCCATTCTCACATACCAGTGTATAAGGCATACCAAACCTTATGACAATGTGTTCCTCTATAAATTACATAACTATGTCGATCATGCAATTCTTGAGTGGTTGAGCCTCAGCCTAATGAGTGAATTAGTCCATGCATATGATGATGAATTTGTGTCTTATAAATGAATTCTCATTTATCACTCCCAAGAAATCTAGTCGTCACTTTAAAAACAATTAATCTTTCATTATTGGCATCAAAGGTATTGATGGGGTACATTTTCTATGCATAGTTGTTTGGCATGTATGGTAGTTTCAAACATGTGAATGTGCATCTTTAAATATATGTGTTCAGTAATAACATGCTCTCAATATATAATGGGTAGTGATATCACCTAAACCATGTCCAATCCCATATTTTCCATGAAAATGACCAATCACATCTATTACTTCATCTCTATTTAGACACCTTATAAAAAAGACTTGGTAGTTCCTTCTATAAAGCACACCAACTTTGATCATAAATTGGTTGTTCTTTAAGCACAACACCCTTTTTTGTGTAAGTTTAAAATGATTGAGGCACTCCTTGTTAAGTATATAATAGATTACCTCCTTGTACCAATCATCATTGGTGATGTCTTCAATCTTATATTATTGTCAAGTGATTTATGGATATGATTCTACTATAGTTTTGCTAAGTCATTTTCCTCTCATAATAGTCATTGACTGAATTTCTAAGTTAAAGTCTTGAAAGATAGTCATATAGTTGCATCTTCCCTTTCCTGATTCATTTTACATTGAAATGAATTTGCCTACTGAATCAAGGATAACAATGAAGACTTTAGTGTGTAATGGAAGAATTTCTTGATAGCCTTGATTAGTGCAAAGGCATGCTTATATATCATAATATATTTTAAATATGCATTCCTCAAAGGGGAGATCATAAATGAAACATGTCATTCATCTCCAACTCCTTTTCTCTATGTCAAAATAATAGTGGTCAAGTGCTCTAAAGTGATGGAGAAAATATAAAAAGTCTACATGTAATCATAGTTAATCAACATTGGTGTGTACGCAATTACCTCTTTTATTTAGGTGAAATATATCTATGCTTCACTTGTCCACTAAATTTTAGCATCTTTCTTGAGCATGTTATTCAACAATCTAACCATGTTTGTGAATCTAGAGATGAACTTCCTCACTAAGTTGATCTTAACAAAAAATGACTTAAACTCCTTCTTCATGCTAGGAAATGGGATTTATAGAATAGCTTTCATTATTTTAAGGTCTATTGATATAACATACTCTAAAATGATATGGCCTAATAGCTTCCCTTTGATGACCCCAAATATACACTTATTTGGGTTCAATGAGATCACAAAATCTATGCATCTTTGTAGTACTCTCCTCAAATCTTTGAAATGGTCACCTCTGTGTTTAGAAAATATTGTAGAGTTATCCATGTATACCATAATACACTTACCCATAAGGTCATTAAAATTTATGTCCATGTCCCTTTGAAATGTATCCCCTACATTGATGAGTGTAAAAATCATCCTCTTGTAAGTGAAGGTGCCCTATTTGGTCATGAACATCATTTTGATCCAGTCCTCATAGTTGACTACTACTTGATTATAACTAGAATATACATCCAAAAAACACATCATTTGAGATTCATTCACAATTTATACAACTTCATCTAATGAGGGCAAGGGGTAATTATCCTTTTTAGACACCTTCTTCAAATTGTGGAAATCAACACAAAGTTTGATCTCCCCACTCTTCTTCTTCACTCTCACCAAGTTTTCAACCCATGTGGAGTGCTTGATAGGAAATATGATTTTTGCTACAGGCAAATTTTTCACTTCTTTAAATATTAGTGGCTTTAATAATGAATTAATCAAAATTTGTCTCTGCCTAAATAGATTGAATCCTAACTTTAGATGGATTGTGTGTGTTAATATGGAGTTGTTAAAGACTTTCAAATCTTCATAGATCCATGAAATCACATCTCTAAAATCTTTGAGGGCTTGTGCCAATTCTTGATTCTCTTTAGGGGTACTAGTTGTGCCTAGAATCACATTTTTAGGATCATTTGCATCACCCAAGTTTCAATGCTCATACATCATGCCTGTATTAGGGTTCAACATATCATTTTCCTTTTGATAATCCATGTTTAATAGCCTCTCAAGTGATACATCCCCTTGGGTATGTTATTTGTCTTCAAATTCATGGTCCCATCCTCATCTAGCTCAAAGTCTTCTTGACCATCCATATCAACAATTTGATTGGAAAATACCTATGTATTTGTGTTGAATTCTAATATGCATTGTTCATCATTAAAAACTTGAAAATTCATGATAATATTATTGACTTAGGGGGTAAAGACTAGATATACTAAAAATATTATCATTCTCAAATTAGCAATGGGCTCAAGAGTATTTTTAGGAGTAGTTAGTACATTTGTTAATTTAGTTATTTTGTCAGGGCAGAGTCTAGATACCAAATGTATCAAATTCTTTAATTAAGTTCCAAACCTATTTGTAGTATCTTGACAAATGCTTATCATTTCATGAAAATTGGCTCCTTAATTATTTAACCACTAATTCTAAGTCACCCATTAATCTAATAAAATTCCCCTTCTTTCCTAGGGTAAACTGAAGTCCATGGTCTAATGCCTCATACTCCACCACATTATTTTAACAAGCAAATTATAAATGGTATGCAGCTAGATAGGATTTTCCCCTTGGAATAACCAATTTTACTCCATCACCACATCTTCTTTGGATTTGAAATCCATAAAATTTTGATGTCCATAATTTTGATTTTATTGTACTAGAGCATGTCCTATCATCAAAATATGTTGGTGTTCTTTGAAAGGGAAGTGCAACTATAATGTTAACTTATTGGTGTATTTTCTCATCTTTAATTGATCACCTATTTTGTTGCTCAATTTGTGAGGTTACTTCAACTGATCAAGGCATTGAGGATAATTATTTTGTGGGATAAGCAAGAATGGATTTATCTAGGGTGGTTCTTTCATCTTGTAAAGAGTATAAAAACTCTTCATCCTTGCTTAAGTTATTAGATTTCAAATTATCACACATTGGAGTTGAATCCTGAAATGAGACCATCTCTAAGGTGAAGTAAAAGTCCTCTTAATCTAACTGGTCTAATTCCTTTAATATTTTTTTTCACACTGAGCATGTTAATAGATAGGTTGATATGGGTCTCCTTTTCTTATTTATCTAACAAGCAAACTCCTATTTTTTATTCTTCATAAAGGATATCATTTTTTTTATCATACTTAGTGATCATATGTGCCATATTTGGTTCTCACTTGATTCGAATCTAGTTAGGTAGACCATGCCATGGTAACCACATGTGATAAAAATTAATTTCCATATAACCATTTAGTGTCCTTGACCATTCCCTACTCAGTAACATGTCATAAGCATCCAGAATAGCCACCACTTGGATATCAATGAATTGTTAAATCCTTGGATCTAAGGCTACTTGCATGTGTATATGATTCAGTTCCCCTACTACCTTCACCTCTATTTTATCTAGTTAGACTATCTTTTGATTAGATTTGGTATCTATAAGACCCAACTATTGGCAAATATCATATGGCATGATGTTTTTAGAGACACCTAAATCAACCGAGCAATTTTGTAAGTTCTTTCCAAAGATTCTAACTATTAGGAGAAAGGGTAGAGTTTCAATTTTTTCCTTATATAAATCAACATGTGCATTAGAAATTTTCATAAAAAATTTCCCTTTATTATTATACTATTATTTCAAAAGCAACTCCCTTTGATTAGTCATTTGCATCAATTCAAACATAGTGATATTAACTTTGGTTTTCTTCAAATTTTACACAATTTCATAGACATGTTTTGATTATTATTATTGTTTACTAGGTGTAATATGTTTTTCTTATTTATTTGGATTATAAGATATGGGAGGTCTTTTTAGTGAGGGAGGACAATTTTTTGAATGCACATCAGGTGGAACATGAGTGGTACTTAGAGGAGTATAGGTTATCAAATGATTAGTTGATTTAATCCTAAGTTGATAATCATTCCCCCTCTAGAACTATCTGAAAGCATGGATCTCATCCAAATTGTCTTAAAGCTCATTTCGATCTTAAAATAGGTCTCCAATACTAGAATGGTTCCTAGGTTTCCTCTATCTTGGTTTGGATTATCAACCAAAGTATGTATTATTTCCATGTTATCTACCTCCTTTCTGAAGATGTTAGAGGAAACTATAAACTCAACATAATTAGTTTTTGCATGGTTAGTTGTGTTATTATTCTACACCAAGTATCCAAAGCCATGTCTATAAAATTCATCAAACAAGAAGTATTGTTGATGTTTTGATTAGCACTATCTAGAGGACTAGGCACATTCCCATGATTAAGTTAGGCATTCCATTATCTATTAGGATGTTAGAAATTTAAAGTTTTACTCTAAGATGGGTTATTTTCATTTTGATTTAAATTATGAAATCTTTGTCTATGCATATTGATTACATCATTGGACAAGCATTGGAGCATTTTACTCATATTACCTACCTCAGTTTCTATGCCACTATTTGCATAGTTCATATTTTGGTGTTTTGGGTTATCCACATGCATTAGCATTTAGAAATGTTAGGGTAGCATACTATGTTGGATTAAGGGTGTTATTGGTATCTTTATTATTCAATAATGAGAGTATTGTCAATGGGTTACTACTAGATGCATTGTAGTCACCAGTGCTTGGTATGGTAGTAATTTATTATAAGCAATTAAGATAATTTGATTATTAGTTGTATATGAGAAAGCATGGTTTGTAGGCACATAGGGCTAACTACTAGTCATGTGATTCATTGGTATTAGATTATACATCAAATTCAGACTTCTATACAAGGCTCTTGGGATGGGGTTTATTAATGGGGTGCCTTGGTTGAGACCTTAATTAATCATGGGGACCTATTTATAATCTTTTGGTTGTCTTAAATATGGTAAAGCACCTACATTATATCCTTGAGGTACCATTTGGTGTTTTATGTTCATAACTTTGTTATAAGCCAATTTTAGGGATGCAAGTGTAGTTAGGATTATTCTAAGGAAAATTGTCATCAAAGAATCTAGAGCCCTCAAGTAGGTCTAAATGTTAGGGCCCTCTACTAATATGTATGGGTCTTTTAACCTTTGTTATATTTTATGGAATCAAGCATTGAACATGCCCATTGGTTCATTTGGTTCTCTCTTAGTAGCTATGAAATCATGGTATAAAATATCAAGTTCAATATGGAACCTAAAATGGTTTACAAATATGGTTTCCAATCCATCTTATATAGTTAAAAACCTATTAGGTAATCCCAGGGACCAAGCATAGGTAGAGTCCCCTGTTGAATAAGGAAACAACCTGAATGCAATGTCTTCATGTTACACTTGTGTTATGATAAGGGAATTTTTGAATGCCTGTATATGTTATTGAGCTATTAGAGGTCCTCTAAATATGAACTTAGGATAAAACTTGTCTCAGTTATTTATAAATTTGTGCACAATACATAGAATATTCACAGGGCACCCACCTTAGCCAAGCCACACCATGGGATTGGCCATTGGTATAGGCTTGGGATGACAAATGGATTGAAAAAGGAGTATCCATAGTTGTTGGTGAATTACTAATTGACTGGGTGTGCTTAGCCTTTTATTTTCCTTTATTATCTATTCATTTTGATATTATATGGTCAGTAAGTTGTAAGATCTCAAAGTTATTCCCAACAAACTTTAATTGAGTTTTTATCCTTCTATTTTCCAACTTAAAGGATAGTTTAGCTCAGTAGAATCAAATATTTCTAAAATTTATAGTTCAAAATTTAGTTATAACTCAATTTGTTTTCATGGGACCTCTTTCTATCACCACTCATGTTGATGAGTCTTTTGACACAACCAACAATTAGGTAGGGGTTTTTAATCCTTGTATCTCTTAAAAGGAGACTCATGTGAACAAATCTCTTCAAGGTCTTGGTATGTATGGTAACTCAATTGGCTCATGGTAACCATTCCATTTAAAGGGGAATTTTTAACAAACTAAACCTGTGCTCACTTGAACCTTGGGAGTAATGGTAACTTGGACCTTACTAGAGGAATGTGGGCTACCATTCTCTTTAGGTGAAGAGTGAGAACTAGATTCTATTTTAGTGAGGGGTGGCTTAGGAGATTCATTGGTATCTTTATGTTTTAGTGAATCACATTCTAATTGAGTATAATATGTGTTATTATCATTAACATGTGCATTATTTTAAATAGAATCATTCATAGAATTAGAAATAACATTTGGAAGTACATTATGTTTGAGAGGAGGATTGAGAGAAGAGTTAGAAACATGAGATGCATATTCTTCTTCACTATGTGCATAATTATCATCATCATTATCATATATGTATTATTATTCATAATCACTCTCATTTTCATATTCATTGGCATGATCTCTATCATATTCATTATCACTTCCATCATTGATAGGGAGATGTGTAAGAGAAGAATTTAATTCTTTTATAATATGCAATAAATTATCATTTGAAACTGGAATATCATGTGCATCTATGTTATTCATGGATGAAATACATGCATTATTTTCATGTGAAATATGAGAAGTAAGAGGAGATTTTTCATTTGAACATTCTTTTGATAAAGTAGAGTTAATAACATGAGATGTATCATTTGAACTATGCATTGGTAATTTGATTCTATTGCATTTATATTATTGTAATTTGAACATTGAAGTAGTGAGAGAGAGAGAGAGAGAGAGAGAGAGAGAGAGAGAGAGAGAGAGAGATAGAGAGAGAGAGAGAGAGAGAGAGAGAGAGAGAGAGAGAGATTAGGTTCACATGGAAGCAAATTATCACCAATAAGAGGTTCACTTGGAAGTGCATGACTAATGTATTCCTTTGGTGCATTGTACATAGGAGAATGAGGTGAGAAGTATCTTTCCCATTTATCAAAATTATTTTCTTTAGAAGAAGGAATAAAAGAAATGGGCTTTAGAAAAAAATATTCATCTATTTTTGCTTCACCCTCATCATTACAATTATCATAATATACTTCATTACAAAAATAGTCATTATCTTCACTGTAAATGAAATCATTTTCTACATTCTTAGCTAATGTGAAAATTTCAAAATTTGTCCAATCTTGCCATAATTATAAGAAAATTTTAGAAACTTATCTATGGGATGAGAAGGAGGAATTGCCTTTGTGACCATTTTATTTATCTCACCAAAGAGAATCTTGAAAAGTATTATGAAGCAAATACATGCACAAAGAACTACTATCATCGAAATTTTGAAATTACTTTTGATAATCCAAACAATTTGCAAAAAATTCAAATTATTTTTCTAAAAATTGTAAGGGAGGAAAACTTGAGGTTTGAGGAGCTAGTTTGGAAATCTAGGGTTTTTAGCTAAGGTTTTAGAATTTTAGAAATTATGCAATAATTTTAAATTCTAAAAAAAAAATGATTAGGAATAATGCACAAAACTTTATACAAAAATCCAAATTTGGAAATTAAATTTTTGCACAAGAAAACTACTAATTTTGAAATTATTTGTGATAAAGTAATCAATTTGCAAAAATTCCAAAATAGTTTTCTAAAATTCACAAGGAAGGAAGGCTTGAGGTTTAAGGACATAGTTTTGAAATTTAGGGTTTTAGAATTTTCAAAGATTATGTAATAATTTTAAATTCTAAAAATAAATTTTGGATAGGAATAATGCACAAAAATTGATACAAAAATCAAAATTTTGAGATTAAATTTTTGCACAAAAATATGAAGGAAAAACCCTAAGTGTAGCTAAGGTTTTAGGTTTGTTCGAAGTAAGTCAGGTTCACCAAATATTTTATTATTTTTGGGAATCTAGTGTTTAGATCCTAAATAATAAGGGTTTGGAATAATAGGAAAAATCTAGTTTAATGAAAAAAATATAGATTTTAAACAAGTAATTTTACAAGAGGAAGAATAATAAACTTATCTTAAGTTGGGCTGAAATGATTGATTCTAGAGCTGGTAATTAAAAAGCAAGATTGAGACACTGTCAGGAATCTGACCCTAGATTTTGTTTTTTGATTGGATAGGAGCACTAAAATAAGACACCCTAGTATCTGATGTTATAGTCCTTCCCTAGTGTTGTTGTCCTCAAGATCTAATATTTATGGGTTTTGTTTGCTAGGTCAGTGTGAACCTATGTACCAAATTTTAGAGGTTGGAAGTTAATAGAGCTTGTTGTAGGTTTGTTTTAGTCTTCAATGCATGTATCTATCTACACACATGCAAACAAAGAATACATAAAAATCAAAAAGGGGGAAAACTAGGTTAGGGGAAGAATGATCACACAATATAGAACCCTTGTTGTCTTGACTGCTACCTACATTAACACTCAAGCTAGGGTCTCAGATCAAACGTAGTTTTCCCTTAGGGAACGTATATAATCAAGGTGCACAATATATGCAATAATGACTTTCATCTAGGCCCTTCCTTGAACAAGCATGCAAGTCTATGTATGATGTAGAGAATATGAGCTATACTATTGACTAATTTGTATTATGTCTAATGTGCTAAAGTAATAAGAGCTAGATATAAAATGCCTTGTTTATTTATTTATATAGGAGACTCATTATTTTGAATTTGGGATCTTTATTTGCATTTGGTTGACATTGGAAAGCTTAGAAACAAAGAAAAGAAAAGGGGTAAGACTCATCTTGCAAAAGAAACTGACTATTTAGGCTCAAATTAGCTTTGGACTAGAGCACTGAAAACTAGACACCCTAGGTTTTAGTGTTGTATTCCAACCCCAATGCTCCTATCCTACAAGCTAGGGACTAGGGGGATGGGAATGAGCATGGGAAACCTAATCAGGCTGAAGTGGAATGACCATTTGAAAGTCTTGGGGTGATTGGGAATGGGTAAAAAGGTGACTCAAGCTTAGAACTAGAATCAAATGGATAAAATGAAAGACATGGCCAAATGTGAACAAAGCTCATATTCTTTAATCAGAGTCTCTCATGAAAGGACTATGAAAATGCATGATATGTATGGTTGTTTAACTAATTTAGGATGTATACAATCTCTTTTAGGTGTTTAGACCTGCTTCAAAGGACTAGGATTTGATACCAAATGTTGGAAGTAAAATTACTGAGAGGTGGGGTTGAATTAGTCTTCAAAACTTTCATGTCAATTCTTACATAATCATGAACCATCACATAAACATATATATATCAAGTAATGCATAAGTAATCAACTATACAAGCATGAAATAAGATTTCACAAGTCAACACACCATATATGTGGGAAACCCTCAAGGGGAAGAAAACCCATTGATATTTACAAATATACTACAGTCCTATAATACAAACATCAAATTTAGTGAAGCACCCACTTCACATGGAGCACCAACCCCCTAGATGACTCAGCAACAACTCAGACACCTAATATATTTGATCACATTTAGGACACCTTATTTTTCAATAAATTGATGATGAACACTTATTCATCTCTTCACACTCTTAGCCCTCTCAAACTACCTTTTAAACTTCTTCGCTCAAATAAACCTCTTCTTAACTTGATTAGGTCATACGACTTTAATTTTCATATATATAAACTCTATCAAAACTTTATCAAAGTTACTATACACATATATAATGTTCTAAAATACCTTTTGATTACCAATGTTCTATTTCATTTGCATATTCTCTACTCTACCTAATAGGCCTAAAAATATGTAGTATTTATAAAAGTCACTTGGTCATATCCTTCTTAGTCGGCCAAACATACTTACCCTATTAGGTTGGATATGATATGGGTGTTATGAAATATTATATACATGTATAAAATCTTATTTGGGTCCATTTAGGTCTGACCTACCTCAATTAGGCCTTATCTCACTTTTAAGTCTCATGGAGACCTAATCCCATTAGGTCTATTTAGAACACGTTACACTTTGATCTTCTTGGAGGAAATTAAAACACTTTACATAATAAATACATATCATATTCCATTAAATATACCTTATCAAAATTTATATTATCTCTAAAAAACTTTTTAGCTCCAATCACTACTTGAAGTATGTCATTAGTATTGTTCACTATTAGGCCCATGCATACTCAAAAAGTCTGTCTTGAATAAATGAAGAAAAAACATAATTTTTACAAAAAACCATGGAAAAAAATAATGTATATATAATATATATGCCCTCAATGTCATCACTATATGTATTATACCTCACAACTCAAGGCAAAATTACCCAAACCCTTCTCTGCAAGTAGCCCACTCACAACTGCCAACTAACCTTAAAACATAGTCATGGACAACTTGATCTTCAACACCGGAAAGAGAACTTCCCATGACTAATAACACCTTAAAAATATTATTTAACATATCTATATCATTTTAAAGTACAAATATCACAAGTTCTAATGTCAATTATTTGTCTTGCAAACTAATCTTTTGTCTTCAGTACACACATCAACCCTGAACCAGTCAACCCATTTTGGCTCCACCCTTTCAATAATTTTCACTAATTTTAAAGATTATAAAAATAATGGATAGGTCATTAAATTTCAAAAAAACAACATTATTTAACTCAGGTATATCAACTCATGGCATAGAGTCTCAAACTCATCATTGATACTTGCTTGTTAATAATTGCCATTTTGTCTTGAAAACTGGTCATGGTGATTTTGACTTACAACACTTGTATGACAAATTTTAGAGACTCCTAATATATTTGGATGATCCTATGAGACCATTATTATTATTATTATTATTATTATTATTATCATATATATATATATATATATATATATATATATATATATATATATATATATATATATATTATCAAATTACAATATTGGTCTTGTAAACCAATCTCATGAACTTGCACCTTCACTATCTCATCTACACTAGATAGATCAACTTATGAGCAACATTTTCATCATATCCACTAACCTCCAAAATATATATCCAACATGAACATGTATTCCAAGTCTTTATAAACTTTTCCATGTAATTTTATTCATCCCTAATCCATGATAACACATTCTTAATCAAATTCTTACTTATGCCTAATTTTCTCACTATCTACACCATTAGGTCTGTTAGCAACTAGTCAGCTTGTATGATCAGTTTAGCACACTTAAGGGATATAACATGCTCAAAAACCACCATGGACATAAAATAAAAGTCTCAATTTTTTTCATCCATCCATTTATCTACTTTGACTTGGTCAACTCTAACTAATAAAACAAATCTCTGAGAAACAAGACCTTTCCTATAGGGTCCACTCACTCACTTAAAAAACCAATCACACATAGAGGTGCCTGAGAGAGTTTACTATAACTTCCAATCACTTAAATACCTATACCAATCTATTCTAATCACTTTAGAGTAACTTCTTTCATATCAAGTCACTATTAGGGTTCTTTGAGGGTTAAAACCATTTTCTAGTTTTAATGATCATTCATAAAGCTTAGCCCCTCATTCCAAAAACTAATGCCTAGAATTTTGAGCTAGGACCATTCCCCATCTACCATGAATATATCAAGATCTCATGCATAAATTACATGTGCCAATGAATACTTGAAAGTTCTTCATGGGTTGAGAACCCTTCACTTTATGCACATGAAAGACCTCAAAACACTATTTCTTTCCTTAACCTTCAAATTTTAACTTAAAACTTGGTCAACATGATTGAAGAAACATGACACACTTATGGAAATTCCCACGCATCCATATTAGCTTTGAAAATAGAATCTCATACCTCATTAGGCCATGCTCTCTCTCTTTTCTCTCTAGGCCTTGACTTGCAAGTCACATTAGGCCTTGAAACTAACCTTCTAGCCACTGTCTAAGCTATCAACACATCATATACATGTCATAAACCCTATTAACAATGTTTAATTAATGACAAATTCTTTATATGCCATCACAATACCTTGTGATACCTCATTAGGTTAGGCAAGGTCTATAACTAGTCTAGTTGCATGCTAGGTTTGTAGGTCCTATCCCTATAGGCTCACTCTAAGATTCTCATGAGTGATCCAATGCCTCATATGCATGATTAAAAAACCTCATACAACTTATGAATCTTTGTATCAGCTTTGATAACTGACCTTTAAACACTCCTTGATGCTTATACACCTTGATCATATGCCTTTCATCCTCCTTAGATAATATCGTACCTCTGCACATACCTCTTCATGCTCCATGCACATTCTCATGATATGACTATGCTTATTATTACTTAGCTTCTCAAGACACCTTGTACTCAAGGACTAGTACATGCTTACCTTGACCTTAATCTTGACATGAACCTCAAAAGAATCATTAGGTTACCTTTAAATTCTATCTTAATAGAGATACATTAGGTTGCCTTCAAATTTTCTCTTGTCACATGGCTCACATCTCACATACTACTCATCATGCATCTTTACCAAAATCACCTTGACATCAATGATAACACTTCTCAACACAAATGATTCACTAATTATTTATTTTATGGTGTGTTTGTCTATAATGATTCTGTTTGGTTATTCTTGGTGCATTTCTTTGACTTTTCTCTTGAGTTAATTGGATGTTGTTTATTACTTTTCTTTCAATTTGTGTTTGCTTGCTTCTTTGCATGCTTATTTATTTTCCCTTTTTATTGTTTCTTTGACTCAATCCATTGTGCCAATGAGGTCATCATCATGGTGCTTCCTATCATGAATTTGTACTTGAGTCAATCCATTAGTATTCTTAGCATTATCATCATGGTTTTTATCATTGGTGTATTGCTTTCACTTGTCTATTAGATCGAGGATTGATCCTTATGCACAATACAACCTAGTCATTATGGTTTTTTATATCATGGTGTATATATCATTCAATGTTATATCAAAAATTAAGATCTAGAAGTCTAGTCGGTAATACTTCAGTAAAAGCTCTCCTTGTGTACTATCCCCCAACCACTTCATCAAATGCCTAATTCACATTTGTCACATTAAAAATCTACCCTGATGGGTAAACCATTTAGACCGATCAATGATCAAATTCACCCTATTGGGCTAGCTTATTGCATCAATGATTAAATCCTCCCTGTTGGAGCACATTATTGTGATCAACCAATGCCACCCTTTTTGAGGCCATCCCATCATTTGATATTTCTTCTAAATCCCATAGGTTTCTCTCATTCTTGCTTATTCCTCTCTCTTTTGAGGGCCCATCTATTTTAACTTCTTCCCAACCATCCCCTTGAGGAGGCATATAGGATTAATTAAGCACCCTTTGGGACATCAATTTGAGTTTATTGATTCATAAATTTTCAAAAAGAGAAGAGTAAGGACGTCATTCTTCAAGTGTTATAAAATTTATTCATGATGACTTTTTCTTTCTTTGAAAATACATTACTATACTTAGTGTCTCACAAACACCTTTTCAAATAGGGTAAAAATGTATACACTTCATTTTAACCACTTTTGTATCTAAACTACATTCAAAACAACTTTTTGTAATTACACATAAATTTAATCAAAAATCACCACTAGACCTAATTTACCCACACAATTTTCATTTTAAATCCAAAATCATAATGATGCATCCCTGATTGGAGTAATGGATTGTGTTGCATCATTAATCTTGTTTAGTGCATCCTAAATTAAATCAAGCCTTTGCAAGTGTCTTCACACGTCAATTAAGTGAATACTTGATTGACAAATAGAAACATTGCAAAAAGCCACCATTTTTTTAATTTTTTATTAAACCCACTTAATCAATCCTAATTATTCCTCTAATAGGAAAATCCATAGATTTGAAGTTATCCTATTTTCTTAAATTCAAAATTTGAATATTGCCTCACACAAGATGACATCATTAGGCAAAGTGTGCAAGAAAGCAAAGGTTATGGCATGTCTTACACTTCACTTACACATTCAAGACAAGTTCTTACACCTCTCTTGCACATTCTTCCTCTTACCACCCCTCTTACACACTCCAAGAGAACCATTGACTGCAATTTTCTTCTAATGGTCCTTACATACTCAAAAAGTCCTTAAATGGCATCTCTTACACACTCCACATGTGTAATCATAGATTCGAGGATTCATCCTCAACCCTCCATCTTGAGATGAGATGAACGGTTCATAATGATTTAAAAAATCTATAAATAAGAACCTCACACCTCTCATTTCAATAAGTTTCACCATGCAAACTTATGCTACCAAATTACATAAGGATCTTCCTCACTCTCATGCCAAGCCAAATCCAAATCAAATGTAGAAATGGAGATATGATACTCGTGTGAGAATTCAAGAATTGGCAAAGACTTCTACATCTACAAGTCGAGATCAGCGTCTTTAGACCGATCTTCAAGCGAATATTCAAAGGAGGTAAAAAGCATGGTTGTATATCTTCTAATTGTATATCTTGTTTATTGTCTATATAGATCAACCTAGGGATTAGGATTGATAAGTTATGTCTTCAAGTTTTATTTATTTTGATTCACTAACAATCAACTAACCTCTGTTGGATTCTGATTTACAAGAAGAATATTGGATTGCATACTCTACTAATTACCTCTGCCCCTATTGAAATTGAGGGGTCTTTTGTGGCCGAAATTATCTAAAAAGACTTTTAAATAGTTAAACCATTTCTCAAATGGGATGGAAATGGTTTTAGATTTAGTCTTTCCTTCAATAACCATAATATAAAGACATTATGTCCAGTAGCAACCTTCCACTTGCTAAAACTCCTAGTGTTAAAGCTCGAGAGCTATTCAAGAAAGATATTTGCACAGTGAGAGATCTTGTATCCTCTCAAGATTGGATAACTTGGCCCATTTTGTAAAGAAATTATAATTTATTTGCTTATGACATGCCTTATATCTTGTGCATTCAAGATCTCATACGAGATATCATGTTGCATAGACTTGGACTTAATCCATTGGTGGCATAGTGAAAAGACTTGCATTGGAAGTGTGATACACCTTTTAAGCATTACTCTCTAGGATTTTCATATCAAATTATGAGTCCCTTCTCATAAGATCTTGGAAACTTAAACAATCATAGAGTTCGAATTATTCTCCCTAAATGTGGCTCAACCATCTTAACTAAATCTAGGATTCCAAATTTGAGCCCAAGCTCACTCATTTTTATGGTGTTTAGTCTATAAGTGCTTATTGCTAGGAGAAAGGATCACTCACATTTGGGTTCTTTAACCTAGGTGCCCTGTGTTCTGCAGACCTAAGATTTGTAAACACTTATTTTGGACTTGTAAACACTTATTTATTTGGAATTTTTCCAGAGGTTTAATTCTCTTTTAGCTTTCCAAATCTAGGAATGCTATTACATTCAGTAATGAGGCTCCTTGTCAGTTTTTTTTAATTAATGATAAGGTTTATGTGCTCATCTCATTTTTTCAAATCCAAGCATAAGCCAAAAAATGGCCTTATATTTTCAACATTTTCAATAGGTTCTAAACCATTGAGTGAGTGTTCTATGCACTATGAGTAGGGTCCCTCCAAATTTACCACCATAGGGTTTTCCACCACCGGCACCTAGATGTTGATGAAACCGCTCACATAGCTTCTCCTCCAATCCTTCTCAGTGTAGGGGATGGATTCCTCAACGACATGATAAAATATCTGTTGGGCCATCTTGTTGGACTTCTCTAACACGTGGTGGTGAGAAAGCTGAGATTATTGTGCTTGTACTAACTAGGCGGGAAACACTTGTGCCTTTAGCTCCACTACATAATTCTCAAGATAATTGGGTGGCCCTGGATCCATTATTAGAGGAATTATTGGGTTGTTCTACCTCCCAAAGATAATTTGCCACCTCCTCCTTTCAATGTTACTATTGTGTTTTAATATTATGTTATTTTGAGACTCTTATTATGTATACATATTTTTATTTGACATTACTTTTAGTACATTTATTTCTTATCATATTTTTTTCTAATATTAAATTTTAACTGTAAATTCTTACCATCTATTTTTTTATTGTAAGCATCCATATACTTTATCTTCATATTTTTTTATTATAAATATATCAATACATTCCAATAAAAAACAATACACTAACAAACTTGATGTGTATTAATATTATCATGATTACCTATATTTTGGGATCCTTTGGTGGTTCCTATACAATCATGGGAGAAAAGTCTTATTTATGATATTAGTGGGACTCAAATCTAAGATTTGTTTTTAAGAGGAGGATTCTTAAACTACCTAAACCACAATTTATAGGGAGTCTAACAAAATTATCTTAAATTTGGAGAAAAAATTACCACTTATATAACATCCTCAATTTTTATTTTTATTTTCATTTCTCTATTATTATTTTTATATTACATTTTTTAACCAATTTTATTATCAAGTTAGGTCCTGTCATTACATTCTTTTATACTTTTAGAAGATGAAATAATAAGAAATCCTCCATGTGATGTCACTAAATGAGATGGTTTACTCTGGTCTTAGGTATTTTAAACTCCATGAAAGACTTCCTCATAACAATTATAATATTTAATAGGGATTGAAGTATCATTAAGCACCAAAGCCATTGGTTCAATAGCCTCACGGAATGACTTATGAACTATTATAAAAAAAAATTAAATATTTGTTTTTATATTTCTTTCCATGTTTTGTAAGGCATACTTGTTGAAAGTCGTCTTCATATATATCCATCAATGGATTATAATTGTTGTTCATCTCTTTTTATATTAGGATCTTGAATGAGTTTATCAAATTTAATATGACCTTTTTGGAGGTTTCAATCGTATATGGAGTTTTATCTTCTACCCATTGAAACCCTTCACCATGTATAGCATTAAGATTCGGAGGGATATTTTGTGAAGACCCTGTAGCTACAGATATATCAAGGTTAGCAGATGAATAATTTCACAAAAATGTCCATGTTGGTTGCACATGATATCTAAAGTGGACTTCTTTATAACCCAACAATTGCTCCCAGGTATAAGAATCTATTATGAAGTGTACCTTTTTCAAGCAAGATTTAACTGAGATCCATTTGTAGACGTGCAAGGAAAAGTTGTGTATCGCTTTGATCTAGTAGCCTTCATCATACTTATATAATCACTAATTGAATTCGCCATTCCTTCCAAATATTCTTTAGTAGTCGAATTCTATAAGTAAAACATACAAACGAATCCAAACTAGGACACAGTTCAAGGTCTATGTGGTTGGGTTGAATCTTGGTGTCCATTACATGAGATAAAAAGTTGGCACTTGAACCCCTATAAAAATATGGTCATTGTATAAGTACTTTTTTAGTCCTCAAGGCATGTGAAGTTCACATTAAAAACTTTGTCTATATAAATTAGATCGAATTTAAGTACTGAATTAGTCATTTGCAGAATTGCTCCACATATTGTACAAATACTTTTATCTTTTTTTTTACTTTTATATCTAAAAAAATTAAATGAGAAATGAGAAAACGAACACAAAATCACAAACATTACAAATACAATAATAATACCCACCACATCATAACAATCCTGTTAATATATATATATCTCCTATTATTGGTAAAGAAACAATAGAAATAAAATTAAAAACATATGCATGACCAAATAATTTACAACAAGATTATAGGCTTAAAATAATTTAATTTGACTTAAAAGGTAAACCAATCCGACAACCCATATCTTCCACAGTACACAATGATACTATATTTTTTTTTAAAAAAAGAGAAGGAAAAACATTTCTTCCAAACCGTTAAATGCAATGAAACAAAGGAGAGGTCTTAATTGAATCAATGGTCCCCAAGTGACATAAGAGATGCATCACATCCAATGTCATTCTCACCCCCTATGTTCGAGTGTTTCACGAGTTTTGGACTCTGTTGGATATCAAAATGACACTTGACTGATCTTAATTTCAAAAAGTTTGAACTTTAATGTTACCTTTGTGTTTCTTAATAATCTTGGTTTGATTAGAATTGATGTTGATAGATTGAAGTGGAAGTAAAAGTTGTGATTAGAGATGACATTTCGGATAATTTATTTTTTATTTTAAGAATTTTATTGTTACTCTTTTTTTTCGTCACTGCTGTATTTTTATTGTTTTTTTATTATAATATGTTGTTTCTTGTAGATCTACAACGTTCTTTTAATTTTTGTTCTTCTTGTTTAGATTTTATTATTTTAATTGTAATTTATCATTGTAAAAGGGTTTTGAACCTATTCAAAACTTTATTTTTATTATGAAAAAAATAAGTTTTTGAACTATTGATACAATTCATGCATATACTTATAAACATTCTCTCAATTTTAACTTCAACCATTGAAATTTTAGGTATTCACATTACATTTTTCCATCTCAATATACATTAAACTCTGTCTATATATTCCATAAAACCTACAGAATTCTCTAACACATACCAGAATAAAGAACTCACCGTGCCAAATATATAAATAAAATCATTCAACAAAATATAAACTAAACTAATATGTTTAAAAAAAAAACAAAACAAACAACTTATTTCATTTGACGTGAGGCATAAATAAGAAATTTATTATCATATTCAAGGTAGGCCAAATTTGGATCACAATTGACTCATTAATTTCTACAATCTATAAAGACTCCCAAAAATTAAAGACTCCCTTTGAAATGGAGATAAAAACCACTTTGACACCATTTGGGAGACACAGTTGTTTATAAATGTATAATGTACAACACACCCAAATCTTGGGCGTCTGAAAGCTGGCTCTGGTACAAACATTGAATCACAAGTCACAAGCCGGCAGTATTTTACCCACTCCAACAACCTTAGGAATTTAATGCAAAGTAGCAATTAGGATTCAATAGTTGCAGAAACATCGATCCGGTAGAGGGTAGAGGGTTGACTTAATTATGGAGAATCAAATGTCAATGCTATTTGTTATGTCCTAATAAATTATCCAGCCTGTAATGGGGGAACATCCAACTGTGCCCACTCTTCCATAAATCAGGGTTGTTTACTCCGCATCCAAAGGGCACCCATGCATGAACATCTAATTTGGGTATACAAGGCAACATTTTGATGCACTAAAATTAGCTCTCTTTCTAAGATTGTTAAGCATAAATTTGAAATTCAAGTAAACAACCAAAATAGTCAAATAAAGGCCACTGTAAACAGTTTTTCCTACAACAATTAAGCCTTTCTCAAAACACACATACGACTTCAGGGAAACACCAAAAGTCCTAGTTAGAACTGGAAGATGTTAAGAAGCCTGCACATAGATTGTGCCCTAAGAGTCATGGCACAGAAACAAAAATCATCAATTTAGAGGCAAACAAGAAAGTATTTTCTCAAAACACAAATAAGACTTCAGCCAGTTCCCACAATTGCATCAGTATACATTGCCTGGATTCAGAGAACCGTTGAGCAACAATGGATTTACAGGCAAACAATATTTTCAGAGAGAAATAGATACAGTACACAAGGAATTGTTAATTGTTACAAGAATGTCTACTGGAGCTCATTGTTAAGTTTATACTTGCAAAAAGAGTTGTCATGAACTAGATTAATGTCAAATAAATCAAAAAGTGTTTAAAAAGTACTAAAATCCATAGCTGGTCAACAGCAACAAAAAAAATTCACAACTACAAGACTGCCCTTGTTCTATAATATATAGCTTGAGAATTCACATTTTTAGGCATGGAAAAAAAATCAAAACCATAGCAACTCTCCAAAAATACAGCTGCCCTATTTTGTTGGTCTTAAACCCATCTGAAGTTCATCTTGTAGTGAGCTACATCAATGCCACAATCAGCACAGGCAATCCAACTAGAGAAACTACCAAAAAAGAACTCCGATTCTGAGCTATTCTCATAAAAGAAGTTTGTGGGTCACTCTGATATTGAAATAAACCTTAAAGTTAAGAGCATATCAAAAAGGGGGTACAAATAAATTACAAACAACTCCATAAGGTCAGTTCCTCAAAGTACAGTAGTAGGAAACATATTCCATGAATTAGCAAGTTCCAAAAAAAGGTCCAAGTTGCTCAGATTCCGAAGAAAGAAGACACACAATCTCAGGGATGCTGCAATTGGATTTAGAATGGCAATACTGCATCCCTAGAAAGAAAATGAGCAATTCTTAAACGTCCACAAAGAACACTGCTGAAATAATACAACACAACTCATTATGTCATGGAAAATCTGAAACATGCATGCCAGACTATGCCTCTGGCATTGTCCAGCTGATCTTATATGGAAATCATAGTTTACAACATATCATCAGGATGGAGGCCCCCAGTACCTCATGAAAGCTGGGGCTAGCTGCTTGCACACTCTGAACTTGACCAATCTCCACTACTATTAATTATAACTCCTTCCTGCATTTGGGATTTTCCTTCAACTGAGTGTTAGACTATTAGTCACTGGGTCAATTGACCCTGTGGTTTTGGAGGCTGCCTTGGCACTCCTGCATACAAGAAAAGAATGGCAGGCATCAAGCAATGTGTATGTCCCAAATCACAATTATATGAAAGAATGCAAGTTTTTTATGTCCCTTTGACTTAATTAGCTACATGAAAGGCTAGTCTCTTAAGAGAGATGAGAAAGCCATGACAAGGCATGAAAAGTTAGTACCTAGACCACGAGCTTCTGAGCTCTTCATAATACGCAGCCTCTTCACTGCAGTCACAAACATCCTGCAGGAATACGAGCTTAAAAATCAGTCCTCACAGATCCTTGAAGTTTGCAATGTCAAATCAACTTTAGTGTTCATCATAGACAAGAAGAGTGTAAGGAAAGTTACTCACTCCCAAGGCACGTCTCCAACCAACATACGATCTCCTTCGTTATCTTCATAGGTGAGAGCATAATCAGTTCCACGCAATAGATGCTGATCATTTTCAGAGGATGAATTTGGATTTGGCATCTGCATGCTGCCGTGAGCTGAAAAGTTATTCAAAAGAGAAAATCAGATTATGAATGCTCCTAAGGGGCACAAAGCATCAGAGCAAAACATCTGGTATTTATATGTAAGCTTTCTATGTTTCGAAAAATCGAAGTTATAAGCAGCGTCAAGCCATGCTGTAAATGGAAACAAGAATTTGGAAGAGACCCACTCCACAAAGTCCCAAGTAGCATTGTGTACATAAGAAAAGAGGATTTTCATGAAACTTCTAGTCCTAGAACCCTATAAGGAGCACTAATAGGACTCATGAGAGAGACTTCTATGGAACAAGTTTCAGAAATTCCTAGGATTCACTTGAACATGAATACTTATTCTCACATTGTATGCTTATTGCATTTAAGTTGATGCTTTTAGTATATCAGGACTTATACAATGAAAGAAAAAAAATCAAGAAGCTGCAAATAGCCTTGGTTCTAGCGTAGGATTTCCATAGGACCAAGGTTCAACAACTGGTAGACTTTGCACATGAAATCAGAAGTCACTTGCAGAAAATCAAGATGGAGAATTGTAGCTTGACGAAACTCTGATCCACCACAACTTTGTTTACCTGAGCTGGGAAAAAATATGAGTTCAAGCTAAAGATTTGCATCAGGCATTTATCATTCATAGTAAACATCCAACAAATCTGTGATGATAAATGTTACATATCATGCATTTTCTCTTTATTGTGAGTTGCTCCAATTTTGTCAGGCTGTCACAATATCATGTTCTACAGAGCAAGGAAAAAAATATTCTCGAGGAGCCAATTTCCATGAAGCTCAGGAGTTCCACAACCAACGTGTGAAAAACCTGCATCAAGGGTAACTGAATCGAACAATTTCTACATCACAAATCTTCTAGATGGGGCAATCTAATGTTTACTTATATCTAGGTTTCCAAAGTGAGAAAAGCAGAGACTAAAGAAAAACATACCATTGACAAAACGTTTAAACATATCCTCTAAAGCTTGGGATAATTTCTCGTAGCTATCATAGGCATTCAGGTCTATCTTCCTCCCAATTGGCACACCATCCATATTCACCTTTACAAACATCGAATCTCCAAAGGCCTGTCCACGATCAGCAGATGCAAAAGAATTATCAGAAGCATTAGCTTGGCCTTCAGTGTCAGGTTTGGGCTGAGGTGCAAGGTTCTTCCTAAATGACCGAATGGGGGGCCATCCTACAACTGGGGCAGCTCTGCAACACACGAAGAGAAATTCCAGTCATGTTAATTTGGTTGAAGAAACTTGATCCTACATTGGGAATTCAAACAATCCAAATGAAGGATAGTTGTAAACCGATACAATCCGCCTGAACTAAAACAACAAAGTAAAGGGTAGCAGATTTATAATCTAAGCAGAGCTAATTGAAACACCCAACCCCAGTTAAAAGATAACTGCTAAGTGCTAACTAATTTTAGAAAATCAACAGAAGACCAAGTGGATCAATGACTTAAGGACAGAGCGAGAACCTTCCAGGCCTGCAGCCTACCTTGAATTGCCATTCTCATTGGATGGAGATAAGTTGGGATTCTTCTGCTGTTGCTCAGAAGGTGGGGAAGGTGCCATTGGTGGCCTCATGGCAGCTGAAATGCTGTCCTGTGCAGGTTTAGCAGACGGGGTGCCATGTGGAGCCTCCTTCATGGGAATGTTCCCTGCTGCTGCTGCTGCTGCCATTATGTTGCCGACCATAACTCTGGCTGTTGGCGGAGGAAAGGACCCAAAACTCCCTCTGTGCTGCTGCTGCTGCTGCTCTATATTGACCTGCCAAGTGTTCGCTAACTGCACAGCATTAGCCCAGGGGTACATAAGACCCATGGAGGGATGGGCTTGGGCCTGGGGATGGGGCTGAGTTTGGCCTGAAACCTTAGAGTCCATGCTCATTCTGCCACCTTCATTAGACATACTAAATGCACCTCTGACCACCTGAGCTCCTCCCATGGCATCCGAAAACACACGTTTGGCACCAGCTGTAAGTGTGGCAGTACTGTTCTTGGGTGTCAAGAGAAAGGTCATTCCATTGTTGTTGTAGTCTTGAAGTTGAGGATGAACTTCATGACCATTGTTGAAGAACTTGGGTTCTGAGGAATCCTTGATAGGTGTTTGTTTGGGGTAAATAAACTTACCACCCACCACATGAGACTGCTCACCAAAACATTGCCGATTCCATCTCTGAAGATGAGAGTCATTCAGAGCGTAAGGCTTTCCTGCTCTTCCCTCTGAGTCCAAAGGCAATATAGCAGCAGAATTGATTATCCCTCCGTCAGGCTTAGCAGGTCCTTGATGAACTAGCACTCCTGGATTTGTGTGGTTCTTCTGCAGACTGTTGTTCTGGAACGATGGCTCTTGTGGAGGACCCAATCTGAGCTCAGTTTCTCTTGTTTTAGGCCCAAAATCAAGATCTTTGCCTTTGCTTTTCTCTTCTTGGGTAGTGCAAGATGAACCCCCAGAACCCCCATCTGAGAGGCCTATGTAATCATGTTCTCTGAAGGAAGAACCAGAAACTTCCTTCTTATTGCCCTCCTGGCTGTTGTTGTTCCCATTCCCACCACCAGAAGGCACCTCATCACTCAGCACTTTGCTAGCTAATGGACCACCATTGTCACCATCATCTTCATCACTACCATAGCTCTCCAAGTCACTGGAGGCGCTCTTCCTAGGAGACCCAACTGGAGAATCCCCTTCTTCCACAGCTAAGCACCCTTTCTTCTCCTGCTGCTCCGACTCATTGTCTCCTCTCTCACTGCCCGACTTTTCTAATGTTGCATTCGGCATCCTTGCAAAGATTGTAACTTTTTCACAGCACAAGGAATGACCTCCAACAAGTCAATTCTGTAAATGGAATACAAGCATCTAAACTCAAAATTCAGCTGACAACTTGAAAAGATTCAAGCAAAAGCCCGGTTTTTAGGTAGCCAGAATGGGAATGCAGAAAAAGTCTACTGTCCAAACGCAAAAAGATAATCCTTCTGAATTGTGACAGAAAACTAAGACATTAAAGCTATTCTGATGCAAAATACACAAGGATTGCAGCGACAGAAAGCTAAAGCCTGAACACTGTTCTCCTTTCAGATAGAACACTTGATATCTGTATGCTATGCAGCAGAAGCCTAGTGGGTGTGTGCTATTGACACTCTAGAAAGCACAAAACCATAAAAAAAAAAGCTCAACAGATGGACAAATTTGTATGAGATTTTTCTGAACACAAAAGCTTGACTTGGGATGATGAGAAACAGCCCTCAAAAGCATCAACCTCAAAACACAAACTCAATTATCAAGGTGATCTGCTCCTTGTTTTATGAATCAATTAAACTCTAAAGCCAAAAAAAGATAAGATGGTGCCCACACTTTGTCCCCACTAGGCCTCCCAAAATCATATGTGTATCTACCCTTCTGCTGTTTCTTCTTCTCCTCCTCCCACCACTCATACACACACACATCCATAAGCCTACAATGCCTCTGGCTCGGCCCACTAAAATACACTCACTGTGCTCTCAAAAAGTAGACAAAAGAGACCTCATTTCTTTTTCACTTTCTTTTGTTTTGAGGATCCCACCAAAAGGACTGCTAAACTGATACTGTTGCTGCTGCTGCTGCTAGTGCTACCTCACCTTCCTCTGTGCATTTCCAAATGACCCAGCTCTCTTAACTGTAGGAATGCCAACTAGACTTTATGGGAACGTATGAATGTTTGAGAATGTTTTCTCTCATTTTCAACAGTTCTTTTGGGCTTAACCTTCCTTCCTTTAATTCCTTAACAACAGATTGAAAAAGATGACAAACCTTAAACTAGTTAGGATTACTATTTCTTGAGATTCCAGAGGGTTGCAGTGCAAATTCTGCAGTATTGCTGAAATATTAGAAGAGCACACTAATTAATCATTCCCCATGGATAACAATATGGAGTATGAGGTGTTTTATAAGGTATCGTACACCTAATAAATAAGTAAATAAATATATATATAATAAATCAGATTAAGAAGTAAAACATTTTCATAAATTTTGTAGTCAATTTTTGTGAATTTTCTCGTCATGTTTTATAAGGTATTGTAGACCCAATAAATAAGTATATCATATATATATATATATATATCAGATTAGGAAGGAAAACATTTTCACAAATTTAAACAATTATGATGTTAGAAAAAAGTTGAAAAAATTAAGATATTGTTATTGTATAATATTTTACAATTTCATTTAAGTTGAAGGTTTTTTTTATTATAATATTTTTTATTTATTTATAATTAATGTATATTCTTTTTTTTATATTGCTCTTGATTGATCTATTTATAATTAAAATTGATATCTTGAATACGTTTATTTGAAAAATAATGATAGATATTAATTTCAAAAA
The DNA here is from genome assembly GCA_037957365.1 of Torreya grandis. Taxonomy (NCBI): domain Eukaryota; kingdom Viridiplantae; phylum Streptophyta; class Pinopsida; order Cupressales; family Taxaceae; genus Torreya; species Torreya grandis. The sequence goes on along the minus strand of JARHVA010001545.1, from coordinate 427,035 downwards.
AAAATTCTTAAATTTTTCATATATTATGATTATTTATAATTTTAGTTTTTTCTTTATAAAAATGTCATGTGTTGGAAATAAATCGTGTTAATTTAAATATATTAATATGTCAGAAAAAAGGCAAAAGAAAGGAGGCGGAGAGACGTAGTTGAATTGGTTAAGGGTGGTTCACAATGGATTCCAGAAGAGATCCTCTCCCCCCAGGGAAGAAGAGACCTATCCAAGGCTTAATGTCTTACCTCCTATTTATTTGTTTGTTCTGTTGCTTGGTCTTTTGGATTCAATGGCCATGTGTTGAGCTTGAGTGTTGTTCCTTTTCTTTGGTAATGTTTTCGTTGTCTTCTGCCTATCCTCTAGAAAGCATTAGCGGAATACTGTTTAGTTTGCAGATGGCTATTAATTTTTTGGTTGTTTGAACTTGTCATTCTCTTCATTAGTTTTGTTGCTTTCATGCTTTCTCATTATATAATGTAGTTTTCTCTGAATCAAAAAGTTGGTTGATCCTCTTATATTAAATTGGAAGATCTCATTAAAACTTTTTTTTTCACTTTATCAAATAAAAATTAAAAAATTAACAAAAATAAATAAATAAAAAACTCTAAACTTTATAATATTAATATATATATAAAAAATAAACATTCAAAACATTACTTTGCACCATCTCTCGATATCATTGTAAAACACTTCTTGATAATAAGAAGATTCTATATAATATTATTCCATATAATTAAATTTCATAGAGCATAGATGGGCTTCTTATGACATCACAAGGAGAGAGAATAAAAGAGTAATTAAAGCCAAGACAGCCAACATTACGCGTATCAATCATGAATACAAAAGATGAATAAATCTTATGTGATACATATTTTAATCACATCATTAAACATTAGTATAAGCTATAAATTATTAATATTTAATCAAAAGAAGAGAAGCCACGGAACCACCTTGAATATTCTCATTTTGAAATGATAAGCATTGTATTCAATAATCTAAACAAGGGCAACATATGAAAAACTCATCATTTTATTAACATTAAATATAAAGCTGACCCTGAGAAATGTTAATAAGCATTGCACAATGTTATTTGGCAAAAATGAAAAAGGTGTTGAAAAGGGAAACTCTTTGAGATAAAAACCCTAGGATGAATGAGGGGGTCTTTTTTCTTTTTAACATGAGCTAGAAAAGTGAAATGTGGATGGAAGGGGGGTAATGCGGATATGATCATATTGGTCCCCTGAAATCCAAAAAAAAAACATATGTTTTATTGATTGCATATTGTAAATATGCGGATATGATCATATTGGTCCCCCTGAAACCAAAAAAAAAAAAAATGTTTTATTGATTGCATATTGTAAAGATGAATATAAGAATTTTCAATTTTAGAACATGTTTAATTCTATATAATGGTTTCAATTTCAAGACATGTCTGATTTTATATAATGGTGGTGTTAGACATTCAAAAAGGTCTTTTTGGTATGTAATTTATTTTAAATTATATGTTTTATATATTATTTATAGTTTAAATTTGGTATTGTTGAATTGTTATGACGATTTTAATAATTTGGTATCATTTTTGTAAAATTTTTATATTTGATTTGTGTTTATTTTGATTTGTTTTGAAGAATGTTTATATGATTTGCACCCTTATTAAGATTGTCGATTTTTTAAATTATGTCGACCTATCCATCTTTTTTTCTTTTCTCATTTCTAATCATTTGAGATTGGTTATGCACATCAATATTTTTAAATATTGAATCTAATCATTTATATATAGATAAGTGATTGAGTTCATTTTGTCATCAAATACTTATCAAGCATTTTATTGGGAGCACTCTTGGAACACTTCACTAACATTGTTATTGTTATATATTTTTTGTTTATAAGCTTGCAATTTCTATGTATAGTTTAAGGAGTCTAACAAATCAAAAAGGCTAATAGTAATCGTATCTACACAAACCTCCAAACCAAACCCTTCCAATTTAAGTCTTGCAAAATTTACTGATTATGGAAAGTTAGAAGTCGAAGTGTGTGAATTTAAAAGAAGACACAAAACTAAAAAAATAAGGGAATAAGATCAATGACTTGTATTAAATGCATTTACTGATTTTATCCATATTGTCCAAATAGTGACCATGACCATATGTACTATCTTTATATTATCCCTTTTTAGACCCAAATCAAAGTGGTGAATAGGTTCAAACATTTTCGTACATACACAAAAGATAGTATTGCGACAATGAGGTCAACAATGATTCAAAGGACCTTGTTCATTGAAGTGACAACATTCTAAAATGTTAACAATTTTTTATCTCCTATATATGATTGTGTATTTAATTAGGCATTGTTTACTATATAAATTACACGTGTTATAATGTTTTGTTTGAAGTAGGCAAATTTTCATGCATACATTTCGGTGAACCCTAATTGCCTTATACCTCATAGGGTTTCATATTTTGGTAAATATTAATTGTCTTATGCCTCATAGGGTTTCATCTTTCGGTGAACCTACATTGCGCATGCTCCTAGATGGAAATCTCTGAATATTTTCTACTTTATATTGTTTTATTTCATACCTAAGATTCTTTTTAGTTTATTGAAATTGTTAAAATTATAATGTGTTCAACTTTATGTGGTGAATTTTCTTTCATGTTTAATTTCATTTCATATCATAAAAATCAAATAAATTTCAAATTTCAAATTTGAAATAGAAAAAGTAATATATTTAATCAGAAGAAGTAAACATTATCACAAACTCCTCTATTAAATCTAAACCAGACTTGAAAAAGAAAATATACAGTCGTGAGACACTTACATTGACATTTGTGTCTTGATCTCAATGGAACTATCTGATACAAAATATTCATTGTATTTGGAGTGACCACTTAGAGCCTTCTAAGTTTTATGTCACTAATTTGCTGATATGTTTTATTCATGTGCATGGGTTGTCCTTGATTGTTTATGGATCAAACCTTGGTTCTTCACCTTAAGTCTGTATACCTTACCAAAAATGGGTTAATGGGATCACGATGTTGAGCTAACCTCAAGGATCCCTCTAAAAATAAACATTACCTACATAGCCAATACTCTAAGGAGGGCCTCAGACATATGTAGTTATCCCCTAGGTGTTGGCTTGTGTGCACACAAGGGTGTAATATATCATATGCAAGGGCATGCAATGATCTAGCTTGTAACTTGGCAAATACTTTTCATGGGTTTTTCTTTGAGTGCTTCAGACCCATAATATGATTGATATGAAAATAGGGAATTAGAACTCAGTTGTGCAATCGATTGATTGAGCTTGAATATGTGTTTGATTGGTATTTGATAGATAGATAATATTGGAAATAGTAGGCTTAGATTTGTATTTATGTCACACCTTTTAGAAATATCTCATGGTAAGGTTAAATAAAATAAATGGACCGACCCATAAGATTCAAAATATTTGTAAATTATATGACTTTTAAGGACTGGACACTTGATAAGAATCTAGACACTTGCAATGATGCAAGTTTCCTTATGTGGAACATAAGTGTGCAGTAGGCTAGGAAGGTGTTTAGGATCTAAAATTGATAATGAATTATATAGATTAAGTTTTAGGCTTTCTGTATAGTTCAAGAGATCTAGGTCATCATAAATGATAGGTTTGGACTATAAGATAAATAGTCAGGCACAACGAGTTGGCAATTATGAGCCTTTCAGTAGTAGAAAGGTCTAGAAATGAGGTGTAGGGCCCTTATAGGTATTTATCAATTATAAAAGACTAAGATTCTATATAAATCATATGTTAGTATCTACATTTTCCCTATTTAATCTTATAATGCATGAGGATGTAATTACTAGGTTAAAGAAACTAAATGAGTACATGGGTGTGTGTATACACCTTGTCTTTACTTGAGCCAATTTGATTATTTTTATGGTGCATGACCCATAACCAAGAACATGTTACAATATAAATCAATAAATATAATCTAAAATTTAAAATAATTGAAATGCTTGAAAAGAAAGAGAATAAGGAAAGAGTGCATCTATGTATCAATGCAACCATGTTGCCCCTTAGTATTTTTACTTGGTAAAGATGCTTCCTTATGTAGCATTGGAGATGAGAGAGGATCAAAACTAAACCTTGGAGATTTTAATAGGGAGATTGGAAGTTAATTATGCCCCCAATCTGGTGCAAGGGTGACTTATGACATGACCATCGAGATCATTAAATCTCAATCGTACAACTCAAGTGACATTATAATAAAATCTATTTTAAGTGGTATAGAAACTCAACCTTCAAAATGGAGGTAGTTTTAGGTCATTGAGGGTGTTAAATCTCAACCAGACTACTAAAAGGAGTTAATTGATATAGAAAGAAAAATCCCAAAATGGGGCTTCCTAGTGAAAATAATGCTTCTTAGTAAAGTATCAATGCTTCTTGGTAAATAAGTTTGAATATGTATTTGTAATTTTTGGTTCACTTGTATGGTGTATACCCCTCTAATGTGTCTCAAGATTAAGTATTTGTCAAAATTTAACCTATGCTCTAAAATTGGATATAATATTTGTCACATATATAAGAAAAATTTATCCCATATCTATAAAAATAGGTGCAATGTATAGGATTCTGACCCAAGTGTATATCTAAATCATGTAAACTATAACTAAATCATGTAAATTTTAGAAATTGTATAAGTGTGGATGTCATGTCTCTATGACATTCCCCCACTTATATGCCCCCTTTTTTAGGTGAGGTAAATGGATTTTGGTATTTAACTTACCTCAAAAGAATAAGATAACTATATCATATGTGTATGAATCATTTAACATGTAGGATTAGCATGTCTGAGTAAATATATTAATGAATCTCATAGTATGTGATAAAAAAGATCCATAATATGCTTGATATAAATTATGGCAACATCTAGAAAGTAACAATACAAGATCAACAAACAATCAAGCACACACATAAGAACACTCAATGTCACACAAAGGGGTCTAAGGAGATCACAAATAAGAGGCACATTCAAATGTTGTTCACTTAAAGAAAAGGCATATTTAAATGTCTAAATAGCAAAATAAAATAACATGTAATGGCACATGGGCCAAAAAGTAAGGAACATATTCAAATGTTCCATAAACAAGACAATAGAAAGTACTAAAAAGACACTCAAGGAAGTGACAATGTAAATAAATGAAGTATAAGCAACTAGTATAATCATATCATACTAGTCAATGTATATATGTGTTAGAAAAAAATATCATGTAACATATCATATCAAGTATATTGTGACAGATATAAGTAGGAATATAGGCATTTATAAGTGTTAATATATAAACCCAACATGATAATGGAAAGGTTATCATAAAATAATATAACACGTATCAATTGTGATCAAATATGTAGATGTCCCCAATGTAGTGTATCACACAAGAAGAGGATAGGTCCAACATATATATGTGAAAGTATCATGGGTCTGGTGTATACATATATCACACTCAAATATTCGTGAAACATATATGTATATCTAGAAAAATGAATGATGTGTTATCTACTAATATAAAGTAAACAACATAGATGCCAAGGAGTTAGTAAACATGTGAATAATGGAATATTTTTTAATTTTTGATTTATATGAATGTTTTTGTATTTTCTTGAATATTTAAATTTTTTGAATTTTTGGAGTGGAAAAATTTCTAACTTATGATCCCATCTAAGGAATGCTCATAGGAAACTCCAAATGCATAAAATGGTATATCAAACTGGTGATACTGCCAAGGGGTATGTATATGTGTCATATCTAGAACTAGAGAATCTCAGTAATATGTGTATATATCATATGACTCTATGTTCTAAAAAGATAGTAGAATTAGAAAGTGTGTCATGTTCATTTGGTAATTTTTTACTTGGTATCTTTGCATCAGTGATATTTTACTTCATTGTTAATAACCATGGTTTTCTGAGTTTGCCATTATATTAAATCAAAATTGGACTAATATGCAATATAATACAGCATGATTATGATCAAAGTGTGATATTATATTGAGTAGATCCAACACAAAAATTATGTGCAATATCTTTATTCACATGTTCCATGTCATATCCTAAAGAAGTAAAGAATTTTTAGGTACATATATTGAATTCACAAGTTAGGTCAACTATGATATTTTGACCTTTCTTTCCATGTATGCAAGGTTCAATGAATTGATGTTTTAAGAGTTATTTATAATTTATTCATATGAATGCACATGTGTAACATTATCCTTTTTATGCATGTCTTACTCTTTTTGTAATTATTCCTTTCGTATCTTATTTTCATTTGTAGGTTCTTGTTCTTTTGTATTAAAAAAATGAATATACATCTTTGAATTATTTTTAGTAGTATTTCCAAAATATCACAAGCCTTAAAAATCATTATGACAAGATGTGGAGATACTATAATGATGTCTTGTGCATCTTTTCCTAATCTATTACCATGATAACCAAAGTGTTGTAGATATTATTGTCCAAAAACATATTATTTTGAAACCTAATTATAATTATTGAGAGGTAGATTTGGATCCTTTTCTTATTCTGATTATTTCATTTATCATTTTTTTCCTCTGAATTATCCTTTGGTATCCATATATGTTGTTTTAGCACTTTTGATTTAGGAGAGGTATTCATAATGTGGGTGGGTTGCTTGATTGATATATCTATTATAGGATCACCACTATCAAATGTACCTTGTATTTTATTCTTCGAGGTAAAACAACAATATGTATGATATCCATGCATTCTATGGTATGCATAATAATATTTTAACTTTATAAGAGGATGTATATGAGGTAGTTGGGTCAACTTATTTCTAAGCAACTCCCTTAGAATCTCACTCGGACTCTTAATTGGCCTTTTGTTCACTTTTTAAATCATTGATTGTAGATGAATTATTTTTTATCTGACTATTTTGATAGCAAACCTTATTGGGTATAACATTAATAGATGAGGATGCAAACACATGATTGACACTAGCATATGATGATGTGACTATAAATCATGGATACAAAAAGAGTTAGTTTCTTTGTTAGTTATTATAAATCAAATAAAATCATGAAACACAACTCTCTAAGCATGATTCCTCGGATTGGGTAAGGTCTATGAAACAAAGAACAAATAAAATCATAAACAAGTAGACTTATACCTTCCTCATGGACTCTTCTTCAAAGCTAGCTCACATACATGATTGTACCCAAATGTAGGGCTTGGAGTCTTTACCAATGTCATGGCGTGGTCACATCGGAAAATTTTTCCCTTGCATTATGGATGATTGATCAATGAAAAATATTATTTGAAGGCTTGATGGTTGAAAGGATACTAAAAATGGCAACATTCATTATATGTTCAAGGCTTGAAAATAATGGTAAATGGTCCTTGTATTTATAGGTTTTCTAGATTGATCATGGCCTTTGGATCAAGATCAAGATGAATGGCTAAAATTCCATTCAATTTTGGAGGCAATGCATTTAATATTTTGGAAAGAGGTTGCCTTAATGAGGCATGACTTACCTTAATCCTGATATTTGTTTCTATTAATGCCTAGTGTTTGCCAACTTTCAAAATGACGTCATAATGATGTCATCATTCATAATATTTATTAAATACTTGGATTTGCATAATTTCAATATTAACTAATTCTATATATTTTTAACTTAAGGATAAATTAGATTTTTGATTTGATTTGATTAGTTAAGTAATCATAATTAATTTTATCTCATTTTGAGAGTTAAATATTCGTTCCAGTTAATTACCTTAGAACATTTTCTACAAAGTGGTAATTTGACTTAAATTGATTTAAATGAATCTAATAGTTGGTTATGGTGCATTTCCCCTATAAAAAATGCACTAATATGCTTTGAAAACTACATGTGGTGTGTGTGGATGAATTAGAGCGTTCCAATGGTTTTTGGTCTAGTTTGTGCATTACTATGAGAAGTCATTCTAACTTAAAATTTTAACATCTATTTTTCACCTATTTAAAAAGATGTGGTGAGATATTTAGATGAAGTGATGGAATTTTAAAATATTAAAAAGGTTGTTTAAAATGATCATAATCAAGATAAATGATTGCACTCTTCCTTTTATTGAATTTACTTGATTCACAAAAAAATGAACCTATGAAAATACCCCAAATAGGTGTTTGGGAGGCCCATGATGCCCCCTTGAGGGTAGGGAAAAAAATTAATTTTAATAGATAGGCCATCAAACAAAATAAAATGACATGTGTTTCAATAGAAGGGGCTGAAAATGGAGCAATTAGAAGAAATCAGGATGAAAAATGGACAAAAGAGCCAAAAATAAGCCTCTTGGGAAGGAGAATGAAGAACAATATGGACAAGGGGTAAATTTCAAAATTCATGCTATAAAATTAACTCTTGGGGGGTGAAAACTATTCATTTTCACTCTCCCCCTATTGAAATCTGGAGCTCTTGTTTTGTGCACAAGAGGAGTGAAGAAAATGGCTTATATCCCACATTATAAGCACCTTGGTGAACGTGTGTGACTACATGTGATTGGAAAGAAGTAGAGTATCAGTAAGTTCAATATTTACTGGTCAATTTTTTCATGATGTTAAGAACTATAGACACCTAAATCTGGCCACCAATGACCTCCAATCAGGTTTTTGACCAATTTTCACCAAAGTGCACAATCTGGCCTAAAAACACTAAAACATGCTAAATGATATGAAATTGACATATTAAGTGCTGATTTTAACTTGGGTATCATTAAATGGGGCAATACAATTTATGGGCTAGCTAACTTTGATCAAATCATTTCGAGTCAAAATACCAATTTTGAACTTGGGTGCTCTGGATTGTTTTTTTTTTTTTATAAAATCTCTTGCACAAGACATTTGCCTTTGTTATTTTGTGTTGACAACATCCTAAATGAGATAATAGATCCAACGCATCTGACATCAACTTATAATTCCAATCTAGTCAAATTTTAGACCAATAATAAGGCATTTTGATCAATTTAAGTAATTTGTGCACAAAGTGCTTAATCATGCTTAAGATCTAATTAAACCAAATTAGTGCCTAATTAAGAATTCCATGGAAACTTGTTGAAAACTTGTTTTTAAAAATGAATATTAAATATTTGCATCATCAGGTGATCTCATTTGTTGGGAAGACATCCCTAGGCCATAAATGCCACAAATATTAGGATTCATGCCTCTCATGCCTCATCAATACCCTCCATGCCTCTTAATTGTTCCTCTATCCCAAATATTGATGAGCCTATTTATGAATTTTAATTACAAAATTGGATTAATCTCAATCTTGATATGGACAGTTTAGGTTGATTCTTTCCATTTGCAAAAATCTATAAATAGAGAGGCCATGAACATCATTTCTAAGCTATTTTGGTGCAAAGTTATTATGCTCAAATATCTTTAAAAAAGTCTTGATAATGCAAATTTATAATGCACAAATGATTCCAAAAGATATTATAATTAGTGTTACCATGCCAAATTGATTCCAAGCCAAGCCAAGCCAAAGCCACAAGGTGCCAAGGAGAATAGGAGATAGCCAATCCTCCTTTGATGAAAACTTCATGAGCACAAGTCGAACAAGCCACTAAAAAATCATTTGGAGCATCCAAGGAAGGTGAAGGATTCTTATTTTTCCTTACTTTTTAGTTGTGTTTGTCATTTATTTTTGTTATTAAGCTCACCCTAGTACCTAGGCATGAAGGTTTTAGTTTAGTGTGTTGTTTGTCAATTTGCTTTGTTCATTTTGTCACTAACACAATACTAATCTCCTCTTCTTAGTCAAATTCCTAGTTCACATAATGGCACACTCGATGGGACTGAATAGCTTCACAAAATTGATCACAATGCTCACTCAAGCAACTCACTAACTTTCGTTATGCAGAAACTTGGAGTGGGAGACTCAAAAGAGTGAAAAAATCAAGAAAAACATGGTTTTTTTTGTAAGTGGTTGGTTTGACTAGACACAATAGTGAGATTATCCTGAAACTCATGGTATTGTCATTCAGACTCATGGTATTGTGCTTAGCCATTTTATTTTTGGACTAACTTTGTGTTTTTTTGTGTAGGGTTAATAATACCGCTACTTTAGAAGTCACATGATTGCTTTGCAACCCATGAGGTTGCTTAACTAAGTCATGGTATTATCTAATTGTTAGCAGTTAAATGACAATACCATAACTCATGAAGTGGCAAGATTGTCCTGCTATTATTGATATCATCAAATCAAGTCATGATATTATGACAAAACTACCTATGGTTTACAATACCATGACTTTTAAAGTTATGGGATTGTCCTGCAAGTAGTGGGATTGTCATTTAGAGTCATGGTATTATGACTAAACGGTTAGTGATTAGTTACAATATCACAACTCTTAAAGTTGTGAGATTATCCTACAAGTGGTGGGATTGCTTTGTTAAGTAGTAGTATTGCACCACCGTGTCAACCCAAGAGCTCATTTTCCCAAGTTTATTGTTTCATCTTTAAAAATGTTTTAAAGCTAAACCACATGCTAATATTTTTCTTGCAGGACCAACTTGGAAAATTGATAAAACATGTTTAAATCATCTTTTGTATGCTTTAAAATGAACTAGGAACATTATTTTGGTGCTTAATGTAAAATTTAGATGCTTAAGTAAGTTTTTAGCATTAGTTTTCAAAGTTTACAATTTTAAGACGAAGGGGTCAAATGAATAGCACTAAATCTTTCATTTGGGCTTAAAATTGAACACACTTGTCAATTTTGTTTTCATTGTTTCAATTATCACTTTGTTTTCACAAATTATAAGGATGTTGCATGTATGTTCTTCCATTTTTCCCCTTCAGGGAACCCTTAGAATCAAAAGCACTCTCCCTTATTTGTAAATTGCCTAGTCTAAGGCATAAAAAGAACATCATCTAAAGCACTCCCCAAAATCTCATAAAAGTATTGGGTGACTTTGATAACAACCCTAAAGTATTTTTATTTTATGCTTTCTTTATTTCATGTAAACTTGGCTTGTGAGGGGGACACCATTACCTCCTACAAGTTCTTTAGGGAATCTTTAACTCAAGGTTTCATCTCCTAGCATTAACTTCATTTGGCTCTATATTGGAGTTGCACATGGGACATAGTGGCACTTTGGACATCATACTACACTGAGAAAACAATAGAATGTAGTGGTTACAAAAAATATTAGACCTTTTTGCAACAAGCTAAGTAATATAGACTCAAAATCCATGATTTTATTTTGCATTATTTGATGTGAAAGTCATTGTGTAATTGATTCCCCTAGAACATTCAGGAACTTGTATATCTTAGACAAATTCCCACTTGTCATGGAAGTATTATTGGTGTAAGGTGCACCTCAAGGTCCATGTTGTAGTAATGTCATTTGAGATAAGGGGGGTGTAAAAACCCTACTATATAATGCACATTTACTTTTGGATAAACACTTAAAATCCTCTCAAATTATGTATATTGATGAATTCCAATAATGCCAAGCAACCTTGTCAGTTTAGGATCTAAGAGTGATTAATTAGTTGGTTTTGTCCTAGATTAAAGTCTTGTGTGGAGTCAAATCTTGGTGTAAAAAAATGATGCAAACCAAACACATGGTCCCCAATTTTGTTTGAACAAGGAGGCATTATGCTACCCAAATGAAATCATCAATTTGCCTTGTTCAAAATTCATCATAACTTGGAGTCATATCATCCACTTTGGTGCAATTATGTTTCCCAATTGAGTCTAGAACTTTGCCAAAGTTGTTTAAGTCCTTCATTTATAATCTAAATTCAAAATTGCACATTTATAAGTTCATAGGGTTGATGTGTTAAGTGGGTTCACCATTTACACTAAAATTGAGGGAACTTAGATTCAATTTCCAATTTGGGTTGAAGGCCATTTAAGACTCATGATCCTTATCACCACTTGATAAACTTACGTCATTTTGTGCTAAACACTTGCACTTTGAGTCTATGTACCACAACATTTTGATTTAAGCAAGGCAGTGTTATGTTATCAAATTTTTGAGAAATTATATTTGCCTTAGAGAGTTTTTGAAACAAGCATTTTGTTACATCTTTTAGGTAGTCTAGCACTGTTACACTGCCAAAAACATTTCATATATTGTTTCATAGGCCCTCTTGCATTAAGTACAAATTTTTTCCTACATTTTTAAACCAATCTGAGTATACCTTTTGTGAACCTTTGTCTAGCATAGTTACGTTGTTCACTTTTTTTCTAGCTTATTTGTCAAAAGAACCAAGTTTTATACCATTATTTGTGAGAAAAAAAATTATTCCAAAGTGCCTTTTTATTTCATACTTCATACATAGTTGGTCAAGTTTATATCCAAAACTCAAATGCCTAGTGTTTATTAGAAGTGTTTCAAAATCCATTAGATTAAAAATCATATTTATTTCAAAGTCTAGATTTTGATACCATTTGGCCAAGAGTCATAGCACATGCCTTGTTTGAACCAATCTGAGTATACCTTTTGTGAACCTTTGTCTAGCATAGTTACGTTGTTCACTTTTTTTCTAGCTTATTTGTCAAAAAAACCAAGTTTTATACCATTATTTGTGAGAAAATAAACTATTCCAAAGTGCCTTTTTATTTCATACTTCATACATAGTTGGTCAAGTTTATATCCAAAACTCAAATGCCTAGTGTTTATTAGAAGTGTTTCAAAATCCGTTAGATTAAAAATCATATTTATTTCAAAGTCTAGATTTTGACACCATTTGGCCAAGAGTCCTAGCACATGCCTTGTTTGAACCTAGCTTTTAACTCCACATTTGGCCAAAAGACCTAACAACTTTTACTTTTCTTAGATTAGACTGATTTGAAACACTTTGACCTTAGAGTTTGGCATTTTTATTTTTGGTTCATTTACTTAATATTTTTTTTGTAAGATGTGTAGCGTTAGACACTTAATGTTAGCTTGTGTTATCATAAATATTTACGTAAACCTTTTTGATCCTTTTGATGAATCTAGACCTAGTTTGAACATTGGCTTTTAGACATTGTATTTTTAGATTTTATAGAACTCTTTGACCTTTTATTACAAAAACATTTACTATGGATCCCAACATGTATTCCTACACTCGTAGTGGACTCATGTACAATCTAGGGATTGGTAATGTGGTTGTGTAGGAAAAATGGTGCAAGACCCCTACGTAGATAATATTGCTTATGAGATGGATCATTTTCCCTCTTATAATACTCAATTAGGGGCACAAAGCCAAGATCCATTGGCTAACTATTTGGTTAATACACCACCTTATTCAGAACAAGACCAAGAATAAACTGCACAATACCTAGCTACAATACCCATAACTGACGAACCAGTTCTACAATAGTCATGCTCTACTAATATTCCTTCCACATATGATCCATTTTTATTTGAGAATAATTTATTGGAGAACAAAGATGATATTTTAGCTAGAGACATAGAGGTAGGGACCAAGTTTCTAGTAGACTTCACCAAGCCTAGTAAGAATGCCCCACAACATAATTTATGATCAAAAGGATTATTCTAGTAATCCTTTGGCTCTAGTCCAAACAACATATCAAGACCTTAATATTCCTAATAGAGGCAAAAAACTCATGGAATACCCTTTTAGCCAAATGTAGACATCATATCAAAGCTACATGAATCTAGCATGAAATTTTAATTAGATGACCATGGTGAGCAAACCTCTTATTGACTTAGTTCCTTCAATAGGAGTTTTGATAGAGTTAACTAGTCAAGACAATTAGAGTTCAAACCCATTCATGCAAAACACTTTAGTAGACAACTTGTTGCATATGCCCATTATTGAATAAGTGTCGTCTACTTTTATGCTGAATAATGTGCAAAATACAGTAGACAATGTGCAAGTAATGTCTAATCCAAATCAAAGTGGTACTAATACACAAACAACTAGTCAACAAAATGTGCCTTTAGGTAACACTACAAGTGATTTTGCAAATCAAGGAGTAGGAGTTTATATATCCCAACCTCAACCAACTACTTCATCAACTGTGCAACTAATAGGATTGGGTAGTCAAACAACACCTAATGTCATACCTTAACAACAAATTGTGATGAATCCTACTTCTTAACAAATGAAAAATAGTATTCCACAACATCAGGCATAATCTAGTGTACCAACACAACTGAGGCCAAATGTATTACCACCTCAACAAGGGGAAACTAATGTTCCACCTCATCAGGTAGTGACAAATATACCTCTTCAATCATAGACCAGTGTACCAATCTAAAACCAAATGATGACTAGCCAACAACATGTAAATATTGGTTAATGATAGATGTCAAATCTTTAACATGCTTTCACTTCCCAACAAGGATTTGTGCAATAAGGAGGCTCTCATATTTCTCAAGTACCTACTAGACAAAAATTGGTTCAAAATATGCCACAAGTTCAAAGACAGGATATTGGTCCACAAGTTCCCACTCAACAACAAGGTTTGATTAGTCGACATCATGTCCCTTTTTAACCACAACAAGCATAATATAGTTATATCCCTCCATCCCAACCACTAAATACTTAAATTCAAGCCTTAATAGCCAACCCAAACTAGAATATTACATAACTAACTATAAAATTTCATGTACATCCTAATCCACATATGCATATTCCTGGTCCATTTGTCAACCAAACTAACATACCCCAATAGATATCTCCATCATACCCTGGTCAAAGTGTCCCACTTGTGACCTCCCAAACATTTACCCAAACCAATGTTCTCCCTCAAACTAATATTCCTTCTAGTTTCCTATCTGAAGAATTTAAATAGATGAAGGATGCAATTACTGCCATTTAGGTTGGGAAATAGACCAAAAAGTTTAAGTTGGATGACATGTGTTCTTATCCATTCAACATGGAGTAATTTTAGATACCATTTCCTCTATGATACAAACCACCAAAATTTGACAAATATAAATGGAAAGGTGACCCTAAGGCCCATTTAACTGAGTTCTTAATCATATGTCAACCAGTGGCATATAGAAATATATACATTTTGCTGTTGTTTCCAAGAAGATTGGTTGGAAAAGCCTTGGAGTGTTTTTTAAAGTTTCCTAAGAATTCAATAATAGATTTTGATGATCTTTTTGATAAGTTTGTGCAACACTTTTCCTATAATCTTGAATATGAGATTTCATTAGTTGACATGACACAATCAAAACAAAAAGTTAGTGAGATTTTTGAAAGTTATCTATAATGATGGAGATCCCTTGCAATCCAATTCAACCATAGTTTACTAGATAAATAATTAGCTATTGTGTTTAGTAAAAATTTGCATAGTGAGATAGCTTATCATTTGGAGCTACAATGTGCACATACTTTCAAGGAGATCATCGACAAAGGCTCATCAAGCTAAATTCAACTAATTAGAATCAAGGTACCAATCAGGAAAGCAACCAAAACCAACATCCAATCCAAGCACAAGCATCGTAATCAACATATGCTAATAACAAAGATATACCAAAGCAATTCAACCATAATAAGAATATTGTGGGTAATAGAGTAATTGAGATACATCATGTATAAACAATAGAAACATCATCTACACCACATTTTTATCTTAATCCTACCCAACAACCTCTCTAACCAATGCCGCAAGCACAACAACTAAGACTTGCACAATACAACAACCTTTACCATTGTAAACCCCTCCTTTAAGGAGAACTGTGCGTACATGTCATGTCTTTAGTGACCTAGGAGAGCCTATTGCGTCTATATTTCATAAACTTATCAGTGCTAATTTGATTAGTTGGCCTATACCAAAGCATTATCCACAAGGCATTCTTTATCGTGATTGATACCATGAAAATGAATTCTGTGAATATCATTGGGTCAATAGGTATAATCTATGAAGGTGTGTGCAAATCAAAAATTTGATTAAGAATATGTTGGAGAATGTGGAGATAACACTGGATAATGGTGCTTCCACCTCCAATCCAAATCTTGGGGTTTATCAAAACCCCTTTCCCCAACATAACACACAACAATAACATAACAATTAATAATAATAACAATACCAGTCGATGCAATAGCAAAATCAACAATATCAAAATCAAAGGCCAAACCAATATAATTAGTAGAATAAAAAATAGAATCCATAATGTCAGAACAATAGACAAAACCAAGGTCAAAGTGGTAACAACCAACAAACCTACCATGTAGTTGCACATGACTACAATAGGGTCATAGGTCATATTACAAGGGGTAGCATTAATACCATCTCCATTAATCCTAGACTGAGCACTAATCAATCTAGATTGTTGTTAAAAAATACCACTCAACCAAATTACATGGATAATCCTTCTTTGACCTAGGACCGCACAAAGGTAAACCAACAAATTGGGACTTCCACTTTTGGACTTACACGAATAACTCACCCTTACCATGTGACCACATACAAGTGCACTGACAATTGAGACTTGTCTTATCTAGCCACACACCATTACCAATATTTATTAGAAATTATGGTCCATAATCTAATCTTGATTGTGTAATCATAACTCAAAGGTCAAATATTACTATCCCATGTCCACAATCATCTACCACTTTGCCTGTTATCTAACCAACTATTCAGCCTTAGAATAAACCATTCACCATTAACCAAGACAAGAAGATTGATATTGTGGAACAATTACAGAAGACACCAGCACAAATTTCTATTTTAAATTTGATATAAATGTCAATAATCCATAAGAACATTTTGAATGAGTTTTTAACCTAATCCACTATTGCCAGTGACATATCCCAATGGACACCTAGCTCCAGCCCAACAAGTCACATTCAACCATAGTGATATGTCTTCCCTTGGCCCACTCAATAATAATCCATTATACATAAAAGTTTATATAAAGTGTCATAAAGTGAAATGTGTCCTTATAGACAATGGATCAAGCCTCAACATAGTGTCTCTAAAGCTCATCAAGATTCTTGGGTACACAATGGTAGATCTCCAGCCAGAAATGATAACTATCAAAGCCTATGATAATCAGGAAAGAGAATCATAAGGAACCATTAGCTTACCAGTTATCATTAGGCCTTTGACCCATGATTCACTTTACCATGTGATTGATCTTGAGTTGTCATATAATATGCTTTTAGATAGGCCTTGGTTACATGAGATTCATGCAGTCCCATCAATGATGCACCAATGCATCAAGTTCTCCCACTCAGGGATGGAAGTGAAAATTCCAAGAGATTTATAACCATATGAACACTTCAAACATCTTTAGTCCAAGTTTTAAAGATATAATTACCAATATGACATGAATCCAAGTTCCAAATAGGATAAAGGAAAGGCCATACTTATTGATTCTTCATAGGATAATTGCATAGATATTATTACCTTGGATTCCCTTTCCCACATACCACCTCCTAAAGCTTCCAATAATTTCACCATTTCAAATAATGGCTCAGGAGAGTATGTGACCCATGATACCTTACATATTTCCAATATTCCTCAAAATCCAAAGACCTTTGGATGACCTAAAATTACCCTAGACATGCATTGACAACAAAAGAACAAAGATAAGGTACCTGTCATATTTGTACTAGCATCTGACCTAGAACCAGACCCTCTTGAAGGGGATGAATCATGGTTGTACAATGACAACCAAGCTAACTATTATAAAAGTACAAAGTACCCTATTCCCAATAGGATCATGGAGCATCAAGATTATGAAAGAAGAGGCCTAAGACTGAATCAGCAAGGAACCATTGAGCCAATTTACATGACTAAGTACAAAAGACCTTATGGACTTGGATTTAAACCACCTAGGGGTGAACCTACATATTTTATTTGAGTTTCATCACTGATGGCTAGTGATGATTATGTTGATAGTGAAATAAAGTCCAATCATAGTCTCACCTTTGATGACCTTGCTGAGACTAACATGTTCGATAATAATGCCATTTTTACCCTTACCCCAGTCATTCAACACAACCCATTATCATTATACTATCCCCAATTGATAGATTGGGACCAAAAATAATATAATTTACCTATTGATGAGTTTTAGAATGATGAGGCATTCTGTAATTTTCTAGGCCTTAGAGACAACATTCCATTGGGAGATCATAAATCAAGATTCTCAATTACATTGGATCTTGAAGCCTATTTTAGAGAGCGAGAGAACACCCTTTGCCAAAAACAAATAAATAAAACATTGAGGTCCCAAAGTGAAAATCTCTTTGAGGCACTTTTTGACTAGGGAAAAAGTAAAGATAAAGGCCAGTCTAGTGGTGAAATCTTATTTCAAGCACCATTAGATAGGGGTGTTCATTCTTCTTCAAATTTAGACTAGGAGACCACCAATGATGAACTTGCTTATGGATATGAGTTCATTTTTGTGAAACAAAAAGTATTTGATCAAATTATTCAAGAATTTCTAACTGTTTTTGTCACATGGCCAAATATCCCATTGGGGGACTCAAATTTATCATGCCTAGAAGACATTGAAGAATAAGTCTTAATAGAAGACCTTGATATAGTCCAACAATTCAAGTCTTTTCCTACTATCCTAGAAGATGGTTAGATCCTTTTAGTTGAAGATATGATAGAGGTAAACATCAAGACTCCATCAGACCCAAAATGGATAAAATTAGGCTTATTCTTCACTAAGGAGGAAAGTGAAGTAGTCAAAGTTATATTAAGAGAATTTATAGATATCTTTGCATGGGCTTATTCTGACATGCCAGGTTTGGACCTCACCTTGGTTCTACACCACATTGTGGTTAATTTTTATGCCAAAATGGTGAAACAAAAGATGTATAAGATGTATGCTCACATTATTGTCTTGGTAAAGAAAGAGTTGGAAAAACTCTTAGAAGGAGGATGTATCCGATTTATTGACTACTTAGAATGGATATCTAATGTTGTACTTGTTAGCAAAAAGCTTGAAGGAATCAAAATCTATACTAATTTATGAGACATCAACAAATATTTCCCTAAGGATAACTTTCCATTGCCTAACATTGATATGACCATCGACTCCATAATGGGTTATAAAATGCTTTCACTCATAGATGGCTTTTCAGGATACAACCATATCAGAATAACACTAGAAGATCAACATAAAACAATGTTCACCACTCCATGGGGAACATTTTGTTATCAGGTAATACCATTTGGTCTTAAGAATGCTAGAGATACATATCAAAGGGCCATGACTATCATATTACATGATATGATGGATGATATTGTTAAAGCCTATGTCAATGACCTATTAGGAAAATCTAAGACTAGGGTCGACCATCTAACAATGCTACATAAGATATTTGTAAGATTACAGGAGTATAAAGTCAAACTCAATCTAAAAAAATGTGTGTGTAGAGTAACCTCAAAAAATTTACTTGGCTTCATTGTGTCTTGTAGGGGCATTGAATTCGATCCAACCAAAGTCCATGCTATAATCAAGATGTCACCACTAACCAATTTGAAGCAACTCTATAGTTTACAAGTCAAGATCTAGTCAATCTAACGCTTCATCTCTTAGCTAGTAGACAAGTGTCATCCATTTACATATATTCTAAAGAAGGGAGTTACATTTCACTAGGTTGATAATTACTAAACAACTTTTCAACAACTTAAAGACTATCTAGTTAATCCACCTATTTTGTTACCTCCTATGCCAAGAAGGCCATTTTTGGTATATCTATCAGCTACTGACAATGCCTTGGGGCACTTTTGGTTTAACATGATAACAATAGAAAAGAGCATGCAATTTACTACTTAAGCCATACCTTGGTCACATATAAAGACAACTATGCGCCTATTAAAAAAGCTTGTCTAGCCATGGTCTTCACAACTCAAAAATTATACCACTACATGTTGAATAATAAGACCATGGCCTTTTTAATATTAGATTCACTCAAGTATCTACTATCTAAAATAACTTTACAAGGTAGAATGGCCAAATGGATCATGCTTCTTAGTGAGTTTGACATAGAGTATGCCAATCAGAAGGTAATCAAAGGATAGGTCCTTGTAGATCAACTTACTGAAGCACCCCTTTCAAACACAAAGCCACTCATATTTCATTTTCTTAATGAATCCATAATGAACATAATTAACACACCTCTTGAGGAGCAACACTGGAAGTTGTATTTTGATAGTTCATTTATTGCACATGGATTAGGGGCAGGCCTCTTATTTATTACACCATAAGGGGATCTAATCCCTAAATCATTCAGAATCATTTTTCCTTGTACAAAAAACATGGTAGAGTATGAAGAAATTGTCACAGGACTTTGACATGTAGTTCACTAGAACATATCTCATCTCCAAGTTTATGGTGATTCTCAGTTAATCATCAATTAGGTCATAGACCATTTCTAGATCAAAGATGACAAGTTGGTTCCATATAAGGCTATGGTTGATACCCTAAAGTAACAAATTAAAAATATCTAATTTGAGCATATACTAAGGGATATTAATATAATTTTAGATGCCATGGCTACTATTTGTTCTCTAATTTGACAAACAAACAAAGCTAGAGAGTATCAGTTCCTCATCAAGAATTTAGTCGTACCAGCTCATGAACCTTTAATTATTGCAATGCTTTGTGATATTGTTGGTCCTAATTATATTTGGTACTCAAAAATTTACAACTAACTTCATGAACAAGTTTTCCCACCTAACCTATCTCAAAAATAAACCAAAGCCTTTATCGATCACTCCACTCATTATAAAATACTTAGATCCACCCTTTACTGCTACAGTTTTGATGGAACTCTAATTCATTATTTATCTTCGGTAGAGTCTAAACTAGAATTTAGAGAAGTTCATGAAGGATTATGTGGAGCTCATTCTAGTGGGGCACCTTATAAGCACCTTGGTGAATGTGTGTGAGACTATCTATGATTGAAAGGGAGCAAATCATTAGTAAGTACAATATTTATTGTTCAATTTTTTCATGATGTTAAGAACCTCTATGATCAAATAGATAATAACACTCATATAAATAAAATATTGTATATATTGATATATAAATATTTTATTACTTTTTGTCAAGAAGTAATAATTTCACAATCACTTTCCACTTCAAGGGGATACCTCCTTATTAGAGTAACACTCTAATTGAATTAATATTTGTTTGGATGCATTAAAATAACTTATTCCCCTTTATTTATACTATTTCTAATCTACCCAACTCCTCATTCTTATGCATATGGTACTAAATTACTATTATTTAAAATTCCTTACTATTCACTATTCTATTATTTATGCTACTATTCTACCCCTCCCTAGGTATATTACATTCCATACCCCTTACAAATGTTTTACCCTCAAAACATGATAAAAAATAGGAAAACCAAATTAAGGCCAACCCATAAATATTAAAATATGTTTAAGACTAGATAAAGTCACGTTCATGTGTCATTTTCTACTTCTTCTTTTACATGTGCTCAGATATGAGCATGTACATCAACAAAGTGAACATGACCACTTTAACTGAAGGTTGAAGTGTAATTTAAAGCATGATGATCAATATATCAAATCAAGAATGAGGGTGCTCAAAATAGTCACCTTGGTGAGATAATGGAGAATACATGTAATCCCCCTTAGCATTATTCTCTGAGGGATTTAAATCCATAGTTCCCTGCATGGGCTTTGCAGTGATTGACTTTGGCATGTCAGTTACCTAATTAGGATTGTTGATGGCCTATTAGGGCACTATTACTACTTGTGTGGGATTTTTAAATGTCTATGGGGGTGTTTATATTACCTACTTAGGCATGTCAAGTGCTTGCTCTAATGTTTTGTGTGTTATTTCAAGTCTTAGTGTTGTTGACTCAGGTTCTGTAGGGGTCTGAAGGGGTGCTTCTAGGGCCTATTTAGGATTGTCAGGTGTGTAGGGATGATAGTGCCAAGTGTTGTGATATTATATGAGCATAGTTAAGCCCCATGTTTTCATCAAGGATTGATGTTGGAACATTATAACCTCTAATCAAATATCATCTTGAAGTCCATTGATAAAGCATTTTCTATAAAAATCATTAGATAAGTCATCAAGTGGATTGATGAGTTTGTTAAACTCTATCTAACATTCTCTAATTATTCTAGTTTGATGAAGTTGAATTAATGATCTAGATAAAATGTTAAGGCCCATGATTACAATTGATTGGATGTTAGCTTAACTGAAAATGTATCCTCACACAAAGACTTACATAGAAATTGACATTTTAGTTTTATTTTTACAGTAGTTACTAAAACTATGATAAACTTTTCAATATGTAATGAAATTTAAAAATTCAAATTGTTGTAGAAATGTTCAAATGAGGTGCACAAAACCATAAATTATTTTGTACAATTTTTGACCTTTTAAGATAAGTTTGAAGAAGAATAGTCATGATTTTGAGGGGAAAAAATGAAAATTTGCACTTGTAAATGATAGTTTTTAGCTTTAGATTCTGATTGGAGAAAACCTCCAAGATGCACTGAAGCTCAAAAATGTGCCTACAAAAAATATCATGGAAATGGTTTCGAAAAGTCCTCTGATACCAGATGTTAAGAACATTTATGCTCAAATAGATAATAACACTCATATAATTTAAATATTGTATATATTGATATATAAATATTTTATTCTTTTTTATGGGAAGGAATAACTACACAATCAATTGCCACTTCAAGGGGCATACCTCCTTATCAGAGTAACACTCTAATTGAATTGATATTTTTTTAGATGCATTAAAATAGTCTATGACCCTTTATTTATACTAGTTATAATCTACCCAACTCCTCATTCTTATGCATGTGGTATTAAACTACTATTCTTTACTATGCACTATTTATGCTACTATTCTACCCCTCCTTAGGTATATTAGACATTAATTACATTTAATTCCCTTAGGAAACTCATAAAGTAGTAAACTCATCATTTAAAAAAAATGAAAATGATGAGATTGCTCATGCAAATGGCGTTGTCACTAAATTGATGAAATTACACTTTTGTGTGGAAAACACTCAAATGATGAACTCATGATAAACAATAGGATCATCCTGTCAATCAGTAGGAATGACCTACTAAATGATGAACTTACTTAGAAAATGGTGAGAACATAAATAGGCTTTAAATAAAATAGTGGGAACATCATACCAATTGGAGAAATGGCTAGAAAAATGGTGAGATCATTGAAAGACAAATGGGAGATAAGTAGAGGAAAAGGATAAGTAGGTTAGAAGAATAAAATATGATGTCTAAAACTAGAATAAAGTGGTGATATTGATCAGCTAGTATAAATAGACAGATTAATGAAGTTTTTTTTGACATACTTTATGGTACTCAAGAGCAAGTGGAGGTCATAACACCATGTGAGTGGAGGTCATGAATTTTATGCTACCTTAGTATCATGACCAAAGAAGGATATGGTGGAATTCTTAGAGGTAGTGTGGTTACTTCATGTAGCACATATGTTAATTATTTGAGCTGAAAAGGATTACTTATCAACATAATCTAAGCATTGGCATTCTGAGGTTTTGTCTTCTTAAATGTGATGCCATGATGACCTTAGAGGATATATGGAGGATTCTATGGCTTTTGATTAAGGGATTAAGGATTCAATGGATATGACATGATATGATAGATATGTTTGGGGAATTGATAGGCATTACATATATTATGATTGAGGGTGGGCCCATCAATATTGATGCCTTAAAGGATATACTATCTCCCCTAGATGTCATTCCTGAGGGGCTGGCAATAGTAGTGGTAGTAGGACATGCACATGTATTGGCACTTCCACCACAAGCATAGGCATTAGTGCCTAACGAGGTGGTGATATTGATGGTGATTATCAATGGCCTTTTACTACCTGATAAAATGGGTAATTTTTATATTGATTTAATAAGAGTGGTATGAGATATGTTGGACTTGATTACCTATTTTTCATGGGGCCTTATGGTACTGACTCAGTTGTATCATGATCTACATATGATATCCTACTAGAGTGGCTATAGTATTGGGTTAAGAACATTATTATAGGTATAGGCTTGGGATCATATATCCATCGAGCAACCTATTGGTTAGAGGATGTAGAAATGGGCCCAAGACCCCCTTGCATTCAGTTGGTATCAAACAAGGGTCAGTCTTCAAGTCCATAGAGGATATTTATAAAATTATCGATGGGCCCTAAATGAGATGGAAAATGGGGATTTTACTTGGTATCCCTACATGGCCATATAGTTTGGCTGGGTGGAGGATGGATTTGTCACCTGATATATGATTAATCCTTGCTATATCATAGGGTTACATGAATTCATAGTGACATAGTATAAGCCTAATCAGGTTTAGTGATAGTTTGGATTATAAAAAGATGTACGAAAGGGATCACACTTTTTGTATCATGTTACTCAAGAGATGAGGGAGTGAGGGCCACATATTCCTAGAACAAAGGTGATTGGGATCTACCTAGTGATATAACCAGTAGTTTGGGCATACGTAGGAGGCATGATAGATGCCAGTGTTATGGATACCTATGTATCATGGTATACAATTTATAGGCCCACATGGTTGACTCTACCCAATCCTCAACAAATAGGATATGAAAGGAGGTTAGACAAAGGTAGGGCCTAAAATAGGGACATCTATATGGGTAGGTATAGGGACAATCATAGGTACATGTATAGGTCCTAGTAAAGTAAGTTATACCATAGGTTTCGTTGTAGTAAGTTGTATAGGTTCATATGCATTAGATTACATAATAGGTAGTTCAAATTCCCATGCAATAGGTTTCACATTAGGTTTTATAAGCCCTAGTCACACAATTTCCACCCATGGTGATATATTCTGGATCAAAGACTGAGGATACCCAATATGGGTGTATGGATGGAGATGGATGACAAGGTCCTCCTCTAGATAGAGATATGGTAGAGGAAAAAATTGGTGGATTTGGGGAGGGTAAAAGTGACGTAGGGACCTCAAGGACTAATAGATCAGTAGAGGATCAAGCCCTCATAAATAGAATACAATAGGAGATTATTGCTATATTAATAGATATTGTCAACCTTAAGTAGGATTTTTTAGGGCTATGAGTTGAATTAGTGATAGCTCAAGGGAAGACTATGAGGTTACATGGTATAATTACAACCCATGACATAAATATTTTCGCATTGAGAGGGTGGGTTGCCTAGATGACTAGTCTTCAAGGACAACTCATGATGCAAGATGAAAAGCTTGAGACAACCATAAGTGAGCGGGATAGGGCATGCATAAAGAGAGCCTAGGCATATGTTTATAGGCTATGTGTGGAGTGAGATGAGGTGCGATAGATTGTGTTTGATTAGGGTTTGTCTAGATCATTAGCTAGTGTGATCCAAGCCAAAGATGATGCCCTATAGGTGAAGGATGAAGAGACTTACTATCAGAGCTTATATGAGTCAGTTATGCTAGTAGAAGGTAGGGATCCTTCCTCAAAAGAGTACAAACATAGCTAGAGGACTATTCGGACCTCTATATTGCATCATATGATATCCTCAGAGAGATTAATGGCCTAGCCCACCCCTTAATATAGAGTTATGGGGCCACCAAAACCAAGGACATGGAGAAGTTTTGACTAGAGTCCTCCTAGAGATGGATAGAGCCAAAGATGGTATTTTAGGTTTAGCTCCACATTTTTGATATGTATGATATTCATATACTCTCATGATGTATAAAATTTTGATTTTGAGATATTTATGACATTCATTTTTGACTTCAATATTATACATAGACTCTAATATTCTTGTATTAATCATGATGACAGTGTTGGTCTAATGAGATGTTAGATGTAGATTATTGAGTAAAATATGGATGTTGATTCTTATTTATTTTCCATGATTTTTTTAATCTTTCTTACTAGTTGATACTGCATTTGTGTTTGCTTCATGGATGTAACATGTAGTATGACTAGATGATACATACTTATTTAGGAGATGCAAATCCTTAATTAGCATAGAGACAGTCATGTTGTTTTGAATTTTATCATGTGATGTGATTGTGGAAATAGAGATGGTTTCTTGATTATGCCTTAGATAGATATATCATGCTTAGAGAGATGCTCTTGGTGTAACATTGGTATATAAAACTTAAGCACCTGGTTTTTAGTTTTAAAAATGATAATATGCATCATAAGTATGAATGCATTATGATAACATTGTATGTTAATTACATAGGGACTAGTTCAGGTGCAAATATTTAGAACTTGAGTTCATTATATTTAACATCAAGACCTAAGTAAAACATAATACAATGAACAAAATATAACCAAAAATAATTTAAATACAAGTGTAAATAACTTAAGGCCAATATATGAAAAAGTAATACTTAAGTGTAAAATAGGTTGTATTAAACACAAACAATAAAACAAGAAAAAATTGAAATAAACATGAAAGCAATAACACAAACCAAATATGTAATAACACAACATAAAAAAGGATAACACAAAACCAAGTAATCAACAATTGTGTGTGCATGATTAATAAGGTGGTATTCTAGAATACTTTGCTCCCAAGCCAAGGGGATAATGGATAGGCTGTAGAAAGGGTAAATAGAATAATAAGGAAGGGATGGTTGAGCTACCTCAAAATGACCCATGAAAATGGATGTTGCCTACATAGACTCTATGGATCTCATGCCGACTGTAGTTCTCTTAGGAATTGGGACAAAAGAAAAGTGATTATAAGTAGAGAGAAAATGCTTTATAGGGGAGGAATATGAAAGGCTCACAAAATAATGAGAGTATAAGATAGTGGTTGCTCATAAAATAGAGAAAGCATAAAACAATGATTTCTCATAAAATGGTGAAAATGTAAGACAATAGTAAATAAAATGGTAATAGAAGTAGGAATGAAGAGTGATCAAGCTGACCTGATATGCCCCAATGCATCTAAGATCTACCTACATGGACCTCAAGTTGATGTAATTATCCTAGAAATGGGAGTATATAAAGAAGAAAATAATAAGGATAAGTAGAAATGATTGGGATTGGAGAAGGGGTTCCCACCTAGAATAGGACCAAGATTCACCAATGAATAGGGTGACAAAAGGGTCAAAGATTTTATGGCTTTATATCTCTTTTAGAGAACCTAAATCACTTTTCTCAAAAAAAATTTAGCATTTTTGATGTTTCTAAGCCTTTGTAATATTTTTAGGATTTTTGGAATAAGGAAAGCAAGGGAATATTAAAAATGTAAAAGGAACCATCTAGCAAAGGAAAAATAACCTTAGGTAAGGGCTCAAATAATAGTTAAACTAGTTATAATAGTACTTACCATTAAATAATAATAGAACCTAAGGAAAAGGGAAATACCATGAACAAACATATAGGAATAGGAAGGTGTAGTCATCTAGAATATCACTTGAGTGCCAAGAGTGTTACTTGAGACCACCCATCCCTAACTTAGAACTAGACCTATCTTAGGGCTTATTTAGACACTTATCCAACTTTTGTGTAGGTATCATGCATCCTTAGACATATCAAAATCAATCGCATGCCCTTATTTAGGCATATAGGCCCCTAGTACCTCTAGTTCTACAACGTAGACATTAATGACATAACTAGACACTAATGCTATATTTCTCATGTCCTAGTTGAGTATTATTGTCCCTTTTCCTCTTTTTATCCCCAATGGATATATTTTCAATCCTAAAGGCCCTTAGGTTCAGCCTAAATTTATTTCAAACCCTTCAAAATCACTAAATAATTATATATACATGACTTTTAGCCCTTTATTCACTAGATTGAAATTAAATACAAATACACACAGATAAGCTTAAAACAAGTTGTAAAAAATCAAGGTTATTAATCCCTATTCTACCCTTATTATACATAAAATCATCTACAACCCTTATAAGCTAAGAATACACAAATTTATGGTATCAATCCTCACTCAAATCACTCAAACTGACGTTCATTCTAGCTTTACTTACACTTATACCAATACTTAGGTGGGGAGAACTACATCGAGCTTGATCCCTCCTTAGAGTATTGATATGTAGGTAACTCTCATCATAGTGGGGTGTTGAATATGTCCATACTAACAAGATAATACCACACATTTATAACTTGTGCCAATTGAATGTCCTAATCACAAGGAGGTATAGGGTTTGTATACAAAATTAGTCAAAATAGGTCACAAACATCAAATCAAGGTCTGTTTACACAAAAATAAGCTTGGTAGACTCAGACACAAGTGCTCCCAAAAGTATAAATCAATTCCTACATAGAGGACATTAGCACCAAAAGTGGATACTATTGCCACATCGTTATTGTCTAAGGTAGGGAGTTATTATCCAAGAGGATTTCTAACACCTAGATCATGTTTGCGATACTCAGACTAGTTCCTATACTATTTTTTAGATTTTAGATCCTTCATCTTAGGTAGTTTCCAACTAAGTATTAATTTGTGTCATTCATTTTTATTATTAGAAACATTATATTAGATTAGTTATTTCAAAGAATTAGTGGCTATATTTATTTCATATTTTATACCTTGATTTATTGTACTCAGACAGACCCTTTAACAACCTAGGGTTTAAACTCAATAAACACGTAGATGTTAAATCATAAGGAATATAATGGAGAAACACTATGAGGAGAAATATTTAGAGGATGTCTCATGGAACTTTCAAGTAGGTAAATATATAACACCCTTTTTATCATAATCAATATCATGATGCTAATAGGAAATATGAGGAAGGGGTGAAAAATAAGAGAAATGGGTGACACAAAATGGATTCCCCCAAGTAAGTTCTCTTATAGACAATGGTTCTATTTGGTTAAGCATAGAATCATTTGACATGTAAAATATTTATAGGCTCATCAAGCTCTTGCCCATCTATATAGCCAACATGTAAGCTCAAGAAGCATAATTTGTCATAATAATATATGGACCCAACCAATTGGCTTCAAAATTAATTTTATTTTTATGCTTAGTGTTGGTGTTTTTTATTCTCTCTCAACACTAAATCACCATTTTAAAACTCTCTGGGAAGAATACATTTATTATAATTATGGCATAACTGATTTTGATAAGCTCTCAAATGGTTTAATGTAATTAATCATTTTTCATCCAAGATCTCTAGATCCTAAAAATTTTGAAACTCTATACACCTCAACTTTAATGATAATTTATAAGGAGATATATAGAGAGGGTAACTTGATATATATAGGAATGATGGAATCCAAACCAAAAACTAAGGAGGATGGTGTGGACCTTGTAGACGTAAAGGTACTAGTATTGCAAGCCCACAACATTGGGAATAATTTTAAGTTCCCATCATGACCAACATTATTGACAATATTTTTAAGAATATTAATAATAATTTTATTTGATGCCTCAGTCTAGACTTTACCTTGAGGAAAATAGGGTGTGAGGACCTTTTATGATTAATATGTAATTAAGTGTAGAGGGATTTTTTGTATTTATTTTTGAATGATCCACCATTATCAGATATAATAGTGGAGGGAATGTCATATCAATAAAAGATGTGATAATAAATGAATTTGGAAATTTAATTTTTGGTTATGTAAGTGAGGGGAATGGCCTCTATCCCTTAGTAAAATATTCCATAACAATGAGAATATGCTTATGGCCATTAGAGGAAGTGGGGTTTATTTTCCCTATAAGATTGAGTCTCCATGTTGAAAATGACTATAGAGTTATGATTGATTGGATCCATCATGGAGGGAGTGTGGATCAAATCACCATGCCTTTGATAAACAATTTATTTATTAACATATTTAAAAGCACATATCTCCATTACTAGCTAATAATACCATATTCTAAGGAGTTTCTTAACAAGGATCATGTCTCTAGTGTGGGACCCATAAATCCCTTCATGTACATCCTTAAACATTAATTTAAATTTTCTTAAAGTTAAATAAAAAAGAAATGTTATATCACAACATCTATGATAGTGTGTATTATGAAGTAGGGTGTAATGGGTAGTAGTACGATTGAAGGCCTTGTGTTGGTTTTGTCATAAGTTAACAAGAAGAATTTGGTCTTGGAGATAGGAATATAGGTCTTGGTACGAAGGGGGATTAAGACCAATAAAATCACACACCATCTCAGAATCTAGATTTACATGAGTTAGTTAAAGAAGGTTCTCAATAACAAATTGATATTGTTGGACATTCCTAGCTATTGCTATCATAGACCCAATGTTTTCCATTATATTTGTTGATCGATTATTGACCCTAGGTATCTACTCAAAATGCATAGTTTCAAAATGTTATTTGAGGTTGTCGACCATATCTTAATATGGTACAAGATTCTCATCTCTAGTTTGGTCTTAATATGTATCTTGATCTTTTATCAACTAAGAATCCCCATATAATATTAACTATTAGATGTTCCATTATATAAAAAGATAAAGTCCTACAATGAGTGCAACATACTTTGCCATATTATTGGTGTAGTGAAAACAAATGTGAAACACTTTGGGAATGATATTCCCTTATAGTGTGATGAATTAAATACTAGTTCTTAATCCATGGGATGTGAATGATCCATCAAAGTATAATTTTTATTATTTGGATTCAATAACCACTTATTCCAGGGCCAATATTGACTTGTCTAGGAAATCAAATATGAGGGGCTTGGTGTCTAATAAATGACCCTTATCAAGTTGATCTACAAGGACTTTCCTCTTAATGGATATATGATTTTGATACTCAACCTCAAATTCACTTAGCAACATTATCTACTTGTCCATGTGACTTGCCAGAGTTATTTTGGATAATACATATTTGGGAGGATCAATCTTGGCTATAACAATGGTCTTGTTATTTAACATGTAGTGCTACAAATTTTGGGAAGTGAACACCATTACTAAACAAGCTATCTTAATTGGTGAATATTTATGTCAATAATATAAAAGTATTTTGCTCAAATAGTAAACTACATGTTCCTTGCCCTGTTGATCATGTTGAGCTAAAAGTGCCCCCAATGCATGTTATGTTGTTAATATTTGAAAGAACAATGGCCTCCCTGGTGTAGATGGGGTTAATACTAATGTATTGACCAAATAAACATTCAATCCATCAAAATATTCTTGACAACCTATATCCCATTTGAATGTGAACCTTTCTTTGAAAGGTGAGTAAAAGGATGACACATATCTAGCAACTGTGAAATGAATTAGTGAATGGAATAGATATTGAAGCTACAAATCTTCTTTTAAATTAGAGGTAGGAGGTATTTTCACAATATATTTAACCTTAGTGAGATCAATTTTGATGCCTCCATGTGACACAATAATCCCTAATAATTTTCCAAAAGTGACACCAAAGATGTACTTCTAAAGATTGAGGTGTAATTTATATTCAAAAGGTCTCTCAAAGATTCTCTATAGAACTTCAGGGTGTCCTGAACATGTTTTTGATTTGTCTAGGATGCCATCCACATAGTCCTCAACAATATCATGTATCATGTCATGGAAGATGACAAACATGATACATTGGTAAGTTACGCTGACATTATTCAAGCCAAATGACATGAATTGATAACAAAATTATTGAGAAGTGTTGTCATTGATGTTTAAGTTGATGTTACATGATGCCATTAATGTCAATGTAGTAGTAGTTGAAAGATAATTTGAAGGAAACCCAATGTCTCTTCTATTGAGGAGAAAATTTAAAGGTCACCTAATGATTCCTCTATTGGTTGTTGTCAAGGTTGTTACAATAATTTGATAATGCTCTTGTCTAATAGCATAATTAAGGTAAGTGTGGTTGAGTACTAGTCCTTGAGTACAAGGTGTCTTGAGAAGCTTAATCATAACAAACATAGTCATATCATGAGTATGTGTATGGTGAGCATGAAGAGGTATATACAGAGGCATGACATTATTTGAGGAGAATATAAGGCATGTGAGTAAGGTGTAGACACATCAAATAATGTTTCAAGATCAGTTGTCAAGCTTCAAATGCTTGAAAAGCCTAGTCATAACACTTGTCATATCTTGCAAAGTCCTCATGAGAAGGTTTGAGCATGGTGGCCTAGTGAGATGGATGCACATAAGAATAAGAGGCTTTATAAGGTTTCTTGAGCATGTATATGAGGTGTTGGATCACTCATGAGAGTTTCAAAGTAAGCCTACAGGGGTAAGAAATTCAGTCTAAGTCTACACCTAGACCATTTCTAGAGCCTACCTAGCCTAATAAGGCATCATGAGGTGTTTTCAAGGCCTATGAAGGATGTTTTAATTTTTTTAGCATTTGAGATGTTATGTGGGCATGTAAGTGAGGTGGAGAGCACATGGAAAGAGGCATGAAGGTTAATTTCAAGGCCTAATGTGACTTGCAAGTCAAGGTCTAGAGAGCAAAAAGAGAGATGGTGGCCACATGAGGTATGAGATTTAGATTTAAAGATAATAATGAGCATGTGAGTATTTTTAGTGGTGTGATAGATTATCCTAGGTGTTTTGACCAAGTTTGAGGTCAATGTTTTCAAGAAAAGGCATAAAAAGTGGTTTTGAGGTCTCTCATGTGCATAGAATGAAGGGTTCTCAACCCAAGGACTTTCATGTGTTCATTGACACATGTAACCTCTACATGGGAACCTAATTTATTTATGGTATATAGGGAATTATCCTAACTCAAAATTCTAGGCATTAGTTTTTGGAGTTAAGGGATATGCTTTATGAATGATCATTAAGACTAGAAGATGGTTTAAACCCTCAAAGAACCCTAATAATAAACTGATATGAAAAAAATATTTTAAAGTGATAATAATGGGTTTTTATGACTATTTAAGTGATTTAAGGTTGTATTCAACTCTCCTAGGCACCTATAAGTGTGATTGGATGTCAGGTGAGTAAGTGAACCCTATAAGAAAGGTCTTGTTTCTCAAAGATTTTTTATAGCATTCAACATTAACCAGGTCAAAGTTTTTAAATAGATGGAGGAAAAATATTTAGAATTTTATTTTATATCCATAGTGGTTTTTGATTATGTTCTAAGTATTAGGTGTGCTAAACTAGTCATACAATTTGACTAGTCGCTAACAAGCCTAATGGTGCAAATAGTGAGGAACCCAAGAAAAAGTGAGAAGGTGTTTAAGGATGTGTTATCATGGAATAGGGATGAATAAAATTGAGTGGAGAAATTTTTAAATAATTTTAAGACATTTTCTTGTTTTATATAAGTTTTGGAGGTTCATGGTCATAGTGAAAAAATTGCTCACAAATTGACTTATCTGTCTCAATGAGGTTATGAGATTGGTCTGCAAGACCAATATTGCCTTTTGACCAATGGTATATTTCTATCTAAGAGTTTCATAATGATATAATAATATAATATAAATTCATTTGAGTCTCTAAAAGTGGTTATATAGATGTTAAAGGTCATTATCACCATGACTGTGCCTCAAGGCAAATTGGGAGTGTTGGGTAAGCAAGTTGTAGCGATGAGTTAGAGGATCTATGCCCTAAGTGGAAGTATACAATACACATGGTGTTTTTGTTTAGGAAATGTATGTTTTATCCATTTTTTTAATAATTTTTTTACTTAGTGAAATTAGTGAAAATGTTGAAGCCAAAATGGCTTGGCTGGCTGAGTAAGGTCTGTGAGAGAGAAGGTCAACAAATTAGTCTTTAGGACCAATAATTTCCATTAGAGATTATGATATTTTTGTTGGAGGATTTTATGAGGATACTTTAGGATAATTTTCATGCATTTTAATTCATTTATTGTGTTTTTTTAGTTATCAAAATTTCAAGTTTCCTTGACTATGTTTTAAGGCTAGTTGGCAGTTCTGAGTGGGCTATTTGCAGAGAAGGGTTTGAGTCCTTTTTCCATGAGTTGTGAAGTCTAAATCATATGGTGATGACCTTGAGGTTATGTAAATTTTGTGTATGTGAATTTTTTCCATGGTTTTTTGTCAAATTTTTTTTTATGTGTCATTTTTTCAAGATAAACTTTTTGTGTATGAGAAGGCTTTTTTGTGAATAGTACAAATGGTGTGCTTCATGTAGTGGTTGGAGATAAAATGTGTTATGAAGTATATATAAGTTTATAATAGGTATATCTTAGTGGAATATGATATGTTACTAATATTTTAGGTGTTTTAATGTGTTTCAAAGAAGGTAAAGTGTAACATGTCCTAAAGTAGACCTAATGGGATTAGTTCTCCATAAGACCTAAAGATGGAATAAAGCCTAATTAAGGTATGCCAAACCTAAAAGGACTCAAATAAAATTTGATTAATGTTTTTTAGAATTCCTAAGATATATTTCATGTCTGAACTAAGAGATTAAGGGTGTTTGGCCAACCAAAAAGGATATGAATAAGAGACTTATATAAATACTAGGCAGTTTTAGGCCTATTAGTGTGTGTTAAGAGAAAGTGAATGAAATATATACATTGGTGATCATAAGGAGGTATTTTAGACCATAATATAAGTGTAAAGTATCTATGATGAATATTTGATAGAGGTTTTGTGTATATAAATCATGGTCATATGATATAATCAATTCAAGAAGAGAGTTAGTTGAGCAAAGAAGCCTAAAAGGCAGTTTAAGAGGGATAAAAGTGTGTGAAGGTATGAAGAAAGAGATAATTATATATCGTATGATAAAATATGTGTTATAAAGGTGATCAAAGGTTTTAGGTGGTTGATTTGGTTTTGAGTCATCTAGGTGGTTGGTGTATCCTTGCAAGTTGGTGCTTGCTAAAGACTAGCTGAGTTAGTGCTTAGCTAGTTAGGGTTGGTGCTCCATGTTAAATTGGTGATTCACTAAATTTGGTGTTTATATTATAGGAATGTAGTATATTTTAAGATATCAGTGGATTTTCTTCCCCTTGAAGGTTTCCCATATATGTGATGTGTTTTTGTGCTTCATGCTTATGTGGATAGTTGTTTATTCTTGCTAGATCTATATGCTTATTTGAATGGATCATGTTTGCTTAAGTGGAATTGATAAGTAAGTTTTTGAAGACTAATTCACCCAAATCTTAGTGATTTTTATTCTAATATTTTGTCTCAGAGCCTAGTCCTTTGAAGCAGGTCTAAAATCCTAAATGAGATCCTAAAAGCAAGGATGGCTAGTCAATAAGCTCAAGGTGGTTTCTCTACCAGTAAGGATCTATTATTCAATAAATTAAATTATGCCTTTTGGAACATAAAGATGAAGATATATTTGATGTCTTAAGGTCATGATATTTGGTAGTTATTTTTAGATGGCTATATTGCTCCTCTTATTTCACCAATTAGTGCAGTAGGTAAGAAGGCTAGTGAAAACAAATCCAAGGCTACAAATGTCATTATTTGTGGCCTATAAAAGGTAGAGATTGTGAAGGTGATTCAATATGTATCATAAAAAGAGACATGGGACAAATTTAATACTATTTGATGAAGGAGACACCAAGGTGAAGATGGCCAAATTATAGACCCATTAGAGACAGTTTGAAAGTCTGAAGATGAAACAATTGCATCTTACTTGTTGAAGGTTGATGAAGTTGTCAATGTCAGTAGAGGATTAGAAGAATAAGTAAAATAATCTATAGTTGTTAAAAAGGTATTATAATCACT
Source organism: Torreya grandis (assembly GCA_037957365.1). Taxonomy (NCBI): domain Eukaryota; kingdom Viridiplantae; phylum Streptophyta; class Pinopsida; order Cupressales; family Taxaceae; genus Torreya; species Torreya grandis. Next base: position 391,499 of record JARHVA010001545.1, on the reverse strand, counting down.
AAATCCTAAGTTTGATTCTAAGGTGTCGGTAGTAGAAGAGATGCAAGATTTGGAAAAGCTTGAAATGTATGGCCTTCATGGCATATTGACTACCTATGAGATGAGAACAAATGAAGGAAGACCATCTAATAAGGAAGAAAATTTCAAAATTGAGAATAAGTCAAAATATAAGGTCAAGGATGAGGTATGTTTCGATGTTGATGATGATGAACTCATAGCTATGTTTTTTAGGAAATTGAGGTTTGGATCTGATAAGTACAATGGAAAGTTTCCCTTCAAATGTATCAATTGTAGTAATATTGGTCACTTTGCATCTAAGTGTCCTAAAAAAGATAAGGCTAAGCATGGTGAAGAACATGATGAACATCATGGAGATGATAGGAAGGCCTATAAGCCTGATAAGAACAAGAAATATTTTAGGAAGCATGAAGGTAGGAAAGGATCATTCAAGAACAAGAGAAGTTTCTACACTAAAGAAGATAATAACTCATCTAATGTGAGTGATTCAAGTACATCTAATGATGATGATGGCACTAATGAACCTAGACATGATAATAATAAAACCTTATTCATGGCCATACAATCAAATAATGAGGGTTACTCAAATGAGAAAGGCGTTATGGTTAATGTAGAATCAGATGAAGAAAACACTGAAGTGAGTCTTGAAGAAGAATTGGTAAGTGTCCTAGAGGAGCTAAAATTACAAAGAAGAAAGAATAAAAAAATAAGATCATTAGTTAAGGACTATGAGGATTATATTAACTTGTTTGAGGAGAGACTGAGTAACACTTCCAAGGAGTATGATGAGATCATCAATCAAATTGAAGCATGAATGGAGATCACCAATGCAAGCCTAAAGGCTAAAGAAGAAGAATGTACTAGGTATGAAATTGAAGCGTAATCCTTAAAAACTGAGTTGGATTAAGCATCTAGCAAGGTGAAGAGCTTTGTGAAGTTTGAAAAGATCATTAAGACTCTAGATGACATCTTGATTAGTCAAAAGTCTACAAGTGATAAGATAGGTCTTGGTTTCAAAGAAGACCAAAGTGTGGCAGCTCAAATCAAGGAGAAAGATATTGAAGACAAGAAGGTCAACATTAAAATACCTATCAAACACCCTAATGCTATAAGTTATGCTAGTTCATTCAATGGTTACTATTTTTTATGCAGTCAATTTGGTCATAGAGCAAGAGAGTGAAGAAGACCCTCCAAGAATGAGTACTCATGGGACTATGGAAGTCATCATAATTCACATCAGTTAAGAAGTATGTATGAGGTTGTTTTCTATAGTCATCATAATGTGGGACACATTTCAATATTCTACCCTAATATATTGAGAAGGTCATCAAGTCAAAATAAGAGGTATGAAGCCCCTAAAGTGGAAGAGAAAAGGTATATGAATGTGTGGAAACTAAAGATAATAAAAGCAAGTCATGATCAATTTACAAGCTCAAATATAATGTTTATTATGGTAAATCATACTTCAAATGCAAAATCAAGTCAAGGATGTTTGTATCATCTCATATTGATGATCAAATGGTTGATGTAGAATTTAAACCTATAGTGCCAATAGTTGGTTGATTATTTTGTCGATCAACATACTGATAAACAAAATAGGTCTGATCAGCCAAAGTAGGAAGATTGGTCATCCAAATGTGTGGGTTCACCACATCAAAAGGGGACTAATCTCTCCTCTCATCAAGGGGAGGTTCCCTATAGATATTCTATATATATAAATAGAAAATAATACTCAAGGGTAGGATAAACCATCCATCTCTCTTTTTTCAAAGATGATGCATGCAAATCAAAGGAAAAATATTAAGGGAAATGACAGAAAGCACTCCTCTTCTTTTAGAATTAATATTTAGCAAACCATAAGAATACTCCTGGTAGTAATTTTAAAATGTAACCAAGGACGTAGTAACCAACAAATTGAGATGTAGCACAAAGTCTCCACCTGAATTGCCCAAGAGTGAGATATGAAGGACAATGAGGGCACAAAGTCGTCCCAAGGTCCTTTACACAGAAATAAAAATAAAACACACTAAAGGCAATTATGGGGGCACAAAGTCTCTCCATAGTTGACTTTAGGACACCTTCCTGACTACTTTCACTAATTCTGCTTGTTGAATTAAAGGAACAAAAAATATATTAAGGAAAAAGACATAAGAATAGTTTCCCCAACAACAAAGATATCACAGCACAAAGTCTAAAAAGTCACTTGCTTTCTTATTCCAATAACAAAATATGATCAACAATCTAAGCTCAAAGTCTCAATAATGCCTTTCAATTTGGGCAGAGTTTCATTTCTGATTGTCAGAGAGAGATACCTTTTATAATAACAAGAGAGTCCCTTATATAGCCTCTTCAAAAAGGACTTGGGAATAGTAACACATCATGTTGCATTGAATTTTGTTAAGAAGACATGCTAGAATTTACCCATTTGCTTTTCTCAATGTACAGAAATGGGTCATGCTATTGAAATTTTGCATCTTCCAATGTCCACCCGATGATCTGCTTCTAGAAACATATTTAATGCAAAAATGTTTCTGATCCTTCCTTATCATTCCTCCTTTTCTAGTTAATTAAATCAAATCCTTGATTCAATTTGATGCTCTATTCCTTAGTCACTTCTTGCTAATCTTGGCCTTAAAGCCTTTGAATGCATTCAGGTCCATAGATTTAAACCTACAAGGATCAATGACTATTTCATCATCACGACTTTGATGTCCGTGGGCATGTCATTTTCCTCAACAATTCCTTCAGCTTTGTCATTTGAGCTTTCCCGGAGGGAACCTATCCTTTGAGCCTTGAAAAATGATCTACTTTGGGTCAAGAAGAGCCCCCCACAAGGGTATCTACCCTTCAGGCAGTCTTCAGATGGCCTTCAGGCTTCTTTCTTCCGATGGGTTAGTAAGTTCTTTGGATCTTCTTTGAGGCTTTTCAAAATCAATAGATATTTTACAAACCTTGAAATTGACATTCACATACACATCACTACATTTGAATTTCCAATGGCTAGTTACCGTTCTTGACTTTGACGTCTTCGGGCATGTCACCCCTTGGATTTTCTTCGGCTTTCTCTTGATTTGGCCTTTTTTGCTACTTGCTTCCTTTGGATTTCTTGTTTTGCATCCTCTCAAAGGGAAGGTGAACCTTTGGCTTTGGGGAAGTGTCCTTTAATTTGGTAGTCGAGAGTCCCCTGCAAGGGTACCTACCCTTCGGGGTCCTTCGATGGCCTTTTATCTTCGAAGTCCTTCAGAGCTTTCTCATAGACTTTTTCCATGTACATTTTCCCAGAGACAAAAAGTTTGCAAGAATTTTTTCTGTCATTTTGTCTTTGGCCTTCAGAAATACTTTTAGGCTTTTCTCCCACAACTTCTCTGAATTTCTTCAAACTTTTTGTTCGAAGGAATTCCTTCAGACAGAAGTCTAAAAGAATTATTTCTTGCCTTAGTCTTTCTCTCGGGGGAACTTTTGTTTTTTAGTCTTTTCTTTTGGTCCATTTGCCCCCTTTCTACCCTCCACAAGGGTTGTTTATCTTGGTTTACCACCCTCCATAAGGGTATCTGATTATTTGGCTTTGGGGTAACCCCTTAAACCTACCAATTGAACCAACCGATTGAACCAATTTTGGTTCAACGGTTCAATGGTTCATTCCCTTTGACTGCTTGAACTAAGATTCTTTGGAACAACCCTCATTGATCCTTGAACTTGTTGAACCTTTAACTTGAACCCATTGAACCTTGAACCCATTAAACCTTTGAACCAAAGTGGTTCAATGGTTCATCAGTTCAATTGGTTCATTCTCTTTGATTTGGCTAAGTCCTTTTGATCCTCGTTGAACCAAACACGTTGAACCTAAAGTGGTTCAATGGTTTAATGGTTTAATGATTCAAGCCTCAAAAACTTGTTCTTTTGATTGAACCTACCTGTAGAAGCCTTTGAACTTGTTGAACCATTAGTCCATTGAACCTATTGAATTCTTGCGACTGATGTTGAACATTTGATCTTGTTGAACCTTGAACCTTGAAGCGGTTGAACTCTTTTGGTTGAGCCTTGTCATTGAACCAACTTTGAAATCACCCAATTCATGAGAGCTTGCTTCTTTCCTATAGAGTCCTTATAAATCAACCTGTGAAGTTCATTGAACTTGGCCTGTAGAGTCTGTAGATTTTCTTCCTACAGAGTCTGTAGATTCAAGCCTGTAGAGTCCATAGAAATCAACCTATAGAGTCCATAGATATCAACTTGTAGAGTTCATAGATTCAAGCCTACAGAGTTCATAGATGTTTTGAGAAGCTTGAAAAATGAGGAATTTGAATGTTTAGAACAAATTTTGAGAAAGGGCAGAGATTATTTTGGTCTGAGGAGCAAAATAGTTCAAATGTTGTCCCAAAAATGAGTGATATTTTTATGGAACAACACTAATCAAGCCTAAAAGGATACTGAAGGATATCCAATCCTGTGAGAGCATGGAGATCTAGGAATATCTTGAACTTGTGTTATTTTAATGCTCTATGGAAAGAGGTGACTATAGTGGAGACACTATTTAGTCAGCATAGGCATGATGGATGCTTGATTTGAGGGACATCTATTTAGGTTATTTATAATCCCCAAGTTTAGTTGATGACAAGAATATGTTGGCCTAGTGTGTGATCAAATATTTATATCATATTAGTCATGACAAGAACAAGGTGAGTGGTTTTGAGTTTTTGAGTTCATTTGAAGGAGGTATGCATGAAGAATGTTTCTACAATGTTTCTATGTGTTGAGCTCCTATTTAAAGAAGGTGTGGTTTCAGATGGTAGTTTGTAGAAGACCCTTTGTTAATAATGTCAAAGGGGGAGAAATTTCAAGAAGGAAAGTTGACCAATTTTGGGAAGATGTGAGTGATCAATGATCAAATTTAAGAATGTTTTACTATCAATGAAAAAGGGTGTGTTTGTTTATAAATGTTTTTATTGATGTCAAAGTTTATGTCACTTGATGTCATTTATGTCAATGTTGTAGTAGTTGAGAGAGAATTTGAAGGCAACCAAATATCTCTTCTATTGAAGAGAGAATTTGAAGGCAACCTAATGATCCCTTTGTTGGTTGTTTTCAAGGTTGTTTTAGTAATGTGAGAATGCTCTTGTCTAATATCATCATTAGAAAAATCATGGTTGAGTACTAGTCCTTGAGTACAAGGTGTCTTGAGAAGCTTAGTCATAAAAAACATAGTATTATCATGAACATGTGCATGGTGAGCATGAAGAGGCATGTACAGAGGTATGTCATTATTTGAGGAATCTAGTGCACAAGAGAGGATGGAAAACAACACTGACATAGTTATATGGAGATGATGTTAAAGATATTATATTTATTGTATGAAATTTAAAATTCAATATTTTATATGATTCATGTGGTTAAGGTGTATAATCATCAAAGAATGTTTCAATATTAGTTGTCAAGATTCAAGTTCTTGAGAAACCTAGTCATGACACTAGTCATAGCTTGTAAAGTCATAGTGAGAGGGTTTGAGCATGGTAGCTTGGTGAGATGGATGCACAGAGGCATAAGAGGTTGTATAAGGTTTTTTGAGAATGTATACAAGGTTTTGGAGCACTTAGGATAGATTTAAAGTAAGCCTACAAGGATAATATCTTCAGTCTAAGTTTACACCTAGATCATTTCTAGACCCTACCTAGCCTAATAAGGCATTACGAGGTGTTGTCAAGGCTTATGAAGGATGTCTAAATTTTTTTGAGCATGTGATATGTTGTGTGAGCATGTAAGTTATGTAGAGAACACATGGAAATAAGCATGAAGGTCAATTTCAAGGCCTAATGTGATTTATAGGTCAAGGTCTAGAGAATAAAGAGAGAGATAGTGGCCAAATGAGGTATGAGATTTAGATTTCAAGATAAAAATGAGCATGTGAGAATTATAAGTGCTGTGATATATTATCCTAGGTGTGTTGACCAAGTTTGAGGTCATGAAGAAAAGGCATGAAAAGTGGTTTTAAGGTCTATCATGTGCACAAAATGAAGGGTTATCAACTCAAAAAGGACTTTAAGGTGTTCATTGACATGTGTAACCTCTGCATGGGAACCTAATATATTAAAGGTAGATGGGGAAGGGTCATAGATAAAAATTACAGGCATTAGTTTTTAGATTAAGGGGCTATGCTTTATGAACGATTGTTAAGATTGGAAGATGGTTTAAACCCACAAACAACCCTAAAAGTGACCTAATATGAAATAAGTTATTTTAAAGTGATAAAAATGGATTGATATGGATATTTAAATGATTATAGGTTGTATTTAACTCTCCCAGGAACCTCAAAGTGTGATTGTATTGTTAGGTGAGTAAGTGGACCCTACAAGAAATGACTTATTTCTCAGATATTTATTATAGCATTCAGAGATGACCAAGTCAAAGTTGATAAATGGATGGAGGAAAAATATTGAGAATTTTATTTGATTTCCATGGTGGTTTTTGATTAGGTTCTATCTCTCAAGTGTGTTAAACCAGTCATATAAATTGACTATTTGCTAAGAGGCCTAATGGTGCAAACAATGAGAAACCCAAACATAAGTGAGAAAGTGTTTAGGGATGTGTTATCATGGAATAGGGATGAATCAAAGTGCATGGAGAAATTTTTAAATAATTTTAATACATGTTAATGTTGGATAAATTTTTTTGAGGTTAGTGGTCATAGTGAAAAAGTTGCTCACAAGTTGACTTGTCTGTCTTAGTGAGGTCTGTGTATATTGAGGTTATGTGATTGGTCTACAAAACCAATATTGCCATTTAAACATGGTATATTTATATATATGATTTTAATAATGATTTAGTAAGACAATATAAATTAATTTTGAGTCTCTTAAAGTGGTCATACATATGTTAAAGGTCATTGTCATCATGACTATGCCTCAAGGCAAACTGGCAGTTCTGGGTAAGCAAGTTACAACAATGAGTTTAAGGATCTATTCCCTAAGTGGAAGTATCTAATACACATGTTTTTTTTTTTGGGGACATGTATGTTTTATAAATTTTTTTTTTTGGGGACATGTATGTTTTATAAATTCTTTTTATAAGTTTTTTTACTTAGTTAAATTAGTGAAAATGTTGAATCCAAAATGGCTTGACTAGCTAAGTAAGATCTATGAGAGAGAAGGTCAACAAACTAGTCTATATGACTAATAATTACCATTAGAGATTATGATATTTTTTTTGGGTGTTATTCTAAGGATATTTTAGGATCATTTTCATTCATTTTAATTCCTTTATTTATTTATTTTAGGTATCATAAGTTCATGTCTCCATGACTGTGTTTTGAGGCTAGTTGGTAGTTTTGAGTGAGCTATTTGTAGAGAAGGGTTTGAGTACTTTTTCCCTAAGTTTTGAAGTATAAAGCATAGGGTGATGACCCTAATTTTATGTATCTTCTATATATTTTATTTTTTTACATGATTTTTTGGTAAAATTATGTTTACACTTTAGTTATTCAAGACAAACTTTCTATGTATGAGATGGCCTAATTATGAACAGTACAAATGTTGTGCTTCATGTAACGGTTGGAGCTAAAATGTATTATGAAGCTTAGATGAGATTATATAAGGTATATTTGAGTGGATTATGATATTTTAATATCATTTAATGTGTTTTAATTTTTTCCAAACAAGACAAAGTGTAATGTGTCCTAAAGTAGACCTAATGGGATTAAGTCTCCATAAGACCTAAAGATGGTATAAGGCCTAATTAAAGTATGTTAGAACTAAAGGGACTCAAATAATGTTTCATTAATTTTTATGAGAATTAAAATGATATAATTTGTGGATGAAATAAGAGGGTAAGGGTTATTTTCTAACGAAGGAGGATATGAATAAGAGACTTGTATAAATACTAGGCAATTTTAGACCTATTAGTGTGTGTTAAGAGCAAGCAAATGAAATATATGCATTGGTGAGCATAAGGAAGTATTGTATATCATTAGATAAGTTTTTAATATATTTGATGAATATTTTATAGTGGTTTTGTGTATATAAATCAAGGTCATATGACCTAATCAAGTCAAGAAGAGGGCTAGTTGAGCAAAGAAGCCTAAAAGGCAGTTTGAGAGGGATAAAAGTGTGTGAAGAGCTGAAGAAGGAGATCATCATATATTGTATGAAAATAAGGCATTATAAAGGTGATCAGAGTTTTTAGGTAGATTATTTGGTTCTAATTCATCTAGGGGGTTGGTGCCTCCGTGCAAGTTGGTGTTTGCTAAAGACTAGTTGAGTTGGTGCTTAGCTAGTTGGGGTTGGTGCTCCATGTGAAGTTAGTGCTTCAATAAATTTGGTGTTTGTATTATAATACTATAATCAATTTTCATATATCAGTGGGTTTTAATTCCCTTGAGGGTTTCCCATATATGTGATGTGTTCTTGTGCTTCATGCTTATGCAGATAGTTGTTTATGCTTGCTAGATCTATATGCCTATTTGAATGGATCATTTTTGCTTAAGTGGAATTGATAAGTAAGCTTTTGAAGACTGATTCAACCCCCTCTTAGTGAATTTGATTTCATCAAAAATTTCCCCCATGGAGTGGTGAATGCTATTTTTTGCAAGTCTTTAGGTGTAATCTTTATCTGATTATACATTGAAAATCCATCCATGAGGGATAACATCTCATATCCTACCATTGAGTAAAATATCATGTCTATGTTTGGTAAAGGGAAATCATCCTTAGGGTATGATTTGTTTATAAATCTAAAATAAATACATAAGTGAATACCATGTGGTTTCTTACTTACTATAATAATGTTTGAGATCCATTCTAAGTAATCAAGTGGTCTAATGAAACCTAATCCTAATAGTTTTTAAATTATTTTCAACCATGATAACAATGTAAGGATGTAATTCTTGTAGCTTATATTTGACAGGTTTAGTATCTAGATGCAGAAAAAGCCTATGTACCACTAAAGATGGGTCTAAATATGACATGTCTACATAAGACCATGCAAATATGTCAATGAAGTCATTCAAGATAACAATAATGAATTCATGTTCCTAAACAGTGAGGAATGTGCCTAATTAAATCAATTTTAGATCATCATAAGTGCTAATGTTTACTTCCATGGTATCTTACATAAGGAGTGTAAAACCATATTTAAGAATAGTTGGTAATGAAGTAAATTTATCTCCTTCATTTGATTGTGAGCCACATGACTCATCCATGTAAGAATAATCAAAATTAGCCATGTTTGGTAGTGGCCAATTAATAAATATTTTTGAAAAATCTTGAATCAGTTGGTCAAAGACTCTCTATTCCTATGGACTAGCATCATAACTAACTATAATAATTGAACTTGGAGGATCTTAAATTTCCTAAGGAGGTAAGCAAACTTCCCCATCCAAGGGTGATAGAAATAGGTTTTCACCCATGGACATGTCTTTTTCTTTAATTTTTCCCTAATCCAAAGGTGATTCAAAGAGGTTTTAACCAGAATATCTTGATGTTTTAATTTTTCATCACCAAGGAAGCTTGCCTACTCTCCAAAGTAGGCAGTAGGTTCCAATGTGAAGTCAAAGCCTTATTTATGATCACCAAATGATAACCCATCTCAGAGATCCATGAACTTGTAATTGAATCTTCGTTATAAAATTTATTTCATGGCATGACAAAATCTTGTTGGTCCTAATTGATTAGGTTGAGATAATGGAGGGAAAGGGGAATATGGGTTGTGATGGTAAGAATGACATTAGTACCAAATAAATTAGATCTTGACATGCTCATTAATGTGTTATAATGGGATGTTGTGTTACTACCAAGATTTTCTTCATCATTAGATAAAGTATTATCACTCTTGAAATCCATGGGGTCACCCCCAAGCATTGTGAATCCAAGACCTCAATTTCCTATATGTTTCACTATGGGGATAGGTTCAAGAATGCCTTATAATTCTTCCCAAGACCTTTTACTTTATAGTTTTGATTTTCCATGATTCTATTATGAATGGGGTATTTATCACTTTGAAATTACACAGTTAAATTGTCACCATATAACTAAGATATTTTAGAACTGGTAGGTCTATCTTAGTTTGGTGATGTATCTTTTACAAACACAAGTGATTTTTTTTGATGAGAATCAGGTTTCTTTCTCCATATCATGTTGGGCCTATCGTGAGTTTTGGTACGTTTAGGCCTTCCATAATACTTAAGAGACTTTACTTTGACAACATGGAAGTCATCTTGAATATATATATAATTAGGGTCAATGTAATTAGATATTGGAGACTTAATAACTACTTATTTATTCTTTTTATCCAAAAATCAATGTTAGGACAATAATTTTAGTTCCCATATATGGCTTCTAGGTTCTTATAATACTAATATGGCTATAAATCACTAGGAATAGTGACCTCTAATCCAAAATGAGAGAATTTGATACATTGGTGTACTGTGGAAGGGGCTACTTATACTTCATGAATTCTAAGGAAGAACAAGAATTAGATTATAGGGAAGTTGTATATCAATGACATGGAAAAAGGTGTTGTGGGTGACATGCCCAACAATAACAAGAAGATAAATAATACCTAAATATTCTCTTTATGCATTATCATAGGCTTTGATAATGATTGTATTTGGCTACATATCCACTATTGCATATCCCAAGTGTTGGATCAATTTAAATGAAGCTATATTCAACCATGAACTATTATATAGGAGAATCCACTTGATTTTTTGGTACTAAATGATGGCTTCAATATACAGAGGATTATTGTGTTAGGGACCAAGGGATGACATATCACTTTGATCGAATGTAAGCTATTACCCTCGGGATAAATGCCCTAGAAGAGCATGAAATTGGGTAGGATCATTGTAATTGGGTAAATTGAAATATTGGATAAGATCATTCAATATTGTTCTATGAACTTTTGACATATGCAAGAAATCTATGATGGAAATCTACATAAGCATTTTGATTAATTATTCATCAATATCATACTCATTTTCAATAGGAGGGAAAGATGGCTTGGATTCAGAAGGTGCAATATTTAATGGGATTGTTATTGGAGGAATGTGAAGGTCCTTGGAAGGTAAATCTTGGATGTCTAGCTACGGCTACATAATGTTGAGTTTAGAGGGAGCTACTTGATTTAGAAGAATTAGGCAAAGGTTTAGGAATAGTAATCCATGAAGGTCAAGACACAATTAAATTTATTATAATTGATGTGGAATTACCTAAAGACAAAGCTAGAGGTCCCAAAATAGAAGGGCTAACAATCTAATGAGTTTTAGATGGTGTATGAGGAGTGACCTTAATAATAGTGATGTAGTTACTTATAACACATCCTACAATATTGCCATAGTCCTATGGGACATTACGATAACCAAATTGGTTAGTTTGGGCATCATGATATTGATTAGGGTTGGATTCATTCTTATTTGTCCTTGTGATTGATTATGATTATGACCTTTCCTTTGATTCTAATTATTCTTTTGTTGTTGATTGGTGTGCTTTGGGTAGGGATATTTTTAGATACCCATATTATAGTTGGTATTGGGAGCTCTTTTCTACAACTCAATTTATCCATTTTCAAGAAAATCTTGGATAATATGCCTTAGTTACATACATATATAGATTTCATGGTTGAGGACCTGATGGTAATCATAATACTCCTCTAAATACCATGTTGTCTTGGGTTGAACCTCCAAAAAGGGTTTTAGAATTGACCAAACAATCATATTAGTTACAACTAATTTTGAAATAATGCCTCAATGGGCTTCCCAAGGTCACTAAAAACTCTATTTTGGAAGTCCCATCTTTGTGTGGGAGTTATTTCTAGTGTGAGTGGTGGATTAGGTGGGGTATTTTAGGTAAGAGTGACTATACTATTTGCACATGCCTTACTTCTATGACCCCATTATCAACCATGTTTTTTTTCTTATTGAAGGTCTTAGGATTTTTGATTGCACTTTATTGAATCAATGATTGATTCTAGGTTGGTGGTTGAGCTTGAGAGTATATCTTAAATAAACCCTTACCAGTAAGTCCCTTCTTAATCTACACTCCCTCATCAATAATTTATTCAAATTTGTTTGAAAAATGAAGTCTTAGATTATAGGCAATGTCAGCATTATGTTCTATGCAAAAATACCAGTTAATTATTTATCTAATATGTTGGATGAATATTTTGTCAATCAGCTAACTGATTAAGAAAAATAAGTATCTTCACCACAGCAAGGGAGATTAGTTAGCTAAATGTGCATGTATACTACATCAGAGGTGGACAAATCTCTCCTCTCATCAAAGGGAGGTTCCCTATAAATATGCAGGATATATATACTATGTATATAAGTAGAAAATAACACTCAGGGGTAGTACCATACCATCCATCTCTCTTTTTTTAGAGATGATGTTTACAGATAAAGGAGAAAATCCTGGTGAAAACACTGAAGGCACTTCTCTTGTTTTAGAAGTGATCTTACAGGAAACAACAGGAGTTCTTTAAGGTAGTGCCAAGGAACTAGTAAAAAGGGCACAATAACCAGTAGGATGAAATGGAACATAAATTCCCGAACTCAACTGCCCAAATAATGAAACACAAAGGATAATGGGGGCACAAAGTCATCCTAGAATCCTCTACATAGAAATAAACTAAAAACACACACTGAAGACAACTATAACAACACAAAGTCTGAAAGTAATTGACTTCAGGACATCTTCAGGATTACTTTCACTAATTCTTCCTATTAAATTAAGTAAACAAGAATGTTTATAGGAAATAAACATAAGAACAATTTCCTAAGATAACACAAGCTATAACATCACAAATTCTGAAAGTAACTTGCTTTCTCATTCAGATAAAGTAATATGATCAACAATCTGAGCTCAAAGTCTCAGTATTCGCCTTTCAATTTGGGTAGAGTTTTGCTTCTATAAATGAAAAAATCTCTTTTGCATAATGCAAGAGATTACAATGTATAACAACCAATAAAGGCTTGGCACTTTTTCCCATGGGACAACCCATGCTGCATTCAATGCCTTAAATGCATTTTTAGTCCTGTCGAGAGGCCATGCTTAGAATAGTGCATTGCCTTAACTATGGTGTGTCCATTCATCTTATATGTCTCCTCCTTAGCATGCATTGTCTAGTCCTTTTCCTGATGTCTACGCAGCTAATCACTTTGCCATTACTTCATGGAAGAAAAATAGGCCACGTCCTTGATTTGGTGTGCTCAGATGACCACTTGATCCACTGTTTCACCTACTAGAAATAACTCCCGTGTAGATATTTCTAACCTTTTTTATTATTCTCTCTTCCCTATAGTAATTTAAAACTCTCGAGCTATCTCCTTCAGCTGGTCACTTGGTTCATTTTTCAAGTTCTGCACCATATTCAAAATCTAACAGATATTCCATTACCTTAATTTTGACATCCATGGGGCCGTCAATGGTTTTTGGCTATTTGAACCATGTTAAACCATGAACCTTTAAACCTGCTAAAGTTCATTGGTTCAATGGTTCAGGTGATCTTTCTCAGCTTCCTGGTTCAATTACTACCTTTTTTCATTCATTTCTTTGCTTTGTCTAGTTGAACCATCCTTTAAACTAGGTTCTGGAATCATCCATGTTCTTCCTTCACTAGGGGATATCTTTGAACCACTTGAACTCATGAACCATTAAACTTTGAACTCTTTCGGTTCAAGGTTTAATTGATTCATTGGTTCATTCTTTGCTTTAGTTCGATCACTACTTCTTTTATTTTTCTAAGTCTCTTGAAGCCTTGAAATGTTGAACCTTTGAACCCTTGTACCCATTGAACCATTTGGTTCAAGGTTCAATAGTTCAATCCTTATTCTTTGAAGCCTCCTTTTAGCCTAAGTCTTTTTGAAGCTATCCCTTCATCTTTATCAAGCCTTTGGGACACCCTGAAGGGAAGGTGTCCCTTCGAGCTTTTAGAAAGGTCCTTTTTGTTGGTGTTGAGAGCCCCCCACAAGGGCACATACCCTTCAGGGTCCTTCAGGTGGCCTTCAAGATTTAATTCTTTTGGTGGACTTGAACCTTCATTTCCTTTGGATAAAATGTTTGAAGGAATTCCTTCAGACATTTTATGTGAAGGAAATCTTCCTTTGCTTTGCCTTAAACACTTTTCCACTAAGCTTTTGATTTTCCTTTTGGGAGAATTCTTTCAAAAAAAATTCTGAAGGAATTCCTTCAGACATTTTGTTCGATGGATTTTTGCCTTAGTCGATTTCTCGTGAAAATTCTTTTCAAAGGAATTCTTTCAGTCCCTTTACTTAGTCATTTCCTCGAATAAAAAGTCTGAGGGAAATCTTCTCTTTCATCCTTAGTCATTTTTTTGAAGGAATTCCAACTTTGTCCGCTTTTGCTCACTACCCTCCACAAGGGCACTTTGCCTTGGTTCACTACCCTCTGTAAGGGCACTTGTTCCTTTGTCTTTGAGGCAGTCCCTTGAACTGACCATTTGAACCGACTGACTAAACCAACTTTGGTTCAATGGTTCAATGGTTTAATCAGTTCAATCTCTTTGTTTTGGCTAAGTCTTTTGACCGAATGAACCAACTACGTGTTGAACCTATTGAATTGTTAAACCCATTAAACCTTTGAACCAAAATGGTTCAAGGTTCAACGGTTCAATGGTTCAAGCCTTCTTCTTTTTGCTAAGTGTTTTGAAGCCATTAAACCTTGAAGCAGTTAAACTTGATGAAATTTTGACAAAGTGCTTAACTCTTTAAGCTTGCTAACGATGTTGAACCTTTGAACCTGTTGATCCCATTGAACCAAAATGGTTCAAGGTTCAATGTTCAATGGTTCAATGGTTCAATCCTTGCTTAAAATCTTGCCGATGAATAGTTTTGATTGAACCAAGGCATTGAACCAAGGTGTTGAAATTGCCTAAGTTTTGGAAACTTGCTCTTTTGAAAAAAATTACCTGTTAAAGCCTTTGAACCCATTGAACCTTCCTAATTTCAATCCTATAGAGTCTATAGTTTCAAGCCTGTAGAGTCCATAGTTTTTTCAAAAAAAGCTTGAATAATGGAGAATTTGAATACTCAAAACAAATTTTAAAAAGAGAAGAGAGGATTTTGGTCTGTTGAACCAAAATAGTTCATATGTTGTCCCAAAATGAGTGACAGATTTTGGGAACAACAACTGGCTCCAATTGGGGAACTTCCTTCAGTTGAAAACTTGGAACAGCTGAGGGGAGTAGAAATTAGAATCTCCATTGCTTTGAAGTATTCCATTTGGCTATGGATTCATGCTACCTAAAAAGAAAGGCACCAAAAATGAAAATGAACAACACACAATAGAAATAAAGACTATACAAATATACATATATGTACAGGTGAACTTATCTGATACTTCAAGAATTGAATTGCTTCAGATGCAACCCATTATGAGGTAGAGAAAAGGGTGTGCCATCTTGATATCTCCATAGGAAAATATTTTCACCATTGAGCTGATGAATAGTAAAAGGGGCCCTCCAAAGGGAGTCAAATTTCCCATGCATTCCCTTTGGTTCTCTTCTCTTGTCCCACAACAGGACTTGATCTCCAATCTAGAAATCATGGTTCTTTACCTTCTGGTCAAAGAGCTTCTTCACCAAAATTTGATGCTCAATAATTTGGTCAAGCACATGATCCTCTTATTGATGAAGCTTTCATATATCTGATCCTGATTGCCTTAGCCAATTTCAATGCTGGCAATTTTAGGGTGATTGGTATTTCAACATTGAGACCATAAAGAAGTTGGAAAGGTGACATACCAATTGCTCTCTTTAGTGTAATTCTATCTACCCATAAAACATCAACTAATGCCTTATGCCATGTTCATTGGTTGTCATCCACTAGCTTCTTGATGATAGTCAGCAGGTTCTTATTACTTGATTTAGCTTGTCCATACCCTTGTGAAAAGTAATCAGAAGAGTGGGAGAGGGTAATCCCATAGTAAAAATAGAACCGAGTGATCTCCTGGGAAGTGAAACAAGCTGCATTGTCAGTGACAATCTTGGTTGGGACCCTAAACCTGGAAATGATGTTCTCCTTGAGGAAATTGCACACTACTTCTGAAGTGGCATACTAGGTTGGGATAGCTTCCACCCACTTGGTGAAGTAATTTGTGGCTGCGAGGACATAATCATGTCCAAAACTTGAAGATGGGTTTACAACACCAATGAAATTGATTCCCCATTGCTAAAATGGCTCTTCTATTATGACTAGCTTGAGAGGCAGAGCAACTAACTTGAGTCTTCCAACAGACTGCTGGCATAGTTCACATTTCCTTACCCACTTGTATGCATATTAAAATAGAGTGGGCCAGTAGTACCTGGCCCACATAATTTTATGGGTAGTTATAGGAGTATAAAAATATCCTCCATAGGCCAAATTATGGAAAGAATTTAAAAATTGATCTTGCTGCTCCTTATCCACACAGCAAAGGAACACTCCATCCAGGCTCCTCTTAAATAGGGTATTGTCCCAAAGGACAAAATTGGCAGCTTTCAACTTGATAGTCTTCCTTTCTTTATAAGATAGGTGAGCAAGACACTCACCATAAGTAAGGAAATGAGCAATACCTACATACCACTCATTCGTGGTGAATATAAAAAGGATTGTTGGCATGCCTTCTTCTGATTCTTCATGCTCTATTTGTTCTAATTTATTGTCAGCAATCAATTGGCATAGGCCCCTTCCCTACACCAGCTTCATTGGTTTGATGAATAGATCAAACTCTTAGATTTTGGCAATCCAATTGCCTCTTTTTATCCTGAACTCCTTTTGAGTTAATATGGATTTGACTGTGGTGTCAGGAACCAAAGTAGTAGTGTGTGACTTCAGGATGTAGAAATGGAAATAATTTACTACCTTTACCACTGCATAAGCATGCTTTTCCATGTTTGAATATTTCAGCTCATGATCTTTGAGAGGACAACTCATGAAAGAAATTGGAGATTCTACACCTTCTTGGTTCTGTTGAACCAAAATAGCTAAAAGTGTGTGCTCAGAAGCATAACTATATATGGTGAAATCCTTGTTATAGTCCAAAAAAACTAGAATTAGGGCATGGGTAAGAGCTATCTTGATATCTTAGAATGCCAATTTGCCTTCTTTAGTCTAGCTAAACATGGCCTTTCCCTTCATCATGTTTACAATATGACAGGTCTTCTTAGCAAACTCAGGGATGAACCTTCATAAAAAAATCACCTTTCCAAAGAAAGAGTGAACTACAATCTTACTCATGGGTAGAGTAAGCTCCTAGATGGACTTGACTCTTTTTGAGTCAATCTTTATGCCTTCTCAAGACACAATGTGTTTGAGAAGTTTCACTTTTGCTACCCCAAAAATAGACTTCTTGGGATTTAAAGAAATGGTATTCTGGTAGTAGCGTTCTAGCACTTGTCACTAATGGTAGATATGTTCATGGTGATGCTTGGAAAAGACTATTAAATCATCCACGTATACTACAATGAACTTACCCATTTCATCTTTAAAAGCAAGGTCCATTGCTCATTATAAGGTGGCACTAGCATTTATTACGCCAAAAGGCATTATTTGGTATGCAAACGTGCCCTAAGGTGTAGTGAAGGCAGTCTTGTGTTGGTCTACTTCACCAACTTCAACTTAATTGTATCATGAGAAGCCATCTAGCATTGATAAAATCTCTAAACTAGTCACTATCTGATGGACTTGATCCATGATGGGCAGAGGATAGTTATCCTTAAAGGATTACTAATTCAAGTTCCTAAAATTGATGTAGAGGTGAATTTCACCATTATTCTTCCTCATAGGCACTATATTTGCAATCCATGTGGAATGATGGATTGGAAAAATAATCTTAGCATTCAGTATTTTCTATATTTCAGACATAATGCTACCTAATATCTTTGAATTATACTACCTAGATTTTTGCTTGTAAGGCACTGAATCAATCTTGAGAGGGATCTCATGGCAGATTTCTTTGGGCTTGAGTGACTTTAGATCATCATAGGAGTATGCTAAGACATCCATATACTGGCTGAGCAGATTGGTGAACTTCAATTTCTCTTCCTGAGTATAGTACTTCCTAATGTTTACCAAGTTGGGATTTTCCTTGGTACCCAAGTTTATTTGATAAAACTCCTAGGAGGAGCTTGAGTTTGTTTGCTATTATTTGATGAATCTATCATGTTTATCAAATAGCTTCTCAAGGGAAACTAGGCCTTTTGGGATTTTGTTTCCTTTAAGTTGCAGGAATTCCTCACCTGCATTTGAACTTGACTCAAGGTCCGGTTCAAGCTTCTGGGGCTCATTGCCTTTAAAGTGAAGCTATTGAAAGCTATCCTTTTGTTCTAAGAAGGTGATGTTTTGGTTGTCACTGTTGAACACTTGCTAATGATTGGCATTGTCAAGTACACTTGGTTGAAAGACCAGTTCAATAGTGTACCTATTTCCCTTAAAATTAGGGTGAGGAACTAAGAGAGTCAGTGAAACGATCAGTGCATCAGCTTGGTCATTGAATTCTCTAGGAATGACAGAGATGCTAAAAGCATCAAAGCTCTCAATTTTGTCCCAGACTAAATTATGGTAGTGGTGCAATCTCTCAGTTTTGGTTTGATATAGGTTTCTTACCTGACAAACCACTAGTTCAACATCTCCTTTGGCATGAAGGAGCTTGATGCCTTTGTCTCGAGCAACCCTCAATCCAAGTAATGATGATTCATACTCAATTTTATTATTGGCATTGCTAAACTGTAATTTGTGTGATGAAGGAAAAATATCTCTTTGAGGAGATATCAGCACAAAATTGGCTCCTAAATTGGTAAAGGAGCAGTTGCCATTGAATTCGAGAATTCATACCTCATTAGACACTAATTTTTCCTTAGATTCTTCTTCACTGGGAGGGGGAGATTCTTCCACACTTACATTGCGCTCCATCAATTCTTCTACTATTCCATCCAAAACAAGTTTTAGATTGTCACCTCTAGGAGCTTCATCAGATGCTTCATGAACTTCTTCCATGGATAAGAAGTAATTACCCATGCCTAAAGATTCAAACAAAGTTTGAGCTTCAGGTGCTGATGTTTGGGTGACCACATATTTTGCTTCCTTCTCAAGGAGCAATCTTTGCATAACACCTTTGACTGGAATCCTTGCCTTAGATAGGTCCATGCTCAACTCGCCACCAACATCCTTGCAAAAATTCTACCTAAGAAGGATGCCATGTGATGCTAGGACGTCAGCCACTAGGATAGTCATCTTGATTCTCTTGTCTGGAAAGGCTGTAAATGTAAATTGAGCATCCTTGATTTGTCTTATTAGTGGTCCTTGTTTATTCTCCATGGAGAAACATATCCCAAATGTCTTTGTTAGTGTGAGACCAAGAGATTCAACCACTTTGGTAGTCATGACATTGTCTAAAGCTTTGGACTCAATGATGTAATTATTTGGTTAGTGTCCATTTATTAGCAAGGAGACATAAAATGGTTTAGTTCTACTGGGAGTAGCAGGAGGAGTAATGACAAGGTTATTCTGAGTGGATGTGTTCTTGGGGAAATCATGAGTCACCTTGGGAATTGCTTGTCCTACAGGAACATTTTGGTTCTTCACACATTGAACTAATTTATCTAGTTGCTCAGGATGGGACTGCAGAAATTCAAATTTAGACATTTGAATTTTGGTTTTATTTATATGGTCAATTATGTCAAATGTTTGAAATGAACTAATTATAGAGGATGAGAGTTCATCCTTTTGAGTTTTGGGAGGGGGAGGATTGGTTTGCTAATTTGAAGTAGAAGGTGTAGGGATGTTTGGTGTACTTGCCAATTTTGCAATCACTGAGTCCTTTGGTTGGAAGGTAGAGTAGTTCCATGCTTGGCAATTGAAATTGAAGGTTGAGGTCACTCCTCTATCTTTTCTTTATCAGCTTTCTGGATTGACTAGTTCTTGGACTGGGTGAACACAACATATGATCCCTCAGCTGCATTACCTTCACTTCTAAGTTCATCCTGATAATTTAGGAAACCAATGTTGGAGTCATCAGCTAATTCTTCTTCTTCCTTAGTGAAGAGATTAGCATCATCTTCAGATTTCAATTTAGGCTAGAAGGAGAAACTTGATTCAGCTTCAAGATATCCAATTATTGAGTTGGTTGGAGGTGCTTCAATGGCAAGGTTGCCTCGTGGAGGAGGAAGATGGTTTGTTTGCCCTTGATTCTTGGTAGCATTGTCTTGGTATGATTTATTGGGGAATGCACTCCTTGGTATATCTCTGTATGAAGGAGTAGATGACATCCCTTGTGCCATTTGTTTTTTGAGGGCTAGCAACTCATTTGCTAGCTTCTGCACCATTTGATCAATGGTGGCTATAGGTGAGTATTCAGAAGATGAAGAGGATTTACCTTTATTTGGATCTCTCCTTATCTTTCTTGCTAAGATAAGGTCATCTTCCACCTCAATAGCCAAGTATTGAGCAGTAGCAAGGTCAATGTGGCCAGCACACCTTAATAGAAAACTCACTTTAGGCAGCTATGAATTGATGAAGAAGCACTTAAGGTTCTCAGGTGTTGGCTAAGCAATGATAAGAATCTAGTTCTTGAGCTTGTCAAACTTTGCTATGAAATCCCTCATAAGTTCATGAGGTTCTTTCTTCATCTATGTGAGCTAGGCCAATAAAGCATGTGCATCTTTTGCATGCTTGAACTTGGCTTCAAATTTGGCTTTAAGAGTATCCCAGTCAATCACTGACCGAGCCTATAGATGGTAGAACCAGTCTACAACAATGCCTTGTAGTGTTTCCATGAAAAGCCTGACTGCCATGTCCTCAAATTCTACCCCTATCACGCCACAAGCTATGCTAAAAGCTGCAATGTGTTCATCAGGATGAACTCTCCCATCACCAAAAAAATTGGGGAAATTCTTTCTTGAACTGTGTGGTAGCTCATGCAGAGGTGGAGTCAAATTGAGTGGACCGAATGAGTTACTCCAAGGGCCTTAAACCACCATGATTGGATTATGAAAAAGGGGGATAACAAATCTGAGTGGAGTATGGATAGGCAAAGCTTTGATAACAATAGAATAAGAAGCTCTACTTTGTGTTGGTGTCCTGGTATGAGTAGGAGGAACACTCCTAGATCATTGAACTTGAAGTTGGGGAGGGAACAAATCAAAATGGCCCTTCTACACCAATTCAAAAATAGGATCAACAACACCTTGGGCTCTCTGACTTCAAGTATAGTGTGGAGTTGTCAGATTGTAGAAAAAAATGGGAAAGAATTATTCTTACTTTAGCTTGAAGCTTGAGCTTCAACAACGTGCTCTTCCCTAGCAGAGTCGCCAAAAAGACTGTTGGATGAATATTTTGTCAATCAGCTAATTGATTAAGAAAAATAGGTATCTTCACCATAACAAGGGAGTTGGTTAGCCAAATGTGTATGTATACTACATTAGAGGTGGAAAAATCTCTCCTCTCATCAAGGGGAGGTTCCTTATAAATATGCAAGCTCTATATACTATATATATAAGTAGAAAATAACACTCAGGGGTAGTACCATACCATCCATCTCTCTTGTTTTAGAGATGATGTTTACAGATAAAGGATAAAATCTTGGTGAAAACATTGAAGGTACTTCTCTTCTTTCAAAAGTGATCTTATAAGAAACATCAGGAGTTCTTTTAGGTAGTGCTAAAGAACTAGTAAAAAGGGTGCAGTAACTAACAAGATGAAATGGAACATAAAGTCTCCACCTTAACTATCCAAAGAATGAAACACAAAGGATAATGGGGGCATAAAGTCATCCCATAATCCTCTACATAGAAAAAAACTAAAAACACAAACTGAAGACAACTATAACAGCATAAAGTCTGAAAGTAACTAACTTCATGGCATCTTCTAGATTACTTCCACTAGTTCTGCCTATTAAATTAAGTAAACAAAAACATTTTTAGGAAATAGACATAAGGATAATTTCCTAAGATAACACAAGCTATAATAGCACAAAGTTTGAAAGTAACTTGCTTTCTCATTCAGATAAAGTAGTATGATCAACAATCTAAGCTCAAAGTCTCAGTATTTACCTTTAAATTTGGGTAGAGTTTTGCTTCTATGAATGAAAAAATATTTTTTGCATAATGTAAGAGATTACAATGTATATCAACCAAGAAAGGCTTGGCACTTTTTTGCATGGGACGATCCACGCTATATTCAATGCCTTGAATGCATTTTTAGTCTTGTCGAGAGGCCATGCTTGGAATAGTGCATTGCCTTAACTATGGCGTATCCATTCATCTTATATGTCTCCTCCTTAGCATGAGTTGTCTGGTCCTTTTCCTGATGTCTACATAACTATCCACTTTGCCATTACTTCATGGAAGAAAAATAGGCCACGTCCTTGATTTGGTGTGCTCAGATGACCACTTGATCCATTGTTTCACCTACTAGAAATAACTCCCTTGTAGATATTTCTAATCTTTTGTATTATTCTCTCTTCCCTGTAGCAATTTGAATCTCTCAGGCTATCTCCTTTAGCTGGTCGCTTGGTTCATTTTTCAAGTTCTGTGCCATATTCAAAAACTAACAGATATTCCATTACCTTAATTTTGATGTCTGTGGGGCCATTAATGGTTATTGGTTGTTTGAACCATGTTAAACCTGAACCTTTGAACCTGCTAAAGTTCATTGGTTTAACGGTTTAATGGTTCAGGTGATCTTTCTTAGCTTCCTGGTTTAATCGTTGCCTTTGTTCATTCATTTCTTTGCTTTGTTTGGTTGAACCATCCTTTGAACTAGTCTCTAGAATCATCCATGTTCTTCCTTCACTTGGGGATATCTTTGAACCGCTTGAACCTGTGAACCATTGAACTTTGAACTCTTTCAGTTCAAGGTTCAATTGGTTCATTGGTTCATTCTTTGCTTTGGTTCGATCATTGCTTCTTTTATTTTTCTAAGTCTCTTGAAGCCTTGAAATGTTGAACCTTTGAACCCTTGAACCTGTTGAACCATTTGGTTCAAGGTTCAACAGTTTAATCCTTGTTCTTTGAAGCCTCCTTTCAACCTAAGTCTTTATGAAGCTATCCCTTTGTCTTTATCAAGCCTTTGGGACACCCCAAAGAGGAGGTGTCCCTTCAGGCTTTTAGAAGGTCCTTTTTATTGGCACTAAGAGCCCCCCGCAAGGGCACATACCCTTTGGGGTCCTTCAGGCAGCCTTCGGGCTTCAATTATTTTAGAGGACTTGATCCTTCATTTCCTTCAGACAAAATGTCTGAAGGAATTCCTTTGGACATTTTGTTTGAAGGAAATCTTCCTTTACTTTGCCTTAAACACGTTTTTGCTAGGCTGCTTTTCCTTTTAGGCAAATTCTTTAAGACAAAATTTTGAAGGAATTCCTTTGGACATTTTGTCCAACAAATTTTTGCCTTAGTCAATTTCCCACAGAAAATATTTCTGAAGGAATTCTTTTGGTCCCTTAGTCATTTCTTCAGACAAAAAGTTCAAGGGAAATACTCTTTCATCCTTAGTCATTTTTCCAAAGGAATTCCAACTTTGTTTGCTTTTGCTCACTTCCCTCTGCAAGGGAACTTGGCCTTGGTTCATTACCCTCCGTTAGGGCACTTGTTCCTTTGTCTTTGGGGTAGTCCCTTGAATCGACCATTTGAACTTACTGATTGAACCAACTTTAGTTCAATGGTTTAATGGTTCAATCGGTTCAATCTCTTTGTTTTGGCTAAGTCTTTTGACCACTTGAACCAATCACACATTGAACCTATTGAACTGTTGAACCTGTTGAACCTTTGAACCAAAATGGTTCAAGGTTCAATGGTTCAATGGTTCAAGCCTTCTTCTTTTCGCTAAGTGTTTTGAAGCCGTTGAACCTTGAAGCGGTTGAACTTGATGAACTTTTGAAAAATTACTTAACTGTTTAAGCTTGCTAATGACATTGAAACTTTGAAGTCGTTGAACCCATTGAACCAAAATGGTTCAAGGTTCAATAGTTTAATGGTTCAATGGTTCAATCCTTGCTTAGAAGCTTGTCGATGAAAATTTTTGGTTGAACCAAGGCATTGAACCAAGGCGTTGAAATTTCCTAAGTGTTGGAAACTTGCTCTTTTGAAAAAATTTACCTGTTGAAGCCTTTGAACCTATTGAGCCTTGCTAAATTCAGGCCTACAGAGTCCATAGTTTCAAGTCTGCAAAGTCGGTAGTTTTCTGAAAAAGCTTGAATAATGGAGAATTTGAATACTTAGAACAAATTTTGAAAAGGGAAGAGAGGATTTTGGTCTATTAAACCAAAATAGTTCATGTGTTGTCCCAAAATGAGTAACATATTTTGGGAACAACACAATAAATGGTGTGAAAAATGACTAGCTAGGGTTCTCCATATTTGTAAAAATGCCAAGAAGCTTTCTCTACCATACTTATTAGCATTACACAAATTGACTACAATCAGCTCACGCTATATGTTTTAGGAGAAGTGTCTGACAAAATTTTATGATAGGTCATCAAAGGTGGTTACTAATCCATTTTGCAATTTGGGGAACCATTCCAAGGCTTGTCCACACAAATTGTATGGAAAAAAATGAAAAAAATAGATATTACTGAAAGCTACCACTTGACATGAGATAAAGAACACCTATAAATGTTCTCTTGGATAACCTTTCCCTTTATGTTTTTCAAATTTTGGTAGTTTAAAATGAGGTGGGAAAGGTGCTTGGATAAAACTTAAATAAAAAAGGTAGGGGCATATTTCATCAAATTTATATTTTTTTCTTTGGTTACCTACTTGAAGTCCTGAGACTATTTCCTTCATTGTATTTCATTTTTGGATGTTGGGAGCACTTTGTGATAGAAGGAAAGTAATTTACTAGGCATTCATGGACTGATGGGCTTGGTTGTAATTAGTGTAAGTGGGGATGGACCCCTTTTTCATAGTTATATTAGGGATATTCACTATATAACCTAAAATTTGTGTTTAGTAAGGGACTTGCTATTGGTTCTAATTCAGATGGGACCTGTTAAGGCATTATTGATTTAGAGGAATTTGCTAATGATTCTAAGGAATATACTATTGCAAATTAAAGGGGATCTATTGTTGGTTCACAATACATAACCATTTTTCAAATTAAAAGAGGTCAATAATAGTTGTTGTGAACTACTCACCACTTGCTGTAGTGGTGGAGTGTTTATAACTTATTGTTGTGGATTGTTAGGCACTAATTGTGTACTAGAAAGAACCTCTTGGTGATTAAAAAAGGTATGCTATGTGTCAAGTGTAAATTTTTGTGAAGCATTTTTTGGAATTGCCTACTCAAAATGAGTATATACATTAGATGTAGAATTAGCTAAAAGTTGTTATGGTTGTTTGAGCAATTGGTTTTGGTCTATAAATATGTCATTATTGAATTGAGTTTTAGCCAAAGAAGTCATCAAATTAGCTACAATCTAACCTATGCAATGTTGACTAATCTGCTATATCATGGAAGCAATAATTTGTCCATGTTGGTATGGGTCAAAAAAATATCCTTTCCATTTACTAGATGATGCAATAGTTGGTTGTGAATTTTGGGTAAGGAGCTGATTTGGGTTAATAATTATTGCTTGATGTAACTCTTTGACTCAAAAAAGACTACAAATTGTTCTATGGAAAATTAGGTGGGAGTTTAACTCTAGATTCTAGAAAATATATAATAACTTCATCTTTATATTGTAAAGGTTGATTTTAAAATTGGCCTTGATCAGATCCTATAATGAGAGGGAGATCTTCAAACACAGTTGGGTAGTCTTTTCCATCCTCATTGTTTTAAAAATTCCTAAGGTATCTAGAAGGATCATAGAGGTTTTCCTCCTCAAAACTAAGGTCGTAAGAGGCCCACTATGAGTGTATCAAGACATGGTTGAAATTTCATTTGAATTTGAGAGGCATTGGATTTTGAATCTAACTTTGGGATTGAAATTAGAATAAGCTCAAGTAGTTTTGGCTTATAGAATTGGATCAACACAAGAAACCTAATTTTAAATCTGAATAGGAATAGACAATGTAATGGTGTAAAATAAGACAAACTTTTGTTTCAATTGGAAGGCATAATGATGAAAAATGTAAGAATGAAGGTTTGGAAAGTGAGCATCATAACGCATTAGTGTGTGTGTGTGTTTGGACCTTAAGTTTTTTATAAATTGACATGCTCATTGATGTGTTTTTGAATATGAATGGGTCTTTGAAAAATACTCAAATAATCATGAATGTACCTTAGGAACTGACACATGATTACAACATAATAATTTATCCTTTTGATATACTCACCTTTGAGAGGTTTTAAATGTTTAATGGTTTGTTAAGTAATTAAAAACAATTTTGGTGGTGTTTTTAATTCTACTCCTTTCAAAGATTTGTACAAAAAGTCAATCTTTGGGGGCTAATACCTTTTCACCCCTGCATCAATAAGAATTCTATGGTAAAAGAAGGTTATATATTTTTTTGGTTTGGCCTTATAGATGGTCCCTAAAGGGCACAAATCCATCAATTATATGTCATGACTTAACAAGCATTCACTAAAGGGTCTAAACTCTTTATGACCTATTCATCCATAATATCTTAGTGAAGTATTTTTTGAGGGACATTCCAACTAAGATACCATTGACATAGCCTCAGTTTATACACCCCATCAGATAATGGGGTTGGTAAAAATGATGGGTAATGACATCCTAGTCACAACACCTTAAGAACTCACAAGAAGGTGATGAAGTCCACCCCATATAGTCTCAAATAAATAAAAATAAAATATGTGCTTGTTTTGAATATTTTAGGATCGTATGAATGGGAAAGATAAGAGCATACTCCAAGAAATATTTCAGGTAAACAAGAAGTAAGTTGCATATTTTTTTAGTCACCCAAGTTCCCTAAAGAGGGAAGGGGAGAGCATAGACATGAAAATTTACATAAATAAAAAAGAAATCAAAAGTAATTTAATTAAATGATGAAATGCAAGTTCTTTTAGAAACACTAAATGAAAGTGTATGTTCTTTGTTTAAGCACCAAATAAAAAGATGAATGAATTTTAACTTATTAATGTGTAAAACAACCATTTGAGATATAAAAAACTAGAAGAAAATAAATCAATAGTTTGAAAAATGATTTTGTCTATCAAGGAAGTCAAAATTATATAGTTTTTAAACCTCAAGAAAATTCACATAGGGTGATCTCATCTTTTTGCAAGACAATCTCAGTAATCAACATATCAATATCACCATTCTGTAGTTAGTAAAGGATATGATTTTGGTGACCTAACTGATTATCAAGATGACCTCACTATTTTACATGAGTTAAATATTTCAATAAATAGCACTATAAAAAACATAATTACCTTTATTGTGACCACACCCTTTAACAGGTCATTCTCACCATTGTTAGATCAATCTTGCTGATTTTCAGGTTAATATCTCTAATTTCAAGAAAACATAGTAAAACTAATAACATGAAATCTCCATTTGGTAGGATGATATCATTATTTTGTAGGTCAAAATCACTGATGCATAGGTCAATTTCACTAATTTTAAGTAAACACAATAAAACTAGTAATGTAAAACTATCATTTGGTAGGATAACCTCGCTGATTCACTTGTCAAGTTTGTCGATGTGCTAGTCAATCTGACCAACCTATTTAAACACATAAAGTAGTAAAATTCAATCCCAGTGATTTACATGCCAAAATTGCTATTGAAGGCAGTGATCTCACTAATTAACAGGGCAATCTTATAGATAAGTAAAAGATAAAACATGAGAAAATTAGATGAAAAGAGGAAAATCGGAGTTAAAGAACAATCTAATTTAAGAATTAGAAGACTAAAAAGGCATGAAAAAAGATTTGTGTGGTGTGTGGTCCCACTAGTGTGCCAAATGTAAATCATGAATACAAAAAGAGTTAGTTCCTTTGTTAGTTATTATAAATAAAACAAAATCCTGAAATATAACTCTTTAAACATGATTCCTTGGATTTGTCAAGGTTTATGAAGCAAATAACATATAAAAAACATTAACAAGTAGACTTATACCTTCCTCACGAACTTTCCTTCAAATCTAACTCACAAACATGATCATGCCAAGATGTAGGCCTTAGAGTCTTTATTAATGTTATGACGTGATCATATGAATAACATCTCCCCTTGTACTATGGATGATTAATAAAATGAAAAATATTATTTGAAGGCTTGATGATTGAAAGGCTACTACAAATGGTATCACTTCATTGTATGTTTGAGGCTTAAAAATAATGGTAAATGACACTTATATTTATAGATTTTATAGATTGATCATGGCCTTTGGATCAAGATCAAGATGAGTAGTTACTATTCCATTTAATTTTGGGGGAAATAAATTTAATATTTTGGAAATAGGCTGCCTTAATGAGGCATGGATTGCCTTAATCCTTATATTTAATTCCATTAACACCTAGTGTTTGCCATCTTTCAAAATGTTATCATGATGATGTCATCCTTCCTAATATTTATTAAATACTTAGATTTGCATAATTCCAATATTAGATAATTCTATGGATTTTTAACTTAGGGAGGAGCTAGATTTTTGATTTGATTTGATTAGCTAAGTAAGCCCAATTAGCTTTTATGTCATTTTGAGAGTTGAATATTTTTCCTAGGTAATTACCCCAAAATGCTATCTACAAAGTGGTAATTTGATCCACATTGATTTAAATGAAGCTAATAGTTAACATTACAATAGTTTTTGGTCTAGATTATGAATTATTATGAGAAGCCATTTTGACTTGTAATTTTGACATGAAAGTGTAAAAAATGGATGTTTATAGTGACCTCTAAATTGAAATACTGATTTAAATTTTGTAACTCTTCTATTAAATATATCATATTGATGATTTGATCTTTAAGGGATTCATAAACATAAACCTCAGGTAATTCAAATTGAATATTCATATACACACCATTTAGATGAGATGTGGGAGGTAGAGGGGTTTGAGAAAGGATAGGTACAATAGGATGAGCCACCTTACCCCTTGAAGTAGTGATAACATGGACCTGGTTAGATGGAAAGTAGATATTACTCTCTTTAGGGTTAAGAGGAGGAAGTGGCTCCTTTTTATCCATTTTAAATATTTTAAAGACTAAGATGAGGACATGATAAGAAAGACACATAAATGATAAGGAACAATCTAACATGATACAAAAAATCAAAGCTGAATAATTATTGCATTTTAAAACCCTATAAGGTTGAAAACCCTAGAACAAGCTATGGTTTCATAAGAAAACTTAGAGGTTGGGTTCACCAAATGTTTAAACCTTTTTAATATGTGTGGTTTAGGGTTAAAGGTTAGAATCCTATACTCGAGGATGAATAAAATTATTCTAGAGTAAGCCAACTAATTAAAACTTAGATAAATGAATATTATGAATTAAAATGTTGAGTTATGCTAAATATATAAAATACATTCAAAATAGTAGTTTGATTATATAAACACTAAGAAGATAATACTTACCTTACCTATAACTACACATGAAAATCTAAGAACCATAGAGGTGGAAACATGTAGGGACAAGATTAGGATCCAACCACTAGATTCTAAAATATTATTTCTATAGGGTTGGACACTTTCATCAACCTTGGGACACTTGCATCGATGCAAGTATCCTAATCTCAATAAAACTATTTTGTACATAATATTCACTATATTTTAGAGTGACCATCTAGAGCCTTTTGGGTGTTTTATCACCTTTATGATGATATGTTTTATTTATTCAAATAGGATATCAATGATAATTTATAGATCAAACCCTATCTCTTCACCTTAGGTATGTGTACCTTACCAAAAATGGGTTAGTGGGTTCATAGTGTTGCACTAACCTTAAGGACCCCTCTATCAATGAGCATTGTCTACATAGCCAATACTCTAAGGAAGGCCCCAAAAATATGTATTTCTCCTCTAGGGGTTAGCTTGTGTTTAGACAAGGGTGAAATATACTATATGCAAAGATATGCAATGATTTATCTTGTAACTTGATAAATACCACTCATGGGCTATTCGTTGACTACTTCAAACCTATAATATGACTAATATGAAAATGGGGAATAAAGGGTAGTAGAACTTAGTTGTGTAATCAATTGATTGAACTTGAATAAGTGCTTACTTGGCATTTTTTAGATGGATAACGAGTAGGATTATATTTGTATTTATACCACACATTTTGGAAATATTTCATGGTAGGGTTAAATACCAAAAATGGGTTGACCTATACAATTCAAAATTTTTACAAATTATATGACTTTTGAGGACTAGACACTTGATAACAATATGACACTTATGTCGATGTAAGTTTTCTCATGTGGGACATAAGTGTCTGGTAGGCTAGGAAGCTATTGAGAATATGACGTTGAAAATGAATGGTATATATTAGGTTTTAGGGTTTTTGTAGAGTGCATGAGATTTGAGTCATCAAAAATGATAGGTTCAAACCATAAGATAAACAATTAGGCACAATGAGATAGGGATTGCAAGCCTTTTAATAGTAGGAAGGTGTCGAACTGAAAGGTAGAACATTGATAGGTATTTGTCAAATATATAAGACTAAGATGTTATATAAAATTTTAGTATCTACACCCCTTTTGTTCATAATTTTTTCTCACCCCTTTCCTCCAAGCTTTGATGTGTCAACATTTAAATTATGTAATGAAAAATGATATCTATCATATCATATTTAAACCTTTTATGCCTCTTACTTAGAATTTGTTTGTGATGATAAATTATTGACTAAACCCTTTCTTATAAGTATAAAGGATTATTTACTTAATTAGTTTTATGATCTTAAAACACTAGTAAAAAAATTATATTTCCCATTAAATTTTATTTTCAAACCTGAGTGTATAAGATAAATAGCTTCAAACATTTATCTAGCTCATTTTGTAAAAGAAGTTATGTCAAAATTGAGGTTTGTGATGCTATTTATGTCATACATGATTTAATGGGTCATGTAGGTATATGTTTTGATATAACATATGTTAGAATTTACATCAAGACCCAACCACCAAAAAAAAAAAAAAAAGATTTTTTAAACTTTACTTCATGTTCAAAGGTAAAATTTAATTTATTTTTATTTTTATGAAATAAATATTATCCATGACTAGATAATTAACTAATACCCTAAGTCATAAACCACATGTATCTTTAATCATTATCGATACACCCTTAACCATAAACCTTGCATCGTAAATTAGTGCATATCACTTTAAATTCCCAAACCCAAATATACATCACCGTAAAGTGTAAACCATAAGCATTGTGAAGAATTAACATTTTTAATGGTCATACATCAATAGTTTAATAAACAAACTCAAATTCTCCATGTTAAAAATAATAATTTATCCTTGAAAATATTTTATCTCTATTAGCAATGATTCACGAAAGTATATACAAATTTAAAAAAATACATAGAATATTTTATTACATCAATAAAATATTAAATATTTTATTATAAGTTGCATTACAAAATTAAAAATTAATTATATTATATTTCATTTAGAATTTAATGTTTCACATGTTTTTTTTCAATCACAATTAATTATAAATTTACATTTTTAAAAATTAACATACATATATTTAAAATTATTGAAAAATTGTTTAATTTATTGAATTTATAATTAAACATGAGAGATTTCACCATCAATTTTAATGTTTAAATTGATTAATTTATATCTCATATTATAATATTATACCCAACACATTAACAAGAGCTACCCCTAATTATGATTTTTCCAAATCCTTCCTCTACATCTTCAGTTAACTTGTTGGCTATCACACAATGAGTTAGTTTGTGGTAATATCACTTATTTATTTCCACATTTAAGTGAAAAAGATCATACATTTAGAAATCTCTTCACCACTTCTTGGCTTGGGTAGTGTTAAGGGGTACTAAATCTGGTACCTTGCATTCAAATTCCCCAAATTCACACATTTTGTCCATGCCTATGCAAAAATATTATACAAATCATTTTCACATTGTAACCCATGGAAACTTGTATTAATTTTAAAAGTAAATAGTATTCATCCTCATTGTGTTTATTTTAGAGTGTTGTCAAATAATAATGCCTGCACAAAATTTGTAGTTTATTTCATCATCATATAATTCAAAACCAATTATAACCCATTCTAGATTTATATCTTTAATTCCATCGATCAATAATGACCAAAATCTTGATGACATATTATTCAAAAGAAACCTTCTAATAAACATATTTACATTATTGATTACATAGGAGTACCATATTTTAATTAAAAACAAATAATATTAACTTAGAATAAAGAAATAATGAAACTTTCACAATATAGACATTAAAATCTGGTATCTAACATTTGTCAATGTCAATCTCAACCTATACTTATACTTCATGACTTGTGTGTTTCCAAAAATTTCTCACTCACTATTCTCATACACCTACATGAAAAATATGATCCCAATCCATTCTATTTTGCTATCAGTCATCTATAATAACTTCTTAGTTTGTAATATTTTAATTAAATATCCTACCCAAACATTCATAGATCATCATATTTTCATTGATGTCTCCTAGATTTGATGTTAATTTATTGAGGTTGACATTACCATCTTTTTCCTAACAATGATTATTTTTCAAACTAAAATTGTTCCCATAGGTTGGCCCATTCACCTAGTGTGTCGGTGGTATGAGAATTACTCAATTGAGCACATATAAATAAAAATCAACGTCAATTTTATTATCCATCTAGCATTCTCATGTACCTATCAAGTATATTATTACACACCGATCAAATCTACCCTATTCTTCCCAAATTGTAAATAAATCACTAAGAGTATTCATCAACAAAGTTTGAAACACACCAAACTAGGTCAAGTTCTAACATTATCATAATCAAAGCCAAATTTTTAGGTTCATCTATATAGTAAAAGAGAAAAATTACACATTCACATTAAGGGGAAGAACTACATGTGGCTTGACTTCCCTCTTCATAGTATTGGATATATAAGCAATAGGAAATCATCAATAGAGGGGATTAGGGTTAGCTTAGTCTAATTGCACTTCTTCATATTTTATAGGTTTTCATCCTTCACAAATAGACCTAGGGTTTTTAAGGAGAAGGAAGGTAATTTATAGAGTTGTGCATAGAGTCAAGGGTTAAATATCACACACGATGAGACATAAGACATACACACTACAATGTACAGTCATAGAGAAATATATAATTCCAAGATAGTAGCATTAGCCTTAGGTCATTTGCATTTGATGAATCTACCCCAGGATTGACATTAATGACCTAGTGTGTGTAGAGAATCAATTCCACATATGGATAAATTACAAGCCCTCTTCTATTCCATTCATGTTGTCTAAACATATTCATAGTGAATCAATCAAACAATAAAGATAAGTATCTTGATCTCCTTAGTAATTTCTATAAATAAAAAATTGTATTATCAGATATTTCTCAATCAATTACATGCAAATCTATGTTTTATTTCCACATATTACAAACTTAATTAATTCTATAACTTTAGATTATTATGATTCACAAAAATCTAAAAATAATGTAAACATATTAGTGAACCCATATATTTCTTGAAAATTATGAAACTCTAGGTTTCCCTTAGAATTTCATCCTTCCTTCCATGGTTTTCATGTTTATGTCTTAGGGTTTGATTTTTAGACCTAATTTATAACTTATTCCATCTACATAGGTGTAAATTTAACTTTTCCATAGGGTTTCATGTTTATCTTCCTATTAAATCTTTCTTATATTAGGGTTATGAATTTTATGCCTAATATTTTATTTAAAATGACCCCATTTTCAAAATGCTCAGTGGTTTTTTGTTACTATCCATGAAAGCTTGAAAAACTTTTTTTTCGCCATAATATTGCATGGAATTTCCATAATTTGTAAGTTACTATTTTTATAAAATTCCATATAATGGGTAAGGGGTGTGCCTATTTTAAAAATAATTTATGGGGTTCATTTATTTACTTATTTTTATCAAAAACCTTTGTTGGTTTCCAAACTTTTCTTATATTTTTTACCAATTTATCGATTCTTTATTGTGCACATTGTATAATGGTTATAATAGATGTTCATAATGTATACTTTCTAATACAATAAATGGTTGTCATAATTACATGCTTTTTTATTGAAATATGTAATATATTTCAATACACATGTAATTAAATAGGGAGAATTAATGTATAATAAAATTAAGGCTGAATTTAATGATGATAAATTCTTAAATCTTCTTAATGATACCTTTTTTATGAGTGCGGTGCCCCAAGTAATTTCATATATACATATAGTATAAAATAGAGGGCATCAAAATGTTCTTCCTCATCCCCATCCACCTCTCACACATCCTCTTAATGTGTTTTGTATATGTAATGAATATGAAAATGTTCATAATGTCCAATCTTCTAGATGTATTAACCCCAAAATGGGTGTTAAGATCACTACTACTACTAATTTTATTCCCTTGTTTATGCCTTTACTTACCCATTATATGTCCACCCAAGGTGTGGGGGTAACACATGGCTTCCCAAAAATTTCCATGCCTATTATTACATAGGTGACTCACTCCAGTCATGTGATGACTATGTATATTACATCATTAACCTTTCCTACTACACATCCCCTTGAGTAGACTCTTTTATCTTTGAAATTTAAGTTATTGTAGCTAGAGCAAGGTATCTTTAAAGATATTCATTCTACAGATTCACATATTTTTTTGCATAACTTGTTAGCCTTAGAGATATCATCCTATCCTTTACCCATGGGGTTTGAAGCACCCAAACTACCATTATATAAGGGTAAATGTGACTATGAAAAATATCCTAGATATTTTCATATAACATTTTTTACTATGCATCCAATGATAAATTATTAACCAAACTATTTCCAAGGAGTCTAAGAGAATATGTATTAACATGGTTCTATAATCTTTCCTCCTAATTATTGCACACCTTTAAGCCTTTAGCTGACTAATTTCTTGCACATTTTTTAGTCAACATCAATGAAAATTTATCTTATGCTTAGATTTACAAGGTTAAACATGAACCCAATGAGCCTATCCATGATTCTGTGCTTCACTATAAGACCATTCTTTCTAATATGGAAAATGGTATGACTAATAAGGACATGTAAAACATGTTTAAACAAAGTTTACTAGACCCATTGCATGAATTCATTATGTTTAAATAGTTTCAATATTTTGATTGTTTATGACATACAATCAAATAACATGAAGTTAAGGCCATTTCCATGAAAAAATTTCACTATGTCTCTAATCCTTCTAGTGAAAAGTTTAAACATAAGTAATATTTTAGGTCTAAAGGTAATAATACTAGATATAAGGCACAAGAAATAATTAATATAGTAATATAACCTAGGATATTCCCTATTGAAACTCTTATTTATTCCCTTTCAAGACCATGGTATGTAAGGATATAAGAGTAATCCATCAGTATACATGGCTTATAATGTACCTATTTTTAATGAACATTATAAGATCTTCCCAACTTACTATGTAATGTGGGTATTTTGGATCATTGAATAATATTTAGGAGTCCCTAAAACAAATATGTCTAATGATCACATCACTTGATGATAAGAGTAGGCATATCATTAATTTAGATCATACTAGTGTCAATTACATATCTTGTTCAGTTAAGTTGTGGAGCTAAAAGCTTCACTGATGCAAAGTGTCACAATAACTGACGTCGGTCAGGCCAATCGACATCGGTTATCTTCAGCTACACAGTAACCGACATTGATTATAGTCAGCCGGCATCGGTCAGATAAGAACCAACATCGGTCACCTGTGTGTTTCCAGAACTGTTCTAATTTTAGACAAATAGTGAGTTTTCATGTAAAGACTAATTTTAGTCTTGAGTCTACATTTCTAATTATTGTTTGTTTTGGGATCTATTTAAGAGACCCATGGGCTGTATTATAATCAGGATGAGATCCTCAAAGTGTAAGATCTAGAAGGTCTATAAGAGTGCAAGATCAGGAAGATCTACATGGTAAGCAAGACCAATTAGATTTGTAGGATGCAAGATCAAGAAGGTTTGTGGTCAAGGATTGGAGGCAACAACAATTGGGTTGATTGTCACAAGGACTTGGAGTAGGAAACAACAACCATTGGGTTGATTATCACTGGAGGGAACAACTTTGTGTTTGAGTTGGTTGTAATTGATTGAGAGAGAGAACTCTTGAGGGAGAATTACTGTACACCCAAGAGGTGTGGGAAGAGTGAGATTTCTTCATTGTATTTCCTTCTGGAAGAGTGTTAATACAGATTGTATTATTTCTCGTATCTCATATTCTTTGCTATTTCTAAATTCTAGTTACTTATTACTTCTAGTTTAATTCCATGTTTATTTGCTTATACAAAGGTAATCAATTGTACTCTCAGAGTAGAGCAGGGGATCCTAACATGTTCTCCATCTACTTCATCTCAAATATGGTTCCAAAATCAATAAAAATTTATAACCAATGGGTCAAGTGCTTCAAATAATTCCAATATGTCTCCAAGTGGAACTTTAAGGAATATTCTTCATAATAATTTGATCACTTTAAATCCACATCATACACATAAATACAAATATTATTGTGTTTATCATAGAATTCAAGGGCACCATATGGATAGTTTTTAGACCTTGCAATACAATATACAAAATATGGGTAAAAATAAAGTGCACCAAAGAAGCATGTGCCTAAGAAATAAACTTGAAAACACTATGTTATTTACAATACTAATGGTACAAATGTGGTTTATAAATACTCAGGTACTATATATTCTTCATGCATAGAGAAAATGATAAAGGTAATACTACAATCAAGAACTAAAATGAGAGACCATTTCTCTTCCTAACACTCAAGTGGTGATATTTGATCTTTCTCCAATTTTGAATGATATGTAAGATATCAATAATGGAAAACATACTAAAGATAAACATAAACATAATAAGATAACTACCATAAATGGTGTAGTTGGTTATACATACCCTACTATAAATTAGAATATGACTATTATATTTTTGATGATATATAAAATTGGTATTACAATGATAACAAAGATGATTAGGTTAATGATGAGACATCAAAGGAATAAACTAAAAATGTACATGAATTATGGTTGTGAGATACATGGCCTTCCTAGCATCATCTCCTATATTGGATAATTGGTTAACATCTCCTTTGAGAATTTACCAAATAAATTCTAAAACATAAGAAAATGCACAAAATAAAATATTTCAAAAAATAAATTAGAACCTAAGCATGACATGATTTTATAGATTAAATTATTTGCATATGTTATTTATCATATGTTTGGTATATGGCATATGTTTCTCATAAACACATGTATTTCATGAGTTATGCAAGTGTGATGCAAGACATACAAATCATATATAGATACATAGATGTTGAACCTTTCCTATACCCAAGGCCCATGCCAATGTTGGGGACATATACTTTCATATGTTACATTATGTAGACACATAAATTAAAATTTAAGATGAACCAATGTACTTTTGACCAAATTTTTATACCCACTTAGCTCATGCCTCATTTCATGGTTTTTTGATCACCTTTCTTCACTTTTGATTCAAATAACCCATTCGTACAAGCAACTAATGATCTCAAAATGTTCCTATTTATTATTAAAAATAACTTAATCTTATTTTTAGACTAATCCATACTCCTAACTCAACTATATTTTATCATAATAAAATAATGCACCATTTAGGCAAGAGTGCCCCTGGTCCTGTCCAGTTTTGTTGATCACACCCTCTCACCAAATAATGACTAGCTTCTAAAATTCAAAATTACCTAATGGTTCATCCCACACATTTAAAAAGAATTATTTGAAATAATTACCTATTTATTACTATATATACACATTTTTTAGTCATTTTGTATACAAGAGGCTAATATAATTATAAGCATCATAATTCAAATTACACATTGAGAGAAAATTCCCTGTTTATCCCAATTTTGATTACATACAACCCTATTAGACTTGAGCTAAAGTTTGAATAATATTTTAAGGTCACAAATCATAATTGAAACATATAATCACACTAAAATTACACAAACATCTATATTTACACTATTCTTTTACACATACCACTATAGCATGGGAATACTACATGGAGTTTGATTCTTATTTGGAGTATTGGTATATAGGAAACACTAAACATAAGGAGTGTTGAGGTCACACCCAACTTAAATTGCTAACCCATTTTTAATTTTGTTTCATTCATTCTTGTTTACTCATCAAGCTAGGGTTGCAAGTGAATAAGATGACACACAATGGTTTTTGGTAGATCGAAAGCTCTTGCACAATCACATAATTTACATAGTTGAAGTGAACTTGCCATATCAATCATAGAACATAAAACTTATAGGATTTCAACTTTCCCTAAGGGATATAATGCACCATGCCTTATATAATTATAACAGTCTAGCCTAGAGAGAAAGTGAAACACTATTCTTGTTCACAACATCATCATAGATCTTCCCAACTAGTTTCACAGTTTCTTTCTTAGTCTTATAATCTATTTTTCTAGCTAAGTCATCTCTTTATTACACCTTACCCTTTTAGCATATTTCTAAATATATTAAGTTCAAAATCATTTTGTGTCATTTATTGTATATGTAGCATCCTGATTTTAAATAATAGTTTATCTTATCTTATCCAATCAATTAATTTACTTATTTTCTAACTTTGATAAAAAATATTGGTGAATCCATTTTATTAATAAAATATTGTAAGCCCTAGTATTATCCCTAGGGTTTCCTTCTAAATTATTGTCCTCCTAGGCTTTTAATTTAAATTTTGATTTCCTTATCACGTTGGACTATTTTTTAGCATTTGTTTGCCCTTCTCCTTTTGTTATAATTTTAGTATTTATAAAATTTAAATGGCTAAAAAACAATAACTTCCTTATCCTAACCCTCAAGATGATGATAACTACCTTCCCTCTAACCAAGTCCATGCTATCACTATTATAAATGGTAAGGTAACCTATTCTATTTTATCAAATGAAGGTAACTAACTTATATTTCCTTAACCCCCTCAACATCCCACATCTCTTATTAATGGTGTTTGTGTGTATATTCAGTCAAAAGTACCAAAGATTTGTGCTTGTGAATCCCTTAAGGATCAAGTCATCATTATGATAAATTTAAAAAAAGAGTTTCAAAATAAAAATTAGTATTTCATTTCAAGGATTACATCATAGAAAAATCAAATCACATATGCAAAGAATCCAAAGTGCTAGTGTTAATCATGTATTTACATCTTCATCTAGTAAATGTTGTGCCTAATAAGACTTCAAATCAAAATGGGAAGCCACAACATAATACATTTACAATAAGTGATTCAAAAAGTATGAAAAAGGATAATACAAGTTCAAGTGAGATTCTAAGGTAAATGCTTAGAAAAATATGATAAAACATCCTCCTATACATCTTATAAGGAGATCAAAATATTATTTTGCATATCATAAAATGAACAGGCATCATACAAATACTTGTTTGACTTTGAAGATTGAAATACAAAGTATTCTTCATAGTGGTGATCTTATAATGAAAACATCAATCAAGCAATCCATAATGGAACAATTGCAAGTAGAATAAGTGGCAAAATCAAGATTAGTACAAAAAGAACAAAGACAACAAGTATGGATACCAAAAGGTAATTTAAAGGAATAAAAGATAAAAAATGCAAAATTAGAGCAAGCAAAAGTATAAAAATATCAAGATGCAATATCAAAATTACAAAAGGCACAAAATGGAAAAGATAAATTACAACATGAATATATTGTAAATTCAAGGTTACAATAGTACCAAAAACATAAGTTTCCAAACTAAACACAACCTAAGAAAGAAAGTATATTTAAGAAAGGGTTTCAAACAAAATAGGTTTAAAATAAAGACATGCCTAAAAAATATAGTGTTACAAGTGTGGTTTCAAAGGAGTAAACTCAAAAGTGCTCATCAATTTTAGAGGATTTGATTCTTAGCCCTCTCATATATGGAAAATATTGTAGCAATGTTGTGATAAATAACACCAATTAAATGAATGTTTGTAGCATGACACTTTTACAATTTCTTGGATATGATAAGGAACACTCATGTAAGACTAATGTATCTAAATAATTTACTGGATCCATTGAGCTACCTTTTACAATTGGTATAAAAATATGTTCAAGTTTATTTCATGTATGTCGTAGTTTGGCCCAATATAATGTTAAATTAGGAAGATCATATATGAAAGAAATGGGGGAAAGTGGGTAAAGATCACAACCATGTCACATCTGAACATGAAAGTACCATGATTATAGTTTCAAGAGAAGATGGAATTTCTTTAAAGTAAGAGAAACAAATAGAAGGCATGTATTCATCTAGTATAAAAATAAATACCAGTGATGGAATAAAAGTAAAGGAAAATTATCCACTACATATAGCACAAGAGAAATTAGGACAATCAATACCATAATATGAGGTAATTGGTTTTACATATCTAGATACTTCACAGTGCCATGATCCTTGACATTAGTGAGAGTTAATCATTCCTATGATAAATACATGACATGTTTATGGTAAAGTTATTAAGGGGGTCACTAGTTAGTATTTTCCTTCTCATGTTTTACTATATATAAAAATACCAAAAAAAAAAATTCTAGCAAATTCACAAATCAAGACTTATGCATGCTTATGTTTAGTTCATTTACATCAGTTAATTTATGTTTAGTTATTTAGCACTTATTTTTATCTAGTTTAAATCAAATGTGTACATAAGTGCATGAAGAACATACAAGTTATCATTTACAGACATAATTGTAGATCAATTAATTGCTACATACCCAAATTAGCTATACAAACATAAGCAAACTATATAGACAGAAACACCCTGTGCTATTTTATAATTCCATTAGTATTGTCCCAGTGAACACATACTATCAACTTCAATATTCAAAAAAGTTTCAAGCCTCATATAACTTTTTTACATTTAATAATTTCATTAGAGGCATATTCTTACATAGTTTTTATCCTTCTCTAGCTACACCTTATTGTTCATATCTTAGTTCTTTAAATTGCACAAAATCTATCGATATTTATCACTTACATTCCCATTTATATGTCACTAGCTACTTAAGTCATTTAATATATTGATGATACAAATTGTTAATGTTGATAAATTACACATATTTATGAATCCTTTTCATGTTTTCTTTCCATCTTCATATATTATGTGTATTCATTTACTCATTATTTTCAATTATGGACATTTGAACATGTCCATGTATGTGTCCCTTTGGCCTTCCATTGTATGTTTTTTGTGTACTATTTATTTGTGTGTGTCATGGACATGACACTTTTTTGCTATGTTTGATTAGTTTTTGATGCCATGATGGACATCATGCATCTTCCCCATTTATGATTCTATTATCAATATAACACATCCCTCTCTGAGTTAATCTATTTTAGCTTTACATATTTTCTTACTTATTTACATAATTCATTTTAAATTATATATATAAAATATCATTATATATGCTTGTTTTCACATGCATTATACATTACAAATTTTATCCTAGTATACATATGATGATGCCATACTTCTATATGTTATCATTACTTCTTAGATTTACATATTTTACATTACATGTATTGCATAACTTTTTATTTTGAGCTAGGTTACTGCACATGATCCAAAACTCACCTAAAAATAGGGGGAATACATAGTGCCCTGTCTTAGATACAAATCGCATACAATACAATACACAAATAATTTTTTATATTTTACACAGTTGACCATGACACACTAAAAAATCACCCAGATATCAGTTTTAGACAAAAATGATTCATTTACATAATGATTCAAAATAATAGTGCCCAAAAATCCATGCTATTATCCTAGAGAGAAGAAAACAATAGTTTCATAAAATTCTTAGAATCACAGATGGTAAAGGATAGTTTGTAACAAGTACCTAGTTACTTTTTTTAATAAAAATACTCACGTTTATCTTAGATTTGCTTAGTTTTAGGGAATCATGCATAACATATGTTCTAGAGTTTACATAATTTTTTTTACACATATAATCATATGTTATTACTTAGTTACATAACTATATGCACTAAATATTAGATTAGGGGCATGTGTGCGACATATGATCACCTCTTTAGTTTTTTGCATCATTTCCATAGATGGAATGGTAATCCATGTAATTTCCCATGTTGTATACACCAAAATCATATTATGGAATTTTAGATCAAGTTTTTCTCCAAAAAAGTGCCATTTTCCACCAAAAATGAACCTTATTCCATTTATAGTGGTCGGTTTACCTTCTTATACTAGTTTTGCACCAATTTTTGAATAATAAATCATCCATTGGAATTTATACAAGGATTACAAACACTTAAATAATTTGGGTATTTAATGATAGAGTTAATAAC
This sequence comes from Torreya grandis, assembly GCA_037957365.1. Classification (NCBI taxonomy): domain Eukaryota; kingdom Viridiplantae; phylum Streptophyta; class Pinopsida; order Cupressales; family Taxaceae; genus Torreya; species Torreya grandis. The sequence continues at coordinate 349,031 of JARHVA010001545.1, read as the reverse complement.
ACCTTGATTTCTTAAACACACTCTTCCTATCAATTAGGATTAGGGTGTGCATAGTATAATCTAAGGTATCTAACAAAGAATAAATTTTCAAGGGTCTTACCCTCTATAGTCACTATTATTTGCACCAATTTTTTAATCAAAAAACACAATGATTTACATACCCAATTATTTGTATTTATTCCATTTTATTAGACATATAAGTTTATTGTATTTTAATTTCATATTTACATATTAAATAATAAGTGATTTATACATGTTTCATTGTAGGTTTACATGAATCACAATTCAAACATGTGGCCTACATTTAAGAATTTTCTTTAGAGGTAAGTTTAGGTACGCACTTTGATTTCTACTCTAGTACTTTAATTTTTTATGCATTAATATATTAAAAGGGTGAAAAATTTAGACACATAAATAAATATTTAAGCTAAAAAAATTTACTTGTGACCAACCTTTTATACCCACTGAGCTCATGCCTCATTCCACATTCTTTTGACCACCTTCCTTCATTTTCTATGTGGATGACCCATTCCTAAAATAAAATAATGATATTATAATGTCCCTATTTATCTTTAAAAATAGATAAATATTACCCCTATAATTATATATAATCCCATCTCAATTATATTTGCTCATAGGCAACAATGTGCCATTTGGGCAAGAACACTCTTTGATCTAGTCCAGTTTTACCAATTGTTCCCTCCTACTAAATAACAACTAGTTACTCAAATTCAAAATTATCCAATAGGTCATCCTTCATGTTTATCAAGAAATATTGAATTAATTCCTTATTTATTACTATATATACACATTTTCAATTCATTTTTCACATAAAAGGCTAATATCTTTACAAATACCAGAATTCGAATTACACATTGAGAGCAAATTCACTATTTATCCTAATTCTAATCACATACAACTATAGTAGCCCTAAATAAAGTTTTAATACTATTTTAAGGTCATAAGTCATGGTTGATGAATATAATCACACCAAAATTGCATAATCATCTATATTTACAATAGTCTTTCACACACACCATCATAACATATGATAAATACATGGAGTTTGATCCCTGTTTAGAGTATTTGTATGTAAGTAATGCTTAAAAAAGGGGGTGTTGAGGTCACATCCAATTTTATCTTCTAAACCATTTTATTTTATTTTCCATTCATTATTCATTTCCCATCAATCTAGGATTTCAAGTGAAGAGGATGACACAATGGTTTTTGTAGTAGATCAGAAGCTCCTGCATAATCACATAGATTACAAAGTCGAAGCAAACCTAACATATTAGTCATATAACATAAAACCATACAAGATGTTTGTGTGAACTAAGGAATACAATGTAATTTACCCCTATATAATTATAATGCTTGTGTCTAGAGTGAGAGTGAAACATTGTTCCCAATTCACAACATCATTATAGAGCCTCCCAACTAGTTTCATAGTTTATTTCTCAATTCTACATTCTGTTAAGTTATCCATTTCTTGTACATTCTAATTTTAGTATCTTTCCAAATATATTAAGTTCCAAATTAGCTTGTGTCATTTATTTATTATCTATATCATTATGATTTTATACAATAATATATCTTATCTAAGCAATTAATTTACTTATTTTCTAAATTTGATAAAACTTATTATCATAGGTTATATCTTTCTATGACCTTTTATCATGTTGAGCTACACATATTTATTACACATGCCTTTATAGTTACTCATATATTACATAGTGTTATATGGATATGTTATTTACTATGATATGATACTAATATATATGGTAATTATACACTAGTTTTCATCTATTATATGCCTCATTGATATTGCTACATTTACATAATAGGCAAATTATTACTATTTATTATATGTGGCCCATTGGACTTTATTATATCTCATTAACCTTTTTACTTTAACATTCATACCCCTCAATTTATGGTTCATTATCCTTGTTTATTACAACATTCATGACCCTTGTTTGTGGCTTCTTATCCTTGCTTGTTAATGACATATTGATGTCCTTTATTTATGACACCTTGGCCTTATACAAAAAAATTTATGATATTTTTGACATTTCATCTTGAGCTTCTGAAATTTATATGTTTTCAAGTGCCATGATATATATCAAACACCTCCCCTTTGTGTGTTGTGCCATGACTTATATCATGCACTTCCTTATTGTGTACTCTTATTTAGTGATAATTACTACTATGTGCTTCATATATACACTTATCATGATATAACACTTATATTAAATTTCATTCCATATTTTACATACATGCATTGATGTTATATACAATACTAAGATGGCATACTCTCCACATGTTGACATGATTTTATATGATATTATCTTTATAAATGACATTAAATAGTTCACTTCTCTTTTGAGATGAGTGACTTATAGGATTCATCCCTCACCTTAAAAGGGGGAATATTAGTGTAATTTTTCATAAATATTAAATCTTCATGCTCACATTTGAATATATTATATAATTTTAAAGTTTAGATGCAATTTGGATGCTAGATTGGGACAATGATTTGTAGTCTTCAAACATATTTTTTTGGGAATATGCAAGGCATAAATACTCCATTTTTAGGTTAGGTTCAGTATGGAATGATGTTGGTTTATGCACATATACACCATTTAAGATTTTAGTTTGGAATGATGCTAGTTCATGCACATTATGATAGATTATAGTTAGCACCGAGTTAGTGGGGCATGATGCTTGTTCATGAACATTTACACATTGACACATTTGTAGTTATTTATAAAGTATTTTAAAGTATGGAGAAAAATTGAATCTATAAGTCTATTTTAAATGGTTGATTCATTATTTTTGAGATAATGTATATTTAGGTTAGTGAAACTCAATATCCATGACATTACCCATAACAAACCCATTATGTGGTTCCACCTATAGACACCTAAATCTAGTCATGGTACTTAGTAATGTTAATTATTTACACATCTTGAACCACTTGAATTACACTTAAAAACTTGAATCTTATTCACCATTTACCTAAGATATTTATCTATATTTAGAATTGACCCTCTACTTTCTAATTTTGCTACACAATAATTTATAAGTTAATTCTTAGACCATCTCATATCATTCTCAGACTATCACTAACTTCATGACAATGCCCTTGATCTTTTGGGACATGTTTACACTAGGAAAATAGGTCCAATGTCACACACCTATGCAAATAATGTAGCCTCATCTTCATGCCAATTAAATACTAGTTTCTAAACTCTAAATATTTAGTTGGGTATTCTCATATATTCCACAACATTGGTTAAAATAAATTATGAAAAGGTTTCACTATATAAGAAAATCAAAATGTCATTTCAAAGGGTCTTGATTCCTAGCTTGGTACTATCTTTTGAGAACCTATACACTATTTTAGATTGGAAAAATCTACCATATTATTCCCAAATTCAATATCTTTCAATAGGATCAGTCTGAAGCCAAGTATGAAGCATTTTAGATCAAGTTAATAGTTATGATTATAAATTATCAAAACCTAATTACTAGTTTTATACATATAGTCAAGGATCATAATTGCACAATCACTCTAGGTGGGAGAGCTATGTGTGTATTTATTCTCTTGGAGTATCTAGATATGTAATCATTAGTTAATCATCATGAGGGTGATTTGGGTTAGCTTAACCTATTACACTTATCCTCTCTATTTTTAGGTTTCTAGATCTCAAAAGTATCCCTAGGGTTTCCAAATAAAATAGAAGGAAAATAATTTTTTTTGAAAGAAACTAATAGGAGAAAGGTATCTTATCCCTCTCATTAGACACGTGATAGGATAATAATAGTTGTGCCAAAGTCAATGTGGATAAGCCTTTAGTCAACAAACACGATTGTCTTGTACTATTGTCCAAGGAGCGTAGATCTATCAAGAAATATCCATAGATCTTATCTTTGGATCAGAGCTATCAAAATACTACCTTATCCTAATGTCCACTATTAGAAATTAGTTACAACCAACTAAAAGCTCAAATTTAAGCTAATTCTTAATCTTCATAGTGTTTTATAAAAATTAACATATTATTAAAATTATCAGGTTACAATCATAATTATTGGTGAATTATACATCTTTAACACTGTCATTTAATCAATAGTTTTATAATTATTAGATTAACATTAATAAAAAATAAGGTAAACATATAAAAATTACACAACTTTCAAATAAAGGGATTATTACATTTGGGAATTAGGCAACAAGATAAGGAAATCCACTTCTTCATATTCTCCTACATCTTCTTCTTTGTAGACTAAGATATCCTAGAAAATTCCCAAGAAGGAACTAAGGCCATTCAAGCTATCATCAAAGACACATATAGAGTAGATATTGATGTAGATAATATGCAACAATAATACATGCACACTAAAATTTATTCTAATTTTGGGATATAATGACCAATATTTGTAGTATACACATAGATATGACATGAGACATTATTTTACCAATTAATTTGGGACTTAAGATAGTGAATACACTATTGATTATACAACAAAATATTCCAAAAGGAAATGCAATTTTGGAACAACCATGGTTAAAAAAATTGAATACAACACTCAATAAGGATAGTACAACTTTATTTTAATATTGAGGGTAGTTTATTAATATTCCAAAATAATATAACAATTATAAAGGAAAATATGGTTCAAGATAAAGTTACATCTCACCTTACATAAACCTATGGTTTCCAAATAAAAGAGAAGGAAAAATTTATTTATTTTCAATGCTAACATAAGCAAAGTATCTTAGCCCTCTCAGTAGACACATGTATAGGTGGTATAATAATCATAGTCATTCCAAAGTCAAAGTGCACAAGTCGATAGTCAACACACATAACTGACATGTGCTACTATCCATGGAGCATATACATGTCTAGACATAGTAAAAAAACTCTTTTCCTAATATTGATCTATTAGAGTCCTATTCTAATCTGATTTACACTATCAAACATCATTTATAACCAATTATAAACTATAAAAGTTAAGTATATCATTTATTGGTCACAATTACTATTTTTAGCATATGCCACTTGTCAATTTCAATTTCAGTAAATTATGATTTACATTTAGATTTATGCTTATAAGTCATAAATTACAATCTAAATAGATATATTAAGTTTTATGACTATTATAAAAACATTTCATATATTTTATCAAAAATAGGGTAAAACATATTAGTGAACTTGTACATTTTTTGAGTATTTTAAAAAAAATTTATTCTAGGTTTTTAGTTGAATTCATGATTCCCATACACTAAAGATAAATCTATTTTTCATTTATTGGATTTGATTGAGTGATATTATAGGATTTATATTTGACCTATGGGGTTTAGATTGAATTTTTGATTTCCATTGCATATTGTTTTCCTTCTATTTGATTTCAATTTTTTTTCTTACTTTCTAGAACCTTGTTCTGATAGTGGTAAAAATCAAAAGAGCTATCATTCTAGGAAAAGAGGTCTTTAGTTTTAACTAAGCCATGGTGTGAGGGGTAATGATCTAATAATAAAGCCATTAGATAACACTATATATGAACTTATCTTTCCAAGTACCTCATGGTATATCATAAACGTCCATTTTTTTATTTTTTAACCATATGAAGCCTCTTGGCCATTTGATTTTGTAGTGCACTGGTAAGGAGTTAGCCCTAACAATTTAATCTAAATGTACCTTATAAACTAGATAGTGTGGTTAAGGGATGGTGGAATCCTCCTAGTTAGTGCCCTTGTGGGCCTTATTCAGTATTTACATCTAGGATCAATATATCTAAGAGCCAAAAAATAAAAAACACTCTATCTAGTTACACCCATTCTATATTTTATTTTACACATTTGAATGGTTTCTTCTTATGCCACTCAAAAATGTTAACTCCCTTATTCCTCTAAGTTACAATGATAAATAAAGTATAATTCATATAGATCATATTCATATTCCTTTGAACTCTTATAAAATAGATACTCCAAATGTTTTTCTTAATTTTATAATGGAACTATTCAAATTTATGTACTAATAAAAAATAATGTTAATGATAAAATTATAACCAAGATACTACTATTGAACATGATAATCAAGATAATCCTAAGTACTTCAATAGAATTTATCACAATGAACTGTATATATTTAGAAGGCCAAAGAATTGTTAAATTTTGATCAATATCCAAAACATGTGGATAAGATTGTCAAATTACTCTTAGAATACAAGACTACACATAAAGATAATATTGCATCATCTCAAGCATGACAACAATAGGTGGCCTTTTAAGTTATTAATACTTTAAATTCAAGTATTTCAATTTATGTTATTACTTTCATTCCCATATTGTCACCTCTAATTATGTATATGACATCATTCATATCTCTCCTTACACCATTAGAGGTTGATATGAATAAGATTCAATATAAGGGATTAGACATCAGTGCATATTGTGACTACCATAGATGTATTGGACATTATACAAATAAGTGAGATAAGATAAGGCATAAAATACAAGATCTTATCAATGACATCTCTATTGATTTAAGTACACCCATAAAAGAGGCTAGACCATATTAAAATGACAATGAAAAATTGAAAATATTCAATACTCCATTTCTAAATCATGGTAAAATAAAAAATATAGATAATGTAGAGGTACACAATTATTATAGTTGGTATCCTCCTCCTCCTCAAACATATAGACATACAAAAGTTGGTATTATTGGTACATTTAAAAACACATCAACATCATGTAATATGACCACATTTAATTAAATAAAGATTTTTTTTGATTATTTAGACTTATATGCACTTTAAATGAGTGTATATAGACAAATAACCTATACACAATGTTATGATCGATAATGGGTCAAGTGAAAATACACATAAAATGACACTTATTAATATTATTAGGTACACATAACATAATTCACAAGATACATAAAAATTAGTCAAAGCATTCGATGGCCATACACATAATACTCTTGGGTATATAGTGTTACCTCTTCATGTTGATATAATAATAATGGAAACTCCATTCTTAGTCTTACCAAGCACCAATGTATTTGACATGATTTTAGGATGACCCTAGATACATGAGCCCCACGTAGTGCCATCCATAGTACATTGATGTATTAAATATATACATTGCAATTAAGTGGTCAAAGTTTTAGGAATTTTATATGAGTACACTCTAAAGTTAGTGGTATTTTCTCCTCCTCCCTACCAGTACCGTAGTTGGTTATTCCATCTATTTAAAATCATAATACAAAGATAATTATTCCAAATATTCAAGAGCATAATATAAATATAATTATTGAAACTATTCAAGAGCATAGTACAAAGATAATTATTACACATATTTAATAGCATAATATAGAGACAATTATTACACCTATTCAAAAGTATAATACATAGATAATTATTTCACCTACTCAAGATCATAGTACAAAGAAAATTATTGCACCCACTCAAGAGCATAGTATGTAAATAATTAGTGTGCATATTCAAGAGTATAGTGAAGATTTAGTTATGGCACATGTAGAATATTTCTATACACTCAATTCAAAAGAGAGTGGTACACCATCCTTTATAGGAAGCTTCACATCAAAGAGTTATTAAATGTTTAAAGATATATTCATCTTCTATAGTGAATCTTAAGGTAGTACCTTATATGGTTCAATGTGTTTCATACTAAAAACATGCATTGAGAACTTCCCCTACTAAACAACGAACTCCACTAGGTCCTACACATTCTTGGGTTACACATCATACAAAAGATATTATGAGCAGTGATCAAGATAGTTACATTACAACACCAAATTCCATTTTATATTTTTATTCATATACATGTATCACTTTTCATTCAAAAAAATTCACCCTCCAATTCTATGACATAGGCACACACTATGGTTCTCCCATTGACGTGATCATAGGTTAGTTTTCTTTACATTTAAATACGTCAAAAATAAAAAAAATCAAATATATCAAAAATTAAAAAAATAAAAATATGTAAAAAAAAAACATTCAAATATTTAAAGAATACAAAAACATTTAAAATATTCTCAAAAATAAAAAATTAGGACCTGAACATGACATAAGTTATTAGTCTACTTCCTTTACATATGTTATTTATCACATGTTTTGGTAGATAACACATTAGTTTTCACACACACATGTTTTTCATGAGGTATATGAGTGTGATCAAAGATATACATATTATACATGGGTTCCTAGATGTTTTAATCCATTATACCTAGTGACCATGCCTATGTTGGGGGCATTTAATTCTATAGGTTACCTTATCTCAGGTTATATCTATCATTGACGTCTTTACCATGTTGAACTACATACCATATAAGTGTTTTGATGATGAATCATATCTTACATTGTGATACATGGATGTGCTACTTTTCTATTATGGGATATTAATACATATGGATGGTGTATAATAATTTTTAATTATTTTATGCTTCTTTACTACTCTTAATTTCTTGCAGAATAGGTTGAGTATTATCTTCTTATTATGTGTGGCCATTTTTTCTTTTGTGTGTGGCATATTTATGTCCATTATTTCTAACATTATTAATTTCATTTGAATGTGGCCTTTGTCCTTGTTTTTTGTGACATGTTCATGTCCATTATTTGTATCCCTTGGCCTTATATGTGACATTGTGCTTGTTGGGCTTAATTAGTGGTGACATGATCTATATCATGCACTTTACTGTGTAGTATTATTAAGATATGGTTAATTTACTACATGCCTCATTGCTATATCCATATAGACATGAAAATTATATGACTGACACTACATATTATACATACATACTTTAATGAAAATTACACTACCATGATAACATACTGTCCACATGACCTAATGCTACACAACTCTATCTTTATCACATGATACAATTAACTCTTATTTTGAGATGAGTGACTTGTAGGATACATCCATCATATCAAAAGGGGGTATTATAGTAGGATTATATTATAAATTCAAGCCTCTCCGTGAGTATAAAAATTAGGTTTTATGATAAAGTACATGTTTTTATTAGCAGAGGTTCTTAGAAATACTCTAAAACATGTTAATTATAGAGATAGATTGTGTAATGGGGAGCAAATAGAAATCACAATTAACAAAAAATAATTACCATTCATCATTTACATATAAAATTACACATACAAATTAGGAAGAACACAACTATAACAAGGTGGACCATATGGCATAACATATATTAACTTATTAAAGTAAAATAGAGTATTCACCATGCATTAGCCATATGTAAAATATGATTAGGAAAACCATATCAGAATAATTCTATTAATATCTATCAACACATTAGAACCATATTGTATTACATCAAAGTGTTATTTATATATTTTTACAATCATTTATCTCTTCACATTCCATCCTTTAGAGATACAAAAGGAAAGACTTTTTTCATTTTTCTATTACCCAACTAGGTTTATCAATCTGAATACATACAAAATTTTATACAAAAGATAAAACTATATTGTGTCATTCTATTGTAATTTATGATTTTACCATGCTCTATTCCATGCTCAATACTTTCCTAGACTTAAATGTTTGTCTCATCCTAAGATACAGTAAAAAATTATTCTAAACTGAGCTGAAAAGATGAGCCATAAAAAAGTTGTAATAATTACTCTAAATACCATTTATCAGTTTTCACCCTTTGCACACTACTTAGTCACCCTTTCAAGTTTTCAACTAAGTAACATGATAGCCTACTACCCTTTCATATTTTCAATAGACTAGCATAACTAGGTGGCCACCCTTTAAGGGGTTTCAACTAGTCTGGCCTCACTCTTAATGTTTAGGCTATCTTACAAAAATTGTAAAATTTTTGAAGTCATAAAATTGAAATGCACATTATCTACTGCTATGGTGGTTGATAATCTTGACTTGTTGTAAAATTTGCTACATTTTCTCAACTACCAACACACTAGATTTTGATTCACCCAAAGGTGGAGATTATTTTCGAGGTCACGCCTTTACATCCAACTTTTTATTCTATATAATTTGATAGAACTATTGTGGAAGAATGAATTGTGGCTCACCTATTATTTAGAAAATAGTTAGATTGACTTGAGATAGATCATGTATGTAATCATAAATACATTAGATCAATAAATTAATCTTAACTCAGAGAAGATAGATCCTACTTACACTTTTTATTGGGGATACATTAGATAATCAAGAACATGACCAATATGTGGATTTGATAGACCTAATTAGGGGATATCTTACTATAATAAGATCACTAGGGAGGGCTTCAAAGCCTTCAATCAATTAAAACTATGATATAACCCTAACTAAGTCCTATGTTTTCATATTCACTATACTAATAATAAGTAAAACAAAATATATTCTAGTGCTCACCAAAGCTTGTGGCACAAAGTGGGGGCAATAAACAATAAATGTAAACATGCATAAAAGACATATAATCATGTAAATGTATATATAATACTAATGCATTGAATATAAGTATAAATGCATATCTATCTAATCTTATAAAAGAGGAACAAAGTTAGGAATACTTACCTTCAAAAATGAACCTACCAAGCCTTAATCTCTCCCTTGGCCAAGATGCTTCACAAGAGGTTATTGTGGTATGTAAGGATGATAAGGATAAATCATCTCTAGGCTACACAACCTATCAATGAATATAAAGGACTTATCCATATGATTATATATATATATATATATATATATATATATATATATATATATATATATATATATATCCAAAAAAAGTATGAAACCCTAAGCTTGCTCTTCAAGTAGAATGGTGGATAAACAGATGTGCAATAACTCTTACTTCTTCTCTTCTGTAAATAATGGAAAAATAATCATATATATATATAGGTATATTTAAACCTAATTCCTTCTAAAATTTTCAACCAATAGGGTCAACCCAATCAACCTAGTAATATTATTGAAAAAAATTCACTAGGTCATGGGCTAGGTTAGCCAAGAGCCAACTTAGACCCTAAATGAGTTTCACCAATAAGAGTACAATGTCAACCTAGTCGACCTAGTACTGTAAACTTTCAAAAGGGATTTTAGGTTAGGAAAAGGGGTACAAAAGGTGGTAAAATAATGGAAGAGTATACAAGTGAGAAGAAAAATTTAGGGGAATGGTTTTTGGGAGATAAATGTGTAGATAAAAAGTGGTAAAAGGGACAACAATCTTGTGAAGTACCAATGGTCTACCCACCTCTTTCCCAATGCACTTCTTAGGGTGTGTACTCAAACAAATTGAGACTAGATGGGTTCCTAAAGTATAAATAGCATCAGTAATTGATAAAAATTTGAAAATATTATGTGTATACATATAACTCACTTGAAACTCATCACATGTCATGTAAGTGTAACACATGATGGTGCTTTAGGAATATAACATGATGGCACATAACACTGATGCTAAGTAAAATATAGTAAGGAGAAAATAAGATGAATGAAAAGACATAATGAAAAACACATACCTTTACTTATCTTAATGTTTTATATAAATAAGGAGACTACAAGAGAAGTGAAGCTGTCCAATGTGAGGAACATTAGGTGCACTTGTAGAGATTAGTGCAAAAAAGAGTGAAAAACCAATTTTTTTTCAATATAGGAATATAGTATCAGAAAATATTCTCTATGACACCATGATTATAATTTTTTTTATGGTTCTAAAAATGAGTGAGTAAAAATAAAGATATGATCAAAACAAGGAATCTGACAGTAAATATTTGAAAGGTAAAGAATTGTGAATAGTAATGTTAAATAGGGTGAAAAGAAAGTCATTTGATATTGTTGGACTTATTTGAAAAGAAAAATAGAGATCTAAGAGACCAAAAAAAATATGGAAGAGCCAAGATGGTGAGGAGATGATAGTTGAGATGAGGAGGATGCCTAGTAGTCACAATAGGTGCAACACAGGTAGGCAACTGAGAATTTTTAAATTTGTTTTGAGTATTTTATTAGAAATTAAGAGTTTTATTGAATTTTTTATTTAGACCATTTATAGAAACTAGAATGAACCCCATATAATTGATAAGGGTAATGGAGGCAAAATTAAGAAATGGGTTGAAAAGAATTAGATTAATAAATATCAAAGGCATTTATTACAAATCGATCAAAGAGTTGGCAGTTTGTGGGTCAACCTAGTAGGTTAAGAATCTTGATTTGACATTGTCGACTTAGTAGGTATGGGTAGACTTAGTTTATTTAGGTAAAGTGAAAACTTAGTACCCTAGTTCTAACTTAGTTAATCCAAACTACCTACTTAGTACTAAGGGGAAAATATAAGGGTCAACTTAGTTGACTAAGTCCACTTGGTTAACCCAATACCATTTGGTCGACCTAGTATGTGACTAAGTGGTCGGTATAGTACTGAAATGTAATAATTTAGCCAAAATAGTATGTTTAAGGCTCATTTTGATTGAGTGAGAACTAAAATGCCCAAGTAGGCTAAGAATAGGTGACATTGGTAAAAAAATGAATAGATTATAAGAAATTAGGTTCATTTTTTATTAAAATTTAAAAAGAATATTTTTGACTATAAGTGACATGAAGGTCTAATACATCTTTTTTTATTTGATGGATGTAGGGGCACCAAATATTTTAGAGACTAGTGGATGCATCATGGCTACCAAATCTATTAGAGTGGTTGATAGAGGTGGACTGAGCTAGATTAGTCACACTAGGCTTAGGAGGCATCATGGAGATGCATTGAGTTCCACTGAGTGTAGATCTAGTGGTCATGTTCCTAGAAGCCTAAGAGCATTTAACCAATACCTTTAAGTGGGTGGTAGATGGGGATACCATTTAGGTGGTTATCACATTAGATAATGTCCATGATTTACTTGGATTTCCTATATGAGGGACATCAGTGATCATGAGGATGTCAAATGGTTAGGAGTAGAGAAGAGCATTAGCTCGATGGGTGACTTGTTCAGATAAGATTTATTTGGGAATGAGGGTGAGTCTATTTGATGTTTATATAGCCCAAATTTTGGATATTCAAAAGGAAATAATAGGATTTATGATAACATGAGTGTTGTGTCACAGGTTGGATGAGAAGGTACTATTATATGTGATAGCCTTGTGCCACTCGATATTGGAGTAGGGGCACCCTATGACCTAGATTTTGTCATCTAGGTTCAACTCATATATGATATATATGAGATTATATCTAGTGGGAAAAATACCATGGGGTCAGTGATATTACTGAGTGCTTGGATATATGAAAGGTTCCTAATGTATTGACTAGCTAGGTTGCCCCATGTGGTCAATGATTAGTTACCTCAGGTATTGAGATGGAGATAGGATCAAGTGTCATAAGTCATGACCCATGTAATAACACTACACATGGTCACATGAGTAGAGATTAAGTGGTAGTATTATGCACACATTATGATAGTTTGGCCAAGTTTGAGGATAGTGGAACTAAATTTGGTACAAGCATAGATCACAGACTACTACCCATAGTGGGTAAAGCCACATCTAGTGGCATGTTTGCCAGGATAGTTAAAACTCCCTCACATGGTGGATCTTATAGTGGTTCCAAAATTTTGGGATAGGTATGTGAGAGAGCAAATGGGGAGAGGAGGATGAGGACCAACAATTGTGAGATTAGAGATTAGACTGTGGCATGAGAAACCATGGACAGGTTGAGCATGATGGCCAACAACTAGAGAGGATATAAATGTGGATGCAAGAGTGCCATAAGTACCATAGACAACACCATAATAGGAGGAATGATGACCATATTGATCACACCACTAATGGAGATAACAATGATGAGAGAGAACACAAAGGGTGGTCATCTAAGATGGCCCATTAATCAACCCAAGGTAGAGCTGGTATATAGAGGCACCACTTAGTCAAGTCTTGAGATGTGCATGGGTGGCGACCCATAGGATTTTTATTGATTAGGAGGCATCCCATGGAAGAGGTGCTTAGGGGACAAGCTGATGGAGAGACTATGCATAATTATCAAGAATATAGGGAGATCATTCTTGGTGACACTGGGATAGGTAATAAATCATTGAAATTTGTATAAGCTTTGAAAATAGAATAATAGTTGTATAACATTTGTTTAATAGATGGTAGATAGATATATCTATGATCTAACATTTATCTAGTTTGAATTTTTTATATCTTGTGGATGAGGAGACTAGATAAGGATCCCTAGTGAGGGGAGCACTCCATGATATCCTGGATGGGGTGCTGATGGCATATAACCCTACCACATTGGATGATCTTGTGGTATCATTTGCCCCAGCTCAAGTGAGTCAGTTCAGACTAGTGAGAGAGGCTAAGAGGTAAATATAGGCATGTGGAGATGGGATACAACCATCAATAGGGGTGGGAGTAGGAGAGACATAAGCATGGTGGGTCTTGGATTAGGATAGATCCATGAATTTGGCTACCGATATTTAGATAAGATAGGTATAGGCCCAAATGGACAACCTATAGGGATAGGTAGTAGGCTTGAGATCTTGAACATCCTCTTTATAACATAATATTCAAAGGGGATTGCCCAAGGCATCTATGGGAAACATGACTAGACCACAAGATAGACATAATAGAGACTTGCCTTAGAGCTAGAGCAATGAATTTTTGTACTTTATATCAAAAACACATGATATATATATATATATATATATATATATATATTCCTATTTTTATAGTTGAATGTTGATCTTATGTGTTGTACTATGGTTGTGGTTGTGGATTCATAAATATATTTCTTTCTAGCACATGTATTTTATTGTTGTTGTATATGTTATAAGAAATATATGTGTTATATTTTCTTTTCTATCATTATGTAGGACACATTCATGATTAAAAAGAAATTGGTGAAAAGGACTTTGGTAAAGTATAATCAATAAAAAAAATGTACTACACACTATTTCACATTGAAAAATGTGTAATAACAAAAATATGACTAAGTATAATAAACCAAAAAAGTGGTAAACAAGAGGGTAAAAAGTTTGTTTTTAAACCAAAAAAAAAGATTGGGAACCAAATTAAAAGAAGTAAAATCATACTAAATTACATTGGGAAGTATGAAAATATTTTAATAAAATGGCAAACATATGAAAGAATGATGGGATAAAAATAAATCAATTAAGTCAATAAATCTTACTAAATCATGTTGGAAAGTATAAAAGAGAAACGCAATTGGAAAAATAGGACTTAAATTAATCATACTAATTCAAATTGGGAAGTATGAAAAACTTAAAAAAAATGGTTGACTTCTTACATGCAATCAAAAAATAAGAATACAAAAGATTAAATATTAATGAAGTAAGCATAAAACATACTAAATCAAGATGGAAAGCATGTCAATGATGTTTAACTCATAATCAATCACATCTTATCTCATATTTAACACGTAATTTTGTTGTGACTTGGATATTGGAAATTTATATGAGGAAGGCCAGCTCTTATCTTTTTTATTACACTGCAACTCACAAAGGAAACACCAATGAGATGGAAATAATTTTAAAATATGGTAAAAGGGAATGTTTGGAATGTTAGTGTAAGAAATTTGGTAATTTGTGAGGAAGGCCAGGTCCTATCCATGGTCTTACAATGCAACTCACAAATGGAATCCCTAAGGAAGTGATCAGTGAACAAAATAATATTTTTCAAGAGGAATATTAAGATTATAGGGAATGGAAAATGGAATGTAAAAAACATAACATAGGCATCTTATGAGAAGACCTTAGGAGACATGAGGCACATTAAGGACATGGGAAGATACTAAGTGGCTAGTGGCCATCAATATATAGAGGATACCTATTCGCTATAAACACAAAGATGTGTAGGCAAATAAGTGTGCTAGTAAGATCAACTCATGTGGGTTATTTTTAACAAGAAAAGTAAAATGGACCTACCTTCCCACAACATGTTTCCCATTCCTTAGGACCCTTACATAGATGTCAGTCTAGTGCAAAGATTGGGTATTTGTGTGAGAAAATAGGTAGCACTAAAATATTTTTTTATTCTCCTTTTCTAAACTACTAGCCTACTGCACCCCAATGGACCTCAAATCTATTGTGAGGCCAACTATGGAGTTTGAGTTTTGATTAGAAAAAGGAGATGTTCTTAGAATCATGTCTTTTAGTGTGATTGGACTTTTGAGAATTTTGAATGTTACCTTTTTAATCATTACCTTTTATTAAATGATTTTGGATTTTGAATGTTTTATGGATTTTAAGATCCCTCCTTCATATGTACTTGGAATTATCAATCATGAAAGATAGAGTGATACACATGAATGAGCTTTAGGCTTTGGATAATAGAAGCTAAATATCTAAAGACAAGATTGACTAGAATACTCAGGCTTAACTATGAACCAACATGTTATCTCAAGTCTCAACCATGTGTATGCTTAATTTGTGGAATAGAAGAAAGGGGAATATAAACAAAGGGAGAAATATTTGTATAACCAAGTCATAATAACTATTATCCATGTTTATAGAGACAATATATCAAATAATCATGAAAAAGAACAATGGAGTCGTAAGAAATGAACTCAAGAAGAAAAAGAGTCAAATTATGGAAAAATAAATCCATAAGAGAACATAATGATATCATAAGCAATATAAAGTGTGAAACCAAAGTCACCATGTAAGATAGATAAAAATCTGACACAATGTCAAATGATATAAAATAGATAAATGTAAAGTTGGAGAGCATGTCTAATCCAAATGAAAATATAAGAACACCATGTATGTCTTCATAAGTAATGATATATTTTTCCACACACGTTATCCATAAAATTTGATAAGTATTTATGAAGTTAAATGTGAAATGTAGCTAATGTATCATTGATCTTTAACAAAAGTTGAGAAAATACTTCACGTCAAATCTCATCAATAGAAAATGTAGGAATAATTAAAGGATAATGTTGAGGAGAATTATTGTGTAAGGGATGATTAGGAGAATGCATGGGAGTGGTTTTTATAGGAAATGAAGGGGTCACAAATGGGGAAGGTACCATGGGTAAGGGACTCACAAGTGGAGAAGGATCTATAGGGGAGAGAAGGTCCATGGGTGATGAACTCACGTGTGGAGGAATAGTAGGTGAAGAAGGGAATATAAGAGGATATGGAACAATAAGAGGTAAAACCATGGAGGAATAAGGGGGATTCTTCTTGTGAGAATGCCCTATTGGAGGAATGATAAAAAGGTGCAAGGATGGTTATGAGGTGATCCATGAGATGGTGTTGTAAAATGGAACAACGATCAGTGTGACCTGTGCCACATTAGTGCTAGAGATAACATAACTCTCTATACTCAGGAATATACTCAGGTAATAAATTTTGGGGGATGTATAGCCTTGTCTAAGGGCTAAAGAGTATTAAGACACAAAGTGTCAATATATTGTCACAACTTGAGATAATGCATGGATGCATGGTTATTTGTAATGTGAAAGCAACAAATACACCTATGAGTAGTTTTGGTAGGTATACTCATAGGAGGCATAACAAAAGATGAAGGATCTTGGTATAAGGAATAATCTCTAGTCTAGTGACCAACAAATTTATGAATGTCACATAAGGCTGATCGACCCATTTGGTGGATAAAAGAGCTAGCTATGATAAAGGGATCAAATCATCACCAAGAAAAGGTGGGGATAATGGATAGATTGGACAAGGCTCAAATGAAGGAGCAATAGGATCAAAAGTAAAAAGAGATTTGGTTAAAGAGAGAGTGGGAATGGGATCCAAACTGGGCTCTACTAAGAAAGGGGTGGGGTCCATAGAAGGATGAACTAGATTTGCATGCATATCAGGAATAAGTAGGCTATAGGGGTCATGGTATCTATCAAAGTGATAGGGACCAGTCATAACATGATCCATAAACATACTCCTATGAGGTTTTAAAAAAATTAGAGGTGTCTATACCATCTCTACCCTATGATAAAGAGGAAAAATACTAGAATTAGGAATGATATAAAATGTAATATAGGAAGATATGCTAAAAGACTAAAGCAAAGAGGAATGATAATGAATAATCTCAGCATCTCAAGCCTGAATCAGACCTCCTAAGAATTTATTATCTAAAGTATAGCTGTAGACACCTAAAAATGGCCACCAATGACCTCCAACCAGGCTTTAGACCAATTTCTATAAAACATTACAATTTGGACTAAAAATATTAAAATGTGCTTAATGGTTTGAATTTTTCATATACAAGTTATGATTTTAGCCAATTTATCCTTAAATGGTGCAATGCATTTTATGTGATACCTAACTTTGATCAATTCATTCTGAGTCAAAATGATGATTTCACACTTGGGTGCTCTAGATTGCTCTTTTCTACCAAATTTATTACAAAAGCACATGCATTTGTTATTTTGTGTTGGTAACATCCTAAATGAGATAATGGTTCCAATGCATCTAACATCACCTTCCAGTTCCACTCTAGTCAAAATTTGGTCCAATAATATGACATTTTGACTAGTTTGATTAATTTGAGCACCAATATGCAAATAATTTACACCAAAATTGATTAATCATGTTTAAAGCTAATTAATTTAAACCAAGAGCTTAAGTGGATTTTACATGGAGGTTATTGATTATTTCATTAATGGAAATTGATTGTGAATAACTACATCACCTAGTGACATCATTTATGGGGTGGCATTTATAAGCCATAATTGTAACAAATATTTGATTAAGCCCTTTCATGCCTCTCTATCCCAAATATTTATGAGGGAATTTATTTATTTCATCCTCCAAAATTGAATGGATTATTATCCACACATCTTCATCTTGAGATGGATGGTCTAGGTTCATTCTGATCAAATGGAAAAATCTATAAATATAAGGCCTGACACTCATAATTTTAAGCTATCTTGTTGTAAAGTTATCATGCTAAAATGCTTTCAAAAGTGATTTTGATATAGTGTTATTATGCCAAATTGTTGAGTCAAGCTTCATAAGCTTAATTCATAAAGCTAATGATGCCAAGAAGAGGTGGAGAATATCCAAAGCTCTATTGATGAAGTCCTTTGAAGCACAAGCCAAATAAGCCAATGAACGAATCCTTTAGAGAAATCAAGGAAGGTGAGGAAAGTTTGTTATTTCTTTAAATTCTAGTTGTATCTTCATTTGGTTTATTTAGTAAGCTCCCCCTAATATCTAGGCATAAGGTGTTAGTTCATTAGTGTGTTTGCTTTTGGATTTTATTTCCGATACTAACACAATACTAATCTCCCTTTATCAGATTCTTATGTTCACAAATGACATGCTCGATAGGACTGAACCCCACAAATTTGCTGAAATGGCACCTAAAATCATACTACTAACCATTTTCATGCAAAATATTAGAGTTTGAGGCCAAAGTGGGTAAATTTTTTGAGAAAAAAGACATTTTTTGGAAGTAATGATTTTGTTAATTTTATCCTTTAGACCATAAAACTGCAACTAACATAGTCATAATTTTGTTTTTTAGTCATGATTTTACATTTTAGCTCTATTTTCAGGTCAAGTTGTTATATTGCAATACCATAAATCCACAATCATGATATTTTAATACCATAATTTTGTAAATTATAATATCAATGGTTGAAATCATTATATTACAATACCACAACTCTACAGTTGCAGTTTTGTCAAAATTGTAACTTAGTGAGTTGAATTATTGCATGACCATTAGTGGTTTTGTGACTTAATCACTAGTGGTCATGCCAAAATTTTTGGTTAAACTACAAAAATGTTAGAGGATCCTCCTACAACAAATTAAGGAAAAAGCATGAAATAACAAATTTATATAATTAACTGAAGCACCAAAAGGATTATATTGATCATAGGCCATTTCGAGGGCACAAATTCATTTGAGCAAGCTTAATACAATAAATTGGTGGATGCCTTCATTAACCTAAACACTTATATACTAAGTCTAATCTAATCAACTACTACTTCCCATAAATATGGGATAAAATAAAATGATCATGAGATAACTTACAAAGCATATACATCCATAGCAACTAATATACTAGTAAAGTAAAGAAAAGGGGTAGAAAAAGTTCCTAAGATACCCTCCCTTTTAAAAATACCTTTGTCCTCAAAGCTTCAGATGTGATAATTTATGCTAAATCTAAAATAGTGGTTCCCATGTTGCATCCTCTGGTTATATTCTATGCCACAAAATTAATTTATTTGTGATGGAGTGGGAGTGAAGTTGGCATGTGCACGTGTCTAGGATTACATTTTTCATTCCTATCTAAAATAAGTTACATCATGATCGTTTATAAGTTTTGAGAAACCCTAAGTGCCCTATAGATAGAGAAGCATCGAGTTCATAGAATACAACCTGTTGAAGATTTGTGCTTTAGGGAAGCACTAGATGGACCTTATATCACAAAGAAGCATCATCCCAAGAATAATGTGATACAACAGAGGCGTTAGTGGCAAAATATTGAATGATTTGAGATAATAAGGAGTCATTGACATACCCTTGATGTACAATACTCAACTAATTTAGAATAGCCATAGAAATAGCTAAAAGGAAAGCTTGGTCAGTAAATGTGTGAGATAGAGCATCATCCACAATATTTTCCTTACCTTTCTTATAAGTGATATCATAGTCATAACTGTAGACACCTAAAATTGGCCATCGACAACCTTCAACCAGGATTTTGACTAGTTTTCACCTAAAGTGCACAATTTGGTCTAAAAATACTAAAATGCAGTAAAAGCTTTGAACTTGATATAGTAAATTGCTGATTTTGGATAGGGTATCTCTAAATGGGGTAATGAAATTTATGGGCTAGCTAATTTTGATTAGATCATTTTGAGTTAAAATGCTAATTTTGTACCTAGGTACTCTAGATTTCTCTTTTATATCAAATTTCTTATACATGATACATGCCTTTGTTATTCGGTGTTGGCAACATCCTAAATGGGATAATAGATCCAACATATCTAACATCACATCCTAATTCTAATCTAGTCAAATTTTAGACCAATAACAAATCATTCTGATCAATTTGAGTAATTTGCATACAAAGTGTTTAATTATGCTTAAGAGCTAGTTAAACAAAATTAGAGACTAATTAAGAATTCCATGGAAACCTTTTGATTACTTATTTTTGGAAATGAATATTGAATATCTGCATCATCAAGTGACATCATTTCTTAGGAAGACATTCCTAGGACATAAATATCACAAATACCAAGATTATGGGTCTCCCATGCTTCATAATAGCCCCCTATGCCTCTTCAATGCCCCTTTTTCCAATGTCATGATGAGGATAATTATAGATTTAATTACGAAATATTGAATTAATCCTCAACCACACATCTTCATCTCAAGATGGATGGTTTAGGGTGATTCTAAGCAATCTCAAAAATCTATAAATAAGAGGCCTTACCTATTGAATTTCAAGTCTTGATAATGCAAAGTTTTAATGCACAAATGATTCCAAAAGCTATTGCAATTAGTGTTACCATTTCCAAATTTATTCCAAGCTAAGCCAAAGCCACAAGGTGCCAAGGAGAAGAAGAGATAACCAAGCCTCCTTTGATGAAGACTTCATCAACACAAGCTGAGCAAGACATTACAACAAGTATTTTGGAGCATTGGAGCATCCAAAGAAGGTAAAAGTAGGTTTCTTTTCCATTTTAGTTGTGTGTTATATACATATTTGTTAACTAATCTCTCCTAGTGTTTAGGCCTAGAGATGTTATGCTAGTTAGTGTGTTTCTTTCATTTTGTTTTTATTTTGCAACTAACACGATACTAATAATCCATTCTTGAGTCAAATTAATAGATCATAGAATGTCCCACATCTAGGATTAATTACTAAAAAATGTTGGGAATGGTTTGGGACTAGATATGACAAGTCTTGATTGCCGATGTACTTGTATGTGGTCACATGGCAAGGGTGAGTTATCGGTATAAGGTTAAAAAGTGGAAGTCTCGATTTATTGGTCTGCCTGTGTGTAGTCTTAGGTCAAATAAGGATTATCTATGTAATTTAGTTGAATGGTATTGTTTATAAATGGTCTAGATTGATTAGTGCTTGATCTAGGATTAATGGAGATGGTATTAATGCTACCCACTACAATATGACCTACAACCTTGTTGTAGTCATGTGTAACTACATGGTAGGTTTGTTGGTTGTTATCATCTGACCTTAGTTTTATTTATTGTTTTGATGTTGTGGGTTTTGCTATTGATTCTATTGGTTTAGCCTTTGATTTTGATACTATTTATTTTGTTGTTGTACTGGTCAGTGTTGTTGTTATTGTTCCTATTTATTATGTTGCTGTTACATGTTATGTTGGGGAAAGGGGTTTTGATAAATCCCAAGAGTTTTATTGGAGGTCAAAGCACCATTATCTAATGTTATTTCCCCATTCTCTAACATATTCTCAATCAAATGCTTGATTTGTACACATCTTCATAGATTATGCCATTGACCTAATGATATTCATAGAATTCATTTTCATGGTACCAATCAAGATAAGGAATGCCTTATGGATAATGCTTTGGTATAGGCCAACTAATCAGATTAACAATAATAAGTTTGTGAAATACAAACTCAATAGGATCTGCTAGGTCACTAAAGACATGATGTGTAGGCACAATTCTCCTTAGAGGAGGGGTTTGTAATGGTAAAGATTATTGCATTTGTTGCATGGGTCTTGGTTGTTGTGCTTGTGGCATTGGTTGGAGAGGTTGTTGGGTAGGAGTAAGCTGAAAAGGTGGTGTAGATGATGTTTTCACTATTTAAACATGACATGACTCGGTTACTCCATTACTTACAACATTCTTATTATGGTTGAATTGCTTTGGTCTATCTTGGTTATTGGCCTATGCTAGTTATGATGTTTGTGCTTGGATTAGATGTTGGTTTTGGCCACTTCCCTGATTGGTACCTTGATTTTTATTAGTTGACATAAGAATAATGACCCCTTTATTAATAAGGGCTCACTCAATCAATAAACCTTTGTCAATGATCTCCTTGAAAGTATGTGCACATTGTAGTTCTAGATGATAATCTATCTCACTATGAAATTTTTTAGTAAACATAGTGGCTAATTATTTATCTAGTAAATTGAGGGTGAATTAGCTTGCAAGGGATCTCCATCACTATAGATAACTTGCAAAACTCTCACCAGTATTTTTTTTTGCTTGTGCTAAGTCAACTAATGAAATCTCATGTTTGAGATTATAGGAAAAGTGATGCACAAACTTATCAAAAAGATCATCAAAATTTGTTATTATATTCTTGGGCAAATTTTAAAACCACTCTAAGGCTTGTCTAGCCAAGATCCTTGGAAACAACAACAAAAGGTATATATCTCTATTTGCCACTGGTTGACATATGATAAAGAACTCAATTAAATGGGCCTTAGGGTCACCTTTCCCTTTGTATTTATTGAATTTTAGTGATTCATATCCTAGAGAAAATGTTATTTGTAAGTAATCCATGTTGAATGGATAATAACACACATCATTCAACTAAAACTTTTTAGTCTATTTCCCAGCCTGAAAGGTAGCAATTGCATCCTTCATCTATTACAATTCCTGGGATAGGGAACTGTAAGGAACATTGGTTTGAGGGAGAACATTAGTTTGGGTAGATGGTTGGGAGGTCACAAGTGGGAAACTTTGACTAGGGTATGATGGAGATATCTATTGGGGTATATTGGTTTAGTTGGGAAATGGACCATGAATATGCATACGTGGATTAGGATGTACTTGAAATTGCACATTTGGTTGTGTAAATTTTTGGTTTGTGTTGGTTATAAAGGTTTGACTTGGAGCATTTTATGGTTGGGATGGAAATAAAATAAAAAATAAAAACATCACCAAATCCATCACCATTGTCATCATACTACACTAAGCAAACAACAAGATGTAGTGGTTTCAAAAAAGACTAGACCTTTTTGCAACAAGCCAAGTGATATAGATCCAAAATCTATGCTTTTATTTTGAATTATTTGACATGAAAGTCATTATGCAATTAATTACCCTAGAAGGTTTGGAAACTTGTAGATCTTAGAAAAATATCCTCTTGCCATAGAAGTGTTGTTGGTGTAAGGTGTACCTTAGGGTCCATGTCATAGTACTATCATTTGAGAGAAGGGGGGTGTAAAAAACCTACTATATAATGCATATTTATTTTTAGATAAAAACTTAAAATCCTATTAAATGATGTATATTGATGGATTACAACAATACCAAGAAACCTTGTCAGTTTAGGATTTAAGGGTGATTAATTAGTTGATTTTGTCCTAGATTAAAAGTCTTGTTTGGAGTCAAAACTTGTTGTAAACAAACAATGCAAACCAAACACATGGTCCCCAATTTTGTTTGAACAAGGTAGTGTTATGATGTCAAATTTGTGAGAAATAATCAATTTTCCTTATTCAAAATTCATCAAAACTTGGAGTCATATCATCCACTTTGGTACAATTATGATCCCCACTTGAGTCTAGATCTTTGCCAAAGTTTTTTAAGTCCTTCATTTATAATCTAAATTTGAAATTGCACCATTATAAGTTCATAGAGCTGATGTGTTAAGTGGGTTTTCTATTTTCACTAAACTTGAGGGAACTTAGGTTCAATTACTAATTTGCATTGCAGGCCATTTAAAGACTCATGATCATTATCACCACTTAATAGACTTAAGTCATTTTTTGCTAAACATTTGAACTTTGAGTCTATGCACCATAATGTTTTGAGTTAAGAAAGGTGGTGTTATACTATAAAATTTGTGAGAAATTATCTTTTCCTTAGAGAGTTTTTGAAATAAGTATTTTGTGAAATCTTTTGGGTAGTCTAGCACTGTTACGCTACTCAAAAAATTTTAGATATTGTTTCATAGTCCCTTTTGCATAGATTTTGAATTTGTTCCCACATTTTCAAACCAATCTGAGTATACTTTTGTGAACCTTTGTCTATCATAGTGATGTTGTTCACTTTTTGTCTAGCTTATTTGTCAAAATAACCAAGTTTTATACCATTATTTG
The DNA here is from genome assembly GCA_037957365.1 of Torreya grandis. Lineage (NCBI taxonomy): Eukaryota > Viridiplantae > Streptophyta > Pinopsida > Cupressales > Taxaceae > Torreya > Torreya grandis. The sequence continues at coordinate 324,005 of JARHVA010001545.1, read as the reverse complement.
TTATAGAACAAACTATCTCTAAAGTGCCTTTTGTTTCATACCTTATAAATATTTGGAGTCCATGTCCAAGAATCAAATGCCTAGTTTTTGTTAGAAGTGTTTCAAAACCCTTAGATTAAAACTTTCATATATTTTAAAGTCTAGCTTTTGACACTGTTTGGCCAAGATTCCTAGTGCATGCCTTGTTTGAGCCTAGCTTTTGATGCCACTTTTGGCCAAAATACCTAGCAACTTTTAATTTTCCTAGATTAGATTGATTTGAAACACTTCAACCTTAGATTTTGACATTTTGATTTTTGGTTCATTTACTTAATTTATTTGTGTAAGATGTGTAATGTTAGATGCTTACTGTTAGCTTGTGTTATCACAAATCTTTTCATAAACCTTTTTGATCCTCTTAATGAAGCTAGACCAAGTTTCAACATCAGCTTTTAGACATTATCTTTTTAGATTTTGTAGACCTCTTTGACATTTTATTGCAAAGACATTTACTATGGATCCCCACATGTATTCCTACACTCTTAGTGAACTCATGTACAATTCAAAGATTAGTAATGTGGCTGTGTAGGAAGAAATGGTGTAAGACCCCTACATAGATAATATTTCTTATGAGACAAATCGATATCCCTCTTATAATATTCAATTAGGGTCACAAAGCCAAGATCCATTGGCTAACTATTTTTTTAATACACCAACTTATTAAGAATAAGATCAAGAATAGACTGCATAATACCTAAATACAATACCCACAAATGATGAACCATTCTTCAACAATCACACTCTACTAATACACCTTCTATGTATGATCTATTTTTATTTGAGTGTCATTTATTGGAGAATAAATATGAGATTTTGGTTAGGGACATAAAGGTAGGGGCCAAGTTTCTAGCTGACTTCCCTCATGAGAATTTACCAAGCCTAGTAATAATGCCCCATAACATAATTTATGATCAACAAGATTCTTCTAGTGACCCTTTAGCTCTAGTCAAAACAATGTGTTAGGACCCTAATATGCCTAACAAAGGAAAAAACCTCATGGAAGACCACTTTAACCAAATATAGATGGCATATCAAACCTACCTAAATCTGGCATGCAATTTCAATCAGATGACCATGGTGAGCAAACCTCTTATTGACTTAGTTCCTTCAATAGGAGTTTTGATAGCGTTAACTCGTCATGACAATTAGAGTTCATATCCATTCATGCAAAATAATTTAGTTTACAACTTAATACATATGCCCATTATTGAAGTGTCTTCTGATTCTACATAGAATAATGAGCAAAATATAGTGGACAATGTGCAATTAACATCTAATCCAAATCAAAGTGGTACTAACACATAAACAACTAGTCAACAAAATGTGCCTTTAGTTAAAATTGCAATTGGTTCTCTAAATCAAGGAGTAATAATTTATACATCTAAACCTCAACCAGCTACTTCATCAACTATGAAACCAATAGGATTAGGTAATCAACTAGTAACCAATGTTATACCTCAATAATAGAATGTGATGAATCCTACTCCTCAAAAAATGACGAGTAGTTTTCCAAAACAACAAGAAAAATCTAGTGTACCAATGCAATAGAGGCTAAATGTATTGTCACCTTAGCAAGGGGAAACTAATGTTTTACCTCACCAGGTAGTGACAAACATACGTCTTCAGTCACAGACTAGTGTACCAATCCTAAACCAAATGATGACTAGCCAACAATGTGTAAATATTAGTCAGCAAAAGATGTTAAATCTTAAACATGCTTTCACTTCCCAGCAAGGATTCATTCAAAAAAGAGGCTCTCATGTTTCTCAAGTGCCTACTAGACAACAATCAGTTCAAAATGTGCCACAAGTTTAGAGATAGGGTCTTGGTTCACAAGTTCCCACTCAATAGCTAGGTTTGATTAGTCGATAATATGTCTTTTTTCAACCAAAATAGGCATAGTATAATTATATCCCTCCATCCCAACCACAAAATCTTCCAAGTCAAACCTTCATAGCTAACCTAAACCAAATTATCACACAACCAAATGTGCAATTTAAAGTACATCCTAATCCATGTATGTATATTCTTGGTCCATTTCCCAACCAAACCAATGTACCCCAATAGATATCTCTATCATACCCTAGTCAAAGTGTCCCACTTGTGACCTCCCAACCATCTACCCAAGCCAATATTCTCCCTCAAACCAATGTTCCTTCTAGTTTCTTATCCCAAAAATTGTAATAGATGAAAGATGCAATTGCTACCATTCAATTTGGGAAATAGACTAAAAATTTTAAGTTGGATGATGTGTGTTCTTATCCATTCAACGTGGAGTACTTAAAGATAACATTTATTCTAGGATACAAACCACTGAAATTAATCAAATATAAAGGGAAAGTTGACCCTAAGGCCCATTTAATTGAACTCTTTGTCACATGTCAACCAATGGTATATAATGATATATACCTTTTGTTGTTGTTTCCAAGGAGCTTGGCTGGACAAGCCTTGGAGTGGTTTTTAAAGTTTCCCAAAAATTCAATAATAGATTTTGATGATCTTTCTGTTAAGTTTGTGCATCACTTTTCCTATAATATCAAACATGAGATTTCGTTCGTTGACTTAACATAAGTTAAAAAAAGGTTGGTGAGAGTTTTGCAAGTTATCTACAGTGATAGAGAGCCCTTGCAAGCCAATTCACCCATAGTTTACCAAATAAACAATTATCCCTTGTGTTTATTAAAAAATTGCATAGTGAGATAGCTTATTATATGGAACTACAATGTGCACATACTTTCAAGGAGATTATTGACAAAGGTTTGTTAATTGAATGACACTTTATTAATAAAGGGATCTTCAAGCTTACATTAACTAATCAGAATCAAGGTACCAATTAGGGAAGTGGTTAAAACCAACATCCAATCTAAGCGTAAGCATCACAACCAGAACAAGATAATAACCAAGAAAGACTAAAGCAATCCAACTACAATATGAATGTTATGGGTAATGGAGTAACTGAGTCACGTCATGTCCAAATAGTGAAAACATCATTTGCACCACTTTATTTACTTACTCTTACCCAATAACCTCTCCAACCGACATTGTAAGCATAACCAAAACCCATGCAATAAATGTAACAACTTTTACCATTACAAACCCCTCCTCTAAGGAGAACTGTGCCTACACATCGTGTCTTCAGTGACCTAAGAGAGCATATTGAGTCTATATTTCAAAAACTTATTGTTGCTAATCTTGTTAATTGGCCTACACAAAAGCATTATCCACAAGGCATTCCTTATTCTGATTGGTACCATGAAAATGAATTTTATGAATATCATTGGGTCAATGGGCATAATCTATGAAGATATGTGTAAATCAAAAATTTGATTGAGAATATGTTGGAGAATGGGGAGATAACATTGGATAATGGTTCTTCCACCTCTAATAAAAGTCTTAGGATTTATCAAAACCCCTTTCCATAACATAAAACATAGCAGTAACATAATAATCAACAAAAACAACAACACCAACCAGTGCAACAACAAAATAAATAGTATCAAAATCAAAGACCAAACCAATAGAATCAATAGTAAAACCCAAAATGTCTGAACAATAGACAAAGCCAAGGTTAGAATGGTAACAACCAATAAACCTACCATGTAGTTATACATGACTACAATAGGGTTATAGGTCATATTGTAAGGGGTAGCATTAATATCATCTCCATTAATCCTAGACCGATCACTAATCAATTTAGACCATTGATAAACAATACCATTCAACCAAATTACATGGATAATTTTTTTTGACTTAGGACTGCACACAGGCAAACTATCAAATTAGGATTTCCACTTTTGAACTATATACTGATAACTTGCCCTTACCACGTGACCACATACAAGTCACCAGCAACTGAGACTTGTCTTATTTGGTCCCACACCATTTCCATCATTTGTTAGCAATTATGTTCTAACATCTAATCTTTATTGTGTAATCATAACTCAGAGGTCAAAGATTACTATCCCAGGCCTACAACCATCTACCACTTTTCCTATTATCCAACCAACTGTTCAGCTTCAGAATAAACCATTCACCATTGACCAAGACAAGAAGTTTGGTATTGTGAAATAATTAAAGAAGACACTAGTACAAATTTATATTTTAAATTTGTTATGAATGCCAACAATCCACAAAAACATTTTGAATGAGTTTTTAACCCAATCCACTATTTCTAGTGACATATCCCTAGATAAAGTTCAAGCTTTGGTTGGACACCTAGCTCCAGCCCAACAAGTCACATTCAACCAATGTGATATGTCTTCCATTGGCCCACTCCATAATAATACATTATACATAAAAGTTTGTATAAAGTAGCATAAAGTGAAATTTGTCCTTATATATAATAGATTAGGCCTCAACATAGTGTCTCTAAAGCTCATCAAGCTTCTTGGGTACATAATGGTAGATCTCTACCTAGAAATGATAACTATCAAAATTTATGGAAATCAAGAAAGAGAATCACAAGGCACCATTAACTTACCAATTATCATTGAGCCTTTGACCCATGATACACTTCACCATGTACTTGATGTTGATATCATATAATATGCTTCTAGGTAGGCCTTGGTTACATGAGATTCATGCAGTCCCATCAACGCTGCACCAATGTATCAAGTTTTCCCACTCAAGGATGGAGGTGAATATTTCAAGAGATTTACGCCCATATGAATACTATAAACATCTTAAGGCTAAGTTTCAAAGCTACAATTACCAATACAACATGAATCACAGTTCCAAATAGGATAAAAGAAAGGCCATACTTATTTATCCTCCATAGGATTATTGCATAGATCATAATACTTGGATTTCCTTTTCCACATGCCACATTTTGAAGCTTCTAATCATTTCACCATTTAAGATAATGGCCTAAGGGAGTATGTGACTCATGATGCCTTCCATATTGCCAATCTTCCTCAGAATCCAAAAACCTTTGGATGACCTAAAGTTACCCCATGCATTCATTGGTAACAAAAGAACAAAAATAAGGGACATTTCATGTTTGTACTAGTATCTAGCCTAGACCCAGACCCTATTTAAGGGGATGAATCATGGTGTAAAATGATAACCAAGATGATTTTTATAAAAGTGCAAAGTATCCTATTCCCATTAGGATCATGGAACATCAAGATTATGAAGGAAGAGGCCTTAGATTGAATCCATAAGGAACCATTGATCTAGTCTCCATGACTAAATATAAAAGACCCCCATGGACTTGGATTTAAACTACTTGGGGGTGATCCCACATATCTTATTTGAGTTTTATCACTAGTGGCTAGTGATGATAATGCTGAGAAGGAAGCAACGTTCGATCACAGCCTCACCTTTGATGACCTATATAAGACTAACCTATTTGATAATAATGATATTTATACCCTTACCCTAGTAATTAACCATAACCCATTTCCATTATATTATCCCCAACTAATAGATTGGGACCAACAAGAATCCAATTTTCTAATTGATGAGTTTCAAAACTATGAGGCATTCTGTGACTTTTTAAGCCTTAGAGTAGAGACAATGTTCCATTTAGAGATCATAAATCAAGATTCTCAATTACATTAGATCCTAAAGCCTATTTTGGAAAGCGGGTGAACATCCTTAGCCAAAAACAAATAAATAAAACATTGAGGTCCCAAAGTGAAAACCTCTTTGATGTGCTTTTTAACTAGGGAAAAAGTAAAGATAAAGGCTAGTCTAGTGGTAAAAACCTATTTTAGGCACTATTAGATGGGGGTGTTCATTCTTCTTTTAATTTCAACTAGGTGACCACCAATGATGAAATTGCCTATGGATCCAAGTTTTGTTTTGTGTAATAATAAGTATTTGATCAAGTTATCAAGAATTTTTAACTATTTTTGTCAAATGGCTAGATCTCCCATTGGGGGACTTAGTTTCATCATGCCTAAGAGATGTTGAAGAGCAAGTTCGAATAGAGGACCCTAATATAGTCCAATAATTCAAGTCTTTGCCTACTATCTTAGAAGATGGTTCGAACCTTCTAGTTGAAGATACAATAAAGGTAAACATTAGGACTTCATCAGACCTAAAATGTATAAAATTTGGCATATCCCTCACTAAATAGGAACATGAAGTATTTACAACTTTTTTGAGAGAATTTATAGATATCTTTGCGTGGGATTATTCTAACATGCTAGGTTTGGACCCCACCTTGGTTCAACACCACCTTGTGGTCAATATTGATTCTAAATCAGTAAAAAAAAAGATATTTAAGATTAATCCTCACATTTATATCTTGTTAAATAAAGAGTTGGAAAAAATCTTAGAAGTAGGATGTATCTAGTCCATTGACTACTCAGAATGGATATCTAATGTTGTAATTATTAGCAAAAAGCCTAAAAAAATTAGAATCTGTACTAATTTTTGAGACATAAACAAAGCTTGTCCTAAGGATGACTTTCCATTACCTAATATTGACATGATCATCAAATCCATGGTAGGTTATGAAATGTTTTCACTCATGGATGGCTTTTCAAGATATAACTAATCAAAATAGCACCAAAAGACCAACATAAAATAATGTTCACCACTCCATGGGGAAAATTTTGTTGTCAAGTAATGCGATTTGGTCTTAAGAATGCTAGAGATACATATCAAAGGGCCATGACTATCATATTCTATGATATGATGCATGCTATTGTTGAAGACTATGTCGATGACATATTAGGAAAATCCAAAACTAGGGCCAACTGTCTAATAGTGCTATGTAGGATATTTGAAAGATTATGAGAGTACAAAGTTAGACTCAATCCAAAAAAATATGTGTTTGGAGTAACCTTAATAAAATTACTTGGATTCATCATGTTTCATAAGGGCATTGAATTCGATCCAGCTAAAGTCCATGCTATCACTAAGATGCTACCACCAACCAATTTGAAGCAACTCCATAGTTTACAGGGCAAGATCTAGTCAATCCAATACTTCATCTCTTAGCTAGCAAACAAGTTTCATCCATTTACACATATTTTGAATAAGGGAGTTACATTTCACTAAGATGACTACTTCCAAACAAATTTTCAACAACTCAAGGACTATCTAGTTAATCCACCTATTTTATTACCTCTTATGCCAGGAAAGCCATTTTTGTTGTATCTATCAACTACTGACAATGTCTTGAGGGCACTTTTGGGTAAACATGATAACAATGGAAAAGAACATGTAGTATACTAATTAAGTCATACCTTGGTCACATATAAACACAACTATGCACCTATTGAAAAATCTTGTCTAGCCATGGTCTTCATAGCTCTAAAACTATTCCATTACATGTTGAATAATAAGGCCATGGTCATTTAAAAATTAGATCCACTCAAGTATCTACTATCTAAAACAACTTTACAAGGTAGAATGGCCAAATGGATAATGCTTCTTAGTGAGTTTGACATAGAGTATGTCAATCATAAGGTAATCAAAGGACAAATCCTTGTATATTAACTTGTTGAAGCACCCTTTACAGACATAAAGCCACTCACATTTCATCTTCTTGATGAATCCATAATGGCCATCATTAACACACCTCTTAAGGAGCAGCATTGGAATCTATATTTTGATGGTTCATTTATTGTACATGGATCAGGGGTAGGCCCCTTATTTATTACACCATAGGGGGATCTAATCCCTAAATCATTTAGAATCTATTTACTTTGTACAAAAAACATGGTCGAGTATGAAGCACTTGTTGCAGGACTTTGATATGTATTAAAATGGAATATATCCCATCTAAAATTTTATGGTGATTCTCAGTTAATCATCAATCAAGTCACAAACCATTTTTAGACCAAAGATGACAAGTTGGTTCAATATAAATCTATGGTTGACACTCTCAAGTGACAAATTACTGGCATTCAATTTGAGCATATACCAAGGGATAGTAATAAAATTGTAGATGCCATGGCTATTATTGGCTCTCTAATTCAACAAATAGATAAAGCTAGAGAGTATCAGTTTCTCATTTAGAATTTGGTTGTACCAGCTCATGAACCTTCAATTGTGGTAATGATCTGTGATATTATTAGTCCTAATTCTATCTGGTACATAGACCTTTACAACTACCTTCATGACCAAGTTCTACCACCTACCTATCCCAAAAAAAAAGCCTTTATCCATCACTCCACTCATTATACTCTTCTTGGATCCATCCTTTACCATCTTAGTTTTGATGGAACTCTAATTCATTGTTTAACTGTGGTAGAGTCTACACTAGTGTTAAGAGAAGTTCACAAAGGAGTATATGGAGCTCATTCTAGTGGGGTAGTCCTATCCAAAAATATCTTGTGTACTAGTTATTATTGGCCCATGATGGACATAGATGTAGCTACATATATAAAGAAGTGTGACAAATATTAATGGCATACTAATTTGATTCATGCCCCAACACAAAATTTGAAACCGATGTTGACATCATAGCCATTTGGTACATAGGGACTTGACCTCAGTGGGAAAATCAACCCCACTTCATCTGAGAGCCATAAACATATCCTTACCACCACAAGTATTTAACTAAGTGGGTTGAAGCTATACCCCTCAATTACATGATTAAAAAAGCAAATTTCCAAATTCATCTTCAACCATCTCATTTACCACTATGGTATCCCCTCTAACATTATATCTGATAATGGAGGATCATTCTATAATAAGGATGTAGACTAGCTATGTACTTAATATAACATCACACAATATTTTTATATAACATATCACCCTCAAGGTAATGGCTAGACCAAAGCATCAAACAAAACCATTATCAATATTCTCAAAAAGATTGTCAATGATGCCAGTCATGATTAACACCTATAGATATTCCATACCCTTTGGGCATACGATACTAATCACCACACCCCCACAAGAGCCACTCCATATTCACTTATTTATGGGATAAAATCCATCCTTCCCATTGAGGTCAAGTGGCTTTCACTACACATATCTTTCAAGTACGTCCTAGATGATCATGACTATCGAGTAGCTCACCTATAGGAGCTAGACCTACTTGATGAAAAATGCATAGCTACACTCAATAATATTTAGGCATATCAAAACCAACTCAAAGGACAATATAATCAATGGGTCAAGTATAGAACATTTGAACTTGATGATCTTATTCTTAAAGAAAACCAAAATAATATGATGGATAAGAAGAAGCATAAAGGTAAATTCAAACCAAATTGGATAGGATCTTTCGTCATTACTATAGATTATGGATCAGGAGCATATAAGCTTGCCACACTAGATGGAGATGAACTTCTTGAGCTGATGAATATTATTCACCTCAAGCGGTACTATTCTTGAGTGCTAGGGTGTATTGTTTGTAAGGACCGTTTCATGTTGTGTCATTTTTCTCTATTCTTCTTTATACAAATATCATTCTTATCATTCATTTTAGCCCATTCCATCTTTACCATCTTGTTGTATCAACCAAACATGTTCTAAATCCTATCCACCCAACCCATTTAACCCTGGTTTTTTTACATTCATTGCATATTTTTAGCATCAATGAATTTGATTAGTTTCATCAGTTGTTTCAAGTAATTCAGACAAAGATCATATTTTAGAGTAGTATGATAGAAGTTTAGACAATTGTATCCTTTGGTTTTTATTCCTTTCTTATCATTGATCTTGATACTAATTATAACCACCTTTGGAAAAATTAGTACCATTGATCTATGCCATTATGTCTTAGTTATAACCACCTATGGGAAAACTAGGGGAAATGTTTGTTTATTGAGCCTTGACATACCAACTTGCCACTTCCTATGCCATACTATGCCTTTTTACCAACTATGCTTGTTTTGTTTGAATTGACTGCTATACTAGTTGAACTCCTTTATTATAAGGATAGAATTATAGTGATTTGAGCTCCTACTCTAGGATTATGTAGGCAACAATTGATACTTATTGAGGTTAGCTCAGTCACCCTAAGTTTCCATACTCTCACCGTTTTTCAAGCAACCTAAGTTTGAACTCTCTTAACATTTTATGAGCAACCCAAGTTTAAACGTTAAGAGTATTTTACAATCTTAAACCATTTAGTGTCTCATAATTCTTGATCAAGTTAAGATACTTCAAAAATTCCAAAAACATTTGTAAAATCATTAGAAAAAACCAAAAGCATTGACCATTTCTTTGACTTAATTATGGGAACCCTTACTAAGTTGTAAGAAAACCAATTGTCACTTAGTTTCTCCATCCTTTTTGGCCTTTTCTCTCATGCACTTGCCATTTTTCAATACCATTCCTATTCTTCTATCACATCTATTTTGTTTTTTCATCAGTTATCATTTTCTTTCCATTCTCTAGGAGAACTACATTTGGCCTAAAGGTTTTGTTGGATATTACATCCATAGAACTATGTAGGTAGAATCCACTTGCCTAGTGCATATGGAGATAGCTCAACCACCACCTTCCTTTTCTTTTATTCCTCTATTTTATTCATTTTTTAAGTTGTTGCCTATTTTATAGGGGCAATGTTCATATGGTTTTTACTATGTTGTTTGTTTTTTTATTTGTTTATTTTTGCTTCTTTTTTTTGTTTATCTTCTTGTTTGTTTGATTTTAGCACCATTGCCTTGATTAAATCTATGTGTGTTCATTATATGATTCCTTGTGCACACCTATACATGAATCTATCTATATTCATCTTCTAACATTGGCATCACAGTTTTTATCATTGTTGCATTATTTTCTATTTGAGTATTAGATTATGGGAGTCAATCTTTATGTATATTTTGGCCAAGTCCTCATGATGTTATACCATGATGCCTACCGACACGTGCTACAATAAACCTCAGCTTCAAGAATTCTATTTAGCAATAGTGGTATCAACATCTCTTCAGCATCAACATCCTGATTCAATCCTAATCATATCCCAAATAGAGTAATTAACTACAAAATAATATCAACATTTACTAGTTTAAATGAGAATCTCCTTATTAGTAGGTTGTTCCAATTCATCATTACCTTCTGTGTTAAGTTATCATCATCCTTGACCAATTTTATCATGTTTTCCATAACTGGGGTCCAATAATTATAACTGCCTATGGGCAAATCATTATACACCATCCCACTTACATTTCTCAATGATTATAACTGCTTTTGGGCAAATCATTGTGTTCTTACCACTTTATTTTTTTTCCCATATAGGGGCACATTGATATCTTATTTTTCTATCCTAACTGAGGTAGTTACATCTTCTCAATGATTATAACCACCTTTGGGTAAGTCATTGTGTTATCATACCACATTTCCACTATCAGGGTACAATGCTTATAATTACCTTTGGGCAAACTATTGTATGCCATCCCACTTGTATTCTCAGTGATTTTGATTATTTTTTCAAAATCATTGTGTTTTCACCCCATCATCTTTCTTTTCTTTGGTCCCCTCATTTTGCTTCTTATCGAGGGACCATTTGTTGACCTAATTTTGCCAACCATTCCCTCAAGGGGGCATCATACAATTAGTTTATCATCATTATTGTTGTAGGCATATAATACCATTTAATTCTTTGAGAAGACATTACTATACTTATAGCTTGTAATGCCTTCCCAAATAAGGGCAAACTATAGACACTTAAAACTAGCCACTGATAACCTCCAACCATTCTGATCAATTTCCACCTAAAGTGCATAATTTGGCCTAAAAATACCAAAATGTATTAAAGTATTTGAGCTTGATATAGTCAAGTGATTATTTTGGCTAGGGTATCTCTAAATGGGGTAATGAAACTTATGGGCCAGCTAACTTTGATTAGATCATTTTGAGTCAAAATGCCAATTTTGCACCTAGGTGCTCTAAATTGCTCTTTTCTATCAAATTTTTTGTACATGACACATGAATTTTTTATTTTGTGTTAGAAACATCCTAAATGGAATAAAGGATCCAACACATTTGACATCACATCTTAATTCTAATCCAGTCAAGTTTTATACCAATAACAAAGCATTCTGATCAATTTGAGTAATTTGTGCACAAGGTGCTTAATCATGCTTAAGAGCTAGTTAAACCAAATTAGAGACTAATTAATAATTCCATGGAAAATTTTTGAATACTTATTTTTTTAAATGAATATTGAATAGTTACATCATTAGGTGACATCATTTCTTGGGAAGACATCCCTAGGCTATAAATTCCACAAATATTAGGATTATGGGTCTCCCGTGCCTCATAATGACCCTTCATGCCTCTTCAATGCCTCTTTTTCCAATTTAATGATGAGGATAGTTATAGATTTAATTAAAAATATGAATTAATCCTCAACCACACATATTCATGTTAAGATGGATGGTTCAAATTGATTGTGAGCAATCTCAAAAATCTATAAATAGGAGGCCTTGCATATTGAATTTCAAGTCTTGATAATGCAAAGTTATAATGGACAATTGATTCCAAAAGCTATTGAAATTAGTGTTACATGCCAAATTTATTCCAACCCAATCCAAGCCAAAGCCATAAGGTGCCAAGGAGAAGAGGAGATAACCAAGCCTCCTTTGATGAAGACTTCATGAGCACACGCTGAGCAAGCCACTTCAACAGGCATTTTGGAGCATCCAAGGAAGGTAAAAAAGGTTTATTTTGAATTTTATTTGTGTGTTTTATTCATTTTTTTTAACTAATCTCTCCCTAGTGTCTAGACCTAGATATTTTATGCTAGTTAGTGATTGTTTTCATTTTAAAACTAACACGATACTAATCATCATCTCTTGAGTCAAATTTCTAGATCAAAATAACCTATGAGTTTATTAACCTATTTATATTGTGATGGGATGGAGACCCATTGCTCCAAGAAATATTTCAAACTCTGGTGTTCATTTTTGATGTAAAAATGATTCTCCATTAGGTAGGGCCACCATTTTTGTACTGAATGCAAAATGGCCATCATTTCTTTCTCATAAGTATAGAGTAATAAATTATTACCAGAAAGGGTTTTACTGATGAACATAATGGGGCATCCTTATTAGAGGATAAAAATACCAAGTCCATTACTATAAGCATCATTCTTGATCATGAAGGTTTTGGCAAAATTCGGCATAGTTAGAATAGGTGTAGTACACATAGCTTGTTTTAATTCTTCAAATGCACACTTAGCATCTTGTGTCCATATAAAATCATCCTTTTTCAACATAATTATATATGGAGATAAAATATTCTCATAGTCATTGATAAAATTATGATAATATCTAGTCAACCCTAAAAAACCATGAAGGCTCTTGAGTGTCTGAGGATGAGGCCAATTTGTCATGGTAGTTATTGTTTTTAAGATCCACCCAAACCCATTGGGATAAAAAAATACGCCTAAGATACTCCACTTCATCCTATCCAAAAGCATATTTGGATTATTTTACATAGAGATGATGATCATAGAGAGTTTACATTGTGAGTTCCAGATGTTGGAGATGCTTAGACTATGTTTGACTATAGATGAGGATATCATTGAAGAAGACTAGAATGAATTCTACAGGTAGGGCCAAAATATTTTATTCATCAATGCTTGGAATGTTGAAGGAATATTAGTGAGGCCAAAGGGCATGACTAGAAACTCATAGTGACCATCATGTGTGCAAAAAGCTATCTTAGGGACATTATTTTCATGAAGCCAAATCTGGTGATAACCAGAGTAGAGATCTAACTTGAAGAAAAAATGAGTGCCATGAAGCTCATCAATAACATGGATTGAAAACTTATCCTTAATTGTGATGTGAGTAAGTGTGAAGAAGTCAATGCAGAGATCCCATGACCCATATTTTTTTAGACAAGGAGAATTGGGGAAGAATATGGGTTGGTATTAGGGAAAATAATGCCTTACTTTAGTAAGTCTTGAATGAGCATCTTGATATTGGTTTTTTATTGAAATGCATAGTGATAGGGCCTGATGTTGGGAGAAATGATTCCAATAAGGAGATGAATATGGTGGTCCTATGGTCATGAAGGTGGTAATCCCACTGGTTTAGAAAAAATACATGCATACCTATACAGAATGATTTATAGATCAAGAGTAGTGGAGACCGTTGATGGTTGCATTTGAATGGAATAGAGATGGGCAATGATGCTTTGTGAATCATTATTAAAAATATTTTCTATGTGATGTGAACTTATGATGCTGAGAGACCTCAGGTGTAATCCTTTCAATGTGTTTTTTTGCCCATTGTTTGAAAACTACATCTAAAGTTTAATAAAATCCCATAAGATGGGTCCAAATGTGTGTAACCATATGCTCCTAAAACAACATCACATCCACTTAAGAGTAATGAAAACATGTTAGAGTGCAATTTATAATATCCAATAGAGATATACACATTAAAACAATTCTCTTTGTAAGGTAATGTGCCCCCATTGGCAATCATGACTTCAAAGTTGGAGCAAGGGTGGATAAAATAATCAGCCTATTTGGTGATCCAAGGGTCAATAAAATTATGAGTGCTACCTGAATCAATGAGTATTGTGAGAGAGATCTTATTGAAGTAACCTTTGACCCACATAGTTTGTGGGATGGTGACTCCTATTAAGGTATCAAGAGAGATCTTTGGCTAGTCTTCCTAAAAAATAGGTTCCATAACTGGTGGAGAATCTTCTAGATCATATATTATATCTTGAGCATCTATTAAAACTTTATTTTTGGGTGGAGATTCCACATCTATTAGGTAGAGATTTTTGTTGACACATTGATGTCCCCAAATGAATTTTTAATCATAATTATACCATAGTCCTTTTTCTCTACATTCTCTCATCTTTGCTTCAGTCAAATGCTTGATAGGAGTGGTTCTAGGGGTTAGCATTATTTGAGATCATTATGGAGTTGTATTTTTGAATGGATAAAAATTAGATTTTAATCATTACTAAGATGTGATCTTGTCCTTTCCAATTTATCCAATGCTATGGATTCCATCATCATATTGGGTTGGAACATTTTGACCTCATATCGAATTGTATCCTTTAGTCAACTGACAAAGCAACTCCTAGAGAATTCATCAAACAATCCCTCTATTGGATTGGCCAATTTTTGAAATTTTGTTTGATATTATCTCGTAGTTCCTATTTGGAAAAGTTTAGTTAGTGCTCCAGTGAAGTCATCAGAAGTACTCAAGCTAAACCATTGCAAAATGAGGGTGTAAAAATTGATCCATATGGGCTCATCATGAGCCTCGGTATACCAATGATACCATTGAAGGGATTCATGTTCTAAGTGAAAGGATATAAGTGGGAGCTTTTTAACATCAAAATTATTATACAAACTAAAAGATTATTCTATCTAATAGATCCATCTAGTTGGATCTACACCATTGAATCAAAGAAAATCAAGTTATAGCCCATGAAAATTGCTAGAAGAAAAAACTTGGTGTCGAAAGAGGACTCTGAATGCCATCTGTTGTTCAAGGTAATATGTTAAAGATTGAGGCTGAGAATTTTTTCATTGAGATCTTTGATTTGGGTCTTGAGGCTGAAAATTTTATTCTCCATATTTTTTGCTCCTATTTGGGTTACTACCATGACCAAAATAAGATATTTATTTATTTATTTTGAAATGAGTAGGAAAACTAGAGTTAAGACACATTTAGTAAGAAATATTTTTAATTTGGGTGAAATTAGAAGGGGTAAAGGAACTTTTACTAAATGTTTTACATAGTGGGAGTATGATTGACAAGATGAGGGCAATTTTAGAATTAAAAATGGAAAAACTTGAAAATTTATCAAAGAGGGACAAAGAAACAAAAAAGGGAGATGAAAACTGTGGAATTTTTTGAGGCAAATGGACAAAAATAGAAGTTATGGCAAAACTTGAAAAAAGGGAAAATTGAGCTTTGTGGAAATTAGGAGTGGAATCAGTATATAAGACCTTAAAGAATAAAATGTGGAGAATAGAATTTTAGGTGTCCATATAAAATTTGAAGATCAATAGGGCTATATATAGAGAGATATGACAAAAAAATGGAAAAAAATCTATTTTTTATGTGGATTTTAGTTTCTATTTTCTATCAAATGTTTGGTCGTAAGTCCTCTAAGAGTCTTCTGATACTCTATTGATAGTTTTCTAAAATTGATACGATCAAGATTTTTTGATTTTTGGTTCTTTTCAACTATCTAAATACAAGTCCTCTGAGAGTCTAATGATACAATGCTAATTGATTTTTTGATAGTCTACTAGAAATATTCTAAAATTGATAGAAATGGGTCCTAAGTTTCAATGGTTGCCTAAGGTTTTAAGGATATCTCTCTGGCAACCAATGCCATCTAAGTGAGTATCACTCTCTATAAAAATTCTAGCCACATATTTACCTCTAAGTGACAACTCTTGGTTTTTCTCATGAGTGCGAATTACTCAATCAAGAAGGGGCCATTGTCCATTTTGATGGAAGATCCTCTCAATGGGCTAGCTACTTTGGGGTTCCTATGGTAATCCTCATAATGAATTTTAGGGATTTCATCCAAGCACTTCCCATAATTATGTAGACATGTTTTTAACCTGATTCAAAATAAATTATTTTAATATAGAAAAATACTTAAATGAATTATGCAGTAGAACAAAGTTTAGACTTTATGAAAAAATTGACCCTAGAAAGCACTTTGATACCAGATGAGAGGATCCTCTTGTAAAAAATTAAGGAAAATGCATGAAATAATAGATTTATATAAATAGCTAAAGCACCAAAAGGATTATATTGATCATAGGCCAATTCGATGGGGAAAATTCCTTTGAGAAATCTCAAGACAATAAATTTGTGGATTCTTTCATTGTCCTCAACACTTACTTATATACTAAGTCTAATCCAAGAACTACTACTTCCCATGAATGTGGGATAAAATAAAATGCTCACGAGATGACTTACAAAGCACATGCATCCATAGTAGCTAATATACTAACAAAGTAATTAGAAGGAGTAACATGGGTTCCTAACAAACCATAACTTACAAAATCATGTTTTTGCACTAAGTTATGATTTTGTATTGTGGAGCTATAGTTTTGCAATGTGTAGATCCAAGAGCTGGTAAGCCATCTTTAAAAGCTTGGTTTAGGGTCATACAAACTCTATTTTTGATGTTTTTTTTTAAAACCACATGTTTTATCCTAAATTTTCGTAATATGTTATCAGTTTAGCTTCAAGTTGCATAATTTTTTCATAAAATCTTGAAGTAAGACTTTCAACCTTTTTAAAGTTTCTAATCATTGTTTCTTGGTTTCATTGAATTGTGTTATCTTTTCTTAATCATCTTATTACAAGTTTTATTGAATTTTTGTACTAACATTGGGTTGAATAACATTTGTGCATTGTGTTTATTTTGCCTTCAAGTTCATAGGTAACTGATCTTGGTCCTTATCAACCATTAATTATTATTTTTAAAAACTTTATTTTGCTAACACTTGAAAATGATTCTAAGTAGGGGGTCATAATCTAACATTTATAGGTTGAAGGGTTGATTTGAAGAATAATTTTCATGTTTTTGAATAATCACACATCTCATTTTGGGCTTTTAAAAATAATTAGTCAAATTTCAAACATTTCAATTTGGATCTAAAATGAACTTGCTAACTCTTACACATTTGGACTTAAGTGCTTAAAATGAACACGGTTGTGTTTTTTACTTAGTTTGTGTTTATGAAAGTTATTTCAAACTGGTTATGAACATTGATCCAAATATTTTAATTGGTGCATAACAAAGAACCTAATCAAGTCTAAACTTGTTTCAAACTACTCACATCATCTCTTAGGTATCTAAAAAGAACTTAATTAATTTTTTATGCCTTAGATGCTTTTTCAAGTTTTTAATCAAAGCCAAGGGGCCAAAATTCATAATACATTTTGATTTGATGCCTTAAAATTAACTTAACATCATATTAGTTTACATACTTTTGAGAAAGTTAATTTTCATGTAAGTTGTTTGTTGATTGTTTGTTTAGCAAAAAAAAAATTTGTGCGTGTATGCTCTCCCCTTGTCCCTTATAGGGAACTTGTGGGAAGAAATGTGTCATTTTCATTACAAATTGTGCCTTATTCTAAAAGTGTAAAAAGGATGTTGTGAAGGCTCTCCCCAAGATCTACATGGTTTGGATGATCTAGAACAACCATACAACGTTTTTACTTAGTTTTTATTTTATGCATTTTGGCTTATGAGGGGGATTTCATTACCTCTCATAAGTTCTATAGGGAAGCTTTGACCTGGGGCTTTATCTCCCAGAATCATATTTAACCCATCTTCATTAGGGGATATATAATTTGGGATCCCCTCTTTAGGATGATGGTTTGAGTGGTTAAACCATCTTTATTAGTGCAGGCTAAGCCCAGGATATATGATCATTTTGGACATTGTACTACATTGAGTAAGAAATAGATGTAGTGGTTGTGAAAATGACTAGAACTTTTCACAATAAGCCATTTGACATAGACCCAAATGACATGATACTTCTCTTGTGTGCATACATGAAAGTGTGTACACATGGGATCAATCTAGACAATTGAAAACCAATTAGTTTTAGTCAAACCTACTTTACCACACCTTGATAAGATCTATGACATTATGCTAAGTTACGTTTGGTCACTTATATTTTTCTTGCTTGGTGTTTTAAGACTAAAACTTATATGTTTATTTTTAAACATGTCAAAACAATTTTTTTTATATGCAATTTCTTTGTCAAAGAGGCATTATGTTGACTATTTTATACCATAGTTGTGCCTTGTAATTTTGCTAAACTTGTTTATATGTGTGCAATTTTATTGAAATGGGTATCATTATGATGCCCAAATCATCATCAAGTTTATACCATTACATATTTGAAATAAAACATTGATCACATCATTAGAGAATGATAAACATCATTACACTGCTGAAATTATTTCAAGACTTGTTTACCTTGTGTCCAAAACCATCATTTCAAACCAATCACATGTGATATTTTGAACTTTTGTTTTTTACCATTATGTAGTCCAATCTTGTCTAGCTTGTTTGGTCCATCAAATCCTAGTCTTCAAACATTAATTTTTTAATTAACCTTATCATAATTTTGAATTCAAACATTGATCTATTTTTGTTTAGACCTCATTTTTCAAGAGTTGTTACACAAATATTTATAATTTAAGTTACATAACTTTGATTAATTAATTACCCAAATTGGAAAACTATTTATTGTTTATTTAAAAAGCTTTGTTTCCATTGCTTGTTTATTCATAGAGCCTATCTTCATCATTATTTGTGCCTTTATTTTTGAGAACATAACCTTTCTCCAAGGTGACTTTTGCCTTGTGGCCTATACTAATTGATCACATTTATGTTTGATTCCATATGCTAGGTCTGTGTCAAGGTTATTACAAACTTTTTAGATTAAATCACATCCCATCATCCTTGTTTCAAATCTTAGATTTTGATGCCATTTGGATAAAAGTCTTAGCATATCTTATTTGATCCTAGATTTTGACTCTGCATTTAGATAAAGGACCTAGTGACTCTTTTCCCTTTCCTAGTTTAAACCTTGTTTGGAACACATTGGCCTAGACTTTTGACATGCTAGTTTTTATTCTGATGCTTGAAATTTTATGTGTATGACATTTGATGTTAGCCATTTGACATTAGACTATTTTATTCCAAGTCTTAGCATAAACCATTATAAAGATACAACTCCACCTTCAAACCATTATTTTTGGAGATATAGATCCACCACCTTTGACCAAGTTAGACTAAGTTTGAAACCCTTTATCTTTTCAAACATTTTTTTTAGAGTTTGTAGAACTCCCATCCTTTTTTATTTTGGAGCTTTCATCATTGATGCGAGTATGTCTAGCTACGCTTATGGTGAATTCACGTACAATCCAAATTATGATAGAATGGTTGCATAAATTTACTATAGTCATCACCCCTTTGAAGAAGAAGTGGTTTACAAGGAGTGATTTGTTGAATACCCAACTACAGAGAATGTTGTTTGGGATATGTATCCATATCCTCCTTCAAATGATCAATATAGGGAATAAAGACAAGAATTATCTTGAAATCTAACTCAAAACCTCTATTGGGATGATATGGTTTATGAGGAAGACTTAGATTTTTTGACTTATGAAAGCAATCAAGTTCCGTGATGCCATACTATTTATATTCTAAGACCTCATCCTTTAGCTTGTATAAGTAATGAACCTCCATAGTACCCATCTATTATCAAATCATTGACCATTATTCATTTAGTGCCTATCATTCCCCACTCTAGAAAATCCTAAGAAATCCACGTAGAACCCCAACCAATTTGATCAATACCTCAACTGAGCCAATCAATACTTCAACCAAGCCAATCATTTAAGGACCAACCTATGTTTTAATTTGGTATTTTTTAATTGATTATAAAACCAAGATAAGTAAAACCAACCAATCCAAGATGTTTTTGTTGAACCAACCATTTGTGATAAGTCAACTTGTGATGAATCACATGCCAATCCTATTCCTATTGTCAAGGAGTCTTACTCTAACAAGTCAATCTTTATTGAGTCACTTATTTATGATTATAACTACCTTTGGGAAAATCATACCTCAACCATATGCCTATTTTTCAAGAGTCTCCACTTAACAAGACAATCTTTATGGAGTTATCTCTTGACCTTTTTCCCATCATTGTAGAATCTCACTTTGATAAGCTAATCTTTGTGGAGCCCGTTATGCCAACACAAGCTATTACTTATCCAATAACAAAAATTTAAAAAGACATCATTATAATATGGTAAACATCAAATGAAGAATCAAAATTAGAGTTAGGTTCTATTCTAAAACCAACATCAGATTTAACATTAGAAGCAAAATCAACATCAATCTTGACATTGGATTCAGAGTCCCTTGAGTTAGAATCATATAAAAAAACATAATATGTTCATGGTTGTTACAACATTGGTTATACATCTTTGTAGATTAATTTGAATACATTTTTGATCCTTCTATAATTTTTGAGGATGATTACTTTAGCATTGACACAAGTTATTCTAGTATATTCTATGAGGATTGTGCTACCTCATCCCATTCCATTACCACCAACTAACATAGGCATGTTATTGATATTCCGCTTCTCACAAGTGTCAATTTGGACTGATAGAATCACACCTTATTGAGCTACATCCTTAGAGATGTAGTAGTTGAAGAGCAAGGAGGCCAAGACCAAAAATGTGCAGAATAAGAACAATCTCGTAGTGAAACATTTTTAGAGGCACTAGGGGACAATCAAAGTTGAAACTTAGCATCTTCTAGTGAATTTTTATTGGAAGCACCAGAAGACAATCAAAGTCATAAGTCAATTTTCCCTAGTAAAACCTTCTTAGAGGAGCTATGAGAAAATCAATACAAATTCATTGGTAAAAATCTCTTTGAGGCACCAATAGCTGAGCATAAAAGTTATTCACTGCCTGATGAAGATAAAATTAAAGATCAACTCAAAATAGCTTCCTATCTATAACCTAATCAAATGGTAGCTACTCTCAAGCATAAACAATAAAAACATCTGGTGGTCTTATCAAGATAATATTTATGGGTCTTTATCCCCACCACATCTAAAGCTATGTTAAATCTAGAATCAACAAAATTGTATGTGCCTAAAAATCCTGATCATCATTTATTTCCCAACTAGCATACATTCCACTATCCTTTACCATTCCATTTCCTAATTAAACATATCAACCTAAATTTATCCTTGTTTACCATCCACTACTACACTTTATTTTGTAGAGGTTACAAAGATACTTTGTCTCGATGTTTGAAGCAAATAGAATCAATGATCAATGAATATCATAACAACATCATTGGCATCCAAATATGCATTTAGTTATTGACAAAAAAACTATTTAGAAGAGGGGTGGGATAGAAATTAACATGATTGACTATTTTGGTTGTATCATTTGTTGATCAAGATGTGCATATCTCCATAATCAAGAATAAAAAAATCTAAAACCGCACCAAGGACAAACACATCCAAACCAACAACCAATCATCAGCCAAATACAAACATGTACCATATCATTTCATTTACCGTTCCTTTTTCCATTGTCACATTTATTATCCATTCACATTATCACTTGGGGGTAACCCTCTCATCAATTTATCCAATATATCATGCCCATAATTATCCTAAACAACTTCCAAGCCATTCTACCATACCATTCCTATCTAGACCAAAATTGTTTTTAGTTATCCTATCTAGTCTTGTTTGATCTTGGTTCCTTTGGTTCTTACCACACCTTTTTGGTGAATGGACTATGATATAGTTTCACCAATATATCAAATATATGTTTCAATGGTAGTGTATTAAATTAGTGTGATAATTGATTTGGCAAGATATCTTTCATTTTCCATCTTATATTAAGTTTGTTTATGTGAGACTGATTATATCACCTGTTGGGACAAATCAATATTTCACCAATCTTGCTACTAATTATAATTTCCTATGGAAAAATTAATATGATTGATCTAATATATTGTATCCTTGTTATAACTACCTATGGGTAAACTAGGGGCAACACTTTTTTTTATCATGCATTACCACATTACCTTGCCATTTTTTCTTTTATTTGACTGGTCATTTATCAAATTTGAAGACTTGTTGGGACCTAGTTTTTTTTCTTGCCTTTTGTGTGGATGAAATTATTATGACTTGAGGTCATTTGGGGACTATATAGGCCATGTTCAATTCATGTTGAGGTCACCTTAGTCCCCCTTTACCATACACTCTCACCATTTTATGATCAACCTAAGCCAACGCTCTTGCCATTTTATGAGTAGGTATCTTATCATTCTCTAACGAGTTAAGATAGCTCAAAATACTAAAAACATTCAGATATTTTAGAATCCAAAAACATTTGTCCTATCTAAGCCTAGTCAGTTATCCTTGATCCACCCTACTAGGGCAAGGTCATTATTAGGTTACTTTATTTTACTTTTGTTTTCAATCTTTCTATTTGTTTGTTTATTTCAAGTCATTTATTTGTTTGTGTGCTTATTTTTTTATTTATTTGTTTGCTTGCCTATTTATTTGCTTTTGATACTATTGCCTCAACTTAGTCTATATGTGTTCATTGGGTGATTCTTTGTGCACATTATTATTGAGTCCATCCATATTCATACATTAATATTAGCATCATGGTTTCTATCATTGATGCATTATTTTCAATTGTTTATTGGATGGAGAGTCAGTATTTATGCACATTTTGGGTTAGTTCTCATAGTGTTCTATCATGAGGCCTACCATCATGTGCTACAAAAAAAATTAGCTATAGGAGGTTCTATAAGTAATGGGGCATCAAAAATTTCTCCTTAGCACCTTGGCAAACCCATCCCACCTTGAAAAAATCAACCTAATTAACCATTTTAGTTGTATCAATGCTAATCAAGATGATCATTTCATTATTGGTAGGTATAATTGAATCATCCTTATTGATCAATCTTATCATTCTATTAATATATTTCATCACTTTATGCATCCTTGTATGACTAATTATTTGTGGCTTCTTTAGTCATTAGACCATCACATATACATGTTCACTCGCTCATCTTTAATCTGTATTCTAGGTTATATCACTAAGTTATGCTTGCTAATCAACCCTAACTTGGGAACAATAATATTTATCAAATAATATAGGTCATCTTAATGATTATAAATTCATATGGGCAAGTCATTATTTTTGACTTTTATTCTTAATTATAAGCACCTTTTGGGTAAATCTACACCTTTAAACATAATGCGTGCAAGCATTTTATCTTTTAGATTAATCTCAACCATGGGTTAATTCCACCTTTCTTCTTGCTTATTTTAGAGGGATTGTCCATCCACATATGTAATGGCCACTCCCTTGAGGGGGCATCATCATAGGATTTTCAAACACCATTTGAATCTTTTTCTTCAATCATCATTTTATTTTTGGTATGTAGGCCATTTCTCATTCTTTAAGAAGATATTACTATGCCTATATCTTGTAATGCCTTCCTAAATAGGGAAAAACTATAAACACTTAAAAGTGGCCACCAATGACCTCCAAACAAGCTCCTCCAACCAAGCTTTAGACCAATTTCTATCAAACATTACAATTTAGTCTAAAAACATTAAAACATGCTAAATGGTTTGAATTTATCATATATAAGTGCTGATTTTGGCCAATGTATCTGTAAATGGAGAAATGTATTTTATATGATGCCTAACTTTGATCAATTCATTCCAAGTCAAAATAATGATTTCATATCTAGGTGCTTTGGATTACTCTTTTCTACCAGTTTTATTATATGAGGCACGTGCATTTGTCATTTTATATTAATAAAAACCTAAATGGGATAATTGTTTTGATGCATCTAATATTGCCTTCCAATTCCACTCTAGTCAAATTTTGATCCAATATTATGACATTTTGACCAGTTTGATTAATTTGAGCACAAATTTCCATAGAATTTACACCAAAATTTATTAATCATATTTAAAGCTAATTAATCTAAATCAAGAGCTTGAGTGGATTATCCATGGAGGTTATTAATTATTTCATTAATTAAAATTTATTGTGAATAATTGCATCACCTAGTGACATCATCTATGGGGTGGCATCCACAAGCCATAATTGTAAAAAATATCTAATTAAGCCCTCCTATGCCTCTTTAATGCTTCTTTATCCCAAAGATTTATGAGGGAATTTATTGATTTTAACCTCCAAAATTGAATGGATTCTTGGCCACATATATTCAGCTTGAGATAGACGGTCTATGTTTGTTCTGATCAAATGGGAAAATATATAAATATAAGGCCTCAAACTCATAATTTTAAGCTATCTTGGTATAAAGTTATCAAGCTCAAATGATTTCAAAAGTGATTTTGATATAGTGTTATTATGCCAAATTATTGAGTCAAGCTTTATAAGCCAAAGCCACAAAGCTAATGATGCCAAGAATAGGTGGAGAATAGCTAAAGCTTCATTGATGAAGTCATTTGAAGCACAAGCCAAATGAGCCAATGAATGAATCCTTTAGAGTAATCAAGGAAAGTGAGGAAAGTTTGTTACTTATTTACATTATAGTTGTGTCTTCATTTGGTTTATTCACTAATATCCCCCTAAGATCTAGGCATAAGGTGTTAGTTAATTAGTGTGTTTGTTTTTGGATTTGATTTCCTATACTAACATGATACTAATCTCCCCTTATCAAATTCCTATGTTCACAATATCTATCATAATTAAGTGTATGAAGATCAATGATATAGGTAGGGATGACTTTGTCATCCAAGTATTAAGACATCAAGGATGTCATCACAAGGTGGTTGATGAGAATGAGGTTACAAATAAGTGAGACGCTGAGAGATGAGATGACGTGAGAGATCAAAAGTTTTAATCTTAATATTGATCTCATTGGGCTCATCATCATCAAAATCTAGGAGGTTAGGTGGAATATTCCCAATGAGTTTAGGATTATTGTTGTAACCTCAAGTGGAATTGATAGGAAATTTAAACCATTGAGATTCATGAAATGGGATACTTGGTAAAGGTTTAAGGGTAGGAATCTTAAATACACTATGGTCTTGAAATTGTTTAAAATTACAAGGATTAGTATCACCCTAAATCATATACATGGCTCCATTGTGAGGAAATTTTATGCATTGGCAAGTAGAAGAGGCAATGACTCTCATATGAGTCCATGGCCTATCGAGCAAAATGTTATAAGATAAAGGAAAATTGAATATCATCACCTTCACATGAATAGTGATAGATGAGCCCATAATGGGGAGACACACACAACCTAAAGAAGGTATTTTCCTTTATTCATATCCTTGACATGTGTTATGTGTGAAATTAAGATTGCATTCAAAATATCCAAGGGTTTTGATAAAATCAAGAGAGGTAACATAAGTATTAGAACCCTCATGAATCAAGGCATGCTTGATTTAAACATCACCAATTTTAACATTGATAAATAAAGAGAAAAATATCATCAAGGATTGGAGAACCAATGGGGAATTTGAGGGAAAGAGAAGTGTCCATTGTTTCATCAACATGTATGGACATCTATTTGCACTATTGTAAAATGATATCTTTTGATCGAGATAAGGTGGTTTCACATCCTGATAAGGGAGGATACGGGATGTTTATTTTTAACAAAATATACATAAGATAGTTACAATGATGTGGAGAGGTCCTCATAAGTTCAATAAATGGGATTTGAGATGGGAGAATAGTGATTTTAGTGATAGGATCCCTCTCATAATAAAATATAAGAAGATTATTGGAAAGAGGTACATAGTGTTGAAGGGGGTCCTCAGAAGGAAGAGCTGAAGAACATGTGAATTTATGTTAATAAGAGGTAGAATATTTAATTAGAGGATAAGTTTGTAGATTATGTTGAGAAGATGGAGAAGTTAATGTAGGTTGGGTTTGAGAAGTATTAGAATAAGTGTTGATAGATGCTTGAGTATCTTTGGTGATAGCTAAAGAAGATGGAGGGATGGTAAAAATATTATGAGAAGTGTTATCTAAGGGAGGTGTTAGAATTAGTTCATCAAAAGATATAAGCTCATCTTACCCCAAATAATTTAAGTGATTTGGAGAAGAATCTTGGATAACATGAAATGCACATGATAATCGATCAATGTAGATGGGTTAAGGATCAATGAAAGCAACCACCCTTCACATATTAGTCATACTTACCACATAATCTATAAGATTTGGGTTAATAATATTGTCAACATTATTGGTATAAGGGGTGGGATTGCATTGGGTATATTAATGATTTATAAGAGGATCTTTATAGATGGTCAAATGACTATTATCCTGATTTAAAGCTTGAGATTTAGTTTATGTTTCATGGTATATGAAATCAATGTCATAGTCTTGTTGGCATTGAAAAATGATAGAATCATGGTAAAAATTGAGACCAAGAAGGAAATCCATGGCTAAATTATGAATATATTTACATGTCTCATGAGAATAACCCCAACTAGCATGAAACCAATAAAATTTATTAGGATCATACTAAAATTTCATAGGATGAGTGGAATCAAGTTCTCATGGGAGAGGCCTTAGTATATGTTTTAGTAATTATATTGAGGATAAAGGTTGTGAAAATTGATGTTATTGGTTCAAGAGAACTGAGGATTGGTGATGTGGTTGGGAGGGGAATCTTTTTGCAAAGATTGGTTAGGAACAACAAATTGAATAGTGTGAATGGTATCACAAGAATCTATGACACCATCATTGGTAGCATGATGATTTTTTTCTTAAGTAACATGTGAGTATCCATAGAAGGTTAGGATGGATTGAATTGATGAATAAGGAAATCTTGCCTTTAGCTTGGTCAATAGCCTCCTCGAAGTACATGAAGAAAGTTTGGACCTGATATTGTAACTTGGGAAAAAGAACATTGATAAAGAGATGGAAAAGGTTGTCATCTACTATATTATGTTCACATTTGTTAGATAATGTCTTCCATCATTTAACAAAATATTGTGTAATTTTGATTTCAAGTTGCTTATAATTTATAAAATAGGCCAAGATATTCTTAAGAAGATCACTAATTTAGAAATCTTGGACTAGAGCATTTACTAAATCTTCTACACTAGTAATATAATTAGTTTCGAGTTGGTTGTACCAATATAAATCATCACCTACAAGAGTTTTGGCTAATAGATTAGTAATAACAAAGGTATTTAATTTGACCCAATTTGTATATATATTTATAAATGTTTTTAAATGAAGGGTAGGATCAATTAACCCATTGTAAGAAATGGTAGGGGTGATACCTCCTATATTGATATTAGCAATTTGAGATGTAAGAGGCTGATTTTGGAGATGATTGATTGTCTTATTGACAAGAAGAGGTTGAGGGATAAGATTACCATGGGAATATCAAAGAGGAGGTGGGGGAACATTTTGATTATGCATGCCCCATGGCATTTATTAAGGGTGGGTTTGAAGATGGATAAGGTGATTTTGCATTTGCATTATTTGATTTACATTATTATATTAAAAATAATTCATTTGATTAGGAGTTTTTAATAGGATTTGATGGGTTTGAATTGAATTGTTAGCATTATTTAAAGTGTTAGAATTGGTGGTAGTGGCTTGGGTACCACTATGAGTGTTGATAGGATCTTGAGAAGAATTGTTAGTAAGGCACTAGTGGCATAATTTTCTTATGTGGTAAAATATGGACTAATAGAGGGATGAGAAGGAATAACACTAGAGGAATGATTCCATGGGTAGAAAATGATGCACTAGTGGAAGAATTGAGAAGAGTGGGTCTTGGAAGAGGCCCAATAGATGTATAACCTACCATGTTAGTATAGATACTAGGCATGGAGGTAAAGGAAGTCAAAGAATAAGAAGCAATGGTATAAGAAGGGGTCAAAATAGAGGGAAGAGGTTGAGAAGAAAATAAACTAGTATCCCCAAATATATGTGAGAATGTGGGAGAAGGTGAATGAGGTTCCTTAGATTGACCACTTATCATGAGTTGGTAATTAGTAGAAGGATCTTTTTCTCAATATTGAGGAAATTCAGAGATGAAAAAGAGAATTTTTGGGCTATACTATAATTTGAGTTGATCTTCAAGTGAGAAGAGAGGGTTATGAAGTGAAGAGGAATAAGGAGGGTCCCATAATTTATTATACAAGTGGGTATATAAACATTGATTTCATCTAGGATGGGAACCATAATATGTTTATGGGAGAACCTATTAGGGTTGGTAAGACTCATCTTATCCATTGGCTTCAATTTAGTGTTGTCTTCAAATAGGAATTTCATGATGAAGGAAGGAGATTAGGTAAGGCAAAAGTGATACAAAATCAAGGAAAAACAAAGGGGAAGATAAGAGTATAGAGTGGACTGGGTCGACCTAGTACTAGAAATATGGTCTAAAAATTGAGTGAATAAGGATATAGAGTTGACAAGGTCGATGTAGTATTGTAACCTAAGACATATAAATGAATACCAATTCGACTAGGTCAACTCAGTATTATAGGTAGGGGAAACAAACAATCTAT